>JBANSL010000015.1:14450500-15095750 GCA_037127255.1 Persicaria tinctoria
ACTACGCTGGATTGGCCCGTTTCAACACACTCAAGGATAAAGGCCCATCAGAACCCCAAACCCAAGAGCTATATCATGTGAGCCCAAAATCAAAATTAAGCCCAACATTAGAAAATACGGAGTAGTAAATAGATTCAATTGCGGACCAACATGAGATCGGATTTGTATAGAAGGAGCTTAAGAAGAAATAGTCCATGGAAATGGAAGCTATTTAGGTTATCCTATTTTTTATCGTACACCCTTAGGGTACAGGATAAGATGCTGCATCAAAAATAAACGACCCTATAAATTTAATTTAAAATTTAGTTAATGTATTTTAATAATGATATATTTATTCTAGAACGGGAATTTTATCATATGCCCCAATGGACATAGGATAATAAGTGTTAAAATACGAGGCTTGTTAATATATAAGTTGATGAGTTACTCTTCATATTGTCAAATTGATTTCAGGATGAGACACCACTCAACTTATATGCTTGTCTACTAGAACATATGTGTCCGCGCATAGGCACGGAAGGAGGGGTAGACTGAGCTTTGCTTTGCTACAATCCAACCCAATTTTAGTACAGAATATGTATAATATAGTTGAAGTATAGATCACAAGGTAGGAAATGTCCTGATGGTATTGGCCACGACCCAAGTTTGAATCTCTTCACATCCACTATTAATCCCCTTTTCCATTCCTTTTATCAATTTATACATCTACTTCTATCTATTTTATAACTATATATCTCTATTTGAGTACAAAAAATTTCACAATAATTCTTTTACTATATACACAATAAGTTATATACGAGATAGTAAATCTAATGATATTAATTTCATCACTATATTTCCTTACTTTCATTCAATTTTTTTTTTCTTCATCACATTTTTTTTTCATGTTATAAGGGAATCCAACAAATCCAAACTTTTACTCCTGGTTCCGTCTCTGTCCGTGCACACGAACCCGGTCACGAGTTTCCACGGATTTCAGTATGGTATAAGAGCGATGAAGTCAAACAGTCCGACTCTCAAATCTGGACCAGTTAAAAAGAGAATGAGATTAATGTTAGACCCAAGTTGTTAACCAGAAGTAACAACCCTAGCTAGTTGCAACTTGCAGGGAGTGTCACGTGGAAAATATGAACTAAACAAGTTTTAGTATATAAGTCGGTTGTCGTCCCTGATAATTGCATCGCTGTGTCTGAGCCGTGAGGACTCTCAACCACATGGATAGTTCAATGTGCCCATCCGCACCTGACCTTGAGATGTGGATCATCCAAGGCACATTAGCATGACGTACTCCTCCTGTTCGAACAAGTTTTAGTATATAAGTCGATGAACAACGTACTCTTTCTATCGTCAATTAGTTTTAAAATGGAATAGAATTATCTCACTCAACCCATGTCATATATATATCCGTGTCCACTAGTCCTAACAGACTTTAGTAAGAACATATTGAAAATTTTGTTAGAAAAAATATTTTCGAGGAGTTCATGAACCATCAAAGTCTCACCGGAATTCTTGTTCTTACTTTGTAATACACGTGGGAATAATTATGGCATACAATACAAATGATTGTTTCACGGAGGCCATCTTATAGTGAAAGTGACCCTAATTAGTGATGTGTGCAGTCTTATCTTTGACCCCAACCAAAAAGGTTGGCCCTTTGCAAAATTAAAAAGTGACTTTTTTTTTTTACCTCAATTGTTACTTTGTTAAATTTGACAGCAGGAGTTGTTAGAATTGTCTCACTTAAGAGATGTGACAAATCGCCTTTTAAAATGTGAATAATTAACTATATACTGTATATACTTTCCATTAAGGATGTAGGTAATTGAGGATTTAACTTTATTTGTTTTTGCTCTTAAACATTGGGCTATACCATATATTGAACACATGGAAGATAAAATTACACCATAATATGATGTGAAAACTTAGTCTAGAGAATCAAAAATCAAAATGGAACGGTTGAGATGGGATATAAGGATCGATGAATTTTAAAAAAAAAAATACTATTAATATGTTTCATATTAGATAAATACTATTTTTATTTTTTTGATTAGGTAAAATTCGGATGAGCAAAATCTATCCGAGAGCATTCTGACGGATGAGGTCTCTTATACCTGTATCATGGTATAAATCGGGTCCCCTGGTAGAGTAGCTAAGGTGTGCAACCTTATCCGCTACCCGGTTACCAATGCAGGGAATATGGGTGATTCGAACGTTATTTACTTGTTTAAGTAGTACTTGGACATCATACATAATTAATTCTATTTCCCAGGGACACCCAGTCTGTGTGCGTAGATAATCGACGATAATTTTTGAGTCCCCTTCAATTATTAGATTTGTTATTTGTGATTGTTTAGCTGTTTCCACCCCAAGCCGGAGGGCTAAAGCTTCAGCCATAAGAGGGGATTGTACATTAATAGTCTTCCCCCCAATGCTAATCGGTTCTTCATGTCAGTCCCTGATGATGTAGCCAATAGAGCTGTTTGCATTTGATATGAAGGAGGCGTCAAAATTTAACTTGAACTTGCCTACCGGCGGCATCCTCCACCGACTTTCTTTTCCATTTGTTTTTGCGGGTCGTTTCTCCACACTAAGTTTCGGCAATTCTTCTTTTTCAGTAGCATTCCAGATGTGAGCTGGTTTCCAATTATCTATATTCTCCCTCACCCGTTTCTTAAGGGCCTCCATGGAAGGAATGTTTTCTTGTCGAAATATAGTCTGATTCCTAATAAACCATAGTGTCCACCATCTTATAGCTATACTCTGTCTTTTTTCCACCGGAAGGGTGGTTTATACTATTTGTAAAATTTGGTCCATATCTCTATTCTCCGATAGCAGGCTTTGGATTTTTTGAGATAGTTCTCTTGTGAATTGTGGTTGAAAGTTGTTAATGGGGGATTCTATGAATAAGTGAATGTCATCCTCCTCAGATTGGTTGCATAGGGCGCAGGTGTTTGGAACCGCAACCCCTTTTTGGTATAAACGACTAGCCGTGGCAAGACCTTTTTGTTTTATCTTCCATATGAAGTTTTTGACTTTAGGGGGCACATCCAGTCTCCAAATCCAAGAAAATTCGTCCGGGGACCTTTGTGTCGGGGCAGAAATTAAATTATATGCACTCGATGTTGTGAACCAGCCCTTTTTTGCTGGCCACCAGTATAGTCTGTCAGTCAAAGGGGTGATTGGCAACGGAATTTTGATAATGTCATTTGTAATAGAGGCTGGAAGAATAAAGAGAAGCTTCTCCCTCCACCATTGTCCTCCCATGATGTAGTCGCTAACAGAGTCGTTTAGATTTATGTTTTGTTGAGGGTCTATTCTCTCCTTTAGCGGTTTCGTTGATACCCAATTGTCCTTCCAGAACTTAATAGACTTCCCGTCTCCCACCAGGCATATGAGTCCTGACTTGAAAGTCGGGATTAATGCGCTCATTTTCGCCCATTGCCACGATGTATTGCCTTTTTTTGTGTAGTTAAGAATGTTAATCTCTTTTAGATATTTGTGTTGTATAATTTTGATCCAGAAGTTCTCTGGTTCAACTAGAATTTTCCATAGAAGTTTTAGTTGGAGAGCTTCATTCATTTCTTTCGTTTTCCTTATTCCCAATCCTTCCACAACTTTTGATTTACAGATTCTGTCCCAGCTAATGAGCGGGCTATGATGTGCATCTTTATTCCAAAAGAAGGTTCTGTTGATTTGGTCTAGTTGTTTATGGATTGCTCCCGAGAGCATGAAACTCTGCATCGCGTATAAGGGTTTCGCTGATAGGTTAGAGGATATAATTGTTGCTCTTCCCTGTTGTGATAGCGCGTTTGCGCGCCATTTACTCAACTGATCTTTGGACTTGCAGATTATTTCCCCGAAGGTTTCTTTGGTGACCCTCCCATTGATGATGGGACAACCAAGGTGTTTTTCCAAGCTTCGTTCTAGAGGTATGTTGAGAATCCCTTCTAAGTCCCGTGCTCTTGTTCTGGGAATACCGGGAGTGGTTTGAAACGATGATTTATGATAGTTAACCTTTTGCCCTGAGAATTTACAATAGTATTCAATTATGTCTTTTACTTTTAGACAAGCTGAGTTACTCCCTTCCGAGAATATAATTATATCATCCGCAAATGCCAAAAAAGGAACACAAGGACCCGAGCGTCCAAATGTAAATCCGACACTGTTGTGCTCGGACTCGGCTTCTGTCGTTAGTTTGCGCGCTAATACTTCCGCTCCCAGAAGGAAAAGAAAAGGGGAAAGGGGATCCCCTTGTCTTAAGTCTCGCGTTGGTTTGAACAGTTCTGTGGGTCCGTTATTGACCAATACCGAGAAGGATACCGTAGTTACACATTCCATGATAATATCCACAAATTTTTGGTGGAACCCAAATCTTTGGAGAACTAATTTTTTATATTGCCAGTCTACTCTATCGTATGCTTTTTTCATGTCGAGTTTAATTGCAGTCCACCCCTTAGGACTTTTCCTAGTGCGAAAAGAGTGGAAAATCTCGTGCGCAATTAGGATATTGTCTTGAATGGCTCTATCAGATACAAAAGCCCCTTGTAAAGGGTGAATAAGCCTGCCCATTATTATTTTTAGGCGTTCAGTTATTATTTTTGAGATGATCTTATATAGAGTAGAGCACAGACTAATCGGTCGGTAATGTGTCGTCATCGAGGGTTTATCGTTTTTCGGAATTAAAGAGATGAAGGTGTGATTTATTTGTTTTAAAAGATTGCAGAATGGAAAAAAGCTTTGATGGCCCGAACAATATCGGGGCCAACGATGTCCCAATATTTTTTATAGAACTCTGCGGTCATTCCATCTGGACCAGGGGATTTGTTGTTACCCATTGAGAAGACTACTTTTTTGATTTCACTATTGGTTGGTTGGTGGATGAGTAATTTATTTTCTTCCTCTGTTATGACCGGGTTAATCACTGAGAGATATTCTTCTATTTGGGAACCGGTATAGTGTTGCTCTCGACTAAATCTCATTTCGAAGTCTCTTTGGATTTCTTTTTTAATATTATCATCCCCCATTATCTGGGTTCCTTCTGCTGATGTAATTGTTCTAATTATTTTCCGATTTCTTCTTCATGTGGCTACTCAATGGAAATAAGAAGAGTTGGTGTCTGCCAGGCTTAAGTGTTTTGATTTAGCTCATTGATTTCAGTAGGTTTTATGGAAGAGTAGTAACTTTTCTTTTTTTAACAATAGGTTTTGTTCTTTTGTGTATGCATCTGGGCTTTGGCTAGTAGGTTGCCTTGATTGAATTTCCATCAGTGCCTCGTCCACCTCTTGGATCTGCCGGAATATGTTTCCGAATGTTTTCTTGTTCCATATTTTGGCTTTTTGTTTAAGGATTTTTGATTTGTGAGTTATTTGGAACATTACAAAGCCTGTACATGAAGCTCTCCAAGCTTGTTTAACAATGTTTCGAAAATCTTTTCTCTGTAGCCAGATATTTTCGAATTTGAATGGAGGTGGCTTGAAGGAAGTGTTTTTGGATATATTGATTGTTATGGGACAGTGGTCCGAGTTTGAAAATACTCCATTTTTTGTTGCTAGGTCCGGGAAAGAATTGATTATCTCATTATGAACAAGTACCCTATCAATTTTTTCAAATATGTTATCCGGATCCGCCTGTTTTTTCCTCCAGGTAAATGGGTTACCGAACGAAGGAATCTCCAGCAAGGAGAAAGTATCCTTAAATTCCATTAATCTCTGAAATCTGTATGATTGTGTTTCTGCACCGTCAAACTTGTCTGAAGGTTGGCTTATTTCGTTTAAATCTCTCATGACTAGACTGGGCAGGCTACTTTGGATAATCAAATCATGTAGGTCTCTCCAGAATGCCTCTTTCTCTGAGGGGTTGGGGGGAGCATATACGAAAAGCATTAAACATTCAAAATTTTCCTTTATGTTCTCGTACTTAACTCCAATGATTCTTGGAAGATGAATAGTGACCGAGATGGTTTCATCAATGAATGAGTTTTCATTCCACAATAGCGTTATTCCCCCCCTGCCTGAGGCCGGAGACCAACAGATATTCGTAAATCCCGCATTTCTCCACAGATATTCTTTTGGCTCTATTTCTGTTTTTGTTTATGCTAAAATGAGCATCTGTATGTGGTCAAGAGTACGCCACTCATTAATGTTTGTCCATAAGGTTGTTTTTCCTATTCCTCGACAGTTCCAATATCGTATAATCATGATCACCTTATTTTCGCATGGGCGGGCAAAAGGAATCCCAACCCATACCAACATCTTTCCTCATTTTTAGGTTCTGTAGTCTTATTGAGACAGGTTTGTTGCTTGATACACTTAGAGCTTTTGCTTTTTTCATCTTTCTTCTCCTTAGGGTTATGAATCTCTTCAAGGAAGGTGTTAGAGCTTCTTTGGTCTTTTCCTTGAATTGTTAATAACAGGTTATAACCTAAGTATTTAGGGTTCTTGTTATTGCATGGGGGTTCGAATATAAGGAATAGACAAATTTTTTGGATATTTATGTTTGAACAAAGTTTGCAAGGCTTATTCCGATCCTTACATAAACCGATTTTCCTTTTTACGAACGGATGAGAGTTGGTATGTTGGAGATCCAAGAGGCAGTTCTTACGGGGTTGACGCTTACAAGGAAGCCAATATGAGTTCGTGGAGTTAGCTAACTCAATTTTTCCTCTTATCTGATTAACCTCTTGGAATTTTGTAGCTACCATTAATATAAGGGTTTCCATAATATGATGTTTTGGGCTATTTGCAACGATAAGACAAAGTAGTGGATCCAAAATGCTTTGATACACTGATGTCATGTGATCGGTTGCACCGGTGTGCAAGATCCACTCATCCATCACAGCATGAGCATTAAAACAAAACGAGTTATCTGCAAAGTCACCCTCCAACTCATCATCAGTGGTGGACACCTTGTCATCTTATTGAAGACAAGGAAGACTCCTCATGAACTCAGCAAATTGCCTCTGGGTGAAGGTTACATGACCTGAACCTTCATCTTCGAGCATAGCCTGAGCTACAGTTTTCTGCTTGTGATTCTCAGAATTGCCTGTGCCCTTTCCATGCTTGGAATCTGAATCAGTATTGTCCTTCTTTTGTGGAAACTTCTTGGATTTGGAGTGCCAACTTTGGTATCCAATGATCATCCAACATTTCTCCTTTGGATGCCATTTATTTCCACAAATCTTGCACTTTCCCTCAGTCTTGTTGTACATAGCAAACATATCAGTGCTACTGCTCCCAGTATCCAACACTTATCTCTGTGATTCCTCTTGTTGAAGCATGGAACAAGCCCCTTCAACAGTCGGCAACGGCGCCATAAGCAAAATTTGACTTCTCTGAGCACCATATGAATCATCTAGCCCATTCAGAAATTGAAACAATCGCGTTTCTTGCTTTAATTGATCAATTCGACGCAGATATTCCAACACATCTGCGCTAACATTGACCAAATGAGGCAGCGCATCCACGACATCTAGCTTATCCCACAACGACTTCATACGAGTGTAATGCTCATTCATAGTACATCCACTCTGTCTCATGGAATATATGTCCTTGTTCAATTTATACTTCTTAGAACCATTGCTTAAAGATAAACGTTTCTCCAATTGGATCCAGATCTCATATGCCGACTCAACGTACAGAACAGATTTAGCAATTGAATATGAAATATAATTCATGATCCAGGCGATTACCAGGCTGGTGCAGGCGTCCCACTGCTCCGCCTTCAGAGCATTATCCGTAGATCTCGCCACCAACCCTTTCACAAACCCTAGTTTGCGCTTGGTTGCGAGATTGATCTCCATGCTCCGTCGCCACAATCTGTAATTGCTGGCTCCAATTAGTTTCTCTGAAACTGTGATTGTTCCTAGTCCATCAGAAGGATGCAGAAACAAAAGGCTCTGCATTTCTACAAGTGTCGGATATCTAGATCTGTCACCGAACATCGCTATCAGCTACCCTTACTCGTGATTTTTACACGATCAGATGCTCTGATACCAGGATTAACGATCGAGTAAATCGGGGAGAAAGAGAAGCGAAATTGTGTGTATTTGTGAAGAGAAGAGCTCAACAGAAATGTGCTCCACCATTGATGAACACACACAATGAATCAAGAGGCTTGAGGTGTTTTGGGTACACACACCCTTTTATACAAGACAACTCTAACAAACTAAAAAGGCAGGAATGAACCTACACCACACACGTGTCCACCCACTTTCTCCTATTTACACAAAACATACCCAAAGAGTCAAAACAAATGTAGCTCTACCCTGTAACAACACTCGAGCGAAAAACTATGAACGCTTGAAGATTAAACAGATGCAAACTACTTCACATGCTATTTAATAAACTGAGATGTTTCTGTCTTTCCCTAATCTTCGTACTATAATTAAATCAGGAGTTTCAAATTAGTATGTTATATTAAAATATTTGACAATCTTGCAACGAATTAGACATAATTTTGTTTATATTATAGTTACACATTTATAATTTATGAGAGTATATATCTTCATATTTCGACATTTTTTTTAATTTTTTTTCATAAAAAATTGATTCCATCCGAAAAAATTCTGACGATAGCTTTAATTCTAACTAATCTTTCTGATAAAATGTTTAAGGATCTGCCATTCATCTTGACGGACGAGGTTATGAAAATCTAAATAATTTTTTAACTATACGATATAACTACCGTATAAGAAATACAAATAATTTGGGCGGTAGCGGTCCATTCTCATCTAATTTTGCAGATGCAAAAAAGTCAATCTCTTTTAACCAGGAGAAATTGAATTGGAGGTTTTTTTTTAATAAAAGCGCTCATCATCAACTGGAGGCTAACCAATTGGGTTTGCTAGTTTTGGAACAAAGATTTACAATATAAACCTCTAATCAGTTGGGATAGAATTTGCAGACCAAAACAATATGGAGGGGTTGGTCTTCGTAAGTCTTGTAAGATGAACGAAGCCTTTCAATTGAAACTACTTTGGAAAGTTCTTGCGAAACCATCCAATGTCTGGGTAAGAATAATACAACATAAATACCTCAAAACAATGAATATTTTAGAATATAACTCGAAAGGTAATGCATCATGGGCCTCATGGCAATGAACTTAGCTAAAAAAATTATTAACAGCATTTAAAGAAGGCATGGCTTGATCAGTAGGTAATGGAAGGACAATAAAATTCTAGCAAGATAGGTGCATGGTTCTCCTCTTTTAAACTTCTTCCATTTGTTCTTGCCCCGACTCTGTCAATGCGAATGAACTGGTTAATGATTATATTGTAAATAACTCAATGTCGCTTCAGAAACTACAGAATGTATTTCCTAATGACTTAGCCCTATCTATTGCAAAAACTCCCTTACCCACCACGGACATTGAGGATATACTTTATTGGTGTCCTGACAACAAGGGATGGTTTATTACTTCGAGTGCATATAAACATGTTACAAATTCTACTCAAATATCTAATAACGAGAATATAACTGAGTATGGAAGCTGGATATCCCTCCTAAAATTAAAAATTCCTATGGAAAGTCAGTCATAATGGGTTGCCTACGACAACTAGACTATCCAATAAAGGCATTGCAATCTCCCCATACTGCTCGATTTGCAACCACCACGAGAAAGATTCGATTCACCTCTTCTTTGAGTGTAAATTCAACACTTTCTTTAACAACTTTGATAGACGGGTCAGGAATCTAATTATTAGCTCCATTAGACGATCTAGATACATGAAACCGAATTTATCAATTCTGGAGAACAATTTAACAACACAACAAAAACAATTCATGGCATTCCACCGGTGAACTGCGTGGCATGTCAGGAACCAATTCGTGTTTATGCATGAAAAACTTCCTTCTTGGGAAGGCTTTAAAAGGATTGTAGAACATCATGTGGATAGGTGGAACAAATCACGTAGGTGTACCGAAGAGAAAATGCCTCAGACCACCAAAGGAAAAGCATGTCATACGAATAACAGTAAACGACCCCGACTAAGCCAAAAATGGAAGAAACCGCCATACGGCTATTGTAAAGTCAACTTTGATGGATCCTCCTACGCTTATCAAAGGAGCACGGCTGGTTTCATTATTCGAGATTGGAAGGGCCTACCTATCTTGGCTCTGAGAGGACTGGGCGTCAATCTCCTCTTGTCGTTGAAGCTCTTGCCCTTCGGCTTGACATCCTTAAAGTAGTCGAATTGAAAATTGATAAGCTTATCATCGAAGGCAACTCGCTAATCATCATCAACTACCTAAAAGATGGTGTCAAATGTCCGTGAGAAATTGAAATGCTCATGACAGATATTTTCCAATTGCTCCCGGGGGTTAGAGAAGTATCATTCTCACACCCACTTTGAAATGGTAATTGTGTGGCCGATAAGGTTGCACACATTGACCACTTTACCGTCAACCTCGTACTTCTTAATGATCTAGGTCTGTGTGACCTCATCCAAAAGGATGCTATCGGATGGTACTCTTGGTGCATTCGAATCCTTACCATATCAAAAAAAAAAAAAGGGTTTGCTAGTACAAAATAGGCGAATCCCGATTGTGTATGTTCTTCCATATCAACCCCTTCATTGGCCAAATCAACCCCTGAAATCTCTAATTTGCGGATCCTTGTTCTCCCAATCGACTTCCTCTTGTGTTGGTGGCCCGTTTCAATGTTTTTCTTCGGCCTTCAGGCCCATTTCGTTTTCCGATTCGGTGCTCTCCTCCGATCGTTTTCATTATCGGTTCTAGTCTTGCTCACCCTTGTACTTACTCCCTTCAGGCGGCCCTATCTCTGGTCTTTGGTTCCGGGTGGGGCTCTTGTCTTGTCATCCGCTTATCAAAATTCGTTTGGGGCTTTTTCTGCTTGGTGGATTTCGCTCCTTTCCTTCATGTTTCTATGGCCTCGCCGTCGATCGATGGGTTGTGTTGGTGTTGATCTGGTTTTGGATCGCTTCTCACTCCCTCATACCCTCATTTGTTCTTGTTTTCACCTTCCTTTTTGTCTTCCCCTACTCGTGCTTTGTCTTGCCTCATCCTCGTAGTTCCTGCCTGGGTGGGCCGAGTTCGTCCATCTACCTCATCGACACTGCTCGCCATCGGTCGTGGCGTCATGGATGGTGTTTTATTGGTGTTGCATTTTTTGATCCCCTTCTCCGACTGTTCTACTACACACCTTCCTCTCTCCCTTTGTCCTTTGGGCCCAAGCCTCGTGTCCTTTGGGCCCAAGGATGAGGTTTTGTCAATTTAAAATTCAATTTATAATTTTAGGAGGAAAAAATAATAAAAACCCACCAAAAAGGGTAGACTAAATCTCGAAAGGGTTTGTTACAAATCCCGAAAGGGTTTTGATTAACTCCCGAAAAGGCTTGCAGATGCGCTTTATGCGATAGTGGTTCTTGGCGGTGTTTTTTGTTGTTCTTGGCAGTCCTGATATGAGTTGGGGCTCTAGCGTTCGGTGTCGGGTCTGGCTGGGGTCATGGCGATATGCATCAAGGCGGCTTCGCATTCTAGAAATTTCATTGGAGTTTTGTCTTCCTCGCCCACAGGGTCTCCTAATCTACCGCTAGCCAACGGTGTTATCTCTTGATGGCGTTTGGCTCCGTTTTGTCTTCCTTGTCCTCAACGATCTTTTGGATTAGGCTCATTTGTTCTTCTAGGGATGTTTGGTTGTCGCCTTTGTATTGCACCTTTTATTTTATGATTGTTTGTTTGACGGTTCGCCGTCTGCCGACTCTGTTGGCCTATCGATGAGTCAGATCTGTTTGACCTTCGAATTTTTACCTTATAAAAAAGGGTTTGCTAGTTTGCCTGAAATTGTTTGCTTGCCACTACCTGGTTTACTTCTTTTGTTATTTTCATTATATGTTTTGACGGCTCGCTGCCTAGTGCCTAATAACTTTATCGGCTTCTCGATGTGCTAGATATGTCTGACCTTCTCATTCCTACCTTATTAAAAAATAATTGGAGGCTAGCCAACAAAGGGAGATTCTCGTGCTTTCCATTTTCGAAAATTAAAATATCATTAAAAAATAAAAACTAATATAAGTTTCATATTGTATATTAGAATATAGTAATATAATATTTTAAACCGACATCATTTATTTGTAAAAGTAAAAAAAATATTAATATCTCTATAACAATAAATTTATTAAATCTTAATTATAATGCGAAAATTAGACTAATATTCCATTTGTCTCAAAAGATTTTATCTTAATGAAGTTGTTTTAGAGCACCCATATTAGGGTGTTTTAAAGGAGAAAATAAGGAACTTAACAATAAAATAATAAAAGGAGGGATATATTTTGATAAGGAATGATGGGATGGGGTCAATAGTAAAAACTCTTAAAAATCCAAGAAAGAAACAAGGTGGGAGACATGTGTGAAAGGGGAGGAAAGAGAAAGAGAGGGGTTTAGGCTAAGTGGTGATGCTATTTTCAATTTTATATTATTTGTTTATAATAAAATGGGTTGTAGGAATTAGTGTTAAAAATTAAGTTGAATTTTTTAAGGAGAGAGAAATAAAAAAAAAGAGTTAAGGAACCGAATCGGTTTCCATGGATACGAATGCTCATATATAGGTTAAAACAACAAAAAGGGATAATTATAGGCTATAAAGGTGTAATTATTGTCTATAAAAAAGGTTACTTAGCGGCAATAATAGGCTATAAAGGATTATTTATAGGTTAAAACATTAAGTTTTTTTCATACAAATATATTAACCTAAAATATCTATGTTTTATGATAGCGAGGAGGTAACAATTAATAAATCTATACAATAACATAATTAATGATCACGTTATTATTTAATTTATCACTTTATTTATCATATAACTAGTGTAATACCCGTGCCTTGAAGGCACGGGAGCTTGATCCATTTTAATTTGAACATCATTTTATATATCTATATAATACTATATATATACGTGTTTACAACAAAAATATGTATAAAATATTTTTTTTATAATTTATAAATTAGTTTGAAAGAGATACGATACAAATTTTGAAAATGATTTAATAATGTAAAGTAGTAATAATACTCAAACACACCATCTAATATAATTTGAAATAAATATATAATTATTATCATTAGCATAGATCTAAAAAAGTAAAATATAAGCTCCCGTACAAATATAAAAAAATCATAAGCACATGATTGTGTGAATAATTTTGAAGTTAAATATGTAGATGTACATAACTTATTGATTATTTTCATGAGAAAGATGGTTAGAAAGATAGAGAAATTAATAGTGAAAATAAAGGTAAGATGGTAAAAAAAAAGATCCTTAAAGGTAGAAAAGTGATCTAAGAAGCCTCATCCAAGATGTAAAATAAGCATTAGTAATGCTTATGAGTCTTAAAATATTATTTATTTTTCGATAGTCATTTAAGATGTCTAAAATAATTAAATTATAAAATAACACTTATTTGGCTCTAATTGATTTTTATAATTAATTTTTGAAATCAAATATTTACAAATTGATTATTACATGTTCGTTGTATGTAGACATTGTGGGGAATATTGCAATCGGTTAAAAATGATAAATCAACAATAGGAAACAAATAAAAAAAAAGAAATGGATTCAAATCATATTTAAAATAAGAAACAAATATTTTAAAGTTTCCATAATAATATTGACCAATAAGAAAATCTCATTTGAATAAAAAATTCAACTTTAATTGCGGGCGTGACACGTCAGCAAAATGCTAGCAGAATTAGTAATATTAATAGATAGATAGATATATTGCAATCGGAAAAAAAAAATGGAAACATGTCTCAATATTTACGGCAATATAACCGAAAATAAAAAAAAGGAATGGATTCAAATCATATTTAAAATAGGAAACAAATATTTTAAAGTTTCCATAATAATATTGACCAATAAGAAAATCTCATTTGAATAAAAAAATCAACTTTAATTGTTGGCGTGACACATCAACAAAATGCTATCAGAATTAGTAATATTAATAGATAGATAGATAGATATATTGCAATCGGAAAAAAAAATGGAGACATGTCTCAATATTTACGGCAATATAACCGAAAAAAAAGGAATGGATTCAAATCATATTTAAAATAGGAAACAAATATTTTAAAGTTTCCATAATAATATTGACCAATAAGAAAATCTCATTTGAATAAAAAATTCAACTTTAATTGTGGGCGTGACACATCAGCAAAATGCTAGCAGAATTAGTAATATTAATAGATTAATATATAATAGATTTTTTTTAAAAAATTTAAATAATTTTTTCTTACCAATAAAGATAAAATTATTTAATTTTTAATTGCGTAAAAAACTTTTTTCAAAATTTATTTTACTTTTTTTTAACTAACCGTTTTTTAATTGACTAATACTCTTAATTTTTTTAATTCATTTTTGTTTGTTATGTAATTTTTTTTTATTAAAATAAGATATTAAGTCTTAGAAAAAGTTTACAACTAATAAATCTAATATATTTTATTAATAAAAAAGTTCACAAGTTTTGTGTTCCCTAAATTTATTTTAATCTTATTTAAGTTTTTTTTTTGTGAAATATAATTTTCAATATAATTTAGAATAAAATTAAACCAATTTATAAATTAAAAAATAATCTAAATATATATAAGTCTAGCTATTTAGAAAAAAAAATTATTCTCTTCTTTTCCTTCCCATCCACACCATTTTTCAAGTAAGAATTAGAAATAACAAGTAGCACCCTTGCTTGCTAAATCGAGAGACTAAAATGATTGACTAGTGAACTAACTATCATGATACAACAAAGAAAAACGAGACTAAGAAAGATGAGCCAGACACAAATACTCTTGGCAAAAAAAATATAAAAATAGATTGGCAGAGTGAAAGTCGAGGAAGACTAGAAAAGACCGCGAATGCCGAGAACAATTCCCATCCCCACCACTTTTTTTTTACACAGTATACAAACATTCAGAGCTGACACATAAGATGTAATCGCGCTCCTGGATCATCCTGTCGGATGATGGTACAAAGATCCTTATTAAAAGGGATTGTAGATCTATCACTAATGATGCCCCTCGTTGCTATATAATCTACAACTTTGTTTGATTCTCTAAAGATGTGTCTGAATTCAATCGATTCGAAATCTGCTCTCATAATATTGATTTGTTCTACGTGGCGCAAAATTTTCCATCTGATGCTGATTCCTTGAGTAAGAGTTCTCATTAGCACTTGATTATCTCCCTATATAGTAATCTTCCGTAGTCCCATTCTTTGAGCTTGTTGCACGCCTATCTGAATTGCTGCCGCTTCAGTTTGAATAACCGTAACTTGACTTACTTCCTGGTGGAAAATATCAATGACATGGCCCGTTGAATCACGAATGATTCCCCCACCTGGCAGACGCCTGTGGGCTTGACAGAACCATCTACGTTAATTTTGTAGATAGTTCCTTGTGGTCTAATCCACTTAGACATAGACCTCTTTTTTCTTATCCGACCTTCCTTATTTTTGTCACTATTTGCCTGTCTCCAGTCGTGTATATCTGTTTTGATCCTCCTTATTAGATTCCTAAACGAGTTGGGATTTTTTTTTTAAGATTAAATTGTTCAAGTTTCCTAGATCATCTTCCAAATGACCACTAGATCTTCAAAGTGATGATTTGTTTGTTTGATTAGGTCCATATTGTCACAAAGAGGACCTTGCATAGAGAGATTGTTAAAAAAAATTATCTCTAGATTATTCATATTGCGCTATTAACCTCTTTGCAAAGGAATATTCTGAAAATATCTGAGTAGAGTCTTCATTACTTTGGCCACATAGGGAGCAAATGCTAGGTACTCTGTTGACATACCTATTTAGCCTACTAGTTGTGGGAAGGGCGTCAACTTTAATTTTCCAAACAAGATTTATGAGTCGTGGCGGAAGGTTTAGGTTTCAAATCCAGCGGTGATTGTCAGTTTTATGGTTTTGGATATTTGTATTTTTCTTCGCATGTTTAGTAGTAAATTTTCATGTGGAATCAGGCATCCAGATAAGCTTGTCCGGAGTTTGCCAAGTTGAGATTTTGAGAGGTAGAATGTTTTAACGACGTTTTGAGGAAATGGGCGCCTAATGAAGGGCTCATTCCAACGCTTTTGAGGAGTAAAGAGTTGGCAAACTTTCATATTTGGTTCTTTATTACCTATCAAAGATTTGAGATTTATGTTAGGAATCCAAGGATCATCCCAGATATTTATGGAAAGACCATCCCCTATAAGCCAAAGGAGACTTTTTTCAAATTTATCTCTTAGGGATAATAATCTACTGAATTGCTAGGAGGTGGCCTGATTTGGTCTGTATTTAATGCCATTATTTTGCAAATATTTTTCTATAATGACACTAACCCAGATATTATCTTCATTAGAGTAAAGTTTCCACAATAATTTAAATTGAAGGCTTATGTTCAACTCTTCCACTTTTCTAATCCCCATGCCACCATGGGTTTTGCTCTTAGTGATGTTATCCCAACTTAATTATAATAGGGAAATATCTCTCCATATGAAGTTTATTCCAGAAGAAGTTCTTATTTATCTGATCTATTTGGTTGAGAATTCATTTAGAGAGTAAGAAGCTCTGCATAAGATAGTTGGTTTTGGAACAGAGATTTGTCTGAATTAGAACAGCTCTGCCTGCTTGAGAAAGATTTGAAGCCTTCCATTTGGATATGTGCTTTTTAAGGTTTTGGATGACCTGTTCAAAAATTGAATTTCTAATCTGGTCATTAATTACAGGGATGCCTAAATACTTTTCAAGAGTGCTAGAGATCGGAATTTCCATGCTTTGGGCAAGATCTTTGGCTAGGTTTTGGCTAATATTTTTCGAGAACTTTTACTATAGTTAATAGCAAGACCCAAAAGGCTGGAGAAATTATTTATCATATTCTGAAGAGTATTTTGACTAGTGTGGGCAGCTTTAACAAAAATAATTGTGTCGTCTGCAAAAGGTGAGGAAGGGTATATGATTACCGTTTCTGGTGAGTTTGATCCCGACTAAAGCATTTTCTTGCAAAGCCTCCTTATGCATTTCTCTTGCTAGTCCTTCCATAACTAGAATAAAAATTTAAGGGGCAAGGGGGTCTCCTTGGCGGATTCCCCTATTAGGCTTGAATTGATTACCTGGGCGATTGTTTACTAGAATCGAGAAGGAGGATGTCGTTAGACAAGTCATTAACCAAGTTGATCGATATAGGATGAATCTTCCTTCTACAAAAGCTCCTTGGAAAGGGTTGATTAGTTTTGGTAGAATAGGTTTTAATCTATTTGCTATCATTTTTGTAATTAATTTGTAGATGGTATTGCATAAGCTAATCGGACTGTAGTGGTTGATAGTGGTAGAGTTCTCAATTTTGGGAACTAAGGCAATAAATGTTTTGTTTATTTCAGTTAATAATTGCCCTGAGTGGAAAAAGGCTTTAATAGCTTTGCAATAGGAGTGGCCAACTATATGCCAATATTTTTTATAAAATTTTGGAGGGTAGCCATCAGGGTCAGGTGATTTGTCTTCTACTATTTCAAATATTGTATTTTTAATTTCTGCTATTGTAGGTTGGGTTATAAGATATCGATTTTCCTCTATCGTGACTTGAGGTTGAATATTCCAGACTTCTGTTGGGTTTACCTGGTGCCGGTGAACTCCAATAAATCTTTCTGATAACTCTGTTGTGATTTGATCCGAAATGAGATCATTATCATAAAGGATATTACCTTGTTTTGTTGTGAATGACTTTATGGGTCTTTTAGAGTTTTTAACTCTAGCTGTCACCTGAAAATATTTTGTATTTCTTTCTGAGAGTTGAAGATGATTAGTTCTGGCCCTCTGTTTCCAAAACTTGTGGTTATATTCTAGTAATCTGAATCTTTTGTGTTCTAGCCTAGCTAGTTTTTCTTCATCCTTTTTGCTAATGTTTCCCCAAGGTAAACAAACTTGGAACGCCAGAATCTGCTTCTCTACTTGGGAGAGTTGGCTAGAGATGCTATTCGTTTGAGATTTGCACCAATTTTTCGTGTTGTATTTAAGAAGTTTCTGTTTCTGTAAAATTTTAAATCCATAAGAGCCAACAAATTTATTTTGCCAAACTTGTCGGACCATAGTTTCATAGATAGGTTTTGTAGTCCATGCCATCTCAAACCTAAATGGAGCACCATTGTTTTGGTTTTGGGTCCCTATTTCTAGGGAGATCGGACAATGATCATACATTGTTAAAAAAATTAATCATTACTCTTTCCTCCCAACTTTTCATACACAATTGATTTTGTTCCTCCTTATTTCAATTACTAATTTGAGCAAGGGGTAACCATATCCCATGTATTTCTCTAATCATTATCCCTCTCATCTTATATATTTTACACACAAAAAAAACATTCTTCTCTTATCTAGATATATTTTCCTATAAAAAAATTTATTTTTATTCCGTTTACCTTGCATTTTTATATCAAACGAGCCCTTAGTTTAGAAAATCACAAGTTGATGTAGTGGTTGTGGGGTTACATCTCATGCCAAGAGATTCGAAGTTCAAGTTCTCATGGAAATATGGAGTCGCTTGTTAGTTGGAGGATCAACCCCTTAAATAGGTCACGCAGTACCCAATCCAGATGTATAACGACTGATTCAGGATCAACCCCTTAAGTGGACCACACAGTACTCGATTCAGATATAGAACGACTGATTCGATCAAACTGCACTAAGATAAATAGATAAATGTGTAACTGATTTATAAGAAGATTGGTAGGTAAGGTAGGGTAATTGATTCAAACATTATGGTTAGTTTATAGGATTGTACGGAGTATTTGTAAGAATGGTAGATTGATTATGCTTATACCTGTCAAAACACAATTCGATCCGGTCGACCCGACTCGACCGTCCGTTAAATTTTCGACCCGAACCTGGAAATTTTTTTCGACACGAACCCGAAAAACCGGAAATTTTTCGGGTCATCTGGGTTTCGACCCGGTGACCCGATTGACCCGGTAATTTTGACCCGATTGATCCGGTGACCCGGTTGAATTTTAATTAAATATAATTAATTTTTTTTATATAATTAAAATTTATTGCAAAATTATCAAATC
Organism: Persicaria tinctoria; assembly: GCA_037127255.1. Classification (NCBI taxonomy): domain Eukaryota; kingdom Viridiplantae; phylum Streptophyta; class Magnoliopsida; order Caryophyllales; family Polygonaceae; genus Persicaria; species Persicaria tinctoria. Next base: position 14,469,545 of record JBANSL010000015.1, read on the forward strand.
ATGATTTTTTTAATTTAAAATGGAAAAAATTGACAAATCCGAAATCGACCTGAAATAACCCGAAACCCGATCAAACCCGGATTCCAGTCAACGCGGAAATACCCGAGATCCGTTTTATACGAGACCCGTTTAACCCGAGATGCAAAGTAACCCGACCCAAATGACCCATTTAACGGGTATGATTATGCTTCTCCATTCTTCAAATTATTTCCATCACTCATCCATTTTTGGCAGACATAATTATGGCAGTAGGCTCGCCCTTCATGTATTTCCGCGCCCCTTAAAAAGGCGCCAAATTTGATTAATTTCCTTTTTAAGTTATCACATTGGCTTTTTTTTCCTTCCATTAAGGGTTTGACTCGATTAAAGCTCGGTAAAGTTCATTTATTTTTTAAACGAGTCGAGTACGAACATATTTTTTTAAACTCAATTCACTTAAAACTCGTTTTGCTCAATTTATAAGCTGCTCAAATTTTGTGAATTACTCCCTCCGTCTCGAAATTTAGGTCGTTTTAGCCTTTAAATCTTGTATCAAAATTTAGGTCGTTTTAGGTTTCTAGGTAGGGGATAGTAATGATTTGTATCGATTTGTGTGTTGTTGATTTTTTTAAAGATTTTGATTGGTTAAAAAATGTATTCGGTGTTAAAAAAATAATAAAAAAGTTAGTGGAATGATGATGTTGATTAAGGAGTGAGTGTTTTATTAAAACTTGTGCAAAATTTTAGAACGACTTCAATTTTGAGACGGAGAGAGTAATATTTATATATTTACTGAATCAAACTTTGATTCCTATATGTTATTGTCAGTGATAGAAAGTTATGACTAACCGATGGATGGATGGAGATTTTAAATTTGTCGAACAACATTAGTGTATTAACTAGTACGTTGATTAATTAATTCCAACCTTGAAGCCTATTGTGGGGTTTGTTTTTGGGTTAGTATCACGTACATCTAATAATGTACCTTTTTATTAGTTTAATGTCAATTTTTAATCACTAATCGATCTAAAGTTGGTGTTATTTTCACCATAAAGTTTACACCACTTATAACTTGGTGCAATTAATTTCCAGTTTCCCCCCACTCACATATATATATATATATATATATATGAGTACTATCTAGCAGAGGCGGATCCGGACTCCTTGAATTGGTAAATAAAGAGTGGTCATTTTGGGATTCGAATCGATGACCTACAGGTACTACCCAGAAGTCCTTTTCGGTTAGTCATTCTGGAATAGTTTTGGCGGATCCTCCTTAGGGCCAGGGATAACATTCGTCCCCCTAATAAAAAATAAAATTTAACATACATATCCGTCTCGTCGATAGCTTTGATTTGATATATTATAAACTCAAATTCGATATCTGAGTAAAAAGTTATAAGCGTTTCAATTTTCATGACTGAATATATGTAAATTAATTATTATTTACATCATTTACCAAAATGATATACTTTTGTCGTAATTATCATTTGTTAAACCTTGTATCTTAATAATATAATTATATCCGAGAACTTCAAATGTTATATTGAAAATTTTGATGAATTAAGCAAGCAAGATTTATGTTTTTATTATTGTTACATATCCATAATATTGATGAATTTTCGAAAAAAGAAAATTTAGGGTTTAATTTTAGAGACAATTTTTTTATCATAATTTTTCGCCCCCTCAATCAACAATTTCAGGATCCGCCGCTGCTATGTAGCTTGCACTACAAACGCCAATTATATCTATATATATATATATATATATATATATATATATATATATACACACACACACACACATCAGCATCTAGCTCTCTATATACCCAACAACTAGCCTTTCATGTATCCTCAGACAAACCCAGAGAAAGATGGATCGATCGAGAGAACGAAAGACGATCAACATGAGAGGAAGAGAATGTGGAAACCAGAAGAAGACATGATCCTCAAGAGATATGTGGAGTTACATGGTGAAGGCAACTGGTCTTCTGTCTCTCGCAAATTGGGTAAACTCTATAAACTTTAGGGCTTTTTTTTCTTCTTCCATGAATATATATTTTTATCACTCTTTGAATTTGATTTGATCCACCAAGATGGAATATATTAGGATTCATAGTTATGAGAGATGTTACAGCTGCTAGCATTGATTCGATGAAGCTATATATGATTTGGTGGCGTTCGAACAGGTTTAAGGAGAGGGGGAAAGAGTTGCAGGCTGAGATGGAAGAACTACCTGAGGCCAGACATTGTACATGGGGCCATGTCCAACGACGAACAAGATCTCATCATTCGAATGCATAAACTCGTCGGAAACCGGTCTGTTTTCATTTCATTTCATAGATCATCTCTTAACTCATATCATCTCAACCCTTTTTCTTAAAGGTTTATTATATCATATCATATTGCACCTAATTAAAAGTAAACGCTAACCTCAAAAGTGGTGATCTTTCTATCTGGATTCCAATGCAAAGTAAAATTTGAACAATATATCATTGTATATTTAGCTTGATTCCTTGAATTGAAGCAAATCATTGGTATAAACATTAGATCATGTACTCATAGAAGTGGTGTATATACTTTGGAATATATATAATTCATTAATTACATTAATGAAGATTTAATTTATTTATATACGTATATATTCAGAAAGTAGTATATACAAACAAAATCATAAAAAATAAAAAAGGGTTCCTGCAAAAAGAAAGATTTTATTCCTTCCTGATCATGTATAATTAAAGATATTGGATTTTGGTAGATAAAAGAACACACATACATATGTTGTTGGTTTCTGTATTGTCAAGAAGTCCAACTACCTGTCAAATTTAAGGTTGGCAGATTTTTGTCCTTTCACATCTCAACAACAAATATGTTAATAACTCCTCAGGTTGTTAATCCATAATTTGCCAGGTGGTCATTAATCGCGGGAAGGCTCCCTGGTCGAACGGACAATGAAGTGAAGAACTATTGGAATACTTATTTAAGTAAGAAGGTAATCAATAACCAAGGAGCGAAAAGGAAGCCCACGACTAGCGACATTAAAGAACTCGATGAGAGCCACAAGAAACGAACCATGACGGTGAGGTCCGAGCTAACGAATCACGGGCATGATGACCATGGAAGCACCCAAGAAGTGAGCCCTAACACAATGGTTGGAGTTGGTGTTGGAGGAGAGATATCGTCAATCAACCCTAGTGAAGAGTTCCTAATAACAGGTGATCAGCTGCTGGTGGGGCCAGGATCAGATGCAGCAAGCCCCAGCTGTGGTATCATGGGGATGCATTTTGGTGGTGGTGATGATGATGGCGATCCATTCATCATCTTTGAGCAACAACTGGAGGAACAATTTGGGGCTGACTTGTTCAATTTTAGCAGCTGTGTTTTCTTTGATGCGTTTGGCGCGCCTTTTTTGATCTGATGACATTCGTGGGGTCCACATGTTCGAGCAAACGTTAAAAATGATCCACAAGTGGCTTGTGGATCGATCAATCTGATCCCACAAGCCAATTGTTGATCATTTTTAAACTCGATCGATCAATCGACTATCCAAAGTCCAAACACAAGAAATTGAAAAATTCCGCAACTTCGTTCCATCAACTTGGTTTTTTTAGTGGCTTGTTTGTTGGTCATGAATGGATTCTTGCGAAGTGAACAAGTGGGCCGGGCTTTAATAAATGGACTGCATTGGTTCTTAAATGGGCCTGTTCCATTAATGATCCAGTTACTTAAAAAAATGGGTAAACGGCAGGAAACCACCCCTTAAATACACTACATTGTTCAAAATCACCCTTTAAATAAAAAATTATAGAAAACCACCCTTTAAACCTATTCTGTTAGCAAATCACCACCTCTCCCATTTATTCTGTAAAAAAATCCGTGAAATTTCAGTGTCGTCACCTCACCTCCGGCTCCATGGGAGAGATGAAGCTCCCTCCGTGGGAGAGAGAGAGAGAGAGAGAGAGAGAGAGAGAGCCTGGGACTGGGAGGAGGGGAGAGAGATCGGGTCTGGGTGGTGTCAGGCGGCTGGCCGCAGGCGGCGGGCTACGACCGGAGGATTTGGCCGGTAGAGGTGGTCTGAGACTTCAACGGAAGAGTTAGGTTGGGGGTTATTTTCACATACTTGACGGGCCTCTTTATTATTCGGTGTTCTCGATATTTATAAATGAATCTTTTTTTACTTTCATGTGAATCGGTCTGATTTAGACATGGCCACAAGTCACGGGTCGGGCGGGTCGACGCGTGACCCGCCGAGTCAGGGTCGAAGGGTTGGCTCGGATTGAGGGTCAGGGTTAGGGTCGAGAGAAATAGAACCCGTGACCCGGTGGGTTGACCCTCCATTTCAAAAAAAAATATTTGAAAATTTTATTTTTAATAAAATAAATTTATAATTATTATGTAAATTATATAAATTATTCTTAGAATAATTAATAATATATCATAAACTAACATGCAATGACAATGTGAGACAAATTATCCCCCAGTCTTCTCCTTTTATAGACTAGGAAGTCTTCCTTCCATCCCCTCATTTTCAATTGGGACAAACACTACATCCCACATCGAAAATATGGAGTTAGAATGAGAAGCCATGAGGCTATATATATGTATCCCACTATCCTATTTCTCTCACTTCACTTGCTTCCTACATTTTCTACATTGGAAATGAAGTTTGAAAAAAAATATATCCAATGAAGTTTGAAAAAAAATATATCCTCATATTTTTTCTTCTTACATCTCACATTGAAATCATTGTGGATGAAAGATTTGGTATGTAGATATAAAATCTTTCCACATTTTTAACACTTTATATCAAAGTGATAAAATGTGTTGAAATCTTCACATATCATTTATTTATTTATTTTTAATAGTTAATTTTTTTAAAAAAAATTTTAAAAAATAATGTAACCTGCCGGATCAACGGGTCGACTCGGCCTTAATGTGGCGGGTCAGCCTATTTCCACCATTCAATGTCACGTGGCCGACCCGGGACTCTGACCCGCCGACTTGGCGGGTGACCCGAACCCGTCGACCCGTGGGAATCTCGGATCAGGGTTAGGGTCATACCCCCGGTTTGCCGACCTGTTCGACGGGTCGGACCCGTGGCCAAGTCTAGACTCGAGGAGTGGAGATAGAAAGAGAAACGGAGAGGAGTGCGAGGGAATGAGAAGTGTGTTTTCTTGTTTTTGCTTTTTCTTTTCTTCTCTTTTTCAGTCTTTGTGTTGATGTCTCAAACGCTACTCTCTAGGCCAGGTGACATTTTTTTTAATATAAAACGACAATTTTTTTGGGTTTAAATGGAAATTTCTTATTTTTTTAAGATATGGAAAGATATATATTTAGATGTACTAAAAATTGATCATATAAGTAACATTGTCTTACCTACACTGACTTTCCTTGATAGACTTTATTGAGATCCTAAATATGCAACCACTCTTATCCCAAACGAGAATAAGGATTTGAGTTTAAAATGCAGTTGGATTTGAAAGCGCGATAATCTTCCTAAAGTATGTCACTGCTTGTGGAATATAACTAAAGACATGCTTGCCTCGAAGGAAAGACTACAAAATTCGCACATGAATCCCTATGGCGTGATATATACGCGACTGTCAGACCGAGTCAACCTCCCATTTTCTTTTGGATTGTGTTCTTACAAAAAATGTCATCTACAAATGGAATATTAGTTTAGCTAACTTGCCACCAAACCCGTTTAAAGGTAGGAATAATGATTATTTGCTCAATCTGATCAAGAATCATGTAGGCATGAATACAATTACAGTATTGGCTCTAGGATGGTGGAGTTGTTGGTATTTCAGAAATCAATCGACTTTCAATCAAGGTTTGGTGTCGTCGGTTAGAGGGTCACAATCTATATTGAAACAATAGCCTCCAAAACAATGGAAGAGGATCCTACGGCTGGTCCATCCGTTCGGAAGAGGAGCGGAAATCCTATAGGTTACCTCACTACACGACCAAATCTAAACCTATGAGACCGAATGCAATATGGGAAAAAGCCTCAATTGGGGGTCCTTCAAACTAAACTTTAATGGATCCCACTGTGAATCTGGGAGAGGAATATTTGGTTATGTCATATGAAATGGTCGAGGTCGTCGCTACCATTATAAAAACGAGTTGGGGCTCTTGTAATAATTCTTCTGCTATTTATATGGAAGTGGTTGCCCTTTGACATGGGGTTTTAGGCGCAAGACAACTGGGCCTGGATAACCTTCTTATCGAAGGAGATAACCTATGAGTTATCAACACACTCCTTGGTGACTGGAAATGCCCGTGGAATATTGAGTTGATTCAATCAGATACGATGTTCATTTTATACTCGTTCTCTAATGTTGCTATTTGTAATGTTTTCAAGGATGCAAATACTGTGACCAATAGGATTACACATATGGTTTATAGTATCCTTGTCGATGGATATTTAGAGAATGATCAAGAACTGCAAGTTCTCGTCCACAAGGATGCTCTAGGATGCGATGCAACTGTCGTTTGTTAGCTAGTTCTAATTGCTTTCCTGTTTCCAAAAAAAAAAAGATGTACTAAAATTGATATATGGCGTTTTACTTGGCATGTTATAGCTAATTCTATTTAAAAAAAAATCCCACAAAATATGTTATCATAAGTCACAATCTATCTATCGATATATATTTTTTAATTAATTTATAAAAATATAAATCAAAAACTATTTTATAGTCATATTTTCATAAAACATTAATATATATATATATATATATATATATATATATATATATATATATATATATTCAGAAAGTAGTATATATATACAAACAGAATCAAAAAGGGCTCCTGCAAAAAGAAAGATTTTATTCCTTCCTGATTATATATATAGAGAGATATTGGATTTTGGTAGATAAAATAACACACAAAGACGTTGTTGGTTTCTGTATGAAGCCCAACTACCTGTCAATGACTTTAAACGGTTGGCTAATTTTTGTTCTTTTACATCTCAACAAATAGGTGGTCGTTAATTGCGGGGAGGCTCCCTGGTCGAACGGACAATGAAGTGAAGAACTATTGGAATACTTATTTGAGTAAGAAGGTATCAATCAATAACCAAGGAGCGAAAAGAAAGCCTACGACTAGCGACAAAGAACTCGACGAGAGCCACAAGAAACGAACCAAGACGGTGATGAGGTCCGAGCAAACGAAGCACGGGGATGACCATGGAAAAAGCACCTAAGAAGTGAGCCCTAACACAATGGTTGGAGTTGGTGTTGGAGGAGAGATATCATCAATCAACCCTAGTGAAGAGTTTCTAACAACAGGTGATGATCAGCTGCTGGTGGGGCTAGGATCAGATGCAGCAAGCCCCAACTCTGGTATCATGGGGATGCATTTTGGTGGTGGTGATGATGATAGCGGCAATCCATTCATCTTCTTTGATCAACAACTGGAGGAACAGTTTGGGGTTGCCTTGTTCGATCTTAGCAGCTGTGTTTTGTTTGATGCGTTTGGCGCGCCTTTTTTGATCTGATGACATTCGTGGGGTCCACATGTTCGAGCAAACGTTAAAAATGATCCACAAGTGGCTTGTGGATCGATCAATCTGATCCCACAAGCCAATTGTTGATCATTTTTAAACTCGATCATCATGGTGTGGTGTGCTTAGACATTCGCAATAAAAAATTAATCTTATCTCATCAAGTAATTTAGAATATATATTATTCACAACTGCAATAATTTGTACAACACATTAATTTAATCAGAAGAGTAAAACATTTTTTGGACCTCAAAATGATGAATTGAGAACTATAAATTAAAAAGGGAAAACAAATATGTAAGATGAACATTATTATGATGAAAGATAGAACTGTACGAAATATATATCTCTGTTGAGAGAATGGCTTCTTTGTTCATATTATCAATGTGGGACACTTTTGATCTCTTCACATTAGTTCATTTTCTCAACACGCCTCCCGGTCTCTTCACATTAGTTCATTCTCTCAACCTCGCAAGTGCAACTACCCCGCAAGGGTTTAGCATCTCATTATCTTTTTAGAGAGCCCATGATCGAAAGTCGGGTCGTTTGTCTGTTCTGCTCTGATATCATACTGAAGTCTGTTGGGACTCGGGTCAGAGGTCGTGTGCACACATGTGCCCATGCGCTAATATCCTAATACATAAGTCGAGCGGGGTTCCATCCTAAAATCAATTGGCAATAGGAGAAGTAACTCACTAGCTTATATATTAAGACTTCTATATTCATATTATCAATATCGGAACTTTTGATCCATTCACATTAGTTCATTCTCTCAACAATCTCGGTTTGTAGTTGTAATCGTGCATCTAGTTATCTATCTATCTATCTATATATCCATCTATATTATTAATTAATTATCATAATCGACTATCCAAACACAAGGAATTGGAAAATTCGACAGTTTCGTTCCATCAAATTTTTTTTTCTACTGGCTTGTTTGTTAGTCATCACTCATGAATGGATTCTTGCGAAGTGAATAAATGGGCGGGGCTTTGATAAATGGACTGCATTGGTTCTTAAATGGGCCTGTTTCATTAATGATCCAGTTACGTAAAAAATTCGGTACTAACATAGGTCCATGGTGCGTTAGCCTCTTCGTTTTTATTTTCGTAAACCGGCTTGCCCTGACCGACTATACTCTTTATTATTGAGTATGAAAAAACGGTTTTTCTATTCTATATACCCTTGAACAATAGAATAATAGGCTAGATTGGGAAAGATTTCATAAAATTAAATTATTTTGGCTTTTTAAAAATTATTTTCTTAGGATCAATACTATGTTTAATAGATAATTTTTTTTAATCGTTGTCTTATCTTCTTAACGATAGGATAAAAAACCGAAAAAAAAAGAGAAGAAGATACTTATTCAAAATATTAAGCTGGTTCTATCATTTAATTTGTAAATAAAGAGCGGTTATCCGGGGTTTGAATCGAAAACCTTTAGATACTCCCCGCAAGTTCTTTTCAATTGAGTGATTCCGAAATGATTAGCTGGTTCTATCCACTTACTCAGCATTGGTTACAATTTAAGAAACGCACGCATCCATCCCATATTTGATTATTTGTGAATTCGTGACCAAAGGGGGGAGATTATGTAACTGAATATTTTCACTTAATTTTAGAAAGTACTTTTTCTTTAAAGAAAATACCATCCTGAACCTGATTTTCTTTTTCTTCATCATTTTTATAGTCGGGGAAAAAGGCTTACCTCATCTAATCTCTTGTGAATTGTGATAAAATTCTCTTATTACATTACACTTTTTTTTTTTTTTTTTTGGTGTACATTACACTATCTTTTAAAATTGAAAAACGGCAAGGAGAGAAACCTGACCAATTCCTCTTTTTTTTTTTTTTTTTTAAATAAAACCTTTAATCTTACTTTTTTAATTATTAATTCGGTTTGTTTGAGCTAAGTCGTTCTCCAAGCTCAACCTATAAGCTAGACACGGCCACGGGTTCGACCTGTCGGGTCGACAATTCGGGGGGTGACCCTAACCCTGACTCGGGGTTAGGGCGGGTCGGCGGGTTGGTTGACCCGACGTGTCGACGGGTCGGACTGCCGGGTCGGCCACGTGGCAGAGTCGGGTGGAAATGGGTCGGACCCGGCGGGTCAGGCCGGGTTGGGTTTTTTTTATTATTATTATCGGATGTATTTGTGGGTAATTAGGGAATAAAAAAAAAGAGGGAAGCAGGGCTTGAATCGGTTTCCCAATTGCCTACGTATCCTCCCGGGGGAGAGGAATCAAAGCCCACGTAGTTCTTTACCTGTTGTCTGAACCCCGCTTACCTATTACGCTATTCGTCGCCTTCGTCGGTGTCGGATTGTCGCAGGCTATAGGGATCGACGACTCCACCGTCGACGGAGGACCCGACTGATTCTGAGTCCACTCCATCATCTTGCTCCGACCCGGTGTTAAGGAAGTTCCTTTGAATTCTCATCTCAGCCCTCTTCCAATCGGCGAGGCATACTTGTGCTTCGAGGTTCTCAGGGAGCAAGTTTGATATCTTCTCGGTAAGAATTTGGCCCCCTCGGCTGAACAATTGTTCCACTGCAACGGTTGAACAAGGGGCTCCTAGTATTTGTCGAGCGATCACCTGCAAGGTCGGAAATCGCTGTCTTTCTACTCGGCCCCACCATTCTAAAATATCGAAATATTCATCTTCATCACTGCGAAATTCAAAGTTAGTAGACAAGTATTCGTCGAGCTCCGAGTGCGGGTTCGACGAGGACCTCGACCTCTTTGTGCCAAAAATATCTCTGGCAAGAGCCTTAGTTCAAGCGGTAATACTAGTGCGAGAGGATCCGCTCAAGCTTGAAGGCGCAGGAGGAGGAATGTTAGGCGCTCTAGCGCCCGTAGAAAAATGAGTATATAATGCTTCAAGTATTCCCCTAACTCTAGCAACTATAATTGAAACATTGCAATCAGGACCATCTTGTATATCGAGCGTGGGAAAGTAGTTTTCTAAAAACTTTTGAACCCCAGTTAATTTGTATCTAGGGTCGAAACAACAAGTTACGAGGAAAAGATCAGGAATAACTTTGTAATAAGACAACCATTTCTCCCGCATGGTGAAAACAGCGTCGGATATGCATTGCACTTGAAGCCCGTCTTGGAGGGCTATGGCAATGTTCATCGCGACAAAACAGAAAACACTAGAAGTGGGAATATAAGCATGACTAAAAATTGAGCCGTTGCTCTATTTTTTTATTTCTTTTAAAAAAAAAAGTTGTCGACCGTTGGGACTCTTTGGTCGGGTGGGTTTTTGTAATTTTTTTTTTGTTTTTCAATTATTTCTATTTGTGTTAGTATTTTTTTTAAATTCTAAGGTTGTTATTATTTTTTTAAAATGTGTTAGTATTTTTTTAAATGCTAAGGTTGTTATTTTGACATGTTGGATTAGTTAAAAAACAAAATAATACACACATAACACACAATCTTATTACAAACCGAACAACGATTACAAACTCGTACCAGATTCATTGTCCGATCGATATCGGGCTCGGTGATTCATCACGCCATGCGTGAGATTACAACCTACAACACGAACTTACTTCCTACTTTATTTACTTCTTAAGTTCTTCATACGTTCATATTTGAAGAACTTACTCCAGATGCTTGGAGTTGGACTTACTTGTCGGGATGCTTCGTGGCAAGATGATTCCTCAAGTTGCCAATACAAAGGTTGTTATTGATCTTGTACTTCTTCCCACAGTAGCAACACTCCGCTTCAGGCGCTCCTGTCTCGCCCGGGGCTGTGACTAGTTTCTTGAAATGGTGCTCGAACAAGTCGGACGAGCTCGGCGTCGAGGATCCACTTTTGCTTCCTTTGCTGGACATTACGACGGAATTGGATAAAATATGAGTGATTTGATTGATTGATGTGTAGTAAAAATGAATTGGGAAGAACATCCACCCTATTTATAGGCTCGAGCCTACTACAAGTCTACAACTAGCCGAGCAACGGCTATTTTTAAAAAAAAAACGGTCAAAAAGTGGGCCCCACACCCAACGACCACTTTTTTCAAATTTCCCGACCCGCCGGGTCAGACGGGTCGACCCGCCGGGTCACGGGTTCCCATTTAGGCGACCCTAACCCTAACCCTGAACACTGACCCGGCGGGTCACGGGTCGACCCGCCCGACCCGTGACCCGTGACCGTGTCTACTATAAGCCATATTGGGGTACCATCCCAAAACCAATTGACATTAGGTGGAGTAGCCTATCCACTTATATGTTAGATTCAGAATCATTCCACATTCGATGTGGGATTCACAAGTGTCCCAACAATCCCCTCTCACTTGCGAATCCATCACAATTCACAAGTCTAGCCCGGTTGGAATTCAGACCCCCACGAAACGGGTTCGACTAACCCGTCATCGATACAGATGTGGAGTCCATCTCAATGTTCGTTACTGCAACCGGCCCACTCTGATATCAGTTTGTTATAACGAGAATGAAAATTGCGAAGAAAGACACACTGTTGTCGAACCACGTAAATCTCTGTGTCTTTCTTCGCTATTTTCATTCTCGTTATTACATTATATATTATATGACCCATTTAAGTGATTAATCTTTGTTTTCAAGAAAATTTAAACTTAAATCTCTTAAGAAGAAATATAGTCTGTAATCACCAGTACGTACAACAACCCGTAATTTACCCGATCCTTGACGTCACACCTTTTTATTTACACTCAAAATTTTACTATATACACATCAATTTTTAATTTTTAATTTTTTTTAAATAGACCCTGGATATTTTATTTATAAAGTATCCTTCATCTCGAGTCACAAGTGTATATAGTAAATTTTATGGGTGCAAATACTATCACCATTAATAAAAATTGTTGTAAAGCATATATGTGATGATAGATGTATAGTACAAGTACTACTAATTTCCACCAACTACAACATACTTAGAACACACATGACACGTATATATGGTAACCAATTTCCTAAACAAGGTATCAACATAAATTATTAGATATTATTCCTAACACATAAAATAATTAATCAAAAACCTAATCAAGGCTGTAAAACCACACTAACTCAATTAACCAAAAACCCCTTAAAGATCCCACCTTTATTTTAATTTATCTCTTCCCCTTTTGAAAACTTTATTCATAGTATGATGATTTGAAAATTTATTTTCCCACTCTTAATTGTGCGGCTGTAAAGCTTAAAAGGCAAAGCAATGTCCCACCACTCAAATATCCCTCCATCTCTCTCTTTCTTCATACTCTGAGATTCATTCCTCACCCTCCCCAAAATTCAGTTTTGTAAGTTGTAACAGTGAATTTCTTGCATACTCACTGCCATGGAGGTTCCCAAAAATCAGACTCTTCCAATCGCCGGTGGCGGCGTCTCGTTGGATGCTGTCGACGACGGTGCCCGCCACAAGCGCATGACTCGAAGAGGCATTTACGCCGCCGGTTCTTATATGATCTGCGCAGGTTCGTTGCATTTGATTTTCATCGTGGCATGTTACCATGTGGTTCATAAGTCATATTGTTTTGAGTCTATTGAAACACTCTCTTAACCTGTTTGGGAAAAGAGTGCGTACATTCTGATCTCAGACTCTGCTTAATCAGAATATACTGGATTGTTTTTGTTATTACTGCGGCTTTATCAATCGCCATTTTTTTCCTTCATATTATAAGTTCAGAATCCGTCTTCTTACACAAAAATATAAAGTAGGGTTGTGAGATGCTCTTTTCTCATTCCCAACCTTAATTGCTTGTGTTTTCATTTTTCTCTTATCCGCGCAACTTACAGAAAATCTAGAGTAAAACACTAAGTACATTTTTTTTTTGGTGGAAGTGTAATCTTGAATTTGTTTGATGTTTGAAGTTTAGCTCTTGTGATGATCAGTTTTGAGATAATACATGGATTATGGATTGTCCCACGTCGATTAAACCTCACTGGTCTTATATGCTGGACTTCTATGATAAGAATTTATTAGATAATTCACAAATAGTATATTGTGAGTAGACGTAGACCATGTGAGGATGAGGTGTTTGGTTCAAAGTAAGGGAAAATGAAGTGTGTGATGTGATGAAATAAAGGTGAATGAGAGGTTGATGCGCATATGCACTTGAATGGGATTGGAGAAGAAGAGTTTATTGGTTTGATATCTATCTATCTGTATATCTATCTCGTATATATGTATGAGTTTTAGTGGAGAGGACTATAGTGCGATGAAACACTTTTGACCCAGTACTTGCATAGTATATAATTATTGAAGTAGGAATGTGTTTTTGGTTGGTTGATATGAAACTTTATGTGCGCATGCATGTTACTCTAACAAGTCTATATCTTAAAGGTAATGGGTTCAATTCACTAGATAGAATTATGACATTTGGCCGGTCGAGATCATATATACGTTGTTCTAGTTAGAGGTGGCAATCGGGTCAGGTTTGATTCGTGTCATTGTCAGACTTGATCAAGTTTGAGTCTGTTAAGGTTGGATCAAATTCGGGTTTGGGTTAGTGTGGGGTTGGGGCTTGAGTTCATCTAGTTGGGTTTGTTTGAGTTTGGGTAATTTTTACTATTGGATCAAATGGGTGAGGTTCAGTTGTCGACTAATGAGTTTCGATGACATTTTGGATCGGTCAGGCTGGGTTTAGTGTTCTAAAAAACGCTAAACGGATCCTAAGTGGTGAGGAGTTAGGCGATGCCTAGGCGCAATTTTTAGAACAATAGCTGGGTATGCAAAAAACTAGTACTTCTTGCTCTAGAAAATTGAACAACAATTGAGGCAGAGTATTTGGGCCGAGTAAACTATGTTAAGTTCTTCAATTTGGTATGGTTTAAGTTTATAAATAGAATGGAATGAGGGGACACATTTTTTATGTAACAAGAGGAGACAAATTAACTCTTTTTTTTGGGGGGGGATGCTAAGGTTTATGAACACTTGGAAGTAGGACAAATTTATTCATAGTGGATAAAAAACAACAAAGAACAAGTGGTAATGTCTTACATTGGTTTCATCTAGTAAGATACATTTTTTATTAGGAATGCGCGTCTCGCATGATTTTCTCATGTAAGTTTTATAAAACTATGTCTTACATTGGTTATCGACGACATATGCAGTTCTACTCATATTTTTCAACAAAGCCGCCCTATCTTCGTACAGGTTCCCATATGTTAATGTGATCACTCTCTTCCAGGTATTTTATCTTCTTATTCTCACTAACAGGTTTGTTTGACGCAATGTGCTGATTGCTGAAAAACTACTTGTCACAGATGATATGCTCTTGTTCATTGCTTTACACACTGAGGCGCGCGAAGATCATTTCTTTCATGGCCGGTGAAGACGCTGCTGACCGTCCAACAACTCTTGTACCGGTCAAAAAGATGATGCACACCCTCCCCCTTGCAGTTGCATATTTGCTCTATATGGTATGCAATGCACCATCTTCTAAACTTGTTTCATTGATCAATTTGCTATGTTAGTGGCTAAGTTTTTAGTTTGCTGTCAAAGGTGGTGTCCATGGAATCTGTGCGCGGTATAAACGTTCCAATGTACACCACACTTAGGCGAACCACTGTGATGGTTACCATGGTTGTCGAGTATCTATTGACCGGTCAGAAGCATTCGCGCTACATTGTAGCCAGGTAGGCATTTTAAGATGCTTTTAGCCCTACGAAATTTCGCAAAATGCTAATGTCACTTGTGATGGGAACCTCCAAGGGCTTTATCAGTGTGGCTGTGATCATTCTTGGTGCATTTGTTGCTGGTGCAAGAGACTTGTCGTTCGACTTGTACAGCTATTCTATTGTGTTGCTATCCAACATCTGCACTGCAGTCTATCTCGCCTCCATTGCTCGTATCGGTATTATCTACTCTCATCCTATATGTAACCCTTTGATTTCCTATCTATTTACTGACTGAGTTGATTCCTCATCAGGGAAATCCACTGGCCTTAATAGCTTTGGACTTATGTGGTGTAATGGTAACACAAACACAATCTGTCAATCTGATCATTCAATTGCAAGACAAACATATGTCAGTTTATATAACCAATATGTCAAAAAAATGTTGTAGGAGTGCTATGTGGACCAGTTTTGCTGCTATGGACATGCCTCAAAGGTGACCTGCAAAAGCTTATAAGCTTCCCTTATCTGATGTATCCTGGATTTCAGGTACTTGAATGTATAGCTTTGCACATAGATATATAGATTAGGTGCGCCTTGGGGATCGATATTAAGATACAGTTTTGTTGTGTAGGTTGTCATGATACTCTCTTGCATAATGGCATTCTTGCTGAACTACACCGTGTTCCTCAACACGACTCTTAATTCCGCCCTCACGCAAAGCATCTGCGGTAACTTGAAGGTATAAGTCCTTGGTTTCGAACTTGAGTTACCGCCCTATATAATCTAAAAAGCCTATGTTTGGTTCAGGATGTTTTCACAGTTGGGTTCGGATGGATACTATTCGGTGGTCTTCCTTTCGACTTGGTAAGTGGACAGCTTCTATAAGACTAACACTCTTCCTTTTTCTAAGGCAACCGAATTGCGTATGTTGATGCCTTTTTTCGGGTTCAGCTGAATGTGTTTGGGCAGCTCCTCGGATTCCTGGGTTCCGGACTATATGCCTATTGCAGGCTCAAAGGGAAGTAGTAGTGTAGTGGATAGAGAACTCAACAAGTATACACATAAAGGCTAAAGGGATATGCCAATTTTGCCAAACTTTACTTAGCAGCATCTGGGTTTTACTGTTTTACTGCAGAGGTTATATATATAGTGATCTTGTCTGTAACTTGATTTGAAAATTTAAATGGAACTTGATCAATCAATTATATGATATAGTTTGTCATAAAAACCACAAGCTTCATAGCCTTCCAAGGCAATTTGCTTGATGAACCCACAAAGCCATGTTCGGAGAAACCCGAAAATGTATCACTACTCCAGAGATGATCAAAAGAATTTTGCCCTGGATTGTTGAAGGAAATGATTGTTTGTATGGGCCATTTTAAAGTTCTTTTACCTCCCAACGTATTTCATGTGTCAATTCATTTTGAAATCCATGTTTATTTACAAAAATAACCCTAAGCAAACATGAAGAGCCAATGAAATAGTAAAAAACAAACATGAAGAGCCAAGAACGTACAATGTAGAGGTGTGTGGGCCTCAGGCCCAATCTGATGAAATAAATGGCTCCAAGCCCAACCGAAATGTAAATAATACTCCATCCGTTAATTAAAATATGTCGTTTTAGACATTTGCACATTTTTTAAGAAAGCAAACAAAAATACACTTATACCCCTAATTATTACTTTACTTTTTCACTTTATTGAAAACTACAACTAACAAATTTTAATCATTATAAGAGTAATTTTGAAAGTGAACACCAAAATACCTAAAATGACATGTTTTTCTTAACGGATGGAGTAATAAAAAAAAAAGGGAATTAGGATGAGGTTAGTTGGTTAGTTGCGGCACAGATCACTTGTTACACTTTTTGTGTTGCACTCCCTATTAAACTTTTTAAATTAGTCTAAATCATGAATTAAATTATGATACAACATCTTAGGTTTAAACTTATATGTAAATCTTAAGTGGTTAACCCATAAAAAAAATTGTGTGTATAATTTAATGTTTTAGCTTCTTAGGGTTTATCATCTGGTCCTAGTGTATCTTTTTATAAGAGGTTAAAACATTATAAAAATATACATTAAACCTCTATTTTTTTAATGCTTTAGCTTTAAGGGTTTTTAGATTTAAATCCAAAGTATTTTTTTCTCAATTTTATTTATAATTCATATCAATTTAAGAGATGTAGCATGAAATACAACACGAAAAGTGTAACAGGGGATTCGAATTGGGTTAGTTGGGTTTTTTTTTTTGGATTAGGAAAAAATTCGGATGAGAGAACTCTATCCGAAAGCATCAGGTCCGATGAGGCCAATTAGGCTTGTATGAAGATACAAATCTGGTCCACTGGTAGAGTAGCAAAGGTGTACAAGTGTACAACCTTATCTGCTACCCGGTTACCAATACGGGGAATGTGTGATATTCTAACCGAGTTTACAATTTGGAGAAGGGCTTGGATATCAGACATAATCATTTCTATTTCCCATGGACAGTTAGTTTGTGAGTTAAGAAAATCCGTTATAGTTTTCGAGTCTCCTTCTATTATCAAGTCTGTTATCTTTAGATCCTTGACTTTTTCCAACCCAAGGCGTAGGGCAAGAGCTTCCGCCATGAGAGGAGATTTCCCCCAATAGTTTTGCCTCCAATGTTGACTGGATCACCATGCCAATTTCGGATGATGAACCCAATAGAACAGTTCGTTTTCGATATAAAGAATTCGTCGAAGTTCAGCTTGTATTTCCCTGTCGGAGGTTTCCTCCAATGATATGTATGTTTGTTTTTATTTTTGTTGTCTAGTTCCTTTTTGTTATTTGGTGAACCCTCATTTTCAGATTCGTTCCATCTATTTGCCATTTTCCAGTTTTCAATATTGTCCCTGATCCTGAAGCCCTCCTCCGGGATACTTTTTTCCCTGAAAATAGTTTGGTTTCTAGAAAACCATATAGTCCACCATCTAACTGCAATATGTTGTCTCTTCTCCATCGGAAGAATCGAGCCAATAATTTGTAAGATTTGATCCATATCTCTATTGTTATCTGGCAAAGTATGGATCTTATGGGATACTTATCTGGGGAATTGTTGTTGGAAGTTGTTGATGGGGCATTCTATGAATAGGTGTATATCATTTTCCTCGGCTTGGTTGCAAAATATACACGTCCTTGGTACCTCCACACCCTTTTGGGATAAGCGGGTAGCCGTGGCAATTCCCTTTTGTTTTATTTTTCATATAAAGTTTTAACTTTAGGGGGAACGTCAAGTTCCAAATCCATGAGAATTCCTCTGATGGTCGTTGTGAGGTTGCTGATACTAAATTATAAGCACTCATCGTCGTAAACCAACCCTTTTTGGCGGGCCACTAGTAAACTCGATTTGTAAAAGGGGTGATTGGCAAAGGTATGTTCGTGATTTCCTCTGTTACTTGGGTAGGGAGAACAAAAAGTAGCTTCTCCTTCCACCATCGTCCTCCGATAATGTTAGAGCATGCCTAACAGCTTCTTCATTACATTCTACAAAATAGAGAATTATAAATCAAATATTTTGATTTTTGGTTTTTTTTGCTAAATTCCAACGGCTCTCTCATTATGAAGTTTACCCCAAAATATATATAGATTTTTCTTCAAATTTAGGGAATTGTCTCCATTTTTTCTCATCGTTCTCTATTTTGGATAATGTATTGGGGAAGCGGTTTGACCAAAAACAATCTCAATATTCTCCAAAAACTCAAGATAGAGAATCTGTTGGGGTCGCTCTTAGGAAGCTTATAAGCTAGAAGGTTAACTAATAGTAGTATAAATACAATTGTATACATATGCTTGGTAAAGTATTACAATACACACATAAAATTTCCCAAATCAGGTTTTCATATGGTATTAGAGCCAAGGTGCTTGTAATATGATTTTATGCGAGAACTCTTGTTTTAGTGGTGTTTTAAGCACTTCCTTGACTACTGGGTCTGAGATTTGTTAATGGCTACTTAGAGCAATTTTATCGGGCTATTTACTATTCAAGATACTAGAACTTTTAATACTAAAAAATTGGAACAGTGGACGGAACGATACTAGCTAGACCGATACTATCGAAGTATCGATACTAGCTTCAATTTTTAAACACACGTGTCAGACCAGCTGGAAGGCAAATTAATTTTTTGGATGTATTTTAACTAAACGACGTCGTTTGCAAGAGGGAATAGACCAAACGCAGCATTGGAAAGTTGCAGAGCTGAATTCATTTGCACTAGGGGAGGACAGGTGTCGGCACCTGATTTGCCCGCAGAAGAGGAAGCCGGATCGCGCCACGTGTTGGAGCATGGATGGCACAGATTTTATGCTGGAGGAAAGTTTATGTGGCTATTAAAATCAATTTTTCGGAAAAAAAAATGTAAAAAATAAATAAAATAAAATTACCACAATACTAGATTCATTTTTATCTACATGTAGTCATCAATTTTGAATATGTTTGACTATATTTTAAAAAATATTTCTCTTTGATTATAAATATGCAAAATATTATCCGAAAATTGAATTATAATTATGGAAGAATTTGAAATAATAAATAATGTAAGAAATAAAATACATAATTATTAAAACAATATTTGTTAATATGTGGAGGTTGATATGAGTATTGTTGCGTATAAATCGTATTATTTTAATATTAATATTTGAATAATAATAAATGAATATAATAATATAATCTAGAATGGAAATATTGGTTGGAGAGAGGTATATTTATAAATTGAGTTGGTATAAAAAGATGAGTTTTGAGATACTAGGGATCCTACTGATAAAGTAGGAAAAATGACAATGGGGTGCTAGGATGATGTGGCGGAGAGAGAAGAATAAAATATTAGTATTCCTAGTATCCCTAGTATCCCTTGATAAACATAACCTTATCGATTTGCTAGAAATCGTAAATCATGGAGTCCAAGAATAGAGAAATAGTGAAAATCGAATCGGAGATTTGCTGAGTCAAGGAATTGCTCCGATCCTGTATACAATATACAAAGGATATTTATAATCGCGACAATATAAGGAACTTAAGATAGAAGCTAGATAAAGAAATATTAACGGGCAAGGAAAATGAAGACGAAATTAAGCAATAGAGGATCGATACTGTAGGAATCTAGAATTGATGTAAAGTCCTCCTTGAGGGTTTCATTCATTAGACAATGATATATATATATATATATGTTACAAGGTAATGAGCCTTTGAGCCCATTATACAATATGAGACATAAGTAATCTATCAAACCCCCGCAGTCGAAAGTGGAGGGTCCCGTACTGTGAGACTGGATCAAAAATCGAGGAACAACTGCCGAGGTAAACCCTTGGTGAGGATATCAACGTACTAATAGGAGGACGGGACATGAAGAACACGAACATGTCCAAGAGCAACCTTGTCCCGAACGAAGTGTAGATCGAGCTCAATATGCTTCGTTCGCTGATGCTGAACTGGGTTGCTAGCCAGATAGACGGCAGAGACGTTGTCGGTGTAGACCAGAGTGGCCTTCTGAAGAGGGTAGCGGAGCTCAAAAAGGAGATTGCGTAGCCAAGAGCACTCGAAGACAACATTGGCGACACCCATGTACTCTGCCTCGGCACTAGAGCGAGACAACACAGACTGTCGCTTCGCGGACCACGACACAAGGGTGTCGTTGAGGAAGACACATTAGCCAGACATGGAGCGATGTGTGTCAGGACAACCACCCCAATCCGCATCAGTGTAAGCGACAAGGTCAAGCCGAGAGGAAGGGGTGATTGTGGTGCCCCAACTCGAGGGTAACGCTGATGTACCGGATGATCTGCTTTAAGGCCTGAAAGTGCGGTTCCCTGGGCGCATGCATGAACATGCAGATCTGCTGAACGTCGTAACTGATGTCTGGCCTAGTGAACGTATGATACTGCAATGCACCGACGAGGCTCCGGTACAACGTCGGATCATCAAATAGAGGACTAGAGTGAGCACTGAGCTTGTTGGTAGTATCCACATGGGTGGCAACTGGCTTGCAGTTACTCATCTTTGCCCGAGTAACAATCTTGGCAGCATACTTACTCTGAGACAGAAACAACCAAGATGCATGACGTTGCACGGCGACACCCAAGAAGTAAGACAACGGACCCAGATCTGACATGGCAAACTCGACACTCAACTGTGAAATGATAGACGTCCGAAGAGCATCAGAAGAGGCGGTGAGGATGATGTCGTCGACATATAGTAACAGAAAGGCCATGTATGTGCCTCTGCGATAGATAAACATAGACGTATCTGAGAAGCTGCCAACAAAGCCCAAGCGTAGCAGATGAGAAGCAAAGCGCTGGAACCAAGCCCGTGGGGCCTGTTTCAGACCATACAAAGAGCGCTTCAGGAGACAAACGTGCTTGGGACGATCAGGATCAGCGAACCCCGGTGGCTGAAACATGTAGACTGTCTCATTCAGATGACCATGCAGAAAGGCGTTCTTGACATCCAGTTGATGAATGGCCCAATGTCGCGACAAAGCTAAGCTCAACACCACTCGGATAGTGGCAGGCTTGACCACGTACTGAATGTCTCATCACAATCAATACCTGCCTGTTGAGATCGATCGTTGACCACAAGACGAGCTTTGTAGCGCTCCAGCGACCCATCGGAGCGGAACTTGTGGCGGAAGTGCCATATGCCGAATGACGTTCGCCTCAAGAGGGTCCATGTACCATTCCTTGTCAGGGCCCTGTATTCGTCGAGCATAGCCGCCTGCCAATTCGGGTCGAGGAGGGCTATTTTGTGGGAGGTTGGGATGGGGGAAAGGGAGGTTGGGTTTGAGGTAGGAGGGAGTTGGGATGTGGTTGGGGCAGGAGGAGGCATCGCGGCGAGCGCGGCAAGATGGTCGCGGCGGGTTGATATGCCGCGGGCGCAGCATGATGTTGCGATTGCGGCATCTGGTGTGACGGGGGGGGGGGGATCCGGAGTTTGCAGGAGAGGGTATGGCGGGGTGATGGGTGGCGTTCATAGAGACGATCTGACGAGGTCTGAACACTCCGGAGATGCTACGGGTGTGCAGTCTGGTGGTAAGAGGAGGAGGTGATGGTGAGGGCGGTGTAGGGGGGGAAGCAGGAGCACCGGTAGAGCTCTGGGGAAGGAGAAAGTGTGGGAATGGAGACTCTGACTCAGGCTGAGACATGTGAGGTGTCGAAGATGGGGGAGGAGGAGAAGAGAAAGGAAAGCGAGACTCATCAAAAGTGACATGACGCGACACAATAAGCTTATGGCTCCGAACATCGAGGCAAAGGTAACCACGATGATCAGACGGATAGCCTAGGAAGACACATGGAGTGGAGCGCAAGTGAAGCTTGTGGGGGGCGGTGGAGGACTGGTTTAGGAAGCACAAGCACCCGAAGGTACGAAGGTGACCATACCTAGGCAAGGTGCAATAGAGGGTCTGAGTTGGCGAGCGATGGTGTAGTGTAGTAGATGGGAGAATGTTGAGGAGATAACATGTGGTGGATAAGGCGTGAGGCCAATAGGTAAGGGGAATAGATGCGTGAAAGAGGAGAGAGCGCATCATGTTGGTTATGGTTCTAATTATTCGTTCGGCCTTGCCATTCTGCTGGGAAGTATAGGGGCAAGACAACCGATAGGAGATCCCATTTGTGGCGAAGAAAGAGTGAAAGTCTTTGTTGTCAAATTCACGGCCATTTGGAAGCATTTGATGGATGTTTGAAACTGTGTTTTGATGTAGGCATGGAACTTGACAAAGATATGAAACACTTGGGACTTGAAATGCAACGGAAAGACCCATAAGAAATGAGTGTAATCATCAAGAAACAAGATGTAGTACTTGTGAGTTGTGACCCTCCGTGCTAGGCACAGGAGAGGTCCAAATGTCACTATGAATGATAACAAAAGAAGCAAGGGTGGAGTTCAAAGACCTTTGGAACGGCAGTCTTGCATGTTTGCCTAACTGACAAGAAGAGCGTAAACCAGAGTGTAGGTCTTTATTACAGGTGACAAGACTCTGAGAACGGAGGACATCTAGAACAGCAGAACAGGGATGGCCAAGGCGTGCATGCCACAGGCTGGACGACGATGCCGAGAGGGCGACCGGGCACGACTGACTGGATGTAGGTGGTGGTGTGACAGGGTAGAGCTCCCTGGTGATGTTACATCTCATGCGAGTAACCCCCGTAGTAAGATCGTTCACAGAGAAACCAAAGGGATCAAACGCAAGAGAAACGTTATTGTCAGTAGTGAACCGACGGACAAAGATAAAGTTTTTGACAATATTTGGAGCAATGAGGACATTGTTAAGGTGTAGTGGGTGGGTTGGGGTCTGTAATTTGGCGTGGCCAATCCCCGAAGTAGCAAGACGACCACCATTGCCGACGATAATAGAGTATGCAGGGCTTTTAAAGGAAATAGATGAGAGGTTACCTGAGGAGTTCGTCATGTGGGAGGTGGCACCAGTGTCCATGTACCAAGAAGAGTCGGTAGATGTCGGCTACATAGAGGAGAAGGCGTGATGCCCATCAGGCGGAACATAGCCTTGATCAGACGATGTCAGATAGGCCTGAGAACCGGCATGTCGAGGGGCAGGAGAGCCGAAGTGCATCCACTAAGGGTTGAAGCCAGGCACCAGGGACCATTGAGGGGCGGCGTTCCAAGGATGAGGGGCACCAGTCCACGTATGCCGCGACTGCTGCATAGAGCTGTGGTCGTTGTTGCTTCCGATGTCGCATGCTCGCAGCCAATGCCGCGGCTGTTGCATATGTCCCGGCCGCAGCTAAAGTCGTGTGAGGAGGAGGACATTTTTTTTTTTTGGAAAAGAAACAGGGACGAGAGAGAGGGTGTGGGGGATGGCGAATCTGGGGACTGGGTGGCCGAAGTTGTGAAGAAGTGGCCGGATCTGTGCCGGTTTGTGATGGTGGTGGCTGGATCTGGTGTTCAGGTGGTCGGCGAGGGCCAATCTGTGCCGGTTTGTGATGGTCGGCGAGGGCCAATCGGGGTGGGTCGAAGCTGGGCTCGGGGCTACGCCGGTGGTGCTTGGTGGTTGGATCCGGTCGGATGGGTGGTGGTGTAGCGTGGTGAATGCGAGGGCGAGAGGAGCAAGGAAGAAGAAGCAGTCGGCGGCAGGTTTCCAGGTCGAGTAAGGAGAGGCGGAGAGGGGCGCTTGTCGGGGCCGGTGAGCGAGGCCGAGAGGGGTCGGTGGGCGGCAGGGAGGGGTGGGCCTGTGAGGCGAGGGTAGAACGAGAGAGAGATCGGCGGCGAGGGGACGACGCCGGCGGCTGTAAGAGGAGGGGTGGGGCGGAAGGATCAAATTAGGGTTCCGTGAGGAAGAAAATGCTCTGATACAATGTAGGAATCTAGAATTGATGTAAAGTTCATTAGTTAGACAATGATATATATATATATATATATATATATATATATATATATATATATATATATATATATATATATATATGTTATAAGGTATTGGGCCTTTGAGCCAATTATACAACATGAGACCTATGTAATATATCAGATACGTCATCCGACAATCTCACACTGCACCAAACTAGCCCTTATCAACATGTACTCCCTCCGTTATAAAATATAAGACTTTTACTATTTACGCACGTTTTCTTATAATGATAAAAACTATATAAAATATTAATTTTTTTATTAATTTTTTTTAATAATCTCATACTTCTTACTAATAAGTACGAGATTATTAAAATAAATAAATAAATATTTTATATAGTTTTTAACATCCTAAGAAAACGTACATGAATAATAAAAGTCTTATATTTTAGAACGGAGTGAGTATAAAACTTCCGATTTCCATAAGATCTTTCCTATCTAATCGACTAGCTTCTTTTAACTTTCCCTTAGTGAGATAAATTGGTGCATCATTTGTTTCACTATTTAATTTCATACCTTTAATATAATGTAATACTGTATTCTATTTAGAACGAGAATTTTAAGTAGCTTCTAGAATCCAATAACAAAAAATAATTTTGTCAGGGTATCGATTTTTCTATCCTATGTCCTTAGAGTATAGGATACGACTCTAAATTGAGAAAGATTATCTAAAAAAAAGCAAGCGACTCTAGGAATCTATGTAAAAAAAAAAGGTTAAACTAATTAAAATTAAAAAAAAATCAAATTTAGAGTCTTATCTTATGCCCTTGGGATATATGATAGAAAAATCGTTTATCTCGTTATCAAATTACACACAAATCATCTACATGACACATTTTTCTCAAAAAAAAAATCTACAAAACACCTACCTACCATACAAAGTTGTACTCACAATCTTTTCTTTATCTTGATTTTTTTTTCTTACTGGACGAGTTTTTCCAAGGTAAAGTTTTTAATGAGGCAACTTATGCACCGTTTAATACATTATAACCCTCAGATCAACAATGAAAAGCACACTAGGTCCTTAAGTATCTTATATTTGTGGATTGAAAGTAGTTCATCACCAAAGACAAGAAAGTCAATTGCATATCGAAGTCAGGTGTGAAGACATGTTCGACTTGTGCACATGAAAGACAATGTATAGGCGCGACCATGTAGCTCATGAAGTCAGCATTATCAAGATGTTCGAAGAACTTATCAAAGTGAGAAAACTGGAAGAAGAATGTTAAATTCAAAGGAGAATATATGCACTGTCCTTTTTTTTTTTTCCTTCGATCAGGTTTTATTCCACTGGGTTTTTCTGACAATGTATTTAACGAGGCAGTATTATCAAAGCGTATCAAACGGCATATATATATGTACTCTTTTTCCCTTAACCCTTGTTTTTGTCTCATTGGGTTTTCTAGGCGAGGTTATTAACGAAACAGTTTTATAATATTAATGGGTGTATATCCAAGGGGGAGTGTTATAAATTATAACACCCCCCTTGGATATAATATGTGTATTATGGATATATCCATTTTACCCTTCCCTTGTAATCCTATGGATATATCCATTTTACCCTGAGGATGGATCAAATACAAACACCTCTTACGGCGTAAGTTGTGAACACATCTGAACCATTGGATGAGATTAAATAGATGGATGAGATTAAATTTAAATTGATGATTTTTTTTTAAAGAAAAATAATGTGGGACCCGCTGAAATTTCAACAACTCCACGTACATGCGCGCGTGTTTCACAATTTCAATCCCAAATTACAAGTGAAAAGTTGTCCGGTGGGATAAAAAAAATTGTGAAATATTGCAGATTTAAAAAAAAAAAAAAAAAACAGAAGGAAAGCAGTTACCGATTTTTTTTATATCTAAAACAAACTTCTTATAGATAAAAATTGTCTTATCGTGCTATATATCAAAATGTTATTTGTTTTTTGTAGCAAAGTTTATTTTCCAAAGTTTAAAAAATTAGTACATCTATATCGATTTATTTATATAACATATGATTTATTTTTAATAGTAGATTATGATAACGGGTAAGATTTTTAGAGTATTCAATGAACCGATATAATATCAAAATTTTGTTGAACACCATTAAATTGGAAAACTATGTTAAATAATCTTATAACTTAACCACAATAAATAAATACATTAAAAATCGCCCTCTTATATACAATACCAATCAGCTGTATTGTATGATTTAACCGAATAACCTAAGTTCATCAAAATAATTTTTTTTAATCTCACTAAATAATCGCCCTCTTACATGTGAATAGTGTACATATAAACCCTTCAAAATTTTACTATTAAATTTGAATAATCTTTGTAATTTCACCGAATAATGTACAATTTTAATGATTATTATTTTAACATCCCTTTACTAGTAAATGTGTAAACAATCATCATCTTACATACGAATAATATTTATAATTTAACCGAATAATCTCTCAAATTTAACCGTATAATATATCACATTTAACCGAATAATCTTTCTAGTTGAACCAAATAATATAATTTTAACTGAATAATATTACTAGTACAAATGTGCAATCGTCATCTTACATATGAATAATATTTATAATTTAACCGAATAATCTTTCAAATTTAACTGAATAATATATCATATTTAACCGAATAATCTTCTAATTTAACTAAGAAAATATAATTTAACCGAATAATATTACTAGTACAGTCGTCATCTTACATACAAATAATATTTATAATTTAACCGAATAATCTCTAAAATTTAAACGAATAACATATCACATTTAACTGAATAATCTTTCTAACTGAACCGAATAATATAATTTTAACACAATAAACTTGTAAACATTGAATAATCTTTCAAATTTAACCGAATAATCGAGTATATGCATAATCTCTTTAATATAACCTAATACACATGTAAATAATTATTATCTTATATATATGAATAATCTCAATAATATAACCGGATAATCTTTCAAAATTTACCGAATAATCGAGTATATACACATGAATAATCTTCCATTTTAACCATAAATTATTTATATTAAATACGAATATTCTTTGTAATCTCACCGAATAATATACAAATATATATAATCTTTTAACCTCACCAAAATAAACAAACCCATTAAAAATGAATAATTTATTCGTTTAACCTCACCAACGGACACTGGGCGTGTGAATTACAAATACCCAAACTGAGATATTACATTACGGAACCAAAAAACAAAAGGTAAAAATGGTTTCCTAAAAAAAAAAAAAAAAAGTAAAAAATGGTGGTGCATTACACGCACAGTGTAAAAGAGGGTGGCTGAATTTCAGTGGTTTTTATTTTTTTTTTAATTAAAAATCGAATTAATCTTGGCGGTTGATTTGTCTCAAATAGATGGCCCAGATATGTTCACAAATTTCACTATAAGGGAGGGGTGTTTACACCGTAACCTCTCTCTCTCTCTCTCTTTCTATATATATATATATATATATATATATATATATATATATATATATATATATATATATATATATATATATATATATATATATATTTAGAACCCTAATAGAACAAACATATGATTTCTCTCTTCTTTTTGTCTCATTTCTATTCTCTTATTCTTCTCATTATTATTATTACCCCCTGTGTTAATTAAAACTTGTCGTTTACTATTCATGCACGCATTTTTAGAATCATAAAAACTATATAAAATATTAACTTTTTTTTACATTTGTTTTTATAAATTCATACTTAATTATAATAAGTATGAACTTATTAAAAAAATTATTAAAAAAGTTAATGTTTTATATAGTTTTTAACACATAAAAATGCGTGCGTGAATAGTAAAACGTCAAGTTTGAATTCAAGGAAGGAGTATTATATTGCATTTTTTATTCCATTCCGATTTCAGTCGCGCGTTACACCAAATGGGCCTTGGAGTTAATTAAGAGTTAAGACCTCAATTAACTAAAGCAATTGTACGTGTTAATATGTCTTGAACCATTGTACGATTAGGGTTTCATGTCATGGAGTCTCTACAACATATACTCATGAAACGTCAACCCCTTATAATTACCCTAATCTGCTCTGTCTTCTCTAATACAAAATTTGTTCTCTACCTGTAGATGTAGGTAATGCATTGTTGCCGACCCACAGTGGCGGAGCTAAGGGGTGCTTGGGGGTGCTCGAGCATCCCCCTAGCCGGAAAAAAATACAAAAAAATAATTATTTTTTGCATATATTTAGTATTTTTAAGGTAATATAACCTCTTTAAATGATATTTGAAACAAGAATACTATATAGCATAAGGAAGGAAGGAATGATAACCAAAAGGTCATGGGTTCAATTCTCAAGTTCTTCACTTTTTATTTTCTTTACCATAGCATTAATTCTTCTTGATTTTTCTCTATATTTTTTATTTCTATCAACTATTTCATTAAAAATATCATATTTATGTTTAAATTATATATTTAACCTTTTATTTCAATATTGTTTTAAAAGTAATTCTTCGTGATTTTTTCTATATTTTTTTATTTCTCTTCTACTATTTTTGGTCACTCTCAACTATTTAAATATAAAAAATCATTAAAAATCACAAATTTAGTGTTTTTTCAATATTATTTTTAAAAAAATCTTCTTAATAAGTATACACCAATAAAAACATTTCACGATATTTTTTTAGCACCCCCTGACGAAAATCCGAGCTCCGCCACTGCCGACACGTTAAATTTTTTGTGTCGTTGTTTTTCTGTTTACCATTCTCATTATACCAGTATGGTTGCCAGCTAGCTAGCTAGCTAGCTCTAGGATCTTTCAATATCAAGTAATGAAGTTGAATACATGAGATTGAGTCTGAACATGGAGTTTGAAACATACATATGAGAAATCAAGCAAATGAATTAAAGAGCAAAGCACCTTTTCTTTGTTGGTTCGAAGGCGTGAAGGAAGGTAGACGCACGCCAACTTACTTACTGCCCTAAATCATGAAAAAGTTATTTGGGATTTTAATACCAAAAGACACAACTTTTCATTTTTATGTGTTGATAAATTTGTGGGCATTAATTCCCATAAACACTCTTTTGAGTGGAATTGAAGTTGGAAAGAACCAAGAAGAGTGTCTCCCATGGAAGGCCCAAGGCAAGGCTGCTTTAACGCCGGTGTCTCTGCACCCCCCCACCCTTTTTCATTTCCTCTTCCTAATTTTATTATTTCAAAAAGTTTCCGGTTTTAATTACAGTATAAAAGTATTATACAAGTTACAAATCATCTATCAAATCCGCTCTCTCGTCGGTTATCGACCAATTATCCTACGGAGTAGGTCTTCCGTATGAAAGACAATATTTGCGATTACCTTAAATGTTCATTCTTAATTCAAATGTATTGTTAATTGTAAAACGTTGTAAATATTGATTATTGATAGTTTCAGAGTGTCATGATAATATATGTGGGGAGATCAATTTTGTGACTCTTTTTCTACCAACATATTTGACATGTTTTTGTTGTCGATCAGCATATGTGTGTACATTCATCATAGCTAGCTAGACATTCTCAACTATGTGTATATATTACTTAATAAAGGTTTGAGATGAAAAAGTATATATGTGTATATTGTGTGTGTGTGTATCACTTATAATGCATGTCACAATTTGGGGTAGCTAGCTGCTAGCTCTCCTGAGTGACCAACCATTAATAAATTGCAAGAAAACAACATAATATTGCATTGTTTTTAGTTGTTGCCTTGTTGGGGTTGATCGATCTCCACAAGAGCATGATAGCAAAAGGGGCATGTTAAAGTAGAAGTCATGCATAAAGGGATCCCCATTAAAATACAAATACTCACCCAATTCAACTGTACGTATGAAATCGGTCTAGACCCAGACCTTGCTAGATACGAGATATACTGAGATGTTTGTTGTTGAAGCATGTCAAAATCTTAATATGTTATAAACATACAAATATAAGTGAATGTTATGTAATATGCATTTATATGAATATTATGTTGTTTGAATATATATATATATATATATATATATATATATATATATATATATATATATATATATATATATATATATATATGATGTAAATATGAGTATATTTAATATGATATGATTTATACTTACATAACATAAAATAAATAATATCATATTCATATCCACGCACAATAATATTCATATATTCATATCCACATGCATATATAATATTCATACTAGTGTAATATAATATTTATTCGTTTCACTGTTTCACCAGTTAATTTGGAGCACAAAGGAAGCATGAGAGAAAAGGGAGGGAGTTGCCCCCTAGCTTGATAATATTGGCATCATTTCAGTCACCTTCTTTGAGTAGTCTTCACATCTTTGAGTAGTCTTCACAAACAACATACCATGCATTCTCATCCCCTGCAGCTAGCTAAGCATCATCAATACCCTACCCACTACCTCTTTGCTTTTTTACTTGTATCTATATATATACACTTCCTTTATCCACCATGACATATATATGTTCTCCCATGGATGATGTATCCATCGATCAGTTTCATCCAAAAAAAAAGAAACTTGCATCCTTCAATTCTCATCTTGGTTCACTTAATTCCATATATGTCATATATATGCATTCTTGCAGCACTTTCCCGCCCGTTTTCTAGGTCGAGAGTTTCATCAGTTTCTTCATATATCACCTTTTATGTTCTTAGGGTATAGGTTAACTGCTATATAATTAAACATGTTTAATTAACTAAATGAGATTTATTTTTTACACAGAGATGATTTTTGTAGGACCTTTTTTTGGGTGAATTGTTTTTATATATGATTTCTTTTTCCATTTGAAACAAAATCCTCATAACATACACATTTTAATCATGAGAAAGTGCTTGATATTTCTATCTTTTGAGTACTCATTATAGTTAAGGGAGTGTTGCCAAATGAAGGAAGCATGGGAAGCGATATTGGTGCGGTTCAATCCGAAGACGAATTTACTCATTCAAGTAAAATACGATCTCAGATTGAGCCGTGCCAATATCACTTTCTAGCTACCAAAGTCTAGATAGATAGATAAGTAGATAGATAGATATTAGATGGGAAATCGGATGTATCACTTTGCAGGCTGATGTGGAGCAACATAATATGCTTAGGTATCCATCTACGTGAATGCGTGCAAGGAGTCGCCCTCTCAAACAACAGGTAACGGTCGATCTACCTATGTCCAATGTTGGATAAATGATTAAATTGTGGGCAAAAAATTGTAATTTTTATATATATAAAAAATCGTTGCATTGATTTTGAAACGGGATGACATGATCCGAGGATCGGATAGTAGAAAGCTAAGTCTTTCTATGGAGATTGAGGAGAGGGAGTTCATGAAAGGTAGAAAGAAGA
Source organism: Persicaria tinctoria (assembly GCA_037127255.1). Lineage (NCBI taxonomy): Eukaryota > Viridiplantae > Streptophyta > Magnoliopsida > Caryophyllales > Polygonaceae > Persicaria > Persicaria tinctoria. The sequence continues at coordinate 14,501,352 of JBANSL010000015.1, forward strand.
AGAAAATCTTCATTGGATAATCTCTAACTAATGTGCCTTGTGAAGGCTATAACTACTCACTTGGGCCTTCTACACTCTTAATGCCCTAACGACCCACCTCAACCATTGGCTCAATGACATTTGATTATTATTACCCAATTACATTTGATTAGCTAACAATATGATGCCAATTTCACGCACAAGGATGGCCCGATCGATCGAAAGAGTAGTCAAATTCAATTATGCGGATGTCCGAATATCACGAATACCGTTGGAATCACGATGATCAACTCTTACCGAATCCCCCAACAAGAACGGGTCCTCAACGCTGCCTCTCACATCCCATTAGTCGTTTTCAAATCTCTCCAACGGTTGAAAGTTTCTCATTCTTTGTAGGGTTTTGAGTTTCACATTGTTTTTTTGTAAAATCAGGAGGTGTCTTACTGCCTTTCATAGTTTCATTAACCTAATTAAATAGGAAATACAAAGTATGAAATATCCTAATTAAAAGAAAATACTAAAATTTTAATAATTATATAATACTAAAATCTTGATAATTATCTACAATTATCCATGGCTCTAAAAATAAAATAAAATAATACAATGTTTAATTTGGAAAAACCTGTCGTTTTTGTGTACTTTCTCTTTCAACATGATGTTGGAATTCTACTCCCTCCGTTGAGAAAAAAAAACATATCTAAAACATAATGTTAGAATTCTACTCCAAGGAAAAACAAATTTTTTAGATAGAAAATCTTATTTTAAAAAAATATCATTTTAGGTTTTTTTTATCAACTTTTAAAAATTGCCCTGGTAATTATTAGAATTTAGAAAGATGTTATTGTAGTTTTTCGTAAAGTGAAATGGTAGAATAATAATTCGGGAGAGTTTGTGAAATGTCCAAAAAAGTTGTCCTAATTGGTTAGTTGTCCACATTTTTGGACAAATTGGTGGAGTATCCATCTTGCCAATAGCAATTTTATTATCTTGCTTATAGCCTCACTCTTTTTTACTTTTTTCTTTTTCTTTTTCTTTTTTCTTTTTACATTTTGTATTGTAAAAATAAGAGTATGTTGTGTATGTGCAAAAATAACCTTATGTTGAGCAAATATGACCCAATTCTTTTTTTTATAACATTTTGTCGTACAAATATAAGAGTACATTGTGCAAATATAAGACTATAAGAGTATGTTGTGCAAATATAACCGTAAATTGTGCAAATATGAGAATTTTTTTTCAAAATATTCACTAAAAAATAAATAATTAACAAAATATTCACACTTTCAAAATATTTACAAAAATATTCATTTTTTGCAGGGTTGTCGGAAAAACGCGGTCTCAAACCGCGTTTTACGTAGAAAGTGAAAATTTTATAACTGAAGAAAAAGGTGAGAAAAAATTTTTGTACACTAGACACGCGCCCCTAAACCGCGTGTTCTTTTTTTTTAAAAAAAAAAAGGAAACTGAAAACAGGGTCGGGAGGAGCAAGGAGAGACGTCGAAGGGGGTACGCCGGAGGAGGAGGAGAGGCCGGAGGAAGGAGGAGGCGCTGGATCTGGTGGAAGAAGGAGAGGCCGACGGGTTTTCGATCGAAGATGGGCGGTATTGCGAGCCTCGCCACAAAGCGGCCTTTGATCGGAGATGAGCCGGGAGATTTGGGGGTTGGGCTCGAGGCATCCGCTGCCGATGAGGGCTCCGGCGGCCTGATTCTGGTCCCGGGAGATCGTGGCGGAGCGGGCATCCGCTGTCGACGAAAGCTCCCACTTTCTGACTACGTCCGTTCTCCGGCGGCCTCCTCCTTCGACTTCTCTCCTTGCTCCCATTTTCAGTTTCCTTTTTTTTTTTTAAAAAAAAAAAGAGTGTCTAGTGTAAAAAAATTTGAAAAATTACATATTTTATCCCGAAGAAACCGCGTTTCTTTTGTTAATTTTCTCATACTTTTTTCTTCAATTATAAAATTTTCACTTCCTACATAAAACGCGGTCTCATACCGCGTTTTTCCGACAACCCTGCAAAAAATGAATATTTTTGTAAATATTTTGAAAGTGTGAATATTTTGTTAATTATTTATTTTTTAGTGAGTATGTTGTGCAAATATGACTCAAGTCTAGTTTTTTTTTTTTTTACATTTTGTCATGCAAATATAAGAGTACAATGTGCAAATATAATTGTATGTTGTGCAAATATGACATTTTGTTGTGCAAAATGTAATATATTTTTTTCCGCTTTTTTTTCTTTCGTCTCAACACTTTTTGTTGTGCGAAAATAATTTTACATTGTGCACATATAACAATTTGTTGTGCAAATATAACTTTTGTGCAAATGTAAAAATAAAAATATAGTAGATGTGAATCACATACTCCCTCCGATCCAAAAAAATTGTCGTTTGACTTTTTAACACGTATTTTAAGGAGCTAAAAACTATATAAAATATCAACTTTTTTAAAATTTTTTTTTACAACTTAATAGTTGTTGGTGATAAGTATTAGATTATAAAAAATAATAATAAAAAAGTTAATATATTATATAGTTTTTAGCTCCTTAAAATACGTGTTAAAAAGTTAAACGACATCCTTTTTGGATCAGAGGTAGTAATAAAATATAGATATTTTTTTGTAATTCCCATATTTATGGGGTTGTTTTTGTAATTTCCCAAAAGTTCTTCTTCTACCTCCCTTCCCGTCATCCCTGATCTGGAATCAGACTCGGCTCCTTCGCTCCGGCCTCGCTCCCTCGCTCCTTCGCTCGCTCGAATTCCGTTTCCGGTTGAATTAGATATGAAGCCGATTGAATTCCAGTTCCAGATCTGAAGTCAACTTTCTTCAATCGCCTTGCTTCAGATCGAGACATCGAAGCTTCCAAGCCGGTCGCCCTTGCCGAAGTTCTGCACGTAGCTATGGCTGCTATCGAGGGAAGCCACAGACGAGGGTACTGGATGCCGTCGACCTCGCTCGCTCGCTCGCTCGCTCTCGATCTGGAACTGAAATTCATTCGGATGCCGTCAACCTATTTCAATCGGATCGCTCTCGATTTGCTAGGAGGAGGAAGCCGGGCGATGATTAATTGTGTGGACAATTTTCCAATTTGTTCAAAACCTTGACATTTCGCCAATAAAGTCGAAAAAAGTGACTTCCCAACAAATTTTCTCTAATAATTATGGGTATAAATGTATTTTTATTTGGTTTTTTTTAATGTGCAAATTTCTAATATTAACGGATGGAGTATTAACAACCGATGAACCAAATCGAAGGGGGTAACCTTTGCATTATTAATGCACTCACGAGCATATGGAATTGCCCTTGTAAGATTAAAATGATTATTTCTAACTCCTGTATGGACCTCCTCAAAATTTTGTCGGTCCACATTCATCATGTCCTCTATGAAGTAATTAAACAGCGTTGCGCATAGGCTGACCCAATTAAAATACTAACTCCTAAAGCTAATTTGGATACAATTACAATACAAGTTCTTATTCGAAATGATACTCTAGGCTGGACTACAGATAGACGGTAGCTAAACCTAAATTCTTTCCTTTATCAAAAAAAGAAAAGAAAAAGAAAACGATGAACCAATTAATCAAACCAGGTTATGATGTCCATCAGACTAACCCCATCACAAGAGGCCAAAACGAAATCCCATCCAACCATGAAGTCGTTTTATGATGGACCATTTTGTTGTAAACACGTGCATGAAATACGACACTACCTTAATCAAATAACTTTTTCTATTTTTTTCAAAGCATCAGAAGCTAACTTTATACACTACAATTAATTGTTCTTATATTCTATAAAGTTGGAAATTAACAAGTATATATAGCCAAAATGCTTAATCCGAAAACAACCTTTCACTGTACCAATGAAAGCTAAATTTCATTCATCGGACGGGTCTCAATGGATCCTGCAAAATAGAAACTTCATAATATTATTAAAGTCTGAATCACAATCTTACGTACACACCCACATAAAAAATGTGATTATAAGAAGGATCTTAAAACTTTTTTCAGACTTTGAGTTAATAATTGGTTAAGGAAATTCGACTGGTTCTCTGATTTCGTCCTCACTGTTCATATGATGATCGGGTCCTAATGTTTCGCTGACCTGTGGTGCTGTTTCTGATGGTGCTTGACTTCGTCCACCATTTTCGTCCTCATCTTGTTTGGTTTTGCTTCGTTATTAACTTATTGTAGAGGTATCTTGCCTGTGTTATGCTTCGTTTTGTATTTGCTTTGTTCTTTAGCTTGTATTGACGGTTTATCCGTCACCGAGTTTCTCGGCCTCTCGATCCACCGGGCTTGTCTGGAACGTCGAATTTTTACTTGATCAAAAAAACAAAAAATTGGTTAAGGAAATTGGACCGGCCAATTTCCTCTTTAGTAAATGGTGTGTGAAGTAATTTGCGTATGTTTAGTTTTCAAACATTTGAGTGTTGAATTACAATTGTTAATTTGCCTTGAACCATCGTTGATCGGGGATGCATCGGGTGGTCCGTTCTTCGCTATTACTCCCTCTATTCAAAATTATAAGTCCTTTTAGACTTTTGCACACATATTAAGATGGGACAGTTACTATACATGCCATATTTTTTGCCTATATTAGGAAATTGCCCCCCCCCCCCCCACCCTCTCCATATTAGCAAAATGTCCACCAATTTTCTGACACTGCTGAAACGAACTTGCTGAAATTGCGCCCCAAGTGTGCCCCCCCTTAACAGTTTTTTTTCCGCGTTTCCAGAGTTGCTGAAACCCCTGTGACACCCTCTGTTTCAGCAAAAAAAAATTTCGTTTTTTTTTCCGCGTTTATAGAGTTGCTGAAACCCCCGTGCCACCCTCTGTTTCAACAAAAAAAATTTTCGCGCTACTTTTTTTTCCGCATTTTCAGAGTTGCTGAAACCCCTGTGCCACCTTCTATTTCAGCAGTTTTTTTTCGCATTACTTTTTTTTCGTTTTTTTTTTCGCGTTTTCGGAGTTGCTGAAACCCCGATTTCAGCACTGTTGTTGATGCTGAACCCCCAGTCTCAGCAACGTTGTTGATGCTAAAACTCCGATTTCAACAACGTTGTCGATGCTGAAACCCCAGTTTCATCAACTTTGTTGATGCTAAAACTCCGATTTCAGCAACGTTGTTGATGCTGAAATGGTTATTGCTGACACTGCTGAAAATGTTATGCATACAAACTACTGGAATGCTGAAATACTTAAATGTTGAAAGGCTGAAATGTTGTCATATATGCTTGTAACATATAGTAGCTCATAGAATTTTATAAGAATCAATTTCAGCAAGGCAAAATTTTTTTGCTGAAATTGTCAATATCCAAACTCTCAACAAAGTAAACTCAATCAAAGTAGCAAACTAACCAATTCACATAAAAATATCAAACAATAGCAAACTAACCAATTCACATAAAAATATCAAACAAATCATCTCTAAATGCTAAATCTAAGAGGGCCTTCACCCGGGAGAAAGAGATGATTTAGAAATCGCCGAGTTTTCTGTGCGATCTAGAATTCCTATTACCTTCTTTTCTGATTTCTTTCAAATTTCTCAAACTTCGAATCGCTTGGATCTCGCCTTTATCCAGAACTCGTTCCAGCGGGTCGATTTCAATCGATTCTACAAATGCAAATCGATTTCAGCATCATCAAATCGGTTTCAGCAGAACAAAAAACATCTATATCAAAACAATTCACTGGAAAGACCAATTCAACAAGATAACCCCCAATTAGAAAAATTACATGTTCTCTGTAGAACATGGATCGATATAATCCCGCTTAACAACAAATCAAGTATATCTATCCGAAGGGTCAAGAAATTTATGCATAAATTAAGTGAAAACAACTAATGAAAAATTGGGATAATGAATCACTTACCACTGTTGCATTAATCCCTTTCAGCAATGTTTAGCCCCAAAATGATGCGTAATTGACACTGCAAGGCAAAAACATTGCTTCTTCATACAATAACCAAATAAATATCCACGAGAAAACTCTTAAAACATCAAGCAAATTAACAAGGGTAAATTGCAACTAATATCCCAACCTTTAGGGATAGTTGCTTTCAATACCCTAACCTTGTAAAATTTCACAAAATATCCTAACCTATACCATTAGTTGCAATTGACACCCTAAATGAGTTTTTTAAATTAAAAAAATTACCCACATCAAACAAAAATTACAAAAAATCACCCATATTCATAAAATATTTTCAATAAACCCCTAATACATTTTAAAAAATGAGAATTAAATAAATCTCTTACAATTTAACCCCTACCGGACCCATCATCCAAAAATAATTATAATAAATATATAGAATATACACCTTTAAAATATAATATAATTACTTTAGCGTCTACTCATTCAAAATTTTAATAAAATCAATCAAAATAATTAATTATTTATCTAAAAACATACATTATAATTAAAATCTAAATTTATATAAGTCTGTCTTGATACATGCCGATTTGTACATCTATATATTCCCTGTATATTATTTGATACGAATATACGATATATATATTGTCTTTTTTGTTATTATTATGTTATATATACTAAAACTAATACATAACAACTTATAATGTAACACACATAAATTCCATTGTATTAAAAAACGATTTTATAAGAAATGTTTAACACAATAGTTTTACAAAAATAAAATAAGATTTAAAAAAATGAATGGTAAAAGACATGATAAGCATTTTCAATAAATAATTATATAATAAAAATATATTAAAAATAATATGGTAAAAAAATAAGTTTACCATATTATTTTTAATATATTTTTATTATGTAACTATTTATTACAAATGATTATCACATCTAATTACCTCATACCATTTATTTATTAAAAATTACATTATTTATTTTTGTAAAAGTATTATTTTTAAAATAAATAATTAATTATTTTGAGTAATTATATTAAAATATTAAGTGAGTAAGTGCTAAAATAATTTTATTATATTTTTAACGGAGTAGATTTTATATAGATGTTATAATTATTTTTGTATGGTAGGTTGGGTGGGCTTAAATTGTAAGAGATTTTTTTAATTTCAAAATTTAAAATATATTAGGAGTTTATTGGAAATATTTTATGAATATAAGTGATATTTTGTAATTTTTGTATGATGTGGGTAATTTTTTAATTGAAGAAACTCATTTAGGGTGTTAATTGCAACTAATGATATAGGTTAGGATATTTTGTGGAATTTTACAAGGTCAGGATATTAAAAGCAACTATCCCTAAAGGTTGGGATATTAGTTACAATTTACCCAATTAACAAAGCTACTTCCCCATTGGTGGACATTACCATAATTAGGATGAAAAACTCATTAACCACAGGTCCACAGGTTTGGTTAAACATCTCCACGTGATCAAATGCAAACTCATATCCATTGTCATCTTTAAGTTTAAAAGCGAGAATGAAGATAATTTTGTTCAAGAAGGACCAAAAAATGCAGTCAAATAAAAACATTATAGAATCATGATTTAGAAATATTAAGAACAACATCATATTTCAAATACAATTCATTTAGCATCTCCAATTTTCTGTGGTAAACCAAAACCAATTTCCTTTACACAAATTGAAACGCAGATGCTTAATTATACCTGAATGTCCTTGGAATAGGTCATCCGGATCTCCCATTTCATTGATCTGAATATGCTCTCCCATTTCAGCAGTAAAGCAGCAATTGCTTCCTTATACCTGAACTGCTTATCGACAGAGGGAAAGCAAGTGGAATTAGCCCTTGCTTTTCAGCAGGAGCTCAGTCGGACTTCTCGGAGGAATTTTCTGTTTGGCGTGAATTCCGACTCTGAGCAGCAGGAGTTGTAACTGCACTCCGACTTCGAGCAGCGCGAGCATTCACACCGGTAGGCAATGACTTACCTTAAAATTTCATTCAAGAGTAAGTGTTGCAATTTTCTCCTTCTGTCTGCATTTAGCGTTTACAAACCATAAAGGACCTTTATACCTGGAGTTGTTGTCAAAAAGTAACTTGCAGTACATATTTTTCCTTGGTGCACTAGCCAAAATAGTAGACATGGCTGCACACATCCACGCTCGCTTGCATTTCAGCACCTGGATTACAATATAAGGTTGCTCAATTTGTGCAGATTCTCAGTCATTGTTCCATGATCTGATACAATTATGGATGCAAGTAGACATGATTTTGATTCCAATTTTGCGCAGTCGAACAAATCATCAATCAACGCGTTCAATTAAGCGATTACCTGAGCAATCACTCACGGAGGCATCAGCAGCGACAACTCTAGATCGCGAGATCCAACCATACATGCTGAAATCGAGCAGAGCCAGCGACGTTGATTCAGATTCGAGTCTATGATGGAAGTTTGCCATGGATTCACCTTCAATGGCGGAGATCCGATACAGAGGACGACGGGGAATCAGAAGCAGCAACCATACCTCACCACGCCTCCGCAATCAACGTCGCTACACTCTTCATCTGACGGAATCGAAAACAGACCAGGAGAACTCGGAGATCCAATCTCCGGTTTTCATGACAGAACCTGGAGCAAAAATTTCAGCAACTTCAATCGATTGGGATCGAGCAAAAAATGAATTGAATTGCATAGTAGAAGCAACAACTACACCAATTTCAGCAACAAAACCTGGAGATCGGATTCGCTCTCCACCGAATCGTCGTTGGACAGATCTGGCTTCGAGGTGGCTCGTCGTCTTCCTCCGCCCATGCTTCTCGTTTGGTTCAGATCGACGACGACGAACAGGAGCAAGAACCCGCGCCCAGATCCAGATCTACAACCAGATCGACGACGACGAATCGGAGGAGGAGGTTGAGATCTCAGATCTCCATCCTCGATCTGCTCAGCCATGGCAATTGCACCCTCTGTCCTCGGTCGCCGCCAGTTGCACCCTCCGCCGCCGTGGAGGCGACTCCGGTCGGGACAGCGAGAGATCAAGGAAGAGATTGAGGGAGATTGAGAGCCGGCAGGGGAAGACAGAGAGATCTGAGAGATTTCGATGGGAGGGGGGCACTGTTTTAGGTTTAGGAGGGTAATTTTGTCCATAAAATTTTACGTGGACAAAACCCCAATATGCCACACTTGGGAGACACTGTGTTAATTTGACAGAAAATTTGCGTCTCCGGCGCAAATTTTCTCTATTAAGAAAAATATAAAAATATTACTTTTATACCCCTCATTAAATATCTACTACCATTATCAACCAATAACATTTTACAAAACAACTCAAAAAGTTACTTTTCTCTCATCTCAATGCCTCGAAAATCTAAAAGGACTTATATTTCTAAACAAAATTCTAAGCTTAAAAAGACCTATATTTTAAACAAAATTTTAAGCTTAAAAAGACCTATATTTTTAAACGAGTAGAGTATCATTTTTGGTCCTAACAACAACTTATTAATTATATATCAAATTGAAACTTGCAAATTCAATGGAACTAGGAAAAAATCTTCGGCTAGGCTAGCCATTTAAAGAATCCACAACTACTATGATGTTTCATTAGACCTTATATTTTGATAAGAGTCTCAATTAATTATTTCCCGTGAAAAAAATCAATATATATATGAAGCTTTATTAGCCTCACTTAATTGACTAAGCTAACTCCAATGCTAGGGGAAGTTTGTTTAATTGCCATCTCTTCTAGCTATATTGGTAAGACTAAGATAAGGTGCGAGCTATATATAGCCATTTAGGTAAACAATAACGATGAGGCCGCCAAACACATGTTCATATAGTCTAAGGCATGATGAATTAGTTCTATTATTTATAATAATAACAACAATAGAGTGAAGCTTCGCTTAATATTTTTTGTGTTAAAAAAAAAAACAAGATAAATCCGACATATATATTTCCCGTTTTATATAGCTCAATGTAAGTAGATTATTTGAGATTTTAACAAGACAAATAAAAAGGTAGAACAAACACTTCTCATTTAAGCCACCTAATTAATTATCGATCGGTTCCAACCAATTTATTTTGGAAGTTATATGCAATCTATGTTGATGAAGAAATTTCGTATGGTACGATCTAAGATCCAAACAATAAACATATGTGCATTTCAAGTACAACCTTAACATTGTACGGATAAATGTGTTGTGGACGCACTGACAGTGGCGGAATCAGGATTTCGATCAGGGTTGCTAAAAAATTTCGTGAAACTTTTTTTTTGGCGTATACTTATTGAGAAGATTTTTTTTTAAAAGAGATATTGAAAAACACTAAAATTGTGATTTTTTAAATGATTTTTTGTATTTAAATAGTTGATACTTGATAGTAACCCAAAAAATAGAAGAGAAACAAAAAAATATAGGAAAAAATTGAAAATAATTACTTTTAAAATAATATTGAAAGATAAGGTTAAATGTATAATTTAAACATAAATATGACATTTTTAATGAAATAGTTGATATAAACAAAAATATATAGAGAAATAAAGAAGAATTAATTATTTGAACCCAAGATCCTTTGATTCTCCTTCTTCTTCCTTTATCATTTGAACTAGATAGCAATCATTTAAAAATATTATATTAATTACCTTAAAATAATAAATATATGCAAAAAAAAAACCGACTAGGGGGTGCTCGAGCACCCCAGCTCCACCACCGTGCAGTGACCTATGTTATAGTGATAGAATAAATTCTTTTCATTTGGTAAAATATGTCGTTTACCATTTATGCATACCTTTTTAGATGATAAAAATTATATTAAATATTAGTTTTTTAATTTTTTTTTTAATAATTCTATAAAATTATATTAAAAACTAATATTTATTATAGTTTTTATCATTTAAAAAAAACGTAAAAAAATGATATGTTTTCCGAATAGAGGGAGTAATATATATATATATATATTACAAACTCTTAATTATCACATTGATCCATATTGTACTCTCTATCTACCTATCAGTAATAGATACAAAAAGTAAATAGATAATCGAAATTCAAATACAACAAATATAATATATATATATATATATATATATATATATATATATATATATATATATATATATATATATATATATTATAAATATATGCATGGATATAATATATGTATAATAATATTATCATATATAATACAGTATCAAATGGTGAAATATCTTATGGTGTGTTTAGACTCTAATACAAAATTTAAATGTGGTATTTGATTAATACAATTTACAATGTATTTAAGTTAAGATGAGTTTAAAATAAAATACATTATTTGCGTACACACCAAACAACATAAAAATACATCAATCTTATAATTACATTATAAACATAATGGTGCAAGGGAATCCAAACACACCCTTATAATGAAACAACTTCTATATTTGGGTAGATTTGATTGACGTAGCCCCGAACGATCTCGATTTTCAAATACTAATCTAAAAACTAGATTATAATCTGATTCAAATCGAGGAAAGTCACACCTACCAGCATCAAATTTCAATACTTTTATGGAGTCACGTTATCGATCATTTAGACGCCCAAAGTGTAATAATTATTGTTTGTAGTTTCATTCTAACATTTCTTTCTATGAACTCATTAATAACAAAAACCTTTGATTTGCTTAGGCTATCAATTGATTTGCAAGATTTTCTAACCCACGCCGGCCACTTCGTTTTCTTTTGATTTGATGTGATCGAAATTATCCGTAAATATACCATCTTGATCACATCAAATCAAAAGAAATCGAAGTGGCTGACATATAGGGGTGCCCGTTGGGTGTAGGAAGAGATGAAATCACAATGGACATTATGTGTAGTATTTTTTTAAACTCTATTGGACCTATCTTGTGTAGGACGAGAAAACAAGTAATTAATATAAATAAATGAATAAACATATGTGTGGGAATATATACGGGATGAGATGAGATTTATGGGATGATGACCCTTCATTTCGTGTCTCGTCGTGTGTATTTTTTTTGTTGAACATGATTGAATCCCCCCCCCAAAAAAAAAAAAAAAAATTCTATGAGATTGGGATGTAGGACAGGGCAGGATGTGCGGAATTATGCACACTCCTATGTATATGTTAACATGTGTAACCCGAATCGACTAAATCTAAAATTGACATATTCAATTCGTTTCATTGTGAATTGATTTTATAATGAAATTTTACTATATTTATATACTTGCACACACGCACGATTGTCACGAATGAGATAGTTACAAAGAGATCGAATCAAATGTTAGACTTGATTCGTTTGTTAAGTGTTGCTACTTGATTAACTTTTATGATGACACAACCCCAGGTCATTGAGTATACCCAAGGGCGGAGCCAAGGGGGGCATGGGGGAGCACATGCCTCTGCCCTCCTTCGACGAACTTCTTATATGTATTCTCCTCGTCGATAGCTTCGTTTTGATATACAATACACCTTAATCTGATATACGAGTAAAAAGTTTTGAATGTTTGGAAATTGAAGGTATATTAATCACTTTAATCAGATTTTACAATTTTTTTTATATTTTATTTTGATCGACATTTACATACAATAATTAATCTCGAGAGTTTTAAAACGAGAGATTATATTACTCATTTCAACAATTAGGTAATAGTTACTGAAGTTTAAATTTTTTTTTATTCGGTTATACATTATTATATGTTAAAAGTATAACAACTTGTCTTTTTATTTATAAAAGGCGACATTTCTAGAGTTGTATAAGTATACAACATCTTGTCTACTGACTCAATAACAACGACGTTTTATTCTAAAGCGATAATGTTTTATACTAAAACGACATCATTTTTTTTTGTCATATTATTGTAATGTCGTAATTGGGATTTATGAGATTGAAAGGAAGAAATTAGGGAAGAATGAGTTTAGGGTTGAAGAAATCGTTTAGGGAGAGAGAGGGATAAAGGAGGGAGGAAGAGAAAGAGTAAGGGTGTATTTGATTATTCATTGGATGTTCTCTCTATAATACAAGATATTGGATATTTATACCAATTGATCCCTTTTAAGTTTTAACCTATATACATGACAATCATATAGAGTTTTACTATTAATTTAAACTAACAAAGCAATGTCGTTAAATGATAACGCTCATATATAGTTGTGTCCCTGCGTAATTTTCTGGCTCCGTTACTAAGTGCCCCTGCGTAGGGATACAACCACTACTCTTTGACAGATGCGCGACCAAAAGATTATAGTATGAATATCTTGTGGAATTTCTCGCATTTATGGGTAGTTTTATAAAAAAATTAAATTAATGGATAGTTTTTGTAAGAATGATGCAACTTTAGGATGGTTTTGTGAAGTTTATACCCAACTTGCAAAAAAAAGTCGTCCGTAGCCCATAGGCATATTTATAAATCTACCGCCAGTTCAATCCCCCCGACGATTAGTACGAACTCACTTCGTCCTTCCCAAACTACCAGGTCCTCCATCGACGGCACGGCCTCCGTTTCTCCGTTTCGAGATTTCTGGCTGCTGATTCTCACACGTTCCCGGCCAATTTACCGGCGCCATACCAAAAGAAGTAATTTATTTGTCCCTGCTGTAGTGATTCTGCGTTCCGGATTGGGGATTTCGGTTATCTCTTTGTAATTTGCTTTGTTTCTTGGATTCTCTGCAAATTTCGTTTATCCGTTTCCAATTCGATGCCTCGCTGCAGGTTTAGCGGTGTTTGTTTTCTACAATTGGAGATTTTTTGAGTGAAATGAGTGTCTGCGGCGTTGGCTGAGCGTTTTAAGGGAAGATTTGAATGGCGACGACAAGGAGAGTGGGGAAGTATGAGGTCGGCCGGACGATTGGGGAAGGAACTTTTGCCAAGGTTAAGTTTGCGAAGAATGCAGAGACCGGAGAACGTGTTGCGATTAAGGTGCTGTCCAAGTCCAATATTCTCAAACACAAAATGCTTGATCAGGTGAGTTCATGATACTAATTTCTTCCCAATGATACTAATTTCTTTGTCAAAGTTTTCAGTTTTCTAGCTGAGTATTTTTTTCAAACTGGATTTGTTGCTCTCAGTTCAAGTTTCTCATTACATGTGTAATTCGACCTGATAGTGTTGGAGATAAGCTGTTTCTCTATTTGTAGATGATTGAGCTCAATTAGACAAATGTCTAGACTCTAGAGGTAAGAGGATGAGATAAAATAGAACGTAGAGGATAACTGAATCCATGAAAAAATTTCCAAGGCTTACTGGCATGCTATTAGTTTGCTAGTGCAAAGTCATCCGAGTAATTTGCTTTTGATTCAATACGATTTTGCTGGAAACTGCCTATTACGTTATCAATTTACCTTACAGACTCTGTTAAAATTTGAAAGTATGTGATGCTTCTCCACATTTAACTCATCTTGTCTTACTGAACTCTGCACGTTTCTTAGGTTTCCTTCTTGTTTTATTGTTTGGTGTCCTTGTTTTATTCTTAATTTGACTTTTTTTTTTCCAAAAAAAAAATCCAGATTAAACAAGAAATATCCATAATGAAGATTGTTCGGCATCCTTACATAGTCAGATTGCATGAGGTATGTGCGTAGAAGTGTCAAAATGCTCGTAAATATTTACAGGACTGCTTTTGTGCAGCTGTGTACCTATTGTGGTTTCTTCTGGCTGATAGATTTGTCACTATGTCCTTTTTTCTTTGATCTCTAATTTCCTGCACCTAAGGTGTTGGCTGGTCGGGCAAAGATATATATAGTTTTGGAACTCGTTAATGGCGGTGAACTGTTCGACAAAATTGTAAGTTTCTCCTTTTAGTATTATCTTCTGTTTGCCTGTGCTTTGCAGGCTTGTAGCTCATTTTCCATCAGCATTTTTTTTCACTCTTTTGCTTTAGAAAATACTACGACTTACTCAAGGCGGCTACCTATAAGTCTATAACAGTTGGCATATATAGTATGCAAATGCAAGTGCTAAAATTGTGGTGTACTGAATGACTATAAGTTATACCAGATGTACTAGAACTGCTATAAGGTGGCACTCTGTAAGACCTGTCTAGTAATTGCACATCAAACCTAAACATTTTTTGCCATGGTCCAAGAATTTCTCTGTCCATAGAAACATTATTCCAATACCACTCCATTAAGGAAAGTTGGGACATGCTTATAGGGATAGTCCTTCCTCAACTAGTTAATTTCTGGACATTTGGTGTGCTTAAGATTCAATTTAGCGGTGTCTTGGGATGAGACAAGACCATTTACTGATTTACCATTCTGTATGTGTGATTTGATCTTCAATTTGTCACTGATGGACTTATGTGCAGGTTCACAAAGGCAAACTCTCAGAAAAGGAATCTCGGAGATACTTTCAACAGCTCATTGAAGCGGTCTCACACTGTCACAGTAAGGGTGTATATCATCGAGATTTGAAGGTACATGCACTTTTGACCATTTACTCGAATCAAAATCTGATTCTGTTTTCTTCTTTTTTGCTTTGTTTTGAAGAGAGACTAGGTTCTGTTGAGGTGACTCATTAAATTATTCACGATTCTGTTTGTTTAAAACTTGGTTTTCTGAAAAACAATGCGCACCTATTGTAGCCAGAAAACCTGCTGCTTGACTCACATGGAAATTTGAAAGTTTCTGATTTTGGACTAAGTGCCTTGCCACAGGAAGTAAGTCAAGTTTGGGATTCCCATGTGTTTTTAGGATCAATTTATTTTGAAAGCTCGTACATAATACCTGTTTGCTAAATTATCTTTTTCAGGGAGTGACACTTCTTTATACTACCTGCGGGACTCCAAATTATGTTGCTCCTGAGGTGACTTATCTTTTAGCAAAAACCAATTGGCAAAGTTATGTTTGCAGCAATTTTTTTTAATTATAGGTGGTTTAATGACTAATCAACTCAGTGCCATATTGATTGGCTTCATAAGCTTTTCTCTGATAAATATGGTGCCTCAAATGATTTTGTACCTGAGAGCATTTTCGATTGAGTATAGACAAATGCTATGCCTACTAATTTTTCTTGATAATTCAAGTTGACCACCAAATTATGTTGCTCAAAAGTTGAACACCTAAGGTATCTTATCTCTTAGCAAGCTCAAATTTGAAATTTCAATAGTTGTGTATGCAGCATACTTTTAACAGTTCAATGATTTACTGTTTGTCAATAAATATACTTCTTTATACTTACTTATGTGCTCAAAATGATCTGCCCACACTGTTTCTGTTAGTTCAGCTTTTTAGAATTTGTCAATTCAATGCCTTGTAGATTATGTTTACATTTTTTTCATAAATTTTTATGTACTTATGCCACATAGTTGGAATGAGAATTTGAATCTGGATGAGTCTGAATGAACATTGTGATTGTTTCCATGGTAAATCTTTCTTCCCAACCAATTCCGTAGGTCTTAAGTGGACAAGGATACAATGGCGCTGCAGCAGATGTCTGGTCATGTGGTGTCATCCTTTATGTTCTCATGGCAGGTTATCTCCCCTTTGAGGAAACAGCTCTTCCTTCCTTATTCAAAAAGGTGAATTATGTATTTCATCATCTGCTTCTTTGTTAGCCTAGAATTAGAACAGGCTTTTAGATGCTTGTTTCTCCTCAATTTGCACAGAAAATTTATGATGTAGGAAATCACTACTGCTTACACATTTTGTTTGCACTTTCACTAGCATTCTGAGTTAACCTGCCTTATGATTTAAATGTAGATCAATGCTGCTGAGTTTTCTTGTCCATTTTGGTTTTCTCCGGGTGCAACTCGGCTCATACGAAAGATACTCGATCCAAATCCCAAAACTGTAAGTACAAAAATATCCATCACGTTGATCAAATCAGCTGATTGATCAATGTTACAAGTGCATGTGTCATCTTGTGTGCTTGATTGTATGATACAATTACCATGGTTTTCATTGCATGTTACTATTGTTGTCAATCCTCAACTCTAACAGGCAATTATTGAATGTGGACGTTTGCCTTCAATTTCGTATAATCAATATTATAGTGTTGAATAAAACTTATTCACTCATCCCAGCTTGAGTTGGGTGTAAGTTTGCACATTTTATATTATATATAATATTGAATTTAGTTTTTTTATTTTCATGAAGTGATTATTCATCATTTTTTAGCCATTGCTTTATTCTAAAAGATGTTACAGAGTAGTTCGTTATAATTTTCATGGAACAATTTAGCAAACTGAGAATCCCTTTGTGTTTATTGTGTCAAAAGGAGATGCTGTATAGTATATATAATAGTTTCATATTCAGTGGAAAAGCAAAAGAAGTGGTTTATATCATGTTAACTGGTGCTGTTGGATGACTATAGTAGTGTTCTTACCTTAACAAGAATCACACGTAAACTGACCTGGTTAATTTTCTCTGTCTTTTAACACACAGCGTATTAAAATAGAAGGAATTAAAGCTGATCCCTGGTTTTCAGAGAATTACATTCCTGTCAGTCATGGAGTGGAAGATGAAGTTGATTTTGAGGATGTACGAGCTGTTTTTCATGACATTGAGGCAAGACCGCAAGAGTATTCTTCATTTTATTCCATTTTTTTTTCTTTGTCCTCCATAGTTTCAGTTTTTATTGATTATCTGTATGTGCAAACTTAATCTACGACATTTTAAAGCATCTGCTGCATCTGTTGTTACGCTTGCTCTTCTGCTAATTGTTCCTCTCTCTGCATTATTTGTTTTGGTGTCTAAAGTCTTAAACACTGTTAATGTGCATTCTCAACTCAAAAATTTGATGTGGTTTTTGCAGGATCAGTACGTGACTGAGCAATCAAGCAGTAATGACGGGCCACTGGTTATGAATGCATTTGAGATGATCACCTTATCCCAAGGGCTTAATCTTTCAGCCTTATTTGACAGGAGACAGGTGTGATATTGGCATAATAACTATTAAATCCCTTTCCCCTGTTGTTGATTTATTTGTAATATTTGGTCTATGTGAGTTCTCTGAGGCTTATTTGTAGTCAGTATCCCCTGCTCAATAGTATTCATGATAATGTGATGAAACACTGGTCATATATCCTGATAAGAGAGAGCAAAATTAGTTAAATGAATAAATAAAATCCAAAACAGAATGGTTGACATTGCTTGCTTGACTGTTGCTGTTAACTGAGGGTTATCTTTACTCATAGGATTATCTGAAGAGGCAAACCCGCTTTGTTTCTCGTGAACCAGCAAGAATCATTATTTCTACTGTTGAAACAGTGGCAGAGTCAATGGGCTTCAAGGTGCACACGCGCAAATACAAGGTACCATTTATCTTCTCATTGTCACTATGTGGCTGAAAAGCATTACTCAAATAGCTTTAGAAGACCAAATTCATTATCTGGTTGTGAAGATAAAAGATTTTAATTGGTAAATATGAAATAATACAGGAGGATTTATATGTCAATTTCTACCAGTGAACCTACTTACTGAATAGGTTGTAGTGTATTATCATATCCCTCATAAACCACATTGCTCTATTCATATCATGTTTACTTGGAGGGTGAAGAAGGCTGCACTCTTGCTCTGCTAACTAATCGGCCATTATCAATTCCTGGTTTGTGACAGACAAGACTTGAAGGGAAATACAACAAGGAAGGGAACCTGGCTGTTGTTTTAGAGGTCAAACAGGCTTTGTCTCTTTCTAGTCCTTCTTAGGGTTTCTTCAGAAAGGATAATTTCATCTTATTCTTGCAGATTTATGAAGTCGCAACCTCTCTTTTCATGATAGATGTTCGAAAGGCAGCTGGAGATACCCTTGTATACCATAAGGTCAGTTTTTTTAATATTAGTTTGTCTAGCTAGTTAGCTTTATCCCTTTTCATACTACATGGCGAAGGTGACTCAACCTTCTCAAGGATCGTGACAATATAGTGACTTGCTATATAACTCTATAAGTAGTATACTATATTGTCTATTAGTGACGAGAATGATTTAGAGCATCCAACTTCATTGAACTTTTTTTTTTATAGGCATAGTTAGATCACATTTTCCTTTTACTTGTGCACGAAATTGGAACCCTTAGCTGTAGATTCGCGACACAATTGTCTGGATATTCCTTTCTTTTCCTATTCCTAATCAGTGGAAGTAGTTCCAACGCTGACACTGTCTACACTTTCGTTATCCTGTTATAGTCCTAATCACATTATAATAATATATCCCTATAATTTTTTTGCTTTTTTTCCCAAAAGTTTCCTGAACTTAAACCTAGTTATTTACACCATGCAGTTCTACAAGAAATTCGCTGCCAAATTGGAACATATAATATTGAAGCCCCAAGATAGCATGGGTCCTTCAAGCTGTTGAAGAGATCATCTTGTTAAACCAATAACATTGCCTTGATCCTGTTCAGAACAGACTAGCACAGGAAGCACTTGGCTCGATTAGGACCATCGTTTGCCGTGATCTCCTCTCACATAATAATGCCGTTGAGTAAATATGTTTATATAGAAGTTGTATTATCTTGTCTCTTTAATTGGCGTGGTTGTGAAAAAACTGTCATAAGAGTGTGAGCAAGATAGCTGTTCCAGAAGTGCATCTAGGCCAGATATGTAGTGGACCTATATAGTGTGCTTGTGTAAGATACCAAATAACATAGGAGTCCCTTGGCCTTACTTTGAGGAGGAGGATCACCACCTTGAACTAGGCCATATATTCTGTAATTGTACCTTGTGCAATTGAGAGATGTCAAATCTTAAGTCCCTTGCCTGGATATGCTCGGATAATCTACCGTGTCTCTATGTATATATTCGGAGTATCGTCTACTGCTTACTCACTACTCTGAGATCCTAATGAAACATAAGACCGTGAAGTAGGGATGGCAGTGGGAATGTAAATGGTGAAAATTAAGCGAGGATGGAGATTTCCGAAGGGGATAGAGACCCAAGCCTACAATGATTAGTACCTATAGGCTATAGACAAACTTGCACACTAACAGAGATCTTTTTCTGTTAAAAAAGGGTTCATTTATACACTTTCTGCAAATCATCAAATTTGGAGAAGTCCCCAGATGATGAACTTGCAAAAATTCAATGAAGCTGTTGCGGTAGAGAGGGGAATGAAACGTGACCACTTACTGGCCTAGACAGCTTCGGAGGCACAGGGTTGTCTGGATTGGGGTCCCATACAAATAAATTCACATTCCCATCTCGCGGTATCGTCTCACATGGAACAACTGGTAAACCCTTGCAAAGGGTGTGTTGTTACCGCGGTTGCATTGTCATGTGAAGTTGAACGGCTGATGCTTAAAACTTGCAAAAGAGATGATATTGCTAAATGCTAATCCTATGGATTGTTTGATTTGTTTCCCATTTACATACATTCATCTGTACTCTTTCATCTGCTCTCTTACTTTGCTTATACATACATGGTGATTAATACCTTCCTGAAGATGAAGCTTCAATTTGGTACAGTACTCCCTCCGTTTCAAAATAAGTGTCACTTACCTTTTCGACACGTTTTTTAAGATGTTAAAAACTCTATAAAATAATATTTTTTTAATCAAAATTTTTATATAATTTCATAGTTATTAATAATAAGTATAATATTGTATAAAAAATTTAACTAAAATAATAATATTTTATATAATTTTTAACTCATTGAAAAACGTGCAATAAAAGGCATAAGATACTTATTTTTTGGCCAGAGGGAGTACTTTGAAAGAGGCCTGAACGTGAATAAATAGAGTAGTTTTCAAATCTCCTTGATGGGGAATTTGACTTTTCATATGAACCCAACAAATGAAACAAAAATAGCATTAATACAGGAAGTACTAAACTCCAACTTGATATGATACCCATCTTTTCATGTCTGCTTATTTATTTATTTATTTGATTAGGTAAGAATTTAATATCTGATTTATCTCTCAATGGCCGGGCAGACAGAAGACCACCCAAAACAATATACCATCAAAAAATAAAAAAAGGTGTAATAAGAATATGGATAAACTAAATCTTTTCATGTCTGCTGATATATTTGAATGATGGTGCCCACCTCTTTTTCATCTCAAAATAACTTTCCTTTTTTCTTGCTGAAATAATTCATAAATAGTATGTTCCTTCATTTTCATTTTATTTTACACAAGGTTAACCAGGAGTTGAATAAGGTGGATACACCCAAATAAGAAGAAAACAATAAAATCAGAGGATAATCAAGATTAATGCATATTTACTTTTAAAATCTCATAACCATTGAAACTGAGAGGTCTTGGAGCTAGGTTTATTGCTTTCTGTTACTGGCTTGGAATTTTTTTTTTTAAAAAAAAAACACTCCAATGATATTCAGTTTCAGTTCAATGCATTTTAACATATTACAGAAGCCAACAGCTCCCCACACACACAAAACTTGTTGTACAACAAATACATAAAATACTCAAAAGTATATACACTCATATATTTATGGAAGTTTTAGGGTGGGAAGATCTTATTCTTGCATCTGCATTTCCATGAGAGGAGATAGTAGTTTTCCTCTTCTTGAGGTGTTAATGATGATGATGATGATGATGATGATGATGATGATAGATGTTTCCTGTGAGGAGGAATCACAAGAACAGCCATGCAAGGCCTGCAATTCATACACTTGTTTATGCATCTTGGAGGCCTTGAACCCAACACTAATTTCATCATCTCCTTTCCTTGACCATTTGTGTTAATGTAGCTCCTCCTCCCACCCGCCGCTATCATAAACAGAACAGTAGAAATCATCACAATGTGTCAAAGTCTGGTGGGTCAGTAACTGTGAAAGATGGGGTTTTTATATAGTTACCTGGTTTGGAAGGGAGGATTGCAAAGGTCAAGAAGCAAAGGGTAACGACGAGCGCCCATTCGAATCGGTGCTGTAATTTTCTTGGTGATGATGCCATCACCCAACCTGGTCTTTGGATCTCCCCTAGACAAGAGTAAAAAGAGCTCTTTTGATGGTAAATGGAGACTCAAAACTTGTGTCTTTTAATTTGATTGATTTTGGAGGCACAATGGAGAATGGAATGGATGGATAGGAAAACTAGTATCAATTGTATACTTGTATATATAATGTCTGATGGTAAGAGAGAGAAAATAAAAATGAATTCTAGTGATTGAATTGTGCTTAAATATCAGTATTACATTAGGGAGAGGGTTGGTTTCTCTTCTGTTTTTTTATAGGTAACTTGATCAAAATTCTTTTGGGTCCATTTATTTTAAGATTTGTT
Source organism: Persicaria tinctoria (assembly GCA_037127255.1). Classification (NCBI taxonomy): domain Eukaryota; kingdom Viridiplantae; phylum Streptophyta; class Magnoliopsida; order Caryophyllales; family Polygonaceae; genus Persicaria; species Persicaria tinctoria. The sequence goes on from JBANSL010000015.1 coordinate 14,523,385, forward strand.
TTTTGTCTGCAGCTTTTGCATTCAATATTTGAGGGTACCAATTTTATTTATTTATTTTTTTACCATAAGAGATTTGACTAGTCTACCCATATAATATAAGTAGCAAAAATAGAATCCTTTTAGACGAGAATTTCAAATTTTGAGAAATGATATTAACCTGAGATTATTGACCCATATTTGCTAATTTATATGTCAATAAATTTGTCTATTACCATTTTGATTGGGAGGGGGTTGCATTCCAAAAATTGGTTTACATGTACATTATTTGATCCTGGGAAATTGGTCATTTATAAATAAGACTTTCTGATGAACAGTGTCTTGAGAGGCCATGGTTTTTTCTTTTCAAGTGTTGTGAATGACAGATCTCATCACACTGCACAAATGCATATTTTTTTTATATTGGTAAAAAATTGATGTGCTATTATATATTTATGGTCCATTTTGATCAAAGAGGCAATTTGTGTGTTATTAATACATTGAGGGGCGATTGGAAATGCCTTTAGAATAGACACACTAAAATTTATTAACGTCTAAATTCAGCATGTCCATAAGAAAATCAATTGTGTGACGGATTATTTGACTCTTCTGACCATGAAGTGTAAGTTTTTATCCGTAAGGATGCTCTAAAGTGGACCACATCAAGCTTAGTATGGTATTGGTATGTCTATGAATATATATATATATATGTTCTGTGTGTACGCGCGCGTGCGCGTGTGTGCGTGTGTGTGTGTGCAGAGCTTCTCCTCTCATTCAACCCTTGCACAGTATTCATGAATATGGTCTTACTCTATTATACAAAAGCTAAACAAGACAATTAGGCAATACCCACTCAACTTGTTTAAGCCCTCTCTGAACCTGATCTGAATCAAAATTCAGTCTGAACAGTATTCAAAGACTTGTTTGGCCTGTGGAAGTTTTTAGTACTGCTCACTCTAACTCAGCATCCATCCAAACAGTGTTTCATTCCCCTTGAGAATAGGCCAAAGTGGTCCAAACCAACCATGTTTGAGGTGTTGTACTAGTCCCTTGAATTGTACAATGTTGAGAGCATCTTTAGCGGTGATAACAGGGATGCCAATTGGGCGGAAACTCCCTGCAATGGGAAATCGTGTAATGTGACTACAAGCTCTAGTTTCGTGAGGCTAGTCGAGCCAATCAAAGTGGCCCTAGATAGTCATGGGAATAGAATGGGTAAATTACGCGTCTAATTCTTTTGTCTTTCGTATATTTTTCATATCGATCCATGACTTTCGCTTCATTCTATTCGAGTCTCGAATCTATTGAATTTGTTGCATCCCCTAACCTAGGGTCTTTTGGGGAAGTAATAAAAGATGAAGGGCAAAGAAAGAAGCCAAAAAAAAAGGTGACCCCTGAAAACACACATCTTTGGGTAGGCGAGTCCTGTTTCTACAGAGGAGAGCCACCAGGGTTGATGTACTTGTCATTCTTAGGCAATAAAATTACTATAAAAACATCCCCCATTTTCCTTTTTTTTTTTTGCCCCCTGGCTCTTCTGAAAATTTAATGCCTATGCCATTTGTTATATTAACTGTTTTCATTTACTATGTCGGGGACTCCCCAATGTACTAATGTCTGTGGGGTAACTTCCTATGGATTACATTGCAAGGGGAGGAGATTTCATGATGGGTATGAGCATTGTTATTAGAATTTCGATTCGGATCTTTAAAATCTTAAGATCTTACGATCTTATCTATGGGTCCGGTCCGGATCTATGCATAGGATCTTTTTTGTGTAGGATCTACAATAGGATCTTTAGAATCTTAATAGATCAATAGGATCTATACGATCCCACACGATCCTAAAGATTCTATTTTTATTAACAATATGTATTTTTTAAACATTTGTTTTGTTTCCTTTATTGATTTTAGGGTGTTTAAATGTACACATTCATGTAAGGAGCGTGAAAAATAGCTTAGAGACAATTGTTTTTGAGTCTTTTAACCAATATGACAATGTCTAAGGTGATAAATGTAGATTTTGATGTATGAAAATCAAAATATATTGTGTAACTAACATTTTTTCCATCATTCTAAAACTTTAAATTAAGCAACTTTGTTATATATATATTTATTTTATTATTTAATTATATTTCGAGGATTTTACGATCCGATCCACAGACCCTATTGTGATTCGATCATAGAATCCCGATCCTAATAACCTTGGGTATGAGTGCTATATGAGCCGAGTAGTTCGAGCTCGTTCATTTTTCTAAACAAGTCGAGTATGAGCACATTTTTAAGCTCGATTGAAAGCTCTGCTCACTCGATTTAAGCTCGAATAACTCGAATTTTGTGAAATTTCTAAAATTTTCTTTAAATCACTTTGTTGTGAGCAAATAGGATTGTTTAATGCTTGAAAAAAAGCTCGGCTCGAACTCGATCATTTCCTAAACGAGCCGAGCATGAGCACATTTTTAAGATCGAGTCCAAATTTAGGCTCGCCTTGACCTCGACTCGTTTTTAAATGAGCTGAATATGAACAAACAATATTCAGCTCATTCGACTCGAATAACAACCCTAATTGTGAGTCTTGGTGCACATTCCCATGCACACATAATAGATCATTTGCGTGCAAACACCTCTTAATGGGGAATCTATAAACAAATCTAAATTGAGAAAAAATATTTATCTGTAACAGCATGATTTGTTCATATATAACTCGATCACACAAATAAGTACGAATAATCATGTTACAACAGATGAATCATTTTTATATGAAAAAACTATTAACACATATGAATATTTTTCATCCTCTCTATATATGATTCAATGATCAAATGTAGGCTATGTAGTATGTAGCATATGAAAATGAAAGGTAATTTAGGGGATAATCTCTCTCTTGCTATGTTTGGCGCTTGTGTTAGAGCATACACATTGGTGAACTCCAACTCGGCTCTTAACTTACTTTTTCTTTGTCACATCAGTTAAAGAATCTCATTCTAATATTATTTGCATCATTATTCGTCAGTCCGAGTCTTAGGCTCTTAAGTTACCTTTTATTAATTACCTTTTTCATGTATTCAATCATCATCATCATTATTTATAGGCGAAATGGGTGAGTCGGAGTCTTAGGCCTTAGGCTCACTAAGGAGTTAGTAAGGACAAAAACCTATTTTACTTCAATGGATTTTCCCATCCTCTTGTATACAACAATTTCACATTAGCTAAGGTGGCCCAAAAAAAAATAATCAAAAGATCCAAGGAAGATTTATGATGTTGAAGCATGAGGATTGGGAAGGGACATATCAATGCTTTGCAGTTAAGGCATTCATTGCTAGTAGGTTTGGTTTCTTTGCCATACACCAATTGGGTGCATAAATGGCGGTTGTGGTTCTTGAATTCATCATCCTATGATAGTTACAATTCATCTTTTTTATGTATTTCACCTTGGCCTTCTTTTACAATTCAAGAACCATGACAATCGAGCTGTCGGTAAATTTGTAAGGAGCATACGTTGATTCGAAGATCGAATCGAATGGACTTTAAGTCGAGTAATGATCAACTCCTCGGATGCTTCTAGTTCGAAGAAAACAAAGCAAAGAAGAAGAATCTTATTCTCATTGTTGTTGAAATGATGTTTTTGTCCAAATCCATCTCATGACATACAGTTTTTAAACCTCATTGATTGTGAGACAGGCCAAAGAGGGGTAAAAACTAAAAACAACAAAGTGTCTACTGTGGTAGCCTTCAAGTTCTTCTGTCAAAGCTGAAAACAGAGTTTGATGAGAGTAAAAAGTGGCCAACTTTGAACGTATCTGGATCAGATTTTGGGTTTGAATTCAGGTACTCGTTGATTGATTGTGGGTGCTACAGTGTTACTTTAGACACTTTTATTGGACTCTTGATAGAGATTCATATTGTAGTTCCATCTTCATAACTTATTAAGATTTCAGAATTTCTGCTTATACACAAAGGCACAAAGCAAAACAAGAGATCCTTCTCGAAAGCGAGGGGACACTAAGACGCGTGTGAGACAACATTTACGACTAGAAACTACTGACATAAGAGATGTGAACGACGCTTAAAAGCTAGAAAACATGTACAGACTCCAGACGCGAAGGGCAGACCCTGAAACACCGAGAAGACGAGAGAGAAAGCTCGTCATGGCATGCCTGCCAAGAAAAACTAAGATGCTAAAACAACTGGTAAACACCCAGAAGGTGAAGGATTGAACCACCAGTTTTGATGGACACAAAACCCATGAGCAGGATGACTTTGAATCAGCGCAAGGCGATTGTATTTCTCGGGCTATGGCTACCAAGGGCGCAACGGGAAACAGGCTTCACTGTGAGGTAGAAGCCTGTAAAAAAAGTTGATTGCGCGTGTTAGGCTAGCCATAGCTCGCGGGAAAACGCCCTTGCCACTGATGTAACAGCAGATCCGGTCATGGGAACTGAAAAAATGGACTACAAAGATGGATATGAATGCATCTGAGACTGGTTCTTCTCCCCTTGCTGTTGAATGTTTCTAGAGTTCCTCAGCATCTCCTGATCAAGTTTAGTGCCTCGTTTGATGATCTGATCAGTGAAGTATGTCACATCTCCACAAGTTTTCTGCTAAGAGATCAACTACGCCGCTGCTCAAGGAATTGCAGTGCTTGAGATTCAAACCAACAAGGCTTTCTCCCATCTTGATGAGAGAAGGCAGGCTCTTGTCAGACAGCCCACAACCCGACAGCGAAAGTATCTGGAGACTCAGCTGCCCTGCTGATGACAATGCAGCAAGCCCTGAATCAGTGATTGCACAATACGACATGTCAAGATCCCCGAGCAACTGGCAACTCTCAGCAATGGCAACTAAGCTGGTGTCTGTGACTTTCCTACAGCCCTCAAGATTCATAATCTTGATGGTTTCACCGTGTATCCTGGCAACAGACATGACCGCTTCATCAGACAAGTTGTAACAACCATTCAGGTTCAACTTCACAAGCCCTTCCTCGCAGCTTGCGAGAAGGGATAGAAGACCCTCATCTGTGATCCCATATAATCCACTAAGGTCGAGTTGGCGAATCTCAGGGCACATATTCCCCATCATGGCAAGACCAGCACTGCCAAATGCTGGACAGTTTCGAATGGAAAGAGACCTAAGAGATCTGCAAGGTGTAGTAGTAGGCACAAGGTCTCCTACTCGTGGCAGATCCTTTAGTCCAACGCAACTCACCAGAGAAAGAGCTCTTATCTTTGATTGGCAGACAGACAATGCTGAGATGACTCCGGATTGAGTGATCCTGTTTACCTCTTCAAGGTGAAGACTCTCAAGAGACACTGCAGATTTGGTGAAGGCTACCAACCCGTGGTCAGACACAAAGCAACACTTCCGAAGACAGATCTGTTTTAGTGCAGGGCAACCGTTTCCAATGGCCTCAATGCTTAAATCTGTCACTCCCAAACACGAGGCAACTGCCAAAGACGTCAAAGCGCGGAGACCTCGTGCATTACCCATGACCCAGAATCCCTTCTCACTGACATTCTTGAGATTGCCCAAACTGAGGTGGGCTATGGACTTGCCATAGTGACCAATGACAGCAAGAGAGAAATCTGAGATGCTTAGACCATTCAGCTTCAACTTCGTCAGAGACGAAGAAGATGAGAGGCTTGCAATCCCCTGATCCCCAATCAAAGGGCAGTCCTTGATAGATATCGTCTCAAGCTTAGTGCAGCGCCTAGCAATCGCTTGCACGCTATCATTCCCAATCCCTGAACAAGAATCAATTGATAGAAAACTCAAGTTTGGGCAACTCTCTGCAATGGCAATCAAGCCCTTGCTCGTAATGGATGGGCAGTGGCATAGATCAAGCTTTTCCAACAGAGGACACCCTTTAGCTATCTCAGACAAACCCTTATCCCCAACAGACGAAACATTCCAAAGCAAGAGAGATTTAAGAGCTGGGCAACCTCGAGATATCGCTGAGAGACCATTGTCGGTGACACCACGAGAGGAGTTGCTTCCTCGAATCGAAAGCTTCCCCAGCCCTCCACGGCTAGCTGTTCCAACAGCCACAGCCTGAAGTCTTAAATCTGTGGCCTTCTTTCCTTCCAGGCACCTGGATAGGGCGCCATCTTCTACCTCCCCGGCTGAAACCATATCAGCATCCTCAAGATCAGCATTACAGATGTCAGCCTTGCGAATGCTGCTCAATAGAGAAAGCCAGTGCTTCGAGACACAGGCAGAAGCAATCCTCTCTTGAGCAGACATACGTCTAAAGATCTCAAAGAGACACTCATCTGGGAGGGCCTCAATCAATGGCTTCTTCTTTTGCTCCACTACATCCTCCCAGACTGTGTACGGGGCATTGACGCGCAATCTCTTGCGAGGATGGCAATATAGATCCATCTGTGAGAACTGGATACTTGAATCCATTGGCTTGAGGTGGAATAATCTTCCATGGTGGAATTCATCCTCTCCTGCAGAATCAGCATCATATTTAAATACAGCAAAACTCGAATTGAAGGACTTTAATAGCTCCTGACTAGATTTCACTGATTCAAATCTACAGAAGCGGTTCTAATTCACAAAATTTCACATCTACACAAGTGTTTGTTTCCTATGCTGAACTCGAATTCATTCCCGATCCAGAAAAAACAAGCACAAAATAACTCTTAGCATCATCAGAAACATGCTTTTAAGCTTCAAACCCTAATCATTACGCATACAATCAATAAAATCAAACCACCAGATCCTTAAGAGCGAGGGGAAGAGAAAAAAACATACCGGTATAATTGACGAGGGCCGGCATGGAGACAACAATGCAGAGAATCTTTCAACACAAGCGCAGGAGATGAAACCGATTGCAAGCAGTTGCAGCAGCAAGAAAACAATGGCAGAACCTCCCAATCCACAGCACATCACAGTGCGCCAAATCCCCAAAAAAGTGGAATCGAAAATGCGTGGAAGATGAAATCCAAATCACAAACCAAAAAAAACTATCTCCGGTATTCAATTTGCTAATTGATGGATGGATCGACGGAGAAAGGAGAGATTGAAGATGGAGGTTGGGATTGGCGTAAGAAAAAGAAAGGAGTTTTAATTTATACGGAGGAAGGAGGAGAGAGAGGGAGATGCATTGACAGGAGACCTTCTTTTCTGATTCCACGGCCGCATTCAATGTATTCATCCTCTCTAACGTCATTCCCATTTCCCTCGCTTGTTAGTTGTTACAAAAAAATATCATTATTATTTTTCTATTTTATTTAATAAAAAAGGAAATAAGGAAAAATAACAACTTGTGTTCCAAAACGTATTCTAGATACTCTTAATCTAGAAATAAAAATAAAAAATGTATATTTGGTTCAGTGATATGATGTGCTCATTGAAAACTATATACATTGCATATACAGCGATAATAGTTAGAAAACTTTTTTTGACGAAATGAACTCATATATCTTGAATTTTGACAATGTTTACTAATTTGTGTTTTAGAATAATAATATATTTATAATTTATTTTTTTTTCCAAAAAAATATCTTCGTTTAATTTAATTTTTGACTGTAGACTATTTTGTGGTGGATGAGGCCTAGTTCAGAGTTTGAAGAAAGATAATGGTAATTTTATTTTTTTTTTTTTATATAAACTCCAAATAGTATAGAAATCAAACAACCAAATGTTTACAAGAAGTTAGCAGATAGCCGAGAAACAAGCTGCGCGCCAACCCCCTTAGCAATGGAAAAACAAACTCTGGTAAAAATATGAGCAGCTAGGCGAGAACTATTATCTAAGGCTAAAGAGAAAGAGCGAATCCGTCCCAGCAGCGCAACAGCATCCCCATCCAGCTCATCAAAGGAGGAGAAAGAAAAAAAGCAAAAACCCATAACAAGCAGCAGAGCACACATCCTGATACTTGGTGCACTTACGCCGCGCAGCGTCGAGAACACACCGTCCAGGAGCGAAGGAAGTCAAGCAAGTCTGAGTGAGGGGGGAGGAACCAGTGATATCAACACACACATCTCGACCCCGATCCCAAGAGTAAAGAAGAATGTCAGCGGGCCCCTTACTGTCAACAACACCAATGTCCACCTCCTTCCCAGAGGAGATCCTGACACGGAAACAAATGTCAAATAGGGTATCACGAACAAGATTATGCCGAACTAAATGTTATTTGACTTTTTAGAGCGTATTTTAAAGAGTAAAAATTACATAAAAATAAAAAAATTTCCTATTTTTTAATAATTTAATACATATTAATAATTAGTAATGAATATTAAATTGTAAAAAAAAATTAATATTTTATATAAATTTTAACTTTTTAAAAATGCGTGCAAATAAGTCATAATTGTAAATCGAAGGGAGTATGATTTTAAATTTCCAAAATATCGCACCTAAAGGGACATGTATTCAAAATTAATAGCTATGTTTGGTAAAATAGTAGCTGAAGCTGATAGATTATTTATATTTAATATATATTATTATATAAGCTATTGTATGATGTTTGGTAAACTTATATGTTAGGGTAGCTGACGCAAACTCGTGAATAGAAAATCAAAATTTTCAAAAAGCTTGAATAGGAAAATGTTAACATACTCTAATTCCATATCAAAATCTAATTAAACTAAAATCTTATATTTGTTTTATTTAAAACTATATAAAACTAAAATCATAAGATTGTGCAGTTTTTTTTTCTTTTTTTGATCCTTTCCAGTTCAAGTGGGCTTAGCTCACTCTACATCTGGATCGGGTTACTGTAGGCCCATTTAAGGGGTTGACCCTCCCACTCACAAGCGTCTCCATGTTTCCACGGGGATTCGAACTTCGAACCTCGAGGCATGGGATGTAGCCCCATAACCACTACACCAACTTGTGATTGGTTGCAGTTTTTTTTTTCTTCGGAAATAGCCTATATATAATGAGAATCACTGTTAAGTAATGAAGCTGCATCTTTGCTAATTAATTACCATAGAAAGTTACCAATCATAAGTTTATGTTATAGGACTACATTATGTATTGAGAATTTAATAGGTTTGATTTCTCTAAGTGGAAGAGTCAATTTATTAATTAAATAAGTTAGGACAATATTCAATTCTTTTTTGTTAAATCCGATTGAATTAGACTAAAATTAAAAAAAAAGTATATATAATTATTAAATTACTATAATAATTTGCTTGATCGTGTATACTTATCTATGTACATACTAAATCCAAATGAATTTTAATGTTCTAAGGATCGAGTCTCGTTTCACCATACTATGTATATATTGTTATGGTTAACAATATTCACACTAAAGATTCTTTAATAAAATATTAACATATTTGACCCAATCAAATGTTTGTTTAGGTAGCTATTTTTTTTTAAAAAAATCATAGATAAAATACATTTATTAATACGCAAAAATGTGATGATCTGAACAAGAAACTCTATTTCCTGGATAAAAAGTAATGAGAGTTCAAACACGGCCTTTAAATAAAACACATTTAAACTCGTAAAGGAATAATTTATCCTTTATTGAGAGTACCAAGTGCAATGTGATCGAAGTACACCACTCCACGTAAAATAATTGAAAGAAACAAAGAGAAACACGATTAAGACTATTCTAATTAGATTCTTTTTGAAAAATCAAATTTCATAAAGAAGTTAGCTTTATATAGATTTAAAATTTATAGGCATATGGTTAAAATTTTTTTTTTTTTTTTTGAGCAGTAACCACAAATATATTAATCAGCCTTGGTCTTTACAAATAATAGCATCCAAACCTATGGGAAAGTCATCAGCAAGATTAGAGATAATAGGAAAGACAGGCCTTATGCTAGCAAGGAAATGAGCAGCAGCGTTTGACTCCCGTTTTGCAAAGAGCCAACCGTTAAACTCAAGGGTGGTAGCCAGTCTCCTGCACTCCTCAATCACGCTCCCAGCATCAGAGAGGTTCAGCGCCTCGCTCTTCAGCTTCGAAATCAGCGTTTGACAGTCCGACTCTATCGCTATCCTCGACATCGAGCTCCCCTGTAAAGATTGCAGAGCCCACCACGCCGACTCAGCTTCCGCAAGCTCGACACAATTTGTATTTTGCGCTCTCCTCGAACCTGCGAGAAGGACAGCCCCCGTCTCGTCCCTAGCTACAAAACCGATGCCACACCCTCTTCCCCCATCTACCGCCGCATCGCAATTAACTTTAATGGTACCCGACGTCGGTTTAGACCAACCCTTCTCGGACCTCCGCTGGTGCTGGCCACCCCCTAGACCCTCCTGCACTCCTTGACGAGATTGATGCTCCTTTAGAGATCCCAGCGCCTCCTCAAGAATTTGCTGTGGGTGTTGGCTCTTGCCTTCGAACAAACGAGAATTTCTCGCTTTCCAGATTGCACTCGCCACCACAGCCCACTTCTGATCGAGCCCCCGGACTCGCCCCCCTCTCACCCTTTCGAAGAAGTCGAGCACAGTTGCACATCCTTTTCCCCACTTGCCCACCTCCGACACTAGTTTCCAAACCTCTCGAGCTTTCTTACAGTAGAACAAAACATGCATTCCATTCTCAGCACCTCCACACTCATTGCAACTGTCCTCTGATAGCACCCTTCTCCTTACTAAATTTGTCTTGCAGGGGAGGATCTCCTTGCACGCCCGCCAAACAAAGGATCGTACCCTCGGCATCACATCGATTTTCCACACCTTGTTCCATACTCCCGCCATCCTCGAACTATCTGACTGACCCGCCGAACCTGCCTCTTTGCCCTTCTCGACAGCCAACTGATATGCCGACTTAACGGAGAATATACCGTCTTTGGCATAATACCACATCCGCTTGTCCATTCCATCCGGTCGAACTAGCCTCATTTGACTCACTAATTCCGCGTCACCTGGGTCCAACCACATCCGGATTAGATCCTCCCTCCACTCGCCTCGATCCCAATTGATAAAATCAATAACCCTGTTGTCCTCCAAGCCTTGTGGCGCCCCTCTAAGCGGCTTAAAACTCCATGGTCGGGGCAGCCATTTGTCTCCCCAAATTCTGATATTGCTGCCATTACCCACCTTCCACAGCACTCCCGATTCCAATATCTCTCTCCCCCGAAGAATGCTCCGCCAGCTGAAGCTAGGATTGTATCCTAATCCCGCACCCATGAAGTCCGTTCTAGGATGGTACCTTGCCGCCAACATTCTACCCAACAAGGACTGAAGCTCCTGAACTAGTCTCCAACCCTGCTTGGCAAGAATCGCCAGATTGAAGGCTTCAAGGTCTCTAAAGCTCATCCCTCCCTGTTCTTTCGGGGCGCATAGCCTCTTCCAGCTCATCCAGTGGACTCGTCTCTTGTCCTCTCCATCCCCCCACCAAAAATTACATATCAGCTGCTCAATTTCTCGGATAAGCTCTGTCGGCAGAAGGAAACAAGACATAGTGTACATCGGGATCGATTGGGCCACTGCCTTTATCAGAACCTCCTTCCCGGCGCTCGATAGAGTCTTTTCCTTCCACCCCTTAAGCTTCTTCCACACCCTCTCCTTAATGCTCGAAAAAATCGCCTTCTTTGACCTTCCGATCATTGTAGGCAGACCTAAGTACTTCTCGTGTCTCTCAACCTCCCTTACTCCAAGAATTTGTTGGATTTCCGCTCTTCTATCAGCCCCCACGTTCTTGCTGAAAGACAATTCAGACTTTGCAAAATTCACTTGTTGACCTGACGCTGCTCCATAAGTCTGGAGGATATCAACTATTTCCCTGCTCTGTTGACAAGTCGCATTCGCAAAGAGCAAACTATCATCTGCAAAGAACAAATGAGAAACCACCGGTGCATTCCTTGCTATAGAAATCCCCTTTAATCTTCCAGCAGCTTCACTCACTCTGATCATTCCGGACAGCCCCTCAGCACAAAGTAAGAATAGATAAGGAGAGAGGGGGTCACCTTGCCGCAATCCGCGCTCTGGGGAGAATCTCTGCATAGGTTTCCCGTCGAAAAGAATCGAAAAGGATACCGATGAGACACAACTCATAACCAATCTCCTCCACCGCTCATCAAAACCAAGCTTCTCTAAACAATGGCCTAAGAAACCCCACTCCACCCGATCGTACGCCTTGGCCATATCCAGTTTCAAAGCCATAAAACTCTTTCTGCCATCCTTTTTTGACTTCATGAAATGGAATATCTCGAAGGCAGCCAGCACATTGTCCGTAATAAGCCTTCCAGGTACAAAAGCGCTCTGACTTTGGGACACCAGCTTGCTTAGACAAAGTTTCAACCTGTTGACCAAAACCTTCGAGACAATTTTATATAGCACATTACATAGACTAATAGGCCTAAGATCGCCCATCTTACAAGGATTATTCACTTTTGGGATGAGGGAAATAAAAGTGGAATTAAGCTCAGCCGGAACCTCGCACTCATTCAGAATAGAAATAACAAAACTAGTGACATCTGGCCCGAAAATATGCCAATACTTTTGGAAAAAAAGTGCTGACATACCATCGGGACCAGGTGATTTTGTGGGATGCATAGAGAAAAGGGCTTTCCTAACCTCCTCCGCAGTGTAGGGGCGCAACAGCTCAGAGTTGTCCTCAGCCGACACTAAGTGCTCGATTCCTTGAGAAGCCGCATTTGGGAGGGCTTTCACATCAGACCTGAACAAGGCTTGAAAATAGTTCGCTGCAACCCTCTCCATCCCCTCTCTACTCCTCCACTCCATCCCATTGTCATCCACTAGCTTTGTCACTCTATTTCGCTTATTTCTTCCATTGGCTTTTTGATGAAAAAACTTGGTATTTCTGTCACCCCAAGTGAATTCGTTTGCTCTAGCCCTTTGGAACCACAATTTTTCCTCTCTCACCATCAACTCCCTCTCCCACCCTTCTAGCTCCGCTCTTTTTTCCACTACCTCACCCGTCATTCATCCCTCTCGCAGCTCAGCGAGCTCACGTCTAACTTTGACGAGTTCCCTTCTGACATTTCCAAAGGAAATGAAATCCCAGTCTTTTAAATCACCGGCACATCTAGAGATCTTCCCCATCACTCCCTTATCTGCACCATCACTTCCCGGATTAAGCCAACCATTCCGAATAACTTCCTCGCACCCCTCATCTCTCATCCACATCGGTTCAAACCGAAAAGGACGAGGACCCTTTCTGCCCCTCTCGGCATCCTCCTCCCCTTCCATATCTACCAACACCGGAACATGATCCGATCCCGCCCTTGGAAGATGATGCAGGACCACACTTGGGAATCTCTCTAAGAAATCTTCATTGGCAAACCCCATATCCAAGCGCTCCTGTATAAATCCCTCTCCTTTCTGCCCATTATCCCACGTGAACCGATTTCCCCTAAATACCATCTCCCGGAGGCCGCACTCATCAAGCACCCTTCTGAAGCCCTCCAAACGATTGAAATTCACCCCTCTACCTCCCTCTTTGTCAGCCGAGCTCAAAACCAAATTGAAATCACCCACACAAATCCACTTGCCGTGATCGTCCTCATTCAACCTCCTCAACAGGCTCAACGTGTGGTGTCTATCCCCGCTCTTCGGCCAACCATACATGCCGGTAAACCTCCACTCTACTCCTCCAAATCTCACGCTCGCATCGATGTGGTGGGACGTATATGATCGTATTTGTAGGTCCACTCCTTCTTCCCACATCAGGCTTAGACCGCCCGACCTACCGACACAATCCACCGTAAAACAATTTTTCAAACCCAACCTTCGTGTGACAACCTCCATAACCTTCCTACTGCTTTTTGTCTCCATCAGAAAAACCACCCCTAGGGCCCACCTTCTCACTACATCAGTGAGATACGCAACTGCCGGGTCCTTCCCCAACCCCCGACAGTGGAAGCTTAATATTTTCATGGTGTTCGGCAAGGGAGATTGCTTATCTCCCTCGCCGATTCTTCATTAATTCTGGCCTCAAAATCTTCCCTCCTCTTTTTGACCATCCCCTCCCCATCAATCACCATAGCATCTACTCCCTCTTCTCCCTCCTTTCTTTTCTTGACTCCCTCAATGCTCCTGTCGCCCCCTCCCTTCCCCATCTCCCTAGCTACCCTCTTCCATTTCTTTGATTTTTTATTTAACTCCCCCCCACCCTCCACTCTGCTAGAGTTCACTGTCAACTCCTCCCTCTCCTCACGCACTCCCTTTCCTTTCAACTCACTAATAATAACCCCCATCTGCCCCCTCTCCCTTCTCATGTACCACCAAATCTTTATTTCCAATATTTTTTGATCCTAAAGCCACCTTACTAATTTGGTGCACTACCTCCTCACCCCCAGCATCCAACTCCTTCTCTCCCTCGTCCCTTTGAGCACTCTCTTCAGCCGCTGCTTCCAACTCCTCCAACAAAGTTTTCCTAGCTTTAGCTCCCTCCCTTAACAAACCAAGGTCTCCATCCCTCGAATTCCCCTCGCCACCACCCTCCTTCTTTCCGAACCGTCCTTCCTCCCCATACCTTTCCTGTTTCATCGGCGAAGCGCGGAGCCAATCACCGTACTCCTGAGTATACAATTTTGCCTCTTCGCTCTCACAGTCGAGCTCGGCATGCCCCAGTCGCCCACACCCACAGCAAAAGTTCGAGAGCCGCTCATATTTAATTTCGATCCACATCTTGGCTCCCTCCATAGACACCATCACCCCACGTCTAAGTGGCTTGGTTACATCAATCAAGACTCTTAATCTCAGGAACTTACCACACACCTTAATGCTCTGCTCGTCGATCTCCATCACCTTCCCGATCACGCTCCCAAGCCTCTGTGCCATCTCCGTTGTTCTTGTCCCGAGCGGGAGATCATACAACCGCACCCAAAAAGGACTCTCCTCGAACCTCATCTTCGATGGTTGTTCTCTACCCGGCTCTCGGAGGACCAAAAGCGATCGATCAAAAGACCAAGGACTCCCCCTCATAACCTTGTCCTTGTCCACATCATCGTTGAATTGAAAAGCAAAGCAATTGTTGCTCAACTCCCGAAAAGCGAACCCCTTCCGTGCCCTCCACGCTCCCTTCATCACTGCGTGCATAGCGTGAGCGTTGAAGGGCCGCCTCGTCAGCAGCGAGCCTACCAAAACCAAACCCGACTTGCCTGCTCCATCGTCTTCCTTGCTCACTAACCCCTCCACATGACGTCTCTCCTCGTCTATCAGATGAAGGTTTTTTCCTTTATCCCCCATTCCCGTCAACGATACCCTAATCCAAGCCTGTTCTGTCCGCAGCCAGTCCCCCCAAACCCGGTGAACGTCGCAACTTGTCGATGAGAAACCCTAGCTCCCACGACCCTACGCCGGAGAGAGAGGAACGAGCGCCGGAAATCACCAAGGGGTGAATCGCCGCCGATCGCCTATGCCCTAGGGTTTTTCAAAAAAATGTACATAATCAAATTTCAATCAATAGGAAATATGGTTAAAATATTGATTTGAAAACAATTTTTTTAAATATAAAATAATAAACTCTAGGTAAAAAATAATTATACATTATTATCCATTCCTGTGTTTTTGTATTACTGTATTTTTTTAAGGAAAAACATTTAGGCTTATTAGACAAGCTCTAACAACTTTTCCAAAATTTATCCAAAATAGAAAATAAAATACTCATTCTCTTAAATTAATTTTGATCAAACTCCAACAGTTTATTCCTTCCGAAAATTTGAAGAATCATTAGTTTCAAATAATGTTACAGAAATGCAACTTGAGAGAAGCTTCTCTATTTTTTTTCCTTCTTTCTCATTTTGGAGAATGAGACAAAGAATCTGGTGGTTAAAAAATGGTCAAAATTATTCAAAATCTCAAAAATTGGGAAGCTATTGGAGATATTAAAAATATGGATTGAATCCATGAGTATTAATCCCTTGGCGTTATCCCTTACTAAGACCATCTCTAACAACTTCTCTAAAATTTTCCCAAATTGGGGAAATAAAATACATATTATTTAAATTATTTTTGCTTTTAACTCCAACCGTTTTTCCATTTCGGAGATTTGAATAATCATTTAGTTTGAAGAATGTTACAGATTGAAATTAAGAATCCTCTCAATTTTTCCCGATGTTTCTCTATTTAGGAGAATGTGATGGGGATTCTATTGGACCAAAAAATATCTTAAAATTCTCAAATTAAAGAAATTGTTTGTTGAGAATGTGAAGAGACAAAAGAGTCCCACATTGATTATACAAACAAAGAAGCCATAATATATAAGCTAGTGGGTTACTCCTCCTATTGCCAATTGGTTTTAGGATGGAACCCCGCTCGGCTTATGTACTAGGCTATTAGCGCATGGGCGCACACGTGCACACGACCCCCGATCCCGAGTCCCAACGGATTTCAGTATGGTATCAGAGCTTTCTAAGGACTAATCGTCCAAAATTAGATCCTTTCCTTTTTGCTCAGCAATGGATCCCCCTTCCATGATGCAAATCTCCTCCTCCTCTCAATTGCCTACCTTTTCCAGTATTCTTAAACTTTCTGCTGATAATTATCACCTTTGGAAAGCTCAACTCATCCCTTATCTGAGATCCCAGGAGCTGTACGGATATGTGGATGGCTCTATTCCATCGCCTCAGCCCAACACTGATGCATATCCTTCTTGGCTTAAGAAGGATCAGACAGCCATGTCCATCCTTACAGCATCACTCACTCCTCTTATCTTGGTTCAAGTCCTTGAATGCACCACCTCTCAAGAAATCTGGGCACACCTGAGTGATACTTTTTCGGCAGCTTCAGCAGCAAATGTGGTGCAGACTCGTCTCCAACTTACCTCCTTGAAAAAGGGCTCCGATTCTATCTCTGTTTACTTCAACAAAGCTAAGGCTTTGGTGTCGTCTCTTACTGATGCTGGCCAAATCATTTCAGATCAAGAATTCATCTCCTATCTTCTCGCAGGCCTTGGTCAGGACTATGACTCAGTTGTTACGTCTCTCTGCACTCAACCGGTAGCCCCTAACTCGCGCCTTGTCCTTTCTCATTTACTCAATCATGAATCTCGCCTCGCTTTCCAAACTCAAAACCTTCTTCAAAACACAACCCTATCCTCTCAAAATTCTTCCTCCCAACCCTCTGTTGACAGCACATCTACTAGATCTTCAAACACCAAAGGTAATACCAATTCTAGAGGAGGTTATGACAGTAATTCCAGGGTAATTTTGAGAATCAGAGAGGAGGTTACCGTGGCTCCTTCAGAGGAAATTTCCGGGGACGTGGCCGCGGCTCTTCACGTGGTGGACACCAGTTCATGTTCTCCGGAGACACAGACACTCGCCCTGTATGTCAGATCTGCTCAAAGCGAGGGCACGAAGCTCTTGCCTGTTGGAATCGATTCAATCAGGCATTTCAGCAGCCTCCGCCAAACTCGTTCCAAGCAAACTACACCTCTGCCCCATGGTTCTTTGATACAGCAGCAACACATCACTTCACTCCTGATGCAGCAAATCTCTCCAATGGCGGCCTTCCCTATCGTGGTACCGAGGAGGTGATGTTGGAGATGATCTAAGCTTTATTTAGAGCAAGCCCAACAGCTTTGCTAAAATAGAGAAAATGAGAGATTTTAGAGAAAAACGTCATTTTTTTTCCCCAACAGCTTCTCCAAACCCATCTCTAAAATAGAGAAATGGATGAAGAGAAGGGAAAAATCTCTAAATTTGGAGGAAAAGAAGTTGATCTCTATAATTTAATGTTCACTTTGCTCCTATATAGAATTTAATGACACAACCCCACATTTTCACCCATAATATAGAAAAAAAATAATTTCATATTTATTAGTAATAAAAATATAATTATTTTTAAAAATTAATTAAAAAACTGATATGATTTGATATAATATATAAATTAATTATGTTAAATCAATATACATAGATAAACAAAACATCATAATTCTATGTTAAATTTTATAAATAAAATAGCATAATTAATTTCATCCAATTTAATACTATAAGATTTCCACTTCAAAAAATATTCACTTGAACTCATAACTCATATTGAAATGATTTTATTTTTATAAACTATAAAGTAAACCTTATTAGTTAATTAATCAAGCAAATATGATCAATCATCAATCTAATTTCTAATAAAAATATATATTAATCAATTGAAAATAATCAGATTAAATTTGAATAATATTTTATCCAATTTTATGATAACTTTTATACTAACAAAATTGAGTCTAAATGTTATAATTAAGTTTAAATGAAGTTTTTAGAAATATATAATTAAATATCTTTAATAAATGCATTTATTTATTATAGTCTTTAATAAATGTAAAAATCTGTAAAATAGAAAAGTTGTTGGAGTTTGAGTGAATTTTTTTTTAGAGATTTTGACATTTTCATCTCTATTTTAGAGATTATATACAAAAGTTGTTGGGCTTACTCTTAAAGGGTGAAAATTTAGAATGGGTACCCCATCTCTCCTACCTCCTCTCACAAGGTGGGCCACCCCTTCAAAAATGGGGAGGAAAACACAGCTTAAGTAGTTAAGGGCATGTCCAGCTCCCTTGGTGTTATCAGTACGTGTGGGGATATACGTATTGGTTCAAATGGAGCCTAGATGGGAAATTACCAAAAACCGTGTACCTAATTAATGTGGGTCGGAAATTGCAATTTGAACAATAAAATATAATAAAATGAAATTTAAGTAAAAGGAGATGTTAAGTTGTTGAATTGTCTGTATATGCTTCTTTTCTCTTCATGGTTCTTTGGCCTTGGACATGAGAGCACTAATGTATCCCTTCAATTTCATTATTTTATATATGTGTATATTTATTTATATACAAATGGGTCAGTTGTGTGTAGCTGATTAGAAGACCAATTGGATTTGGAATTGGATTTGTTAATTTAAAATTTAATTAATAATCCAAATCCAATGTACGTACGGCCGACCCGATTAACGGGTGTCGATCAAACTAAACACAATTGGTTTTTGATAATTAGTTTATAGATCCTATGGACTACGTGCACCCACTACTACTACTACTACTAATCATGCATTTCCATCTTTAATTTCGATTAAAATTAAATTAATTTGAATCTTCAAAATTGACTACTGTAATTTTTTTTAACGGCGATTGTAATTTTACCTACCTTTCTTGTTTATTAAATAGGTAAATAAAGAGTGGTCATTTCGAGGTTCTTGTTTCAAACTAGCAGATAAAAATTAAAAAAAAAAGTGGTAATTTGTAGATATTTCATTTTCAAATGCTTATAAATAATCAGGGTATGTTTGAATTCAAATGCATTTTTGATAAAATTATAATTATAAATACTTTTTACAATATGTTTAAAATAATATAATTTTTAAATAAAATACTTTTTAAATTATGTCAAAAAATTAAATTAAGTTTATACATGTAATTATAACCTTTTTTTTGTTAATTATTTAAAACACATAGTAAAAAATATAACCAAAAAATATTTAAATTATAATTAAAATGCATTGAATTCCAACCTACCCTTTATTGTGTAAGTGTGTATGTATATGCCATAATTACACATATGGATAGTTTTTTTTCACATTAGTCTCTAGCTCATATTACGCATATGGGTAGGTTTTTTTTCCACATTAATCTACACCATATACACTATTATGTACTCCGTTGTTAAGCAAAATGCGTTATTTAAAAATGTTATTCTTGTATAGTAAATTATGTCATTTTAAGTATGTTGATATTCACTTAATTTACACAATATATCCTAATTATGGACTACAGGACTAGTACAACGCACAATAACAACAACAATCCCGCTATTTCCCACTATGTTATGTCCCGGATGGATTATGATCTAAAATAAGGAAATTTGACAGGGAATGTGAAGCTTTGATTATCATCAAATCCGAAACTATTACAATCGAGAAATCAGAGAGTTTACAAGGTAGAAGAAGAAGGAATCAAGTAGTTGTGTTGTCGATTAGAGGTTATGTGTACATATAGGCCACAACCCTCCAATCTTACTAATTACAAGAGACCTCCTCATACTTCCTAACTTGTATAAAATACCCTTGCTTATGTATGTCTCATTACCCCCCTCAAGTTGGAGAAGGGGTTTCAAACACCATTCCCAATGAGTGCAAGGAATCTGTGTTGAGCTTCTCCAAGTGCGAGCTGAAGAACAGAAAGAATGTGTTGAGTAAGAAGAAATCCTTCTTGTTGTTGTTCCCTCACGAAGTGACAATCAATCCTCAAATGTTTTATCCTTTCGTGGAATACCGGATTAGCTACCAAATGCTCAGCTGATCTGTTGTCACAGTAGAGAGGTATGGGACGAGGAATGGTGATCGGTAGTTGAGCAAATAATCCATCCAACCAAATCATCTCACTCGCAACATAGGACATGGCTCTATATTCAGATTCGGTTGAAGATTCGGACACTGTTTCATGCTTCTTAGTTTTCCATGAAACTAAGTTTTCCCCCAACATCATACAGTAGCCAGAGAGAGACTTAGCAGAGTAAGCACAAGAACCCTAGTCTGCATCTATGTATGCAGTGAGATCAAGAGTTAAATCTTTGGAATAGAACAGGCCTGCACTTAGAGTGCCCTTCAAGTACTTGAGAGCATGCATTGCTGCTTGGTAATGTGGAATCCTTGGAGAGCTAATGAAATGGGACAAGTGTTGTACAACATATGACAAATCTGGGCATGTCATATTTAAAAACAAAAGCCTTCCAACCAATCTTCTATATACTTCTGGATCCTCCATTAGAACGCCTTCATCAGGTGATAACTTTAGTCCTCTTAATTTACAGAGGAAATTTGGCCTCCTTGGTGTCAAGCATCTCTGTGTCCTTTAGCAAATCTAGGACATACTTCCTTTGATAAATGGTCATGCCAGCAGAAGACCTTGATATTTCCATTCCTATGAAGTATCTTACTTGACCAAGATCCTTGATAGTAAACTTAGTATGCAACCTGTGCTTTAGTATTGATGATTACATCTTCATCCTCACTTGTTAAGAGTAAATCATATCTACATACACAAGAGCAGTCACAATACCTTTTGGGAACTTGTTTAATAAACAAGGAATAATCTTGCTTAGATTAGACATAACCTAATGAAATGAGAAACTTAGTAAGTTCCACATTCCACTGCTTGTTGGCTTGCTTCAAGCCATGCAGTGATCTTTTTAAAAGACACACCTGACCTGAGCTAGCCTTATCATGACCATCAGGTGGCTTCATATAAATTTCTTCATCTAAGAGAAGCCATGTGAAAAGGCATTGTTAATATCTAATTGATGGATAGGTCAATCTCTAACAGTAGCCAGAGTCAACAAACATCTAGAGTTCAGGGGAAAAGGGGGAAGAGGAAGACCTATAAAAGGGTAAAGGGAGAAAGGTGAGATAAAAGAGTAAAAAAGGTAATTCGGATTTCTGATATTCATCGATTGATTCTTTCCCATACAAGTACTACGATATTTACACAAATACATACACACACATACACACATGGGTACATTGCACACTACAAGCAGGATCCAAGGGTCAAGTTATATGTACCATTTTTCTCACTACATCGAGAGTACGTGTTTTCGATTGACCCATAACTTATGTAAATGTGTTACATAATATGTTTTGATTAGGAGAAGTTATGTATTCTTGATTATAAAAAAAAACTACATAAAAATGGGTACATTATATATCTAAAAAATAATACTTTAAATTAATCAAATCAATAATATAATCCATAGGAATTTTTATAAAATCGAAAAACCTATCCTATATATGATCCGCATTGATTGAAAAATCTTATATAGATTTAAAAATGTAGCAAGTGTCAAAAGAGATAAGATAGTGTTATGCATAATGCATATGCATGCTTGCAACTTGCCCATTTGCACCTTCTTATTCGATAAAATCATACTATATCCTAAAGCACGCCTCACATTACATCACAAGAGCGAGCCGAGTTTTGAAACAAATCCACCATTTCAATTACTTCCAAAATGTTGAAACCAGCTGCTAAGCTAGCACATTGATTTATTTCAAAATGTAGACATCTTATAGTTATACATACGGTTAAAATTTCGTTAAATCTATGGTCATTCTTCATCGGTTTCTGATGTTGCTTAGCGTTTTGCTGATACCAGTTTCTTGTATTGACAAGCTTTTTTCAGGCCAAAAATGTTTGACGACAGTGAAAGCCGGTGAATTTAATGTGCGTTTGTCGAAACGAAATCGTGTGGACCGATAGCAAACCGGCATTTTATATCAAGAGGTTCGAATTCAAATGATTTTGAAAATATAGATCGAGGTGTTTGTGAATGAGAGATAAAATCACCCCCTAAATATGGATTACATTGTATCTAATTCAGATGTAGAACGAATAAGTCAAATATAATATGACATTGCGGAAGCACATTTGGACTAGTAGTCTCAACTCATAGGTGAGCTGTGAGTTGTTTGTTAAGCGAATATGGAATGAATAGAATTTTGTTTTGATAACTAATCTAGTAATCTCTTAACTTGTACTCCGTAATAATCAATTTAATATATGGTTAACTAAAATATTTAATACTCCTTCCGATATATAGTTGTAATCAATATACTGTAATTGGTAAGAATTTGTTGATGATACGAGTTGTAGCTAGCTGCAAGTTTCGTGTTTCCTTCCGATATATAGTTGTAATCAATTTTATTACCATTAGTAGGTGATTATAAATAGTTTCGTGTTTCCTTCGGCTAATTGTAATCAATTTTATTATCATCACTGCTCTAAAAAACCATTAAGATGAGATCTGTTAATTTGTGAAACATGTATCCATGGTGATGTAAGAAGAGGGAAATGGAGAACTTGAAAATGAAGTAAAGATGAACGAGAGTAACAGACTTTCTTGATTGCTCTCTGATGAAACAGAAAATATTCCTATCCTTGAATAGCAAGGTTTAGAAGCCTATAAATAAAGCCCATGGGGCTGAGTTTTAATCATTCAATTCACAAGTAGGAGAAGTAGTAGGAGAGAGAGAAAGTGAGGCCGAGTGGAGCAAAGGAGCGAGTGCAAGTTGGCTTTGTTCGGTTGTACTTTCTTGAGTTTGATTTAATGCAATTAGTTTCTTTTCATCAATCAATGTCTGAGGTTGCAATGAAGCGCGAGTAGTCCACCCACTTCTAGGGTTGGGGCGAGCCCGACGATAGCCCTGCGTATATGAGGTAAAGATCCGACTTTTATCATGTTTTGAGTATCTACTACTTGTTTATGTGTTTATTACCCATTTAATGGAGGTCCATGCTAACAACTTGGATTGTAAACATAAAATCAGTAGAGACAATTAGGGTTTCTTGAAAGAGTTGTCTAATTGTTGGAAAAGGCGAAAGCTTAGTCCTTTGATGCGATTCACGTGATTATCTGTTTTATTCTTGCCTTATGCATGCTTGGTTATCGTTGTCGCAAACTCCAATCTTGGAAGTCCTTTTCATACAGTTTAGTTCGAAATCCCAAAGCCTTTGCATTTACTTTTATTCGTTTTATTCTCTTGTCTCCTCGAGATCGAATAGCACACCTCGATCTCGAGTTACTGATCTTCGACCCAGGTCGCTGTTGCTTCTGTGTGCAGGTACTCGACAAGCCATTCATCGACGTCGACGAAGCTTACTCGATCTCGAGTAGACCTTTGTCGAGATCGACCAGAAATTGCCGAGTTGCTGCACTGTGTTCGACTATCCGATCTACTGTCGAGTTGCTGTACTCGAGATCTAGGACCCCAGTTGTCGACCACTTTCGTGAGATTTCTCTGCTGCCTAGGATCCGCTGACACGCTTCCTCGTGGATCGATCCTGACTTCCCGCTGCTACATCAGGAGGAGGTCTTGTAATTATTTGCAAGGGACGGAATCTGGTTTGCCTTAGTTTATTTACTTACTGTTTTGCATTCTCGATTTCCTTCTCACAACAAATTGGCGTCGTTGCCGGGGAAGCTATCATTCGCGCCTTAGGTAGTTAGTTCTCACGTCTGCTTTGAGTTACTTTACAGGTGTATGCGCCGTTCTGGTCAACCACCTGAGTTTGACGACTTAGACAACCCAGAACGTCTTATACAAGCCCACGCTAGACTGAAAAGAGCCATGGCTGCCGCAGAAACCCAGGAACAGCTGATACAAAGGCTTACAAGGGAACTGGCCACAAAAGATGCTGCTATCGCCGCTGAGAAAGCAGCAAGGGAGCAAGCAGAAGCTGACCTTGCCCAATATCCAACCACTGCAGAGGATTATATGCATCCAACGCTCGTCGTGCCTGAATCGGCGATTCTCATCCCTGATAACTCTTTTGAAATTCGCACTCAGTTTCTTATAGAGCTTAAAAATAATGCTTTTTATGGCAAATTTAATGAGTGTCCTCTTGAACATATTACCAATTTTTCTGACATGTGTCGTACTCTTGCTGAAGGTACTACGCTGGAATATGTCAAGATGAAAGCTTTTCGCTGGTCTCTCGCTGGGCCTGCACTGAAGTGGCTTGAAGGGCTAAAACCAAGATCACTCACAACATGGGCCCAAGTAGAGCAAGAGTTTCTGAATAAATTCTTCCCACCCGCCAAAACAGCACTCCTCCGCCAGAAAATCACTGCCTTCAAACAAAAGTCTGGGGAACTGCTAGCAAAGGCATGGGAACGCTACAAAGAACTGCTGCGATCTTGCCCTACTCATGGACAGCCACCCTACGTCATTCATGAGATCTTCTTCAACTCTCTTGATCAAGTCACTAAGGACAGAATCAACCATTATACTCGCTATGAGTATCTGACGATGCCGCCAATCGACGCCTGAGGTGTGTTAGACAAGCTCACCAATTATGACAACAAATATGGGTCTACTACAAACTATGAGGAGAACTCCTATGCCAGGCCAGCACCATCTATGCTACTCTATGAGCCAGCAAAGGAGATTGACCCAGATGTCAGGGAGCAGTTCTACAGAGACCAGAATCGTAAGCTCCTCAAGCAAGTTAAATATATGTCTGTCAACCAGCCTTGCATAGAATGCGGATCACAGCGGCACACCACTACTGAGTGCCCACACACTGAGCAAGTCAGAATGGCAGAGACACATGAGGAGGTAGCCTACGCGCTGGGGGTCCAAATCGCTACATGGGAGATCAAAGGTTCTATCAACCACAGTGGAACCAAGGTCCTCCTAGGAACCCCCCACCCTACAGAGCTCCAGGACAACCAGAAAGGGATCAAAAGAAGGATGATCTGCAGCTCATTCTTGAGGAAATGCGTCGGAATCGGGGCACCATCAACAACCAGTTCCAGAACATCACTACAAAATTTGGGGAACTGGACATCTGGAAAAGGGGAATAGAAACCTAGATGGGTCAAATCGCTGCACAGATTCCACGACCGTCCGGACAGCTCCCTAGGCAAACAGAACCAAATCCTAAAAGGAAGACCGGACACGTCGCAACTATCAAACTTAGAAGTGGGCATCAATTACACGAGGCAGAGGTCAAGAAACATCAAGAAAAGGCAGAGCAGCGACTCGACGTAGAGCAGAATCTACTCGATCTCAAAGAGCCCGTACTCGACCTCGACAAGAAGCTGCTCGACACAGACCAGAAGCTGAGCTCGGACTCCACTGCGCAGCCCAGCAAGTCGAAATCGACCACCCTATTCGATCTCGAGGAGCCCCTGGTCGAGATCGAGGAACAGCAAGCCGACGTCGACGACTCTGCAACACCTCCGACGTCTGATCTGGCTCCGAAGCATAAAAAGCCACTGCCTTTTCCTTCAAAAGCACAAAAAGATCCCACTGCAGGTAGGTTTACCAGATTTGTTAATATGCTGCAAGAACTGAATGTCTCTATTCCTTTTACAGAAGCCCTGCAAGAGATGCCGGGATATGTCAAATTTCTGAAGGAAATCCTGAGCAAGAAGCGATCCATCTCAGAGATCGCAGGAGAATGCAAAGTACTCCACTTCCCTGAAAAGAGACCTGACCTTGGTAAGTTTTCTGTTACTGTGGGTTTTGGACAATATAAATATGAGTCTCTGTGTGATTTAGGAGCAAGTGTGAGCATCATGCCTCTATCAATCTGGTGGAAGGTAAAAATTGGATGCATAGAACCTGTGGATGCCAAACTATACATGGCAAACAATACAGTAGTCATCCCTACAGGTATAGTTGAGAATGTTCCCGTCCAGGTTGGTAAATTCTTCGTTCCTGCAGATTTCCTTATTATAGACTATGCTGAAGATCCTACTAGCCCTATTATTCTTGGTAGACCATTCTTAGCTACTGCAGATGCCAGAATTAGTGTTAAGAATCGCTCGCTCACCTTCACCATAGGCGATGAGGTATTGGATTTCTCTTTTGGCCCTGCAAAAGAAGAAATTTCGTGGCTGGAGGTAAAGAGCATCAGCAACCACGGGACCAAGCAAACAGCGGAGGAAAGCAACAACACTGTACTCGAGATCGACCAAGCCAACTCGATCTCGACTAGGCTTCTCCTCGATCTCGATAAGCCCTTGTCGATGTCGACAACCTCTGCTGAGCCACTGACTTGCCCAGAGCCTAAGTATGGGGTCCCTGTACTCGATCTCGACCAACAGTACTCGACATCGAGTAGCCCTAAACCCAAAGATTTTTGTTTTTGGTCCGAAAAGGTAAGTTCAGATATGAATTCTACTCCCCCTCAGTCCATAAAGAAATTTTTCAATAAATTAAGGGGAGGTAAGGCCCCGTGGCGAGAAAATCTGCAGAAGCTAAGAGCTGGAAGGAAGAAGAAGAAAGAGAAGGGAGATGATGCAAGCAACCCCCTGTCAGCTGAGCTTGCATACTACCATCAGGACCTAGATGATCCAGGAGAAGTGCCAAGCATGAGCGGGCCCCACCCTAATGGTCCTTGAGCGCAAATGGAGAAGTCGGCCTAGCGACTCTAAAATCTAGAGCATGTATATAAACTTTATGAATTTTGGGACTTTTAAACTTTTTGGTTTTTGTTTTTTGTTTTGGTTTTATGTCTTTTAGAATACTTCATGTAGATAGTCTTGTTTTTGTGTGCAATCTAACACTTTTAGGTCGACAAGCATATAAGAATCGCGAAAAGTGGAATAAAGAAGTCCCTGAAAAGCAGTCAGAATCGACGAAGGCCAAGTCGACGACGACAAGGAGGATCAGCCCAGAAACTCATCGATGTCGAGTAGGCCAACTCGATATCGACTAAGCCACCAGAAGCTCCTCGACTACAGAAGCCACTGGACGCAGACGAAACTACTCGAGATCGAGTACCTTGTACTCGAGATCAACGAGACACTTTCCTCGACCAGCACTGATTCGCCCTCCTCGATATGTTATCCTGTGAGTTCCTTCCTTTACTCTTGTTGTTATTTAATTTTTATACAGTGGGGACACTGTAAATTTGAAGTATGGGGTGGGGGAAGAGCTTACTTCATGCATAATTGCCATATTTGACATTAAATTGCCATATTTGACATTATTTATTTCTTTGAATTGCTACATGGCTATTTTGGAATTCATTATTGATTTATGTGCTTATTATTGATTTATGTGCTTATATGCATGTTTTCCAAAAATTTGAAAAAATGACCCCCATTGAAATTTTTTGATTAATGTCATGGAAGTTTTAATTGAACTCGACGATGCAAAATTGGATTCATTAGAGATATAGCATGAAATTGCCTAGTAAAGGGAAGTCACAATGAAGTGCAGTATTTCTTGAAAACCATGAAAGGAGGTAAAATTTGAAGTTGCTTTTGACATGTTGCATGATAAGAGGATGGTGGACTTTATATTTCCATATAATGCTCATATCATTATAATCCTAGCCTTACCTATGCTTATGCATCACAAAAGCCATAATACGCCTTATTTCATATATTGCTCCACATGATCTAAATATTGCCATTCTTTACCCTATCCAGGGATTATGTTGAGAATGATGTTACATTATGGAGATGTTATATGGTTGTTGTGTTATATGGAGTTTGGAAGGAAATTGTTTGAAATATATGGAAAATTTAATGAGTGAAAGAAAATCCAATCACCTCAGGAGATAAAGGTAGATTGACCCTGCTATCTAAGATAATAGTTTGGAGAGATGGGACATATTGTGAGGAGTCCAAAGCACTAAGTATCCGGGGTCATTCATGACACCCATGTTTGCGACTCGCGAGAAGGCAGTGCTGAGGTTAGAGAGGTAAAAGCATTATTATTGAGAAAAAGCATTATGAAAGGTGATAAATCTTATGAGAAAGAATGTGGTATGAAATTCAAGTACTCCATTTCCCCGGATTATTAGCACCACATTGCCAGAAATTGCCCACCTTTAGCTTTTTACCAATCTACTTCTTATTGAGCTTAAATTAAAGTCCTCTTGATTATCAATTCTTTGTCACGAACGAATGTTTTGCATAACCCTCCTTTTGTGAGTAGATGTTGCTTTTGTATATCTGCACATGCATGGATCTGTGACACAAGTACCTTTTCGAGGATGGTAATTGATTGCAGGGACATATAACAATGAATCTGATATGTTGAGAGTTTTGATTTCTTCCCCTGAATGACAAATAAAAGTATTGCTTGAGGACAAGCAAGCTTAAGTATGGGGTGTTTGTTGGGAGCCGAATCTGCCATGTTTTACAGTAACCTTTATATCGATTTCTGCATACATTTCATGCATTTGGGCTAAGATAGTACAGAATCTATGTAGTTTATGTTTATTTGCCAAATTATGGAATCTACACCAGTTTTTGTTTAATTTCGCAGAATTCGAGGCAAATTACAGCAGTTCTGAGAAAGGTCGGAAAAGCTCGGAAATCAACTACAGAAGTCCAAGGTCAAGATACAGCGGAACCAGTCGAATCAAGCTAGGAGCCTAGGTTACTCGATCTAGAGTAAGCCTACTCGACCTCGACGACGGTGTCCGAGCATAGGCCTTGTCGACTGAGCACTGATCGAGAAACTAAGCCAGAGCAACCCGACTCCCGGAACCCTACTCGATCTCGAGGAGGCCTTGTCGAGATCGACTACACCTCAGTGCCAAGTCTGGAGTCGACGAGTTGTAACAAGTCGAGAAGCCGAAGACGGAGAAGCCGAGCCGACTCTACTCGATCTCGAGTACAGCTAGTCGAGTTCGAGGACCACCCAGCGCCCAGTCCGAAGCCATGCCGAGGAGGAGTCCTCGACATCACCAGCGAGCCATCCTCGACCACACCCAACTCGATCTCGAGTTGTCCTTGTCGAGATCGAGGAGCCCGGAGCCCAGATCCGAGCCTGTCGAGCAGAGCCGCCCTAGAAGCCCAGCCAGCCCCAGTCGACGAGCCAATCCTACTCGATGTTGAGGAGCCCTACTTGAGATCGACGAGCGCCGTGTCCGAAACCGCGTCACGCGCCTTGAGCTGTCCGTGTCGAGCTGGGCGTCCTTGGGGCTGAAGGAATCCGAGATTGCCGAGATACATCAAGTTCTATCCATAAAAGTCAAGATCTGTCAACATGAAGACATCTTACCTATTTTAGATTTATCTTTCTCTTTTAGATTTAATTCCTAAATTGCTTTTATTTATCATTAAGCCTTTTAGATATAGTTTTAGATATAGATAAATGTTTCTATCCTTGAATAGCAAGGTTTAGAAGCCTATAAATAAAGCCCATGGGGCTGAGTTTTAATCATTCAATTCACAAGTAGGAGAAGTAGTAGGAGAGAGAGAAAGTGAGGCCGAGTGGAGCAAAGGAGCGAGAGCAAGTTGGCTTTGTTCGGTTGTACTTTCTTGAGTTTGATTTAATGCAATTAGTTTCTTTTCATCAATCAATGTCTGAGGTTGCAATGAAGCGCGAGTAGTCCACCCACTTCTAGGGTTGGGGCGAGCCCGACGATAGCCCTGCGTATATGAGGTAAAGATCCGACTTTTATCATGTTTTGAGTATCTACTACTTGTTTATGTGTTTATTACCCATTTAATGGAGGTCCATGCTAACAACTTGGATTGTAAACATAAAATCAGTAGAGACAATTAGGGTTTCTTGAAAGAGTTGTCTAATTGTTGGAAAAGGCGAAAGCTTAGTCCTTTGATGCGATTCACGTGATTATCTGTTTTATTCTTGCCTTATGCATGCTTGGTTATCGTTGTCGCAAACTCCAATCTTGGAAGTCCTTTTCATACAGTTTAGTTCGAAATCCCAAAGCCTTTGCATTTACTTTTATTCGTTTTATTCTCTTGTCTCCTCGAGATCGAATAGCACACCTCGATCTCGAGTTACTGATCTTCGACCCAGGTCGCTGTTGCTTCTGTGTGCAGGTACTCGACAAGCCATTCATCGACGTCGACGAAGCTTACTCGATCTCGAGTAGACCTTTGTCGAGATCGACCAGAAATTGCCGAGTTGCTGCGTTGTGTTCGACTGCCCGATCTACTGTCGAGTTGCTGTACTCGAGATCTAGGACCCCAATTGTCGACCACTTTCGTGAGATTTCTCTGCTGCCTAGGATCCGCTGACACGTTTCCTCGTGGATCGATCCTGACTTCCCGCTGCTACATCAGGAGGAGGTATTGTAATTATTTGCAAGGGACGGAATCTGGTTTGCTGTGATTTATTTATATTTTAATTTGCATACTCGATTTCCTCCTACAACAGTCTTCTTATGCATCTCTGGTGTGACAGTCAGGCAGCCCTTCACATTGCCGCAAACCCTGTCTTCTACGATTGGACCAAACACGTTGAGGTTGATTGTCATTTTGTCTGTGATCAGCTGGTGGCCGGGGTCATCTCACTCTCCCACATCCACTCTGTGAACCAACTGGCGGACATCCTTAACAAGCCTCTTGGTCAGCAACAGTTTTAGATGCTTCTGTCCAAATTGGGTATTCGTAATCTACATGCTCCAACTTGAGGGGGGTATTGATATTTTGTATATATTATAAATATCCTTTTTGATACGTTTGGGATACCCAATCCTTCGCCTGTGGGCTCAAGATCAAGAACCAAGCCGTATATTTGCCCGATCTTGCAATCCTCTTTCGATATCTCCTGATTGAACAAATTAATCAACTAATTAAAGTGACGAAACAAAATTTAATTAAACTAAACAACTAAAGCGACGAAAAGAAAGAAGCGAAAGGGATCCGGGTGTGCGGCACTGGATGCAGTGGCGGATCTAATATTTTAAAGTTAGGTGAGCGAAAAATTATTTATTGTGAAGAGGTCCATTTTTTTTCAGACCAAAATATGATTCTTATATAGTTTTTCACCAAAAATATAAAATAGATTTAAATTTTGATAATTAAAAGAGTTACAAAATATTTATTATAAGAAATACTCTAATTACAAATAAAAAGCACAAACAGGAGACTTTTAAATTTACAAGTGAGTCTAATTAAAATAAGGCTAAAAAGAAAATAATTACCCTAGCAAAAAAAAAGTATAAGCTTAAAAACAAAAATTTCACCCAGCATCAGCTGGGTTTGCGCTTTAAGAGATCAGCCTCTGACTGGATGCGCGGGAACTGGGGACGCTCGCTGGAAGCGTACACGGGTGCGCAGGAGCGAGGGCTCCTCAGGACGCGGGACCGCGTGCGGGAGCGAGAGACCGGTTGCGAGAACGAGACGCGGAAGGCGCCAGGGATGCGCGAGCGCTTGCGTGCGCGGAGCTAGGGAGCCGCGCATGCTGCTAGCGAGGTCGGTTGCGAGCGGCACCAAGGGTTCTGGTTCCTCTTCTGGCGACGGTTTATGGTTAAGGGTTGTGATTGGTTGGTGATGACGATGGTGTTGGTTGTGATGGAGCCGAAGGTAACTAGATCTCAAGAGCACTTGAAGCTTTTGGGATTGATAATCGAAGAACCCTTTTAATCCTAAAAGGGGTTCCTCAATTCTATTTCAATCTGATTAATTCAAAGGGAATTACAATGGTTAAATAGAAATTGTCTAACCACTCCTATCATGCAAGATAGAGTATGGTTTGATAAAAGATAGAATATAACTACCTAAAGATAAGTAAATCTAATTAAGATAGGATTTAAAAACTTAGTGGACAAGACTTCTATCTAGAGTAGATATCACCTTCCACCTTATTAATCCTAAGTTGCATAAAATAATGTAATTAAATAAGTAACATAAAACCGGCCCACACATTAGAAGTACTCGACATGGGCCTCTTGCACTCAACATGGATCTTGGGCCGAGTGTCCCCATGATGGCCGAGCATAGTTTTGTCATGGTGGATGTTGACGAGTCCTCGTGAGCTCAGGTTGTGGATGCAAGCTCATCTCCTGTACAGGTGGTGTAGTCTTGAGCAAAGTGATCCAGGGTGTCCTGAACCCTTCCTCCATAGTTCCTTGGTAACAGATAGAAGGGCTTTAGTTGTATCTTGAATTCTCTTGGCCCTTGCACGCGTGATAGGACCATCGAATGAGACCTTCATGTTGTCCTCAATGTCACCAGGAGTCATCGACATTTGCATTGCATCACTTTTAGATAAGTACTAGTGTAGTGCTCGTGCGTAACGCACGGGATTTGTAAAGTATATTATATTTTATAGAAGATATTACCATAACTTATTTACATTATTTATTAGATGTATTATACTATTATAATAATATGAAAACGGCATAGCTATTTATTATTTTGTTGTTATCTACCTTGTTAATATATTCTTATTAGTTTTTTTTTATAAGTAAATTTAGAGATGCGAGAATATGAGCAAAATTTGTAGATATTTCCTATACAATAGTTAATTAATAATATTAGTAACAAACTATGAAAATAGTGTATTGTAAGGCATAAGAATATAGCAAATTGTCATTAAATATACTATAATTATTTGAAATAATCAAACTATAATGTAATTATTTCAAATAATTCATATTATGTGAAGTTTATTGTCAAACTATATGAATATATTATCTAGTGTTTTGGATATGAATTTCGAGTCTTTTGTGAAGTTTATCGTCATATGACTCCGCACTCAATGTTGTTTTCTATCTTAACAAAGTTAAGAATAACATCCTAAAAAAAAAAGAATCAGTTCATATTATATAGACTATTATAATATAAAGTATGTAAATTGAGTAAATATCATTTAGATCAATTATTTATAATGAAACATTGTAAAATAAGGGATTAAAAATAATTTTTTCACAATAAATAAGGATTTACCCTCTTAGCAATAATTAGCTAGTAAAAAAAAATCAAAACGACATCGTTTTGAGAAAAACCCTAAAAATCAAATACCCGTTTACTGCTCCTAAGTCCTAACTCCCTTCGCAACACCATCGCCCGCTCCTTTGTCCTCCATTTTCTCATTCACCTCACCGTCAACCTACAGTCTAGCTCGGACCTCGGTTGCCCCGCTTGCTCTCTCCCGTCGTCACCGGCGAGCCCAGGCGCCACTCTCTAATCAAGTAGCCCAGGCGACTCTTGAATTGTCGTTGTCGAGTTTGTTGCCAAGGAGAAGCAGACCATCTTCGTCGCCGACTCATCGCCTCTGTCCGACCTCCTTGCTGTTGTCGCCGCGTCGTCTTCTGTCCGGCCTCCTTTCTCGGGTACCACTCCCAAGTCCCAAGTCCCAATCGATTATCCATAATCTCATTTCAATTTTCACCGGTTTGGTTTAACAAATAACAATGATCTAGGGTTGATTTATTTGGATTGGAATGTTGAAATCAAATTGGGGGTTTTGTGCAATGGGAATTGAATTTTGGATTTGAATGACAATGGGAATCGAATTGGGGGCTTTGTGTAGTGGGAATGTTGAAATCGAATTTCGATTGGAATTTTGTGCAATGGGATTAGAATAACAGCGGTTGTTGAATAACAATGAGATTTGAATTGGTGGTTTTGTGCAATGGGAATGTCGAAATCAAATTTGGATTGGAATTTTGTTTATGTGGGTGTGCATTGTCTGCTAAATTGAATTATCTTATTAATAGTGGATTATTTATGTGGAATTGTATTTTATTTGTAATATCGAACACATTATGGTTTGTATGGCTACTTTCGTTGTATTAAATTAGAAGAGATAATAAAATATTAATATTAATAGAAATAGATAGATAGATATGAATAAACATTTTAAATCCTTTTTTAGACGATAGATTTGTAATCTTTTGGTTAAAAAATAGATAAACATTGATGAATTTCCTGTTTTTATATGAGTTTTTACGTCTGCAGCAACTGATTTTTTTTTCTGTTTTTTCTAGAAGATTTATAGTAGATATCAAATCTTTTAGTTTGGATTGAGAAATGAGATATAGATTACTGTTGACTATTAAGTTAGGATAGATACGAACCTGTGCAGCAATTATAAACCGTCTAAATCCCTTTTTAGATGATAGATTTGTAATCTTTTGGTTAGAAATGAGATAAACATTGATGAATTTATTTAGGTTTTTTATGTTAGTTGTATACACTATTGAATTCCAGATGAGAGGACTTCCCCATGACCGGTGGAAGAGGAAGGAGGAGAAGTGAGTTCTCTGTTATATTCGATTCTGATTATATATAGAGTAGTGTTGCCAATTAGGTTAGGATGAATGAGAGTAAAATGATAAAACAAATCTCTGCAGATCTGAAATTAATAGCGGATAGAACTTAAAAAATAAAGTAATATCGATTGGTTTTTAATAATTTAAAAAATCTCTACAGATCTTAAATTAGGATAAATGTGTAATTTTTTTGGTTAAATAAAAGAGATAAACATTGGTTAATTGGTTAATTGAAGTAATAACGGATGGAACTTAAAAAAAACAGTAACAGAATGGTTTGTAATTGGTTAAAAAATCCTTGTGGATATGAAAATTTTAATTATTTTAACAAAAAGTAACAGAATGTTTTGTAATTGGTTTAAAAATCTCTGCAGATCTGTAAAGTTTAATTATTTTAATTAAAACAGTTTAAAATAAATTTAGAAAATCTCTGCAGATCTGAAATTAGGATAAATGTGTAATCTTTTGGTTCAATAAAAGAGATAATTATTGGTTAATTGGGTAATCTGAATTTGTGATTATTATTTTTATTTAGGGTGTTTTATTTAGTGTTTTATGTACAACAACTGATTTTGTTAGACGAAGCGTTGTGTCCTTAGGTTTTGAGATCCATGGGATGTTCCTCGATGATAAAAACCAATGGAAAGGAGCGGACACTATGAATGGAAGGATCGTCGCACACCATGAGCCAAATGGAAAGGAAGCATATGGGGATAAGTTATCACCTTAGGTGACTGTCACGATAACCAATAGGCTTTCATTGACTGCCCACACACCCAGGAAACATTCAGGGATGCATACACACCTAGGAAAAGGTTGAAGGAGAGCATGTGAGAGATTTCAGATTTGTATTTTGTGCACGGAAATGCATTTCTGGTGCATTGATGGCGTTTCAAATTGGTTAGAATGAACATGTGAAAGCGGGAAGCCATTGTTGTAGTTGATCATTCATTCAATTTTAGTATCGATCATGATTAATTAGATTCAGGTGCAATGTCGAGATGCAGCGCTGCAAAAAAAATGTAAACGTTATAAATAAAAGAGTTTTAAACAATTGGAGAAGCAATTGGGGATTTATCCTAAATTTTGATTTTTAAACAATTGGAGAATTAATTGGGGATTTATCCTAAATTTTGATTTTTAAACAATTGGAGAAGTAATTGGAGATTTATCCTAAATTTCTAACTTTAAATGTATGGCCGCCACGTGTCCCATTTTGCAAGTGTTTTAGTATTATATTAGACTAGTGTAGTGCCCGTGCGTAACGCACGGGATTTGTAAAGTATATTATATTTTATAGAAGATATTACCATAACTTATTTACATTATTTATTAGATGTATTATACTATTATAATAATATGAAAACGGCATAACTATTTATTATTTTGTTGTTATCTACCTTGTTAATATATTCTTATTAGTTTTTTTTTTTTTGATAAGTAAATTTAGAGATGCGAGAATATGAGCAAAATTTGTAAATATTTCCTATACAATAGTTAATTAATAATATTAATAACAAAATTTGTAGATATCTTGTTATGTATATATTCTCAAACACATAATGAAAAGAGTACGATTTGCCTTTCACAATTTCTACAGAATCACCATCTTGCGAACCATCCATGGTGAAAAACAAATCATAGATGAAGAACAGAGACAATCACACACAAATCGAAATGTGAAAGCTGTGAAATCGAAAGGATCGAAAAGAAAAACTAGCCTGATGCCATGTTAATTTTTGAAACATGTATCCATGGTGAAGCATGAAGAGGGAAATGGAGAACTTGGAGAGGAAGCAAAGATGAACGAGAGTAACTGACTTTCTTGATTGTTCTCTGATGAGACATAAAATGTTCCTTTATACAAGAAGGACACTAGGTGACATGATCCCCTGTGTGCAACACAAATAGGACTCACTCACACATCATGATCATCATACAAAACACATATGTTGATCCTAACAAGATCTATAGCTTCTTTTTATATTTGTTGATTAAGGTTGTGTTTGGAGTGTATTTGGGGGTTCAAAAAAAAAAAGCTCAAACTCTGTGTTTGGTGAGAGCTGAAGTAGGAGGGACACGGGAGTTGCAGCACGGGATTATCGTCCACATTGATCTCTATAAAATCTAAAAAAAGAACTCCACCTTTCAAAAAAATTATATTTGCCAAACACAGCCTAAGCTAGCTGGTTCGACCACTCGACCATGAATGATTGCCGCCCATTGATTATATATATATATATATACATATATATATATATATATATATGTATGTATATATATGTATGTATATGTATATATATATATATAATCAATGGGCGGTTGAATTTAAGGGGAAAATAAATAGTCTTAAACACGCCAGGGAATGAATCTGAAATTTATGTTGCAAGGCTTATTACTTTGTTGACCACCTGGTTTCTGTGTGTGCCTGTAATTTCTTCACAAGGCATTTATCAAGTGATAATCCTGGATACCAACTCATTTATCTGATGTACCTATAACCTACCTAGATGCCAGTGTTGAACTGGATTCTCCATGCCCTGGGTTGCTGTTTTCATTAGAAAAGATAAAAAACCATTCCGGAATGGCTCACCGGAAAGGACATGTGGGTAGTACCCATAGGTCCCCTCTTTATTTACCAATTCAAAAGATAAAAGATCCAAACACATGCAGTTGGTAATGACAGAGAGACAAAGAAAGATAAACAACACTTCATAATTGTAGTTGCAAAGCAACTTGAATCTTAATCACATAAATGTGGTTGCATAGCAACTTGAATCTTAATCACATAAGGTATGTACCCGAAACATCATCTGAAATCTGAATTGCATCATCTTAAAGTATGGCCTAGTCGTATCACATCCCTCGTAAATCAGCTGGATTAAGTCACTGCATTTAATCACAAGCCACAGGCCCACAGGCCATGGCTGCTTCCATTGCATCTTTCCATCGTCATTCAAATCACATAGCCTATTTTCAAACTACGTATTTGTCTATTATGTGCACTTCTCGAGCTGATTGCTGTAACAACTGACAAGAGTCAATAGCTTCTCAGTTGATACTCCTCGCAGTTGACCTCTGTAGTCCTCTAATATCAAACATAATCATCCTCTTCATCCGAGTCCAAAAGATAATCACTTTCACCAGAGGATTCATCAAAGTCATTCACATTGTACCCAGTCCCACTCTCTCCTTCATCTACCCATTCCTCCTCTTCCCCCTCGGAAAATGCTGAAAAGTTCACACCCTCAAAACCCAATTTCGCACCCACAAGCTCATCAACCACCCTATCCAAATCACTCCCATCAAACCCACTCTCTTCATAGCCCGAAACCGAGAACAACTCCCCACCCTCAACCCACTCCTCCTCCGAACTCCTCCTCCTCGGCACCAAATCCTCCTCCTTCAACTCCCCCTTCTCCACCCCAATCCATGGCACCCACAAATCCGCGTGCCTCCCCAATGACCTATCCACATCTCCCACCACAACCGTCCCCAAATTCGACTCCCTCGCCTTCCTCAACATATCCGCAAAATCTGAATCATCAGACACCAAGAACAGCCAATCAATCCCTCTACTCATAGAGTGCATCATCTGCCTCTTCAACGCCCAATCCGCCGCCTGCGGCTTATCCTCTACAGTCTTCACATACACCCCAGCTCGCCGCAACTCCCTCTCCAACCCGTACCCCGCCTTCGGGGTGATCAATTTCCTGGCAGCTTCCTCAAACTTGTGATTATTCGCTATATACCTCTCCTTGAATTTCTGTCTCTTCTTACCCTTCAATTGCTTCATCCGATTAAGCTTCTTCTGCCTCTCTCTCTCGTGCAATTGCCGGAAGTGCTTCTTTAGGTCTAAATTGGTCTTACATTTCCTACCACAGACGCTACAAATGTAGGGTTCGTCGGGGGTAATCGCACCTTTGCGCTCGAGGATGTCCAATTGGCGTCGCTCGCGGCGCTCCTGTACCACCCAGCTGGGGAGGTGGATGAAGGCGTGGCGGTTGGCGTAGGCGGCGATGTCGACGATTTCGCCGAACCGTGAAGCTACCTGCTTTAGGGCGATCGCCGCCTCGTAGGGGGGTCCGCGCGGCGGCTTGTTGTCGAGGTCCCACAGAACTACCACCTTGTTCCGCTTGGGGGCGTAGATGCCATCCTTGGTGCGGACCATATCGATGTCGACGGCGGCGGAGGAGGCGTTGGGGATTGAGATGCAGCGGATTGTGGGGTTAGGTTTTGAGATGAGGGGAACTGATGTTGGGGCTTTGAGGAAGAAAGAGTGGAGAGAGGGGAAATGGTTGGTCTTGAAGGGAATGGAGAACGAGAGGGGCGGCGGTGGCGGCGGATGTGGTGGGGGGGAGAAGGGTGTCAGAGGATGAAGAACCATTTTCCGGTGAAGGGAGGTCGAGAGGATAAGAGAGGTTGGCTACTTTTACTTCGATCGATCGACTGCTTTCATCAGCCAAATAATGTAATTTCCTGAGAATATGAAATTTTAAATTTAGATAAATAAGGGTCAAACTATACATGCGCCAAGTTGATCGAGTTGATAGTGGCAGTATTTGTAGTTTTTGAAGATCTCTCATCTAGGCGAGAGGATGTCGGTAATTCAAACTTCCGAAGTGATGTCTCTTTTCCTTGGATGATTTCTGTTCTCGTCTCCCCGGCGTCAAGACATCGTAGACTCTCCTGCATTCTTGGCATTCTCAGTCTATCCTTGGGCTTCCTCGACTTTCATGCTGATTGGATTGATGTTTATTGTAACCGGTTGTGAGCGCGTTTTTTGTTTTTTTTTTGTTTGTTGTTTACCATATTTTGGCTTCATTGTTGTATGTCATTTTCGGCCTCTCAATCCACTAGGCATGTCTGGTGTGTCGAATTATTTTCATTTAAAAAAAATAGTAAAGACTAAGGAGTGAAAATTCAAAATTTTGATCAGATCATTTTTACCAATTGAAACAGATAATTTTTCGATGAGAGAAACTCTCATTTGAGTATCCATATTTTGGGTTAATCCTCTTCCTATTCAACCTCTTCCTATCAATCCAGTTTTTGGTAAATCCTCAAATCTGTACTCTATTCCTCTGATCTATCCCTTCCTTTAGTGTAACCTTTTCTGAAATTAATTGGGGCTTCTTCCCTTATCAATTTCCTCTGTGAGATTTCCCTTGGTTTTGGGGGATTTGGTTGGTATTGTGGTTGCTATTCTTCTAATTCGAGTCCCCTTTGGTGTAGTCGGGCTTTACTCTCCATGGTGGTTCTTGTTTTTAGGTGTGGTGTGGGTTTGGCCGGTTCTTCAATCGGCGGTGGTCCGGTTTGACGCCGTATTCGCATCCCCTCCCAGTTATATCTCTGCCTCTTTCGCTTATTTACTGCCTGGTCTCGTCTGGTTGGCTTTGGCGTTGCCTCCTTCTTGGCCGTCGCCGACCTCATTTCCATCGGCCGATGTCTAACCGCTGACCTCGTTCTTCCTTGGTCTTTCGGGCCGAAGGACGGGGTAATGTCATCTTAAAAATTCAAATAAAATTATTTAAAAGTTGTCCGAAAGGGTTTTATCTAAATCCCGAAAGGGTTTGACAAAATTCTCGAAATGGCTGACAAAATGCCCGATAAGGTGTGACAAAAATCCCGAAAGGGTCTTGATAAACTCCCGTTAGGGCTTTCAGGTGTGCTTTCTGCAAGGGTGGCTCTCAGTGGTGTTCTGGTTGTTCTTGGCGATTCTAGTCTGAGTTGGGGCTCTGGCGGCTGGTGTCGGGTTTGGCTGGGGTCATGGCGGTGTGCATCGAGGCGACTCCGAATTCCGGAAATTTTCTTGGAGGTTCGTCTTCATCGCCCACATGGACTCCTGATGTACCGCTGGTCAGCGGTGTCATCGCTTGGTGGCGCTTGGCTCCGGTTTTGTCTTCGTTGTCCTCGACTTTTTTGGATTAGGATCGTCTGTTCTTCTAGCGTTGTTTGTTTGCCGTCTTTGTATTGCACCGTTTTATTTTATAATTGTACGTTTGACGGTTCGCCGTCTGCCGACCTTGTCGGCCTCTCGATGTGTCAGATCTGTCTGGCCATCGAATTATTACCTTATTAAAAAAACAAGATAATTTTTCGATTTCCACATTTCGGATTTTGAAATCATTTTTTTTTTTTTGTTAATGTGAGTATCATTTGTATATAATTTAGTTGTATTTATTTTTGGTTTAAATGAACAACACACATTCAAATACACCTACAATGAAGCAGTGTTTGAGGGTGTCTCCTTAACCTAGAAAAGTCAAGAGGGTATTTCTGATAGACCCAAAGACAACTAGTACTAATAAGAAAAGGAGAGCCAAATAGAGCGACTGGTGACAAAGACCTACGCACCCCAATGCATTAGCAATAGAGAGCAAGTGCAAAACAAAACAAGCAAGAATCAAAGTGAAATAGATTCAACCACCAATAGAAACTAAATATTTCTCTTTTCCCCAACAAAATACACTCATACCAATTTTTACAATTAAAAAAAAATATTTTTTCAATTACAACTCAACTATAAACCTCTTATATATGATTTGCTAATTGGCCCCCAAAAACAAATGCTCAGTATTTACAAGCACATAATTGAAGCTTCAGCTTACCTTCCCAACTCACAAAAGGGAAGGGAAAATTGATCTGCTATTAGCTTTTGTACCCAGCTAGATGTATTTCCATCTGTATTGGTATGATATCATAGTTTACAGCAGCCAGAAATTTTGAAACAGGAGAGATCAGATGCATTAGCAAGGTGTATTTACACGAACAACAGCCTGATTTGTGTCTCCTGGTGTTTCGAATGTTCGTTGCAAGAAGTCATACATGTTAGTCCTGATCGCGACTTTGTATGTTTCATTCGTATAATCCTTCCTCGTCCCACACATCGACTAGAAACTCCACCATTTCCTGACAAAGACATGCCAGAGACATAAAAAACGAGTGTGTGCCCAAGAAAAAGCGACAAATAGAGCAATCAATGAACTCACGGTGAGAGGGATTGGCTTCCGAAAGGCCTTCTTTGTCCCGAGCAGCCCAGCATATGTTGCACATACGCTACAAGCATTGAGCCATTAACAATCCATTTTTCAGCTTTTGTATTGCAAAAATAAAAAATGGATGAACACCTTATGCAACGATCCCTAGACTTGTGAGATCGGTTTGGTTGCTTCTTCCCTCTGGTCCATTGGATACGAGACTGGTTCCACAGAGTAAGACCTGCAATTCAGAATTCCAGTCCCAATGAATTCCAACGTCGAGAATGAGAATGAGATTGAAAAGACACGAACCAATATTCAGGATTCGCATTGATTACCATGATTCACAAACTCAAAAGGGTCATTCATGGTTTTAGTACCAAGATCGTATGGAACGGGAAGACTTGGGTTTGATGTGCTCAGAAAAGAGCGGCTTCTCTGAGACATCGCAGCATTAACATCTATGTCATAAGCACTGCTTGTCCAAAAGTCATCCGACATGCTGGACCTATCAATCGGATGTTGCAGCCCTCCTGGTCGTTCCTGAACGAGGAATAAGTTTCCAGGTTTCGTGCAGCATCCAAAACAACCTCTGTTCAGGCAAGAACCGAATTGTTGATTATACGTAACCAACTAACATCAACAAGACACAGCACTCAACAGCATAGAATTTCATGCACATTGACCCTTTTAGAATCATCAGTACTCAGTAGTATGCAAACAACATTGAAGTTATAAGAAGAGAGGCAGGAAACCTAGACATATGCCTGAAGATTATTACATAACTTGTGTAAGATAACACAAGCTCCAATCTTTTATATTTAGAGAATCAAGATCTGAGCTTGCCTTATGTTACATAAAACATCTAAGCATATCGAAATTCGCCCATAAATTACTATATTTTTTATTGCTCTTTTTCTAACACTTCCACCAGACAGTCAAGACTAGATAGGCAGATAGCAGAATCTGTAATATGAAGGAAATTTACATCTTAATATCTTATACCAAAATTGAGAAAAATAAACTTTTCTAATGCATTTAGAATGTTGCCCTGAAAAATGAGACCCTTAACTTGAAGAAAGTCGTTGACTAAGTTCATTATATTTCCCTTCATTGTTAAAAGGCCACCAAGTTCGTTCAAAAATTATTTGTTTCTCATTAAATTGCTCAAACAGATACCATTTGGATCAATCTAATCGGTTGATATCGGATTGTTTCTCGCTTCCAAGTTCGAATAGAGTTTCAAAGCAAAGCACATGCCTGACTAGAAACATCAAGAATTTCCAAAATGGAACAGATACTAGAATAGAATAAATGCAATCCCAGAAGGAGCTGCTTAACAGAAACAAGTTCAAAAAGCCCTAAAAATCCAAATCCCTAATGGATTAGTGATAGCAAATCAGACAATTAATTACTTCTTTCACCGGAAGAAGACAAGAACTAGTTCAAGAAATGCAGAAATCCAGCAATTGATCAGAAAGACCCAACAGTCAATTCCATAACAACTGATCAGAAACACAATCAAAATCGCACCAATCTTCAGAAATCAGAAAATTAGGCTCAAATGTAAAGGATAGCTACATACCCAATGCAAACAAGGAAGTCGTTGATCCAAGTAGCGAAAGATCTGTAGGGCATGGTTTGGGTTCTTGATCCAGCCGGCGTAAATGTAGGGTCTTATTCTAATTTTAGGGTTACTAGGATTTGAGAGGATTGGTAAAGGAACCAACTTGCAGCGTTGGGATTTGAGGGTCCTTGAACTTTGATTGGCTTAAAATTCTGAAAAAGGTAATCTGACATGTGAGTTGTATGACATCACAATCCACTCTTCATTCCAAAACTGCTCACTACAAATACAAATTGGGAAATTAGGGGGTGAAAAAAGGCAATTATCATCAAAGAAATTTGTCTATTTTAGGCGTTTGTTTTTTAAAAACCAAGAATTAGTCATTTCTTAAAGGGATGGTTTTTATATAATTCATAAGAAAGATCAATCTTTGCTGTGTATACAGAACCAAAGACAGGGCGGTTGAATTTAAGGGGAAAATAAATAGTCTTAAACACGCCAGGGAATGAATCTGAAATTTATGTTGCAAGGCTTATTACTTTGTTGACCACCTGGTTTCTGTGTGTGCCTGTAATTTCTTCACAAGGCATTTATCAAGTGATAATCCTGGATACCAACTCATTTATCTGATGTACCTATAACCTACCTAGATGCCAGTGTTGAACTGGATTCTCCATGCCCTGGGTTGCTGTTTTCATTAGAAAAGATAAAAAACCATTCCGGAATGGCTCACCGGAAAGGACATGTGGGTAGTACCCATAGGTCCCCTCTTTATTTACCAATTCAAAAGATAAAAGATCCAAACACATGCAGTTGGTAATGACAGAGAGACAAAGAAAGATAAACAACACTTCATAATTGTAGTTGCAAAGCAACTTGAATCTTAATCACATAAATGTGGTTGCATAGCAACTTGAATCTTAATCACATAAGGTATGTACCCGAAACA
This sequence comes from Persicaria tinctoria, assembly GCA_037127255.1. Classification (NCBI taxonomy): domain Eukaryota; kingdom Viridiplantae; phylum Streptophyta; class Magnoliopsida; order Caryophyllales; family Polygonaceae; genus Persicaria; species Persicaria tinctoria. The sequence goes on from JBANSL010000015.1 coordinate 14,567,216, forward strand.
TCATCTGAAATCTGAATTGCATCATCTTAAAGTATGGCCTAGTCGTATCACATCCCTCGTAAATCAGCTGGATTAAGTCACTGCATTTAATCACAAGCCACAGGCCCACAGGCCATGGCTGCTTCCATTGCATCTTTCCATCGTCATTCAAATCACATAGCCTATTTTCAAACTACGTATTTGTCTATTATGTGCACTTCTCGAGCTGATTGCTGTAACAACTGACAAGAGTCAATAGCTTCTCAGTTGATACTCCTCGCAGTTGACCTCTGTAGTCCTCTAATATCAAACATAATCATCCTCTTCATCCGAGTCCAAAAGATAATCACTTTCACCAGAGGATTCATCAAAGTCATTCACATTGTACCCAGTCCCACTCTCTCCTTCATCTACCCATTCCTCCTCTTCCCCCTCGGAAAATGCTGAAAAGTTCACACCCTCAAAACCCAATTTCGCACCCACAAGCTCATCAACCACCCTATCCAAATCACTCCCATCAAACCCACTCTCTTCATAGCCCGAAACCGAGAACAACTCCCCACCCTCAACCCACTCCTCCTCCGAACTCCTCCTCCTCGGCACCAAATCCTCCTCCTTCAACTCCCCCTTCTCCACCCCAATCCATGGCACCCACAAATCCGCGTGCCTCCCCAATGACCTATCCACATCTCCCACCACAACCGTCCCCAAATTCGACTCCCTCGCCTTCCTCAACATATCCGCAAAATCTGAATCATCAGACACCAAGAACAGCCAATCAATCCCTCTACTCATAGAGTGCATCATCTGCCTCTTCAACGCCCAATCCGCCGCCTGCGGCTTATCCTCTACAGTCTTCACATACACCCCAGCTCGCCGCAACTCCCTCTCCAACCCGTACCCCGCCTTCGGGGTGATCAATTTCCTGGCAGCTTCCTCAAACTTGTGATTATTCGCTATATACCTCTCCTTGAATTTCTGTCTCTTCTTACCCTTCAATTGCTTCATCCGATTAAGCTTCTTCTGCCTCTCTCTCTCGTGCAATTGCCGGAAGTGCTTCTTTAGGTCTAAATTGGTCTTACATTTCCTACCACAGACGCTACAAATGTAGGGTTCGTCGGGGGTAATCGCACCTTTGCGCTCGAGGATGTCCAATTGGCGTCGCTCGCGGCGCTCCTGTACCACCCAGCTGGGGAGGTGGATGAAGGCGTGGCGGTTGGCGTAGGCGGCGATGTCGACGATTTCGCCGAACCGTGAAGCTACCTGCTTTAGGGCGATCGCCGCCTCGTAGGGGGGTCCGCGCGGCGGCTTGTTGTCGAGGTCCCACAGAACTACCACCTTGTTCCGCTTGGGGGCGTAGATGCCATCCTTGGTGCGGACCATATCGATGTCGACGGCGGCGGAGGAGGCGTTGGGGATTGAGATGCAGCGGATTGTGGGGTTAGGTTTTGAGATGAGGGGAACTGATGTTGGGGCTTTGAGGAAGAAAGAGTGGAGAGAGGGGAAATGGTTGGTCTTGAAGGGAATGGAGAACGAGAGGGGCGGCGGTGGCGGCGGATGTGGTGGGGGGGAGAAGGGTGTCAGAGGATGAAGAACCATTTTCCGGTGAAGGGAGGTCGAGAGGATAAGAGAGGTTGGCTACTTTTACTTCGATCGATCGACTGCTTTCATCAGCCAAATAATGTAATTTCCTGAGAATATGAAATTTTAAATTTAGATAAATAAGGGTCAAACTATACATGCGCCAAGTTGATCGAGTTGATAGTGGCAGTATTTGTAGTTTTTGAAGATCTCTCATCTAGGCGAGAGGATGTCGGTAATTCAAACTTCCGAAGTGATGTCTCTTTTCCTTGGATGATTTCTGTTCTCGTCTCCCCGGCGTCAAGACATCGTAGACTCTCCTGCATTCTTGGCATTCTCAGTCTATCCTTGGGCTTCCTCGACTTTCATGCTGATTGGATTGATGTTTATTGTAACCGGTTGTGAGCGCGTTTTTTGTTTTTTTTTTGTTTGTTGTTTACCATATTTTGGCTTCATTGTTGTATGTCATTTTCGGCCTCTCAATCCACTAGGCATGTCTGGTGTGTCGAATTATTTTCATTTAAAAAAAATAGTAAAGACTAAGGAGTGAAAATTCAAAATTTTGATCAGATCATTTTTACCAATTGAAACAGATAATTTTTCGATGAGAGAAACTCTCATTTGAGTATCCATATTTTGGGTTAATCCTCTTCCTATTCAACCTCTTCCTATCAATCCAGTTTTTGGTAAATCCTCAAATCTGTACTCTATTCCTCTGATCTATCCCTTCCTTTAGTGTAACCTTTTCTGAAATTAATTGGGGCTTCTTCCCTTATCAATTTCCTCTGTGAGATTTCCCTTGGTTTTGGGGGATTTGGTTGGTATTGTGGTTGCTATTCTTCTAATTCGAGTCCCCTTTGGTGTAGTCGGGCTTTACTCTCCATGGTGGTTCTTGTTTTTAGGTGTGGTGTGGGTTTGGCCGGTTCTTCAATCGGCGGTGGTCCGGTTTGACGCCGTATTCGCATCCCCTCCCAGTTATATCTCTGCCTCTTTCGCTTATTTACTGCCTGGTCTCGTCTGGTTGGCTTTGGCGTTGCCTCCTTCTTGGCCGTCGCCGACCTCATTTCCATCGGCCGATGTCTAACCGCTGACCTCGTTCTTCCTTGGTCTTTCGGGCCGAAGGACGGGGTAATGTCATCTTAAAAATTCAAATAAAATTATTTAAAAGTTGTCCGAAAGGGTTTTATCTAAATCCCGAAAGGGTTTGACAAAATTCTCGAAATGGCTGACAAAATGCCCGATAAGGTGTGACAAAAATCCCGAAAGGGTCTTGATAAACTCCCGTTAGGGCTTTCAGGTGTGCTTTCTGCAAGGGTGGCTCTCAGTGGTGTTCTGGTTGTTCTTGGCGATTCTAGTCTGAGTTGGGGCTCTGGCGGCTGGTGTCGGGTTTGGCTGGGGTCATGGCGGTGTGCATCGAGGCGACTCCGAATTCCGGAAATTTTCTTGGAGGTTCGTCTTCATCGCCCACATGGACTCCTGATGTACCGCTGGTCAGCGGTGTCATCGCTTGGTGGCGCTTGGCTCCGGTTTTGTCTTCGTTGTCCTCGACTTTTTTGGATTAGGATCGTCTGTTCTTCTAGCGTTGTTTGTTTGCCGTCTTTGTATTGCACCGTTTTATTTTATAATTGTACGTTTGACGGTTCGCCGTCTGCCGACCTTGTCGGCCTCTCGATGTGTCAGATCTGTCTGGCCATCGAATTATTACCTTATTAAAAAAACAAGATAATTTTTCGATTTCCACATTTCGGATTTTGAAATCATTTTTTTTTTTTTGTTAATGTGAGTATCATTTGTATATAATTTAGTTGTATTTATTTTTGGTTTAAATGAACAACACACATTCAAATACACCTACAATGAAGCAGTGTTTGAGGGTGTCTCCTTAACCTAGAAAAGTCAAGAGGGTATTTCTGATAGACCCAAAGACAACTAGTACTAATAAGAAAAGGAGAGCCAAATAGAGCGACTGGTGACAAAGACCTACGCACCCCAATGCATTAGCAATAGAGAGCAAGTGCAAAACAAAACAAGCAAGAATCAAAGTGAAATAGATTCAACCACCAATAGAAACTAAATATTTCTCTTTTCCCCAACAAAATACACTCATACCAATTTTTACAATTAAAAAAAAATATTTTTTCAATTACAACTCAACTATAAACCTCTTATATATGATTTGCTAATTGGCCCCCAAAAACAAATGCTCAGTATTTACAAGCACATAATTGAAGCTTCAGCTTACCTTCCCAACTCACAAAAGGGAAGGGAAAATTGATCTGCTATTAGCTTTTGTACCCAGCTAGATGTATTTCCATCTGTATTGGTATGATATCATAGTTTACAGCAGCCAGAAATTTTGAAACAGGAGAGATCAGATGCATTAGCAAGGTGTATTTACACGAACAACAGCCTGATTTGTGTCTCCTGGTGTTTCGAATGTTCGTTGCAAGAAGTCATACATGTTAGTCCTGATCGCGACTTTGTATGTTTCATTCGTATAATCCTTCCTCGTCCCACACATCGACTAGAAACTCCACCATTTCCTGACAAAGACATGCCAGAGACATAAAAAACGAGTGTGTGCCCAAGAAAAAGCGACAAATAGAGCAATCAATGAACTCACGGTGAGAGGGATTGGCTTCCGAAAGGCCTTCTTTGTCCCGAGCAGCCCAGCATATGTTGCACATACGCTACAAGCATTGAGCCATTAACAATCCATTTTTCAGCTTTTGTATTGCAAAAATAAAAAATGGATGAACACCTTATGCAACGATCCCTAGACTTGTGAGATCGGTTTGGTTGCTTCTTCCCTCTGGTCCATTGGATACGAGACTGGTTCCACAGAGTAAGACCTGCAATTCAGAATTCCAGTCCCAATGAATTCCAACGTCGAGAATGAGAATGAGATTGAAAAGACACGAACCAATATTCAGGATTCGCATTGATTACCATGATTCACAAACTCAAAAGGGTCATTCATGGTTTTAGTACCAAGATCGTATGGAACGGGAAGACTTGGGTTTGATGTGCTCAGAAAAGAGCGGCTTCTCTGAGACATCGCAGCATTAACATCTATGTCATAAGCACTGCTTGTCCAAAAGTCATCCGACATGCTGGACCTATCAATCGGATGTTGCAGCCCTCCTGGTCGTTCCTGAACGAGGAATAAGTTTCCAGGTTTCGTGCAGCATCCAAAACAACCTCTGTTCAGGCAAGAACCGAATTGTTGATTATACGTAACCAACTAACATCAACAAGACACAGCACTCAACAGCATAGAATTTCATGCACATTGACCCTTTTAGAATCATCAGTACTCAGTAGTATGCAAACAACATTGAAGTTATAAGAAGAGAGGCAGGAAACCTAGACATATGCCTGAAGATTATTACATAACTTGTGTAAGATAACACAAGCTCCAATCTTTTATATTTAGAGAATCAAGATCTGAGCTTGCCTTATGTTACATAAAACATCTAAGCATATCGAAATTCGCCCATAAATTACTATATTTTTTATTGCTCTTTTTCTAACACTTCCACCAGACAGTCAAGACTAGATAGGCAGATAGCAGAATCTGTAATATGAAGGAAATTTACATCTTAATATCTTATACCAAAATTGAGAAAAATAAACTTTTCTAATGCATTTAGAATGTTGCCCTGAAAAATGAGACCCTTAACTTGAAGAAAGTCGTTGACTAAGTTCATTATATTTCCCTTCATTGTTAAAAGGCCACCAAGTTCGTTCAAAAATTATTTGTTTCTCATTAAATTGCTCAAACAGATACCATTTGGATCAATCTAATCGGTTGATATCGGATTGTTTCTCGCTTCCAAGTTCGAATAGAGTTTCAAAGCAAAGCACATGCCTGACTAGAAACATCAAGAATTTCCAAAATGGAACAGATACTAGAATAGAATAAATGCAATCCCAGAAGGAGCTGCTTAACAGAAACAAGTTCAAAAAGCCCTAAAAATCCAAATCCCTAATGGATTAGTGATAGCAAATCAGACAATTAATTACTTCTTTCACCGGAAGAAGACAAGAACTAGTTCAAGAAATGCAGAAATCCAGCAATTGATCAGAAAGACCCAACAGTCAATTCCATAACAACTGATCAGAAACACAATCAAAATCGCACCAATCTTCAGAAATCAGAAAATTAGGCTCAAATGTAAAGGATAGCTACATACCCAATGCAAACAAGGAAGTCGTTGATCCAAGTAGCGAAAGATCTGTAGGGCATGGTTTGGGTTCTTGATCCAGCCGGCGTAAATGTAGGGTCTTATTCTAATTTTAGGGTTACTAGGATTTGAGAGGATTGGTAAAGGAACCAACTTGCAGCGTTGGGATTTGAGGGTCCTTGAACTTTGATTGGCTTAAAATTCTGAAAAAGGTAATCTGACATGTGAGTTGTATGACATCACAATCCACTCTTCATTCCAAAACTGCTCACTACAAATACAAATTGGGAAATTAGGGGGTGAAAAAAGGCAATTATCATCAAAGAAATTTGTCTATTTTAGGCGTTTGTTTTTTAAAAACCAAGAATTAGTCATTTCTTAAAGGGATGGTTTTTATATAATTCATAAGAAAGATCAATCTTTGCTGTGTATACAGAACCAAAGACAGATCTGGCTTTTTTTTTTTTTTTTTTGTATAAGAAGAAACACACCTTATACTGTACTATATTACTATGATTTCAGGGAAATATAGATAACATCCCCACTAATATTCTCCAACAATATCTAATTAGCTAACAAGATTGATACTGTACTTTGAAGTTTGAACAAGCTGAAAACCCCTCTACAAGTCTATATCATCAAACATCACACCTCCAAATCACAAAAATAGCAAGGGACAAGAAAATGGATTCCTTTTCAAACTGAGATTCCAGTTTTCCAGAGGCCCACCAGTGATGGTGAAAGCTTACCAGTTACCCATCCATGTCTATAATTCATTAATTTCACTCTGGAATATGCACAATAACTTTGCTATCAACAAAAAGATTCAATCTTGGATTTCATACTTAACCTAGAAATTCTTTCAAATCTGGCGAGATGGAAACTGAAAACCTGTCAAAAAAGAATAATCCATTGAACTCCACTCTCTATGCCCTGTTAAAAAAGTACTATTACTAATGCAAATCTCCTGCTGCTTCAAAACACATCAATGGTTGCTGTCACGCAATGAAAAGGTAAGCCAACCAAACAAAAACTCCTTTGAAAATATAAATTTTCCTTTTCAATATCCAATCTCTAGCATACATAAAGGATAAGCTGATTTTGCAAGATGAGCACACTTGATGTCCTGGGAGTAGATTTCAATCCCAACACAGTGGCATTTATCAACTAAGAGAGATAATGGAAATTCATAAATTCCTGACTGCCCCAAAAAAAAAAACACTCCAACACAGGTTACTTCTGGTGGTCAATTGCTTTTGTTAAAGAGAAGTGAGGCCAACCCGGCCCTCCAACCAAGCATCACTGGAGGATCTTGCCTTTTGGGAAGAAGAGATGCAAGACCTACTTGCAAGTTTGTGGTGTTTGAGACTTGTTGCTTAGATGTAATCTGTGAGGACCTACAATATGCACCGAAAGCATGTCAGGGTTCTCTTTATGATAATTTATCCCAATTTTCAGCAAAATCCAGTAGCTCGAGTATCAGAGGCACATGAGTGATCTCGCTAGTAGTATGAGATTTGGCACGCAGAAGCTCAAAACCTAGCAGAAACTGCTAACTACTGCCACAATCTGGCGGGTTTGGTAGTATAATAAGATTTCAAACCTCGTCAGCACTATTATAGTTTACATTATAAGCATTGTCTCGCCAAACACAAAAACTAATAAGGCATAAACTGCTAATATTTCTGAGCATACATGGAAAATCACATAAATAAATATGTGATGGGACAACAGTTGTATACTTATATTCAAAATCAACACTAACAGGATCTTTCTTCCTCCCTCCACTTCTTTTGTTGGGAGTCCAACAGTTTGGGGCTTAACATAAGTTGTGGCTGAGACATATGAAAGAGGATGAAACCCCGGAAACATAAGAGAAATTGCTGCTTAGCTAAAAGATATAATATTCAAACACGAATTTTCCATAAATCTTTTGAACTTTGGATGCATAAAAAAAAAGGATGCACTAAATCCAGCATCAATAGACTGCATAAATGCCTTGACATGCTGAGAATTCATATCTTATTCACACGGGAATTAAAAAGGTGCAAATATTGTACCAATCAAAACAAATGACACAGAAGGAGAAGCAAATGGTTGAGATAGTACATGGAGATGAGGGGGCCTTCATTGGCAAATGTCGAGATGCCTTGTCTCTGCTTGTGCTTGGGATTGGCAGTACAGAGTATATATACTCGTCCTCTACGCTTCACAGTCCTACAAAACTCACACATCTTCTTCACAGATGAACGGACCTTCATTGTTCCTGAATGCAGAGACAAATGGATAAGGACTTGAGCAAGAATTAAGTTTTACAAACTTAGAACGTTTCTCTTTCAATTTATAGAGAAATTACTTTGAAAGTTTATATCCTTGGAAACAATTTTTTTATCAACCAAGTATTTATTTTTCCGACGAATAGATCATGATAAATAGTTATAATACTTCAAAATCAACACCATGGGCAAGTAGAGAGATCCTGGAGTATCTGCACTCTGCAGCCTCAACAACCAATGTATAGAAACATGGAGCGAAGTTGAAATGGATGGCTTTGACAACCAATTAAAAATTAAATACTTGGCAGCATTTCTAGTAGGGAACGTAATATGCACTAAAGTTTTCACAAATTAACTCTGCAATTCGTCAGATTCACACCGCTCGTCCTAAGAACAGGGTTAGAAGGAGAAGTGTGAATCTGCCTAAAAGCAAAAGCTGACCTAATGTCATCCAATCCCTTCAAATGCATCATGCATCCCCCAACTGCTGACCCGCTTGAAGATCATTCAAATTGCAGCGGTGCAGCCATTTGAACAGATCCCTGATATGTGTAATCAAAATGCTTAAGGGACCGCTTGGTTGGCATGGAATTTGTGTTTCATAAATCAGATTGTATTGTTTGTTTGAAGATGGGATTTCGAACGGGCACAAAACCTAATTTCACAAACTCCAACAAAATTCGGTTATGAGAACTCCAGCACGCACAATCACATCACATAACACCTAATTTCACATCACATACCAACAAATTCAAGGAAATTTTGACCAAAACTTCACAAACACATCCGATACGAGAACAAAATTCGGATTCGGGAACTACAGCCAGCACAATCGCAACAACCCTAATCTGACAAAAGTGGAGGGAGAGGAAGAGGCAAAATACCTGGTGGAGTGCTGCTGGTCGGCGACACGGGTCGATCTGATTCTAGTTTCTAAGGGTGCGGTCGCAGGTCGCAACTCAGTTTAGCTACACTTGCTACCTGGAAGTTGGAATTGGGGATGAACTCGAAGGTTTTGCTTTGATTTTTCAAGTGGGCTGGTCACGCCTAGCCCAATGGGCCATTGAGCCCCTCGGAACGGGTCCGAATCTTCCATCTCCAAGCTTGTCCTAGAAGGGGAACAAGGTTGGAAACAGGTGATTTGGAGCGCTGTAACATCTAACCGAACTAGCCAGTAATCACTACCGATTTAAACCCATTCAATTCGCTCTATCCGCGGAAGTTTGAATGTTGGTCGAGCATCCGAGAAGTTTGAATGTTGGCCGAGGAAGCGCTTGTTCACGCCGCCACTCCACCGCCACTGCTGCCACCGCTGAGAGCTCTCCAACACCGAATTTTCTCCCTCCTCCAAACATGCGACTCCGCCCCAAAACTCTCCCAAATACACGCTCAGCTCATCACCAACGGCTTCTCCCAGAAGCGCTTCCTACTGTCCAAGCTCATCTCTCTCTACACCTCCTTCGGCTTCTTCCAGCTCGCCCGCCGAGCCTTCGGTGACCTCGCAGCACCCAGCACCTCTGCCTGGAATCAAATGATCAGGCTTTGCTCGTCTCATCTCAATTCGTCGGCGGAGTCGGTGCAGTTCTTGAATCGGATGCGCAATCAAGGGTCTATCCCTGACGGGTACTCGTATTCGTATGCTTTGAGTGCCTGTGTGCAATTTGGGATGTTGAGGGAAGGGAAACAGATTCACGGGCGGGTGATTTCAGATGGCTATAGCTCGAATGTGGTGATCGGCACGAGCTTGGTTAATTTGTATTCTATTTGCTGCGGGAAATCAGGGAATGATTTTTTGTATGCGCGTAAGGTGTTCGATGAATTGTCTGAGAGAAATATAGTGACCTGGAACTCGTTGCTTGGTGGTCATGTTAGGTTGGGGGACGTCGATGGTGCTATTAGAGTTTTTGATGCGATGCGAGAGAGGAGTGTCGTATCTTGGACGACTATGATTTCAGGTCAGGCTTCAAACTATGATTCCGTGTCTACTTTGATTAGCTGAAGCATGGAGATGTGAGCTTGTACTGAAACTTTAATTCTTCTTTTTCAGGGTGTGCACGACATGGGCAGTGTAGACGAGCTTTATTGTTGTTCAGTGAGATGAGGAGAGCTCATGTTGAGTTGGATCAGGTAGTGCTCATTGCTGCTTTGTCAGCATGCGCTGAATTGGGTGATTTGAGCGTTGGAAAGTGGATTCACTCCTATGTCAGCAGATCATTTCAAGGCAGAAAGCGAGCGCTGCTTGTTTCTTTGCAAAATGCCCTCATTCACATGTATGCTAGTTGTGGAGTGCTCGATGAAGCATATAGGGTTTTCAAGGAAATTCCATGTAAGACTGTAGTTTCTTGGACAACCATGATCTTAGGATACGCAAAGCATGGGCCTGCTGTGGAAGCTCTGAGTCTGTTTAAATTGATGAAAGCGAATCAAGTTAGACCTGATGCAATAACCTTCACAGGTGTGCTATCTGCATGTAGTCATGCTGGGTTAGTAGAAGAAGGTCGTGCTTATTTCAAGGAAATGACGGACAAATGGGGCATTGAGCCTAGGATCGAGCAGTATGGATGTATGGTTGATCTCCTGAGCCGAGCTGGGTTCTTGGACGAAGCGCAGGGACTCATTGAAACCATGCCAATGGTGCCAAACAACGCCATCTGGGGTGCCCTTCTTGGTGGGTGCAGGATTCACAAGAACATAAAGATTGCTTCCCACGCCGCTCATAAACTGATGCTTGAGCGGGATCCTGATCAAGCGGGTTATCTCTCACTACTATCAGATGTTTATGCCATGGATAGAAGGTGGAAAGATGTTGCTGCAATCAGGGAGATGATGATCCAGACTAGAGAGCCTAAGCCTTTGGGGAGAAGCTGGATCCAAATTAAAGGAGCAATGCATGATTTTGCATCAGGGGATTGGACCCACAAACACGTATTTTCTATTTATGAGATATTGGATAATATCAATGGTCAAATGATGAGTGATGCCTGTGAAGACGAGCATAAGATGGATGAAGATGATGTAGATATCGACAAGAACATATTCAACATTTAGTTTGATGATCTTTTTCATCCACAGACGTGACACTGTGACAGTACAGAAGTGTTTAAAGCAGTTCTAAAACTTACTCCTTGCACAATCCAACAGTAGAATCGATCTGGCACAATCAAGGTATATCTAGTTCAGTTTAGGATCGATTTGCTTGTAAGATTTGATAATTTCAAAAACTCATGGCACCTAAATAAGATTATGCTCCTTCTTGACACTCAGTTGTGTTTAGGCATGTAGTTTAGCATACCAAATTGAGACATGTTTTCCATGTCGGGCATTGTTTCACTTAAATTTCACATTTACAAGATCTCTTTAACTGGATCAGGGGTTCTATTTAGAGTTATACTCTAGGGTCGCAGGTGGTCGGAAAATCGGATGTAGTTGCCGGAGTTCCCCTCCGCCGCCGCAGCCACCACCGCAGATGCTATAGTTTGCTCTCAATTCTGTGGCCGTTTCCGGAACAATAGATTGTCCTAATTAATTAGGGTGGGGGTTACGAAATTAATTGCCTTTTTTTGAAGCAATTGTGATGTGACCCGCCCGAACAAGAAAGTCGAAAGGCATAAGAAGAAGAAAACCTAAATTGAAGAATTGGGAAATCACCGCCATTGACAGAAGAAGGAAACCCTTGACCGAAGTCAATGGCTTTGAAGAAACCCAAAAGCAGGCAGCCAAGGAACAATGTGCGCACCCCCGTTCGGCCTCCCTTCCTCTGTATGCTTCCAGGTATCTCTCTGAATCTGATTCCTACCAAAAAAATACATAGGTTTCGTTGTCGTTGTAGCCTTCAATTTTTTAATTTATTTAATAAAGGTTGCAAGCAAAGCGGAGCAATGAAATCACCAAGCAATCCTTGTTTCAGTTTCAGTTTGTTGTTGGAATTAATCAGATTCTGGTTCTGGCTTCCATCTCTTTAGTCGAATTTAACAAACATATGGAAATAAGAAATTATTGATTGGGAGTCATTCACTCCCCACGTTTGTTCTCCCTTTCTCTAATTAGTTTTATGTTACACAAAGTGTTGAATATTGTTTCAGCCAGAGGTATGCCTAGCTTTATTTTCAGTTGCCCGGAATTTTGCTACAAATTTCAACTCATCATATCCTCATTTTACAACCGCTGGAAAGATCCACCCAAGTTATAAATATTGGTACGCCTGATTTTATTTATTTATTTATTGCATCTTCCAATTACAACTTGTAACACTGTTATGGTGTTGCCACAAAGCGCTTATAACGCACTAATGCTTCTTTATTACGGAGTATGTACGGAGTTTTCATGTCCCTTAATTTGGTCCTTTTAAATTCTCTTCTCTACGCACCAATTTTTTTTTTTTTTTTTTTTACCGTGGGCAAGAAGTGGATTGACAAGCGATCTTGAAGCCATCCGAAGATGACTTGTTAGACCCTACGCAGAGGGTCGCCGAACAAACGAAAAGAAAAAAATATAAAAAAAAAAACAACAACATAAAATAAAAGCTAAATCAACTAGAAAATTACAACCCTGATGTCTTGAGCTCTTGTCTTGATTCTTGATATCTGGAATCACTTTAGGTGGTGATGGTGTCGGATCTAGACCCAAGGTCGTAGATCAAAGCGTATGCCTATATTGAGTTTATCGGATTTGTGGGTTTTCCAATTTTTGGTGGGTTTATCAGATTTGGGTATTCGATTTGGGTAAAAACAGATTTGAGTTATCAAATCTGTAGATTAGGGAGTAAAAACAGATTTGGAGAGGACAATTGGGCGTGCAGGTTCATAGGGCCGATTGAAACAGGGTTTGTTAGAACCGGGAAAGGATGGAGACCCGGAGAGGTTACCTGAGAAGCGGGAGATGGAGAGGAAGGATAGGCGGAGGTCTTTGTGAGACAAAACCGCACAAAACCGGCAGGCGATGGTGAGCTGGAACTAGGAAGACGAACGGTGGTGGCGAGATCTGTTAGCGGAGGCGCTAGTTTGAGGGCGGCTGAACAAGGGGAGAACCAGGAGAGGCCGGTAGGGGCGATGGTGAGCCAAGGTCGAAGGCGGAACCAAGGATTGGCGATGGAGAGCCATGGTAGGTGGCGGCGTTTGGTGGAAACCGATGGACGAGGGCAAAATTTGTTGTTGGGCAAGAATTGGTGGAAACCGACGTTTGGAGGCCGAGGCAGCGGCAAACGCTCTCAAAGAGAGCTTTTAGGGTTTCCAAAAAAAAATACAAGCCGGTGGGGGATCTGCACCGAACCATGGAAAATGAGCCAGAGGCAGCTGGATCTAGGGTTTGAAGGATTGGGTTTGTATTTGGCTTGGTTAATTGGGGTTTTTTGTTTTGTAAAAGAGCGATGGCGGAGATTCAGGGGTCAGTGGGACGCAACGATGGCAGAGAAACAGGGGTAGTCGAACAAGGCTGGCTGAGCATGAAGCAGCGGCGACGACAGGGGCAGCGGCGACGGCGGGGGCTTGGGTGGGCTCCGGCTGACTCGAGAGGGAAGGGGGCGACGATGTAGATGTGGAGGAGGAGGAGGGTCGAGGGCGGTGCAGCCATGCCGGCCATCGGCGAAGACCCCCAACAGTGGCGGCGGCGATAGGTGATACCACTCTAGGGTTAGGTTTTGTGGGTTTTTTTTTTGGAAGAGAGAGCGTGATTAGAATAATCGACTAACCACGTAATTTGTTGAATTATATGGCACCATATTTGAGCGGTTAAAATTGAAAGAGTTTTGGCTGTTGAAAAAATAAGCAGCTAAAATGTGTGTATATGGCAACCCAAAATGAGCATTAATCAGTTAAAATTTGTGTTTAAAAAATAGAGGGAATGTGGTGGTTTAGACCTTTTTGACCTTTTGATCAAGTAACTAGCCTCTTACAATGTTTTATTAGCCTTCCTAGCCTCCTTTGAAATTTAATTAGGGTTTTCTACGCCGTTCTACTTCCACTATCATTCCTCAGATCTGATGGGAGCTCTTGTCCATGGCGATTCCCCTCTCTCGCCTCCGAAAGTCTCCGTTCGGACCGTTCTCTTCTCCTCCTAAGAGCCACCAAATCCCCCCACCGTCCTACACCATTCCTCCACCTCGACGGACCACAGCCTCCAGTACGGCATCAACAGGCCGTCTTCCGCATCCTCTGCCCAGCCTCCGAGACCGCTTTGTCGACAGTCTCCGCCGTGCCTCTTCATCGGGAATGGATTACCGGTCGACGAGGAGGCAGCGGCTCGAGTAATTTCAGATCTGTGTGCCTGGAGGCAGCGACAAGGTGTGGGGTGGTGAGGATGTCGCCTACGACTCGATTAATTTCATATCTGTGTGCCAGGATGCAACGGCAAGGTGTGGGGCGGTGAGGATGTCGGGATCGGCTCAATTAATTTCAGATCCATGTGTCCGGAGGGAGCGGCAAGCAGGGGGCGTTGAGGAAGATGGCGGCGAGGAGGGGGGTGGTGCGAAGATCGGCGAAGATGAGGGTTGCTCGACTTCGACGACCGCAAGGGTACAGTACTGAATTTTGGAAGAGGATGGTGTACAGTTGCAATTGAGGGACACACAAAATTTATGATTTGGGGACATGAGTAAGTCCTGTAGATTGAAGTAAGCCTCATTTGATGAAATCTTTGCTTGAATTTCATCATCTAATTCCCTTTTCAATTTTCTATCGAATGTAACTCTGCAAGACTCTTTAACAGTTCCATTTTAGATTTCCTAAGTTCAAGGCTAAGTGGTTGTTGGTTTATATTCCTTATACATGGCAAGTAGGACATTCAAGTAACACTGCGGGAGGAAATCAAAAGTGCATGTAAGTATATTTTCTTGGTAAAACATTTTTTTTTTGTTGATTTTTCCAGATTTCATGATGCATAATACTTCATTTAGCCACCAAAAGAGCTCACTGATTTGAGAAAGTTACTAATTGAGAGGAATCAATGCTAACCTTGACAGCAAGCATGGGAGAGCACTATACAAAACAGTTGTGCCATTATGGGATGCTAGCACCAAAAGGCCTTTCATTTTTTATATCAAGACAGTGAGTTTTCTTTTGGTTTTGTGTCTTTTTATTTGCTCCAATTTCTGGCATCATATGTGTGTGTGAATGAAATTGGTTTTTGTGTTAATTCACTTCTATAATCAATAATTTGTTATATTATAGTTGTAATTTCAGATTTGTCAATTGTGTACTATATTGACAAGTTAAGTGATTAATGGTGTTGTTTATGTTTTGTTTATTTGTGTAGATTCCGTGAAACTATTTTGAGTCCGACAAGGAGATTGATGCCCACCAATATGGAAATGAAGAAGAGTTATGTTGTTAGCAACTACTTTGATGCCACTTTTGAGAAGATGGAAATCTTTAGAAATGTTGTATATAATTTTTGGATAGTTATGACACCTTGTATTGATTTTATTGATTCCGCATTATATTACTTACATTGGTGCATTTTTTTTAGTTGATGACATATTATAACAGGTGTTTTTACGTATACAACCAATATTAATGTCGTAGTTTCAAAGACTTTGTATTTTTATATGTGTAATAAGGCGACAATATTTTGATTCCACGTTTTAAGCTCTTATGTCATCAATTATATAAAATTGTCACCATAAAAAATTGTGATTAATGAAGCATAATAACAACTGTCATCCATGAATACAAATTTAATAAATATGCCACCACAAGTGATTGCATCAATGAAGTTTAATCACAAACGTGTCATCAGTGAATAAAAGTATAATCGATGAAAATAAATCGATATACAATTGATCAAATTAAAAACATGTGGCATCAATCGAAATTTATGAATAAAAAAATGGCATCAAATAATTACAGTATAAAAATGACATCAAAACACCATTTTGAAAAAGTTGTATCACATTAAAGAAAAAAATGTCATCAAAATACTATTTTAAAAAAATATCATCAAAAATATGGCATCACGGTAAAAAAATATCATCAAAAAATTGACATAAAAAAAAGTGGCATCAGTCGTTAACAGTAAAAAAAATGGCATCAATGGTTAACGTGACATTAGAGTAAATAAAAAATGTCATCAAGGTTTTAAAAAAGTAGCATTAAAAAAGTGTCATCCAATCATTTCATTAAAAAAGCGGCATCAAAATGAAAATAAAATATAATAAAATTTTGGCATCAAAACGGTAAAATATTGCATCAAAAAAAATAAATCAAAATGGGTTGGTCAACTTTGACCGTTGAACGGTCAACGTTGACCGGTCAATGGTCAACCGGTTGACCATTGACCATTTCACTCTATTGGAAAGGGGTCTACATAAAACTAATTCAATTACGTTGACCGGTCAATGGTCAACCGGTTGACCATTGACCATTTCACTCTATTGGAAAGGGGTCTACATAAAACTAATTCAATTAGTTTGGGGTCTTAACACCTAATTGAATATGCAAAAAGGGTCATCTACCAAAATCACCCTAAAAAATAAGCTACTTGTGATAGCTTATTTTGGTGTTTATTTGGTTTGAAAGTACCATAATACCCATAATAATAACCAAATAAACACCATTTTTTTACAAATAAATACTTTTTCGTTCCATACGGAGTTTATATTTTTCATAAATTTTTAACTACTTTTACCAACAATTTATAAATTTTACCATGTTTATAATTTTAGTCAGTTTATTAACCCCGTCTCATTCGAATTCATAGATGTCACCGACTTTTTAACCGATATTCTGTATGTTGCTGCTGCTGTGAATATTAATGCTGGTTCGTATTTCTTATTCAAATCCGACTATGTTTTTTGTTTTACTCTATCAATTTAGCACAATACGGAGTACCCGGAGTATAACCTCAAATTACATCAAATTTAAAAATGGGTGATAATGTTTACACCACCAAATTTTACTATGTGCACCACAAATTAAATTTGTTGTTTTATTTTTAAATTCGTGCGCCTTTAGAGGCATAGAGCTATAACTCATGATTAGCTCACCTGTGACTTATGAGGAGCAGCTCTTTGACTTATAAGGAGTAAGTCTATGACTCATGAGAAGCAGATTCTTTACAATAGATAAGTCACTTTTACCCTTTACTAATGAAACCGAAATAATATTTTCCCCCTTTTAAATTAATAATAACAATGTTTTTTATATTATTTTTTTTTATATATTTTTTCAATAATTATTTAGAATGGGGATTTGGATAAAATTATATAAAAATATCTAATAACATTTCATAATATCCTATCTTAAACATTTCATAATAACATTAGATGGTATCTTATTTTAAACATTTCATAATATATTAATTAGCTATATTAAATCATGACTCATTTATTACTCTAGCACAGGTGTTAATACGCCAAATTTATTCAAAGCAAAAATATGAAAGAATATATATATATATATATATATATATATATATATATATATTTGATAAGATTAGTTATTTTCATATTTATATTTGCCCACTTGCTTCACGGTTTCTTAATTAATTATATATTATTTTATTATATTTATTACGGAGTATTAATAAGTACAAAATTATCAAAAAATCAAACAAATTAATTTTTTATATAGTATTGGTTTTTAACTTCTTAAAAATGTGTTAAAAATCAAAGTGACATATGTTTATTAAAGGAGGGAAAATTAGACCATTCGAAACTTTTTTCCCTTAATATTATATTTTAAGTTATGCTTATTGTTGTTGTTGTAGATTTGAGTTTGTGAAATTGATATGATGAGATTTTATTGTTCAATAGATAGTTAGTTCATAATAAAATATTATCATTACATATAATAAACTAACATGTATATCCTTAATAACTAAAGATAAAATAATTTCTTGTAAAATATTTATAAAAATAATTAACATAGATTCATATATGTTTGAATAAATTAATTTATAAATTGAAATTATCCATTTTATATCGAATTTTACATAGATTCATATATTTTTTAATAAATTAATTTATAATTTAGGTATTAGTGCCAAAATTATTTCAATTATTACAAATTAAAAGATTTTGTATATACATTAATATACTAGTTTTATTACTCGTGCTTTTTCATACTATATCTTCAATATTTCATACTATATCTTAATTTTGTATATACATAAATTTGTTTTAAAAAATGGTCAAATTATATGAAAAATCCATTTACAACTTCTTAAAATGTGTGTTATATAATTAGAAAATGATATTCTATATACAATAAAAGATTATACATACACATGCACATTGTAAAAACATTAATTATAACTCTAAAATAATACATGTGATATAATAAAGAGGGAATGTTAGTAAATGACCTTTTATCCGGTTATCTTTGCTAAACTAACCCCTGCAAAAAAGAATTGCAAAGGGTCACTACATCTGCCGGTAAAAGACTGATTACAACCGGTGGAGAGAGAAAAAAAATAACAAGCGGTCCCTTTCACCTACCAAATCCCTTCTTTTCCTCCTTTAATTTGTGAAAGGACTAGGAAGCTCAGATGGGAGCTCTCGAGAGCCTTCAATGGCGGCAATGGTGAGAGAGGAAGGGAAGGGGACGAGAGGAGAACGATGACCATCACCACCACCAACCTCTGCCCGCCCAACTGGTACCAGCCCACCAACGCCGGCCTCCCTTCCAGCGGCGTAGCGATCGCCAACAACCAGAGATTCTCCCCGTTCAGCCACCTCCGAATCGACGGACATGATCAGGTCATCGAGAACTTCCTAATCTCCGTCTCCGACGCCCGATCCGCCGTCCGGCTCCTCAGTCGAGTACTCACCGTCCAGATTCGCCAGATGGGAGTGAAGTTCTTCGAGCGAATTTCATCCCTCTTTCAACCTTACGACATCAAAATCTCCCTCTCCAAGAACCCTAGAACCCTAATCTCCTACCTCGAAGCGCTCCTCAATTTAGCCCTCTTTGAGGACTTCGAATCGGTCGGGTTCACGAAGAGCTCCGCGAACCGGATCCTGAACCCGCTGGACTGGTGCGAGGCCCAATACGCTGCGTTTAGCGCCCTACAAGCCCTAACCTGGGAGGAGGTCCTCAGCAAAGGAACAAAGCACTTCAGTGAGGATTTCAGTCCGTGACGAAAATAATTACGCCACCCCTGCTCTCCTCATATCTCTGATTTGGTCACGCCACGAGGTCGCCGGTTGTCGCCTGTCACCCTATCGGTAAGTCGATCTCTCTTGTGATATGTTAATAGCATTACATGTCAAAGGTATTACCTGATATGTTAATAGCATTACATGTCAAAGGTATTACCTAATCCATCTCATTCAATTGCTTCAAGCATCCGTCGAGCGTTTTTTTTAGAATATAGACGAGTTCACAATTCTAAAATTCAATAAAATACCAAAATGGCTAATTCATCACCTAATACAAAAAGGCTAATTCTAAGCAGTATATCATTCACTTTTATTAAAACTCAACCCAAATTCTAAATTCAATAAAATACCAAGCTTCACAATTCTAAAATTCAATAAAATACCAAGCTTCGCACATGTCATGTAAAAAAACTCCCCCTGTCATGTAAAACAATTCACCTGTCAAGTAAATAATTCACGTGTTAAGTAAAACAATTCACCTGTCAAGTAAAAAATTCACATGTCAAGTAAAATACATTATGTGTCATGTAAATCCGGTATGAGTGACATGTAAATTCAATATGGGTGACGGGTAATTATATGTTGATTCGGACCTATATAATTGAAATGGTTATCCCCACGATTCAATCTATGTAGCCAACGGAGGATTCAATTCAAGGGCTATGACTTTCATCCAACAGGACAACGCAAGAACTCATCTTCATCTATACGATGAGCAATTTTAGCTTGCCGCTTCAAAAAATGAATTTGACATTAGATTGATATTTTAACCGGCCAACTTCCCAGACTTAAACGTTTTTTTGGTGTTGCTGTCATAGAAAAGAGAGGAAAAAGTGTTCGGTTTTGATAGAATACTATGTAAATTCGTCCAAAGGAAAAAAGTGTTCGGTTTCATATGCAGATGAGGTTCATTCAATATTGTAATATAGTATGAATGATCAAAAATTGTTTTTATTACCACAAGTGTTATCGAATATATGATGCATGATCTTTGGCAATTTCGCATTTAACATGTTGTTTTACTAAAAAATGTGCATTGTCTATGAATTACAAGTTCGAATTTCCCATAATTACAAAATGTGCGAACCACTTGACCAAAAAAAAAAATGTGCGAACCACATACTCAATTCCTCGCAATGTACCATAAGCGTTTCCAAGTGCATCATAAGTGACACAAAAACGCACCGGTCAGTCGACCAAGATGCACATAGAGCACTGCCATATCAAAACTATTAACTATCATGTCAAAGGTATTACTTGACAAGTTAAAAGCATTATATGTCATGTACATCGTCTTTGAATGACATGTTCGAATTTCCCATAAGTACAAAATTCGTTAACTACATATTAAATTACAAAAGCCGGAGCATAAGCGTCTCCAGGTGCATCATACTTGACACCAAAAGACACCGGTCATTCGACCAACACGGACATGGGTCGTGAAGAACACACAAGGGGAGATGAAGAGCTATTCACGCCGCACTTACCATTTTTTAGAGAGAAATTCATGGAGCGTATTTGCCCATTACACTAGCAAAGTAGCAAGATTGACAAAGATTATTCAATGGCACACACACAAGATTCATGGGAAAGCCTAATTATACTAGCAACGTTGCAAGATTGGCAAGTAAATATTAACTAGTGTCATGTACAAACGCTGAGGCTGGAATGATGACATAAACGGGTGACATGTATAAAAGCTGATGGCAAAACACGAGTTGTTTTTTCTGAAAAAGTGAGTTGATTTTTCTCTCTCTTTCTCTCAGCACTTTCTGAAAAAGTGGGTTGCCTTTTCTCTCTCTTCTCATTAATTCCCTCTCTCACATGCTTTTCTTTTCCCCTTTTTCCTTTCCTCTCTCATCTCTCTCTCCCTGTCAGCTTTTTGTCCAGTTGTCTCCCACAATCTGACCTGTTACCGGCTACACTTGTAAGCGGATATCCGCTTTTAGCAAATTTTTTCCGGATGGGGTTAGGTGTGCAAGGGTTTCACCCAAGAGGGTCATTTTAGCAAATTTGCCTATAATAAAAGATTATACACACACATACACTCTAAAAACATTAATTATAGCTTTAAAATAACAAATGTAATAATTTATATGTAGTAATTTTTTTATAGTAAAACTATAAAGAGTAGTGTTTTTTTTATATTAAATTCATAACAAATTAAGAAACTCACTAACATGCAATAAATAAAATTAATAAACGAAAATTAAATATTGGCTTTTTGTACATAAAAAAAGTCTTTTACTTAGGAAGACCTAATTATGTAAAATTAATTTAAAAATTTACCTAATGCAAAAGATATACAAAAATACATTTTCCATCATAAAATTATTTCAAGTAATGATATTACCTTAGCAAACCATTATAATTCTAGCTATTTTATAACAACCCATTGGAATTGTTCTAAGGAAAAAAATATTATATATTTTACGTAACTGATAAATTGTGAGGATGAAAGTAATTTCTTTTTAAATAAACCATAAATATGTATTGATAAATTTCTTAATCACTGAAATTTCTTCTTTAAAATATTCATATTGATACACATAAAAACGCGGTTTAGGCTCGCGTTTTTACTTAGGGTTACAGAGATTCCCCTACCGAGGGATGGGAGAATTTATGGGTAACGTAATATTGTCAAAAACGCGGCATGAAGCCGCATTTTATGTGTATCATCAATCCATCGCCCTTCGCCGGAGAATAAGAATCTTTTTACTTTTTCTTTCTTCTGAAAATTAACCAGAGAAACGCGGTCTCAGACCGTGTTTCTCTTGCCCGATCATCTCCCCCAATCTCATGGCATGCCGGGTGGAAAGTTGGGCATAGAAACGCGGTTTGAAACCGCGTTTCTAGTGTAATCCAAATTTCCCCTCCCATGCCCCAAATTCATTTTCGATTTTACTTGCAAAAAATAAATATTCTTATTGTTGTAATTTTTCTTATTTCCTTGCAAAAAATGAATATTCTTGTAATATGTTTCAAAGCTTGAATATTGTTGTAATTTTTTTATTTTCTATGAATATTTTGAAAAAAAAATCGGATAAATATGTTATATGTGGAAATATATTAATTGACATGACTAATTCTAATTTGTTAAAGTTTTGCGTCTACATTATTTGAAAATAAATATTTTAATAGTTGCTCAACTAAATCAATATATTAATAATCTACATTAATCTAATTAAATATATTCACGTATTTAAATAAAATTAAAATGTAGTATCATTTATGATTCTTTTTAAATATATTGGACAAAACTTTAAATGTTTACATATATGATTCTTTATAATTTACACATTGCAATTATTTTTATCTTAATTTATTAAGTATACGATAAAATAAAAAAATTATAATAATTATGCGTTATAATAAAATTATATATTTTTAAAAAATACTTACAAATCACAATTTTAAAAAATACTTGCAATCTTGTCTTTCCTGAGTAACGTAGCTATGACTCAAGAGGAGCAGGGTTGAAAAAAATAAAATAAAAAACTCTGCGCCTCTTGATCCATAGATCTGTGATTCAAGAGGGGCAGGGTTTCAAAAAAAAATCTACGCCATAAGAGGTGCAAACCTACGACTTAAGATGCGCACGAATTATAATTAAAATCATGCCAACGGAATTTGTGGTGTGGATAGTAATTTTTTGCGGTGTAAACAACAAATGCCTTAAAAATTTACCCTTTCGACTATATACACCGCAAATCTCCACGTCCTTAAGGACGTGCAAGTGGGGTAAGAGCCACCCGAAGCCGGACGTGCAAGCACGTTTTTATTTTTTTTTTAAAACGTGCTTGCACGTCCTTAGGGACGTGCTTGCACGTTTTTAAGGACGTGCAAGTGGGGTAAGAGCCACCCGAAGTCGGAGACACTGCATGATTTTAGTAATCAAGCGGTCTTGGACGGGGGCGTCGAATCGTCCAAGCGGGGTTCTCCTTGCTTGCGAGCAGTTTGGTGTAGCCTGCATCGGAAACCAAGACCATTTTGCCGCGGTACGACTTCAAACGTCTTTTTTATTACCTATTCATGCTTTTCATACATATGTCAATACTCTAACTCTAAATTTTTGTTCTCATAGATCTGGTTGCGTCCTAACATCATCATCCGAGCGTCGAAGGATGGGATGCTCCGTTTCAAGCTCAGATTGAGAGATTTAGAGCCTTGCGTGCCGAGTCCGGTCGTCCTTTACTATTTTCCTAGATTGTATTCCACAGCTTTATTAAAATTATTAATGTAAACCTTTTTTTCCGTTCCTTATAACGTTATTCGCATATTATCCGAATGAAAACCTTAACAATTTTTGTGTTCTATTTAATTTCACCCTAAATCCTTCAAATCCACTAGCTAAACACAATTTTATCAATTAACATTACAAAACCGTTTGAAAACCTAAACCATAACCCTAAACCCTAACTAGGGTTTGCACGTTGTTAAGGACGTGCAAAACTTTTTTAGCGGACGTGCACCGTCCCAGACTTGCACGTCCTTAAGGACGTGCTTGCACGTTCTTAATGACGTGCAAATCCTTAATCCGAATTTACGGTGTACATAGTGACACCCAAATTTACTAAAACTAAAGTCCGAATTAGAGTTAACCCGCCGAATTAGTTAAATATGACGTAATCTATACGGAGGACGTCATACATCACGTGGCACGGGCCAATTAATTAATTGAGTGGCCCTTGATGTCAGTTAAGGACAGCGTGAGCAGTCGACCAGATTATTTTGGCCTCTCGCTTACTTTTACTTCACTCCGGAATCCACTGGCCGATCCAGTTAAATTATTTTGAGTATAAATTTTTTTAGGTTTTATACTTTATATTTTTTATTTTTTATTTAAAAAAATTTACATTTTAAAATTTTAGATAAATAAAATATGAATTACTTTATAAAATACAACATGTCAATACAAGGGTATAGCACTTAAAAAAAAAATATATATATATATATATATATATATATATATATATATATATATATATATATATATATATATTTATATATTTTCCATGTAAATTTATACCCAAAATATTTAAGTGATCACCGAAGGGGGCGAGGAAGGGTGTAGGTGATCCGGAACCAGTTAATCTCAATCAAGAATATATTTGTCTATTAAAATGTGATTTTTTAATGATTTATTATATTTGGTTTAATTTTGAACTGAACTAGTTCGGGTTGGGTTTAAGTCGTTCGGGTTCCGGGTTTAAGTCATTCGGGTTCCGGGTAAATCGGGTTTCAGATCAATCGGATTACTGGTCATTTCGAGTCGAGCCAAACCGGATTTGTCTCAGGTTCGGGTCCCAGGTCTAAAACGCTACGAAAGTAAATATTATCTTTTGTAAATATTTAGTTAAAAACAATGAACAATTGAATAGTGTGCTGAAATGAATAAAAATAAATTTTAAAATATTACAATAAAACATTACGGGCCAATACCACGCTATAAAACTATTTGTATGAAATTAAGAAGGAAAGTAAATTCTAAAAAAAAAATACATTAATAATATGAAAATGGTAATGTGAATTAGGTGGCATGTCAGCTATTTATGGACCGGCATAAACAACGTAATCTGTCATGAGTTGTTTTGTTTCATGCTTCTTTACAAACTACGGAGTATGTATATATACTCCGTCAGTGTTGGCAGCTTTCAGTTCGATCTATAATGTATATGAAACTTAATTAATTGGCTTTCTCTTATCCACAAATTCCTAACAAAAATCACATGGGTATGTTATACGTTCAATTGACAAGAATTAAGGAACTTTGCATAATGATCAACAATCTTGACTATGTATGGTGAATTGGTGATGCTCCCAACAACAGCATTATAATATATTGAACACATAATTTAGGGACAGGATGAAGTTAAACCTTGCTCGCTCCATCTATTTATTATTTATATATATTTTTTATAATAATAAAAACTATATAAAATATTATTTTTTTTAAAAAAAATTTAAACAATTTTGTACTCGCTAATTTATACATCTTGAAAATGTGTAAATAGTAAATTGTATGTTTTGGCAATTTTGCTGAATGAATGGAGTGTAATTTTTTCTTTGTTGAGTCTATTAATTGTAGAAAAATGAGATAGGCGTTTTGAAAAAGGATTATATGATGATACAATTAATGTAACATATCGTCCCGTATCAGATATAACAAAGATCTTGAAAGTGATTTATAAGTGATTCAAGTTCTATCAATATCACAAGATCACCTTCCCTTTTCAGTATCGAAATGAGGACAACAAACCTACAAGAGCCAAGTGACATAGGTTGATACGTACCTCAGACCTTTTGTCTTATACGTAGTAATTAATAAGAAAAAAATGAATTTAAAGAAAATGAAATATCAGTCTTAAAAAAAGGGGCGTTTACCATATTTTTAGACTATATTAGTGTAACGGCCCGGGATTATGATTCCCGAGTTACGTTTCGAGGGATAAAACCCCTCGTTAGGATCTTGCGCTCCGAGTACAGGTTGAAGGTTTGAAACTGAAGATTTGTAGTTTAAAGCGGGATTTCGCACCCAAACCTGAAGGTCCGTTGGAGACCCCGGGGTAAACCCCTGTACCTGTCATAAGTCTACAACGCAGAAAACCTTTTATCATGCAAAGGACTTAAGTTTTGAAAACGATACAACCAGTATCAACAGAGTATAAGTAGGAAGGAATTCCAAAAGGTGTAAATCTGGTGAAGTCAGAGTTCAATAGTCACTCTCCGCCATATGAATGGACCCCGTCATAACAGCACGAAATCAAGGAGTGCAACGGGTACCTGAATCTAAAAAAAAGAGGGGGATCTGGGTCAATCATCAGGTCACTCATGCGCGTGTGTAAACACACTCTAAGAGGGATATAATAAGCATCCTATCCCTAAGATGAAATGTGTAATGCAATGCGGAAATTAAATCACATATACATATATACTGACAGTTTAATATAATGCAGGAAGCGATAAATGGATCCACACTGAATGCCAAGTGGCATGTCCCTTTCCTACCTCCACCCCCCTTCCGATAGGGCGGACACTGGCCAGTTCGATGCTATAGCATAGCAATTTCCTCGTGGTGGTGCACAAACCACGACATCATCATATCATATCATCTCATCGCTTGCCCGATGGTGCTGGGCTATCATATCATGCTCATATAGACTCGATTGACTCAGGGTACCCGATGAGGCTGGGCTACCCTATGACCATAGCAAAGACTCTAGGATTATCACAGATAACGGCCGTTCTCTTGCAAGGACATATAGCAATCATATGATTTTCATTTTAGTTCCTAAGCATGATTCTAAGTCGTATGGTGCATGGACACTAGCCTACTATATAACACCCAGTGCATAGAGCGCCCATCATGAGTAAGTTCAAAGAACTTACCTGGAGAAGCGCAGAATCCAAACAATGATCAGCAATGGCAAGCAATCCAACATATCAGAGATCACCTAGTAATCCCAGAAATAACATAATAAGTCTAAGTCTAATTTACACAAAGCACACAAGTCACATATGAAACATATAAGATACACACACATATGATAACTCAACCATCTTGTCATTATTAACATTATCATCTCATCTTCAATTCTCATCTTGTCCCATCATATCTCATAAATTAACATCTTTCTCAATTCGATCATAACATCATCCTCATCAGCTCATGACAACCTCCATATCATACTTAGCCAATTTCACATATTACCGTTTCATACTCACACTTGGCATACAGATATATATCATCAAACATCATAATATCTAACATTTAATCTCATATAGTAAATCACAGCAAGTCATGCTATTAGTCACACATATCATGTCGTTAGTCAAACACTCATATTATCATGCTAGTTAATTATCGAATAAGTCTTATTCCCAAGTTTATATTCAAATCTGTTTCAAATCCGTGTTAGAATCCCGACCCTTGAAAGTGTTAGCAAAACTCCCTTTTTCTATTATTTATTAAATCATTTTCCGACCTTGAAATTCTTTTCCAAATTCTCTTTTAAAATCGACGAGCCTTAATAATTTATTTCTAAATCCTAAATGATTTTATGTTATATTTTAAAACACCATTTAATAAAACGCTCTTATAAAGTATTTCTAAATCCTGTATGAAATAATTCCAACCCGTTTGTACTCGATAAAATCCAACCCTATATAAATCTCCCGAAATAATATTTTATCTTTTAAATCCTCAATATTATATAATAATTTAAATACCGCTAATTAGTTGAATAATAAACGGATAACCTGAACCGAACCGAACCGAACCGAACCCATATAAATAAACCCACCCGGTTCAAATGTTAAAACAAAATCTGGAAGGTCCAGGGCCCACAAGTGCTTCGTCAGCTTCATCTTCTTCCCAATCCAAAAGACAGTCCGAGCCCGCTGGTCTCGACCCTTTCCCGCCGGCTCGTCTCTCAGCTCCCGTTGGCTCGCTCGCCCGCTCACAGCTGCTCGCCCACACCCGTGCTCGCTCAGTCTCGCCTCTGCTCGCTGCTGCTTGCTCTCTCGTCCGCGACTCTGCCCCGCGATCGCCCTGCCGCGTCTCGTTCATCATCAATTGAGCTCGCCGGAGCTCACGAGATCACCCGACTTCCCGCACTCAGCTCTCACTCACCCCCAATTAATCTAAGCATATAAAGTATTCAAGAATTCGAATCGAGAAGGAACAGAAAGCTTGGGAGCTTACCGACGTGTTCGCGACTTCGGAGCTCTCGATCGGAGTTCTGGGCGTCGTCGGAGGCTCGCGATGGCATCTCGGACCTACGTCGAACATGGGTGAATGTGATGGTAGGGTTCGAGAATGATTCCGAATGAAAACGGAGGAGAATGGCTTACCGAAACGGAGTTCGAGCTTGAACAGGGGAGGAAGAGGGCGGGGCTGCAGTGGCTCTATGGCGGCTCCTGGGCGGCGTTGGGAGGCTCCGGCTGCTACTGGTATCTTTGAGGTAGGAGGATGGGGCTGGTGGTGCTGGTTCCGATGGTGATCGATGGAGGAAGGTGATGGAGATGTTTGCGACGATTGTGGAAAGAGCCGATGATGGTGGTGAAGGAGGAAGAGTAACGGTGGTGATGATTGAAGATGGGACGGGTGGTGGCGACGAAATGGTGAGGAGGAGATGGTGGTGATGAGAAGGAGGAAGTGACGGGGTATGGTGATGAAAGAAGAGCGGGAGTGATGGAAATGACATAATGAATGACGGGGTGAGGGGTGGGTATGGTTAGTGATGGGAGTGGGTGGGGATTGTGTGTGGAATTGGTTAAACACATACCCGAAATTAAATCCCGAATACGCGAATTTCGAATCTCGCAATTAGTTCTCAAATGTTAGTTTCTCCGACTCTCGCTCTCTCGATCGATTAGATTTTTAAAATCGACAAGGATATATCGTCAAATTTTATATTCCGGTCGGAATCCGCTAAACGAGTTTTAAAACCGATTTAATTTCATTTTTAATTCTCTTTTTCCGAAAAATTAGGATTGGAAAATCCGAGCCTTTACATCATCCACCTCTAAAAACAAGTCTCGTTCCCGAGACTAAAATCATTTTAAAACAGGGGATGGAGTTTGAAATCGGTGAGTCCAAGGATCATGCCATTGATCCCGTGAACACCTCATAAGTACCCCTATGAGATCCTTACAGTACCGTTGCTGTGATCATAATATCCCGATAGACCGTAGTAAGAATGTAATATGGGCCCCTACCACATCCTTACTCCGACTTCTCGGCTATATCATAACTCGAAAGCATTACAGCATCTCCACTAGGTCTTAGCAAGCAGTCTATAAGGGCCCCTATAAAATGCATGTATCCACTTCGTGGGGCGTCATAATGCAAGCTCGGTTAGAAAATTTCAAGAGGGTCCTTAGTTTGAAAAGGTTTGGTCTCAAAATCATTGAAGTTAGCAATCGCGTTCGATTTCTCTAAATCGAACTCAATCCTTTTTAAACACCATTCAAAATCCCTTAACCCGATGTTAGTCAAGCAAGTTCCAAATTCAGGAGGTGGAATCATCCACCTCTAAGGGCTAACCCCATATTTCCTTCCTAGGTTCCAAGTAAAAGTCAAATTCATTAATTCAGTACTATCATACTAGCAATTCCGATTCAAGGCATCATATATCATAGCAATCGTATCACACCTTCATAATAAGGTCATAATCATGTCACATATAGTCACATACCATAACATATCTAGCATAATATCATACGGAGTAGGATTCGTCACATCAATCATATCAATCAGATAAGTACATCATACTTATGTCAACTACCAAGCATCATCACATTAGAGGCAAACAAATACTTCCGCACGCCAGCATTTCATCAAGTTTAAGGGATAATTATTGTTAGTACTAAGAGCTCACTGTCACATATGACAATACATCAAGGAATCATCACAGTCTAAAGCATAGAATTCGCACAATACTACCCTAAATAAAGCATTCACCAGGTTACATCCTCAAGAGAATCCGCCTACAACTACCAACCATAGCAAGACACGATCACTACTCCGATCCTTATCTTTCGCATCAAGGTCATTCTTACCTAGGTCTACCAACTCAATCGAATACTAATTATAAACCCCATTGCATCCCGCTCATAATATAATCTCTAGCCTCACAACTGTCCGCAATCAAGGCCAATTACCCAATCCAAATACTAAGCATCCCAAGTCATATGTCATCAAGCCATCTAAGAACCAGCCTACTTCGACATCCCGACCTCAAATCCTACTCGACCACCTAAAACCATATCTCGGAGTTCCTGATTGCACAATTCCCTTATTCCGACAAGCCTAACAACTCGATCGATTACCAAGACTCTCTATAAAACATACCCTCATCCTAGAGGTCCTCTACCAGTCTCATCTTCACCTTCTAAGAGAAATCTCAAGTCACCTCAACTGCTCTCTTGATCGACCTAGATGTTCCTTAATAATCTCGCTTACTCTTCCTAGGTCTTCAAGACTCCTCTTGACCATCATCTTCCAAAGAGACATCTCGAATCACCTTGCTAACCTGATCATACTTCCCGCACCACTAACCACTCTCACTGACCATCCACCTCTAAGAAACCAACTCATACTTCTTTGAACTTACTCATGATGGGCGCTCTATGCACTGGGTGTTATATAGTAGGCTAGTGTCCATACACCATACGACTTAGAATCACGCTTAGGAACTAAAATGAAAATCATATGATTGCTATATGTCCTTGCAAGAGAACGGCCGTTATCTGTGATAATCCTAGAGTCTTTGCTATGGTCATAGGGTAGCCCAGCCTCATCGGGTACCCTGAGTCAATCGAGTCTATATGAGCATGATATGATAGCCCAGCACCATCGGGCAAGCGATGAGATGATATGATATGATGATGTCGTGGTTTGTGCACCACCACGAGGAAATTGCTATGCTATAGCATCGAACTGGCCAGTGTCCGCCCTATCGGAAGGGGGGTGGAGGTAGGAAAGGGACATGCCACTTGGCATTCAGTGTGGATCCATTTATCGCTTCCTGCATTATATTAAACTGTCAGTATATATGTATATGTGATTTAATTTCCGCATTGCATTACACATTTCATCTTAGGGATAAGATGCTTATTATATGCCTCTTAGAGTGTGTTTACACACGCGCATGAGTGACCTGATGATTGACCCAGATCCCCCTCTTTTTTTTAGATTCAGGTACCCGTTGCACTCCTTGATTTCGTGCTGTTATGACGGGGTCCATTCATATGGCGGAGAGTGACTGTTGAACTCTGACTTCACCAGATTTACACCTTTTGGAATTCCTTCCTACTTATACTCTGTTGATACTGGTTGTATCGTTTTCAAAACTTAAGTCCTTTGCATGATAAAAGGTTTTCTGCGTTGTAGACTTATGACAGGTACAGGGGTTTACCCCGGGGTCTCCAACGGACCTTCAGGTTTGGGTGCGAAATCCCGCTTTAAACTACAAATCTTCGGTTTCAAACCTTCAACCTGTACTCGGAGCGCAAGATCCTAACGAGGGGTTTTATCCCTCGAAACGTAACTCGGGAATCATAATCCCGGGCCGTTACAATTAGGAAGTTGTCTTCCAACCTCTCGATATTAGCAAATTGTCCACCATTAATATTTTTTTGCTGAAACCGAAAACCTTGGCAACCAAGCTTCCTCTGCTTCATCCTAACTGCTGTAATCGATCGTTTTTGCCTATTAATCGACCTATCTACTATAATCGATCATTATGTTGCTAAATCGATCAATCTGTTGCTGAATTGCTTTACTACGCATATCAACCAAGTAAGCATATCGATCGTTTTTGCTGTAATTTTGGACAATTCTTTAGCAACGTTCTTCGAACTTATGATTATGATGTTGATTAACTATATATCTGTTGTAATCGTTGATTCAATGTTCTTCAAAAATTTTGATTTTGCACTATAGATCTGCTGAAAATAGTTTTTCGATTGCTGCTATAAGTATCGTTTATGATTGCTCCTGAAATTACGATTGGTACTATAATTCAATACTTCCTATGAATTGATTATGATTGTTGATGTGATGGCGCACACTTTCATGATAGTTGCTGCTATTAAAATTTTTGTTTCAACAAACTGTTTCTGAAACTATCGTTTTTTATTGCTTCTGAAAGTGTTTCAGCAGATATGTGTTTCGATTCGCTATAGATCATTAGCATGCTCACTGATTGCTGAAATTCAAATTATATTTCAAGTACTTTAATACTGTGAAATGCATTGAACTGCAAGTGATACGGGGTTAGCCGTAGGATGGCCCGATCTTCGACAATCAAGACTCAAAGACAAGAACGGAAGCAAAGACTCAAGAACAATAACAAAGACTCGAAATTGAAAGCAAGGCACGACCGATAAGGACTGAATCGAAGTAAAATAGAACGAGATAAAGACCCCATGCCTCCTAAGAGGGTAGGAACCAAATACCAACGAATATAAAGCCCGCCTCTACAACCTTACACAACCAAGCGGACAACTTGGAGGCACAAGGAGGGAACTTGTGATTACCAAGATCACCAAGCTCTCGCGAGGTTGATGAACTCAAAGCAAACCACCCAAGATCAATTACCAATTTGCAATCGATGAGCCACGCTACGAATCGACCGACTTTCTCTCTTTGTGTTTCACACAAAGGAATTTCATTCATGAAAAGACGTATGAATTGTTCTACAATGGGGATCGGCCTTATATAACCTAAAAGGCTGATTTTCTAATAAAAATAATAAATAAAAGACTTAATAAAAATAAACCCTAAAGTTACCTAAAATAACTTAAGTAAAATAGTTACTAAAAATATCAATAAAAATGCTCCAACACTTGAGTAAATTCGGCTAAACATATAACAGCTTCAAAAAATGTGATTTTCAGCCAAGCTCTAGGTCGTATCTGGAAAAACCTTCAATAGAAAAGTTGTAGATCTCTTCGTCCTTGTTCCGACAAGGTATGACACGATTCGATCCGATTAATATTGAATCAGTACGACTCATTTTACTGAGACATTGAAAAACTGTC
The DNA here is from genome assembly GCA_037127255.1 of Persicaria tinctoria. NCBI lineage: Eukaryota > Viridiplantae > Streptophyta > Magnoliopsida > Caryophyllales > Polygonaceae > Persicaria > Persicaria tinctoria. The sequence goes on from JBANSL010000015.1 coordinate 14,599,879, forward strand.
AAACGGCTGAACGAATCTAAAAACGAACGACCATCAAGCTTGCACCTTTGGACCTTCTCCCATGAGGGAGCCTTCTTTCTCTTGAGAATGACATCATTCTCAAGAGCTCGAATCATAGGTCCATCCCCAAGTATAGGCGTGTTCAGAGGTGTCTTGGATGGTCCCGCATTATTCCCCCTTTCTTGAAAAGGATTCGACCTCGAATCCAAGGTTGCATAAGATTCCGCAAATGTGATACGGGGTTAGCCGTGAGATGGCCCGATCTTCGACAAACAAGCAAGAAACTAAAGAACGGAAGCAAGAACTGAACAAGAAAGCAAGAAACGAATCAAGACTCGACAAAGACAGCAAGAAATCGACCAAGAACTGAAACAAGACGTAGCAAGAAACAAAGACTCGATAAAGAAAGATGCAAGACTCGATCAAGAACAACAAAGACACGACCGATAAGGACTGAGTCGATCTATATAGAACAAGATAAAGACCTCAGGCCTCCTAAGAGGGTAGGAACCAATACCAATGACTATATAACCCGCCTCTACAACCCTACACAACCAAGCGGATAACTTGGAGGCACAAGCAGGGGGCTTGTGGATACTAGGATCACCAAGTCTTGCGAAGTTGATGAACACAAAGCAAATCAAGCTGAGACAAGATACCAATTCGACAATTGAAGAGCGCTGCTCTATTCAATCGACAACTCTCAATGTGTTTCACACGTTTTTGAGAAAGTAATTCTATTCAATATGTTCCAAATTGTTTACAATGAGGAATCGAAAATATATAGATGTCTAGGCCTGTTGGCCGGCTTTCCTAGATAGAATAAGATAAACTAATTGCTTATTTAAAATACCTAAAAACATAAGTAAATAAGGTCTCTAAAAATAACAACTAGAAAAGGCCCAATTCGGCCCAATAGAAACACTTAGCCGAAAATGGGATCCAACACTTAGAATAATTCGGCCAAAGCTGATCTAAGAAGGCTCGACCTCTTCTTCAATCCCAATGCACATGTATGTCTTTAATGTAGGCTCGGGGAGTTGAACTTTGCTCGAGAACAAAGCATGACTCACAAAGTTGAATGAGTCTCTCTGAAGCTTCTTAGCTCTAGCTCGAGTCATTAGTCCTTCTCCAAGAATGATAGGTGTGTCAGGTGGAGCTGTAGAAGATGGTCCCGCATCAACCTCCCCTTCTTGAAAAGGATTCGCCCACGAATCCATGTCTTCATCCACAACGAAGTAAGGGATTAGATCGGCGATGTTGCATGTAGCGCTCACGCCCATGTCTCCAGGAAGCTCCAATTGGTAGGCATTGTTGCCCACTCTCTTCTTCACCTTGAATGGTCCATCACCACGAGGTGCTAGCTTGCTCTTCCGAGCTTCTGGAAACCGTTCCTTCCTTAGGCGCACCCACACGAGATCCCCAGGCTGAAATGTGACCAAGCGACGTCCCTTGTTGGCCTTATTAGCATTGTATTCAGCCTTCTGCTTAAGCTTCTCACGAGTTCGCTCATGCAGCTCCTTAATGAACTCGACATGCTTACCTGCCTCAAATGATTCTTTCTCTCTCATAGGATATGGAGTAAGATCAAAAGGGGTTAGTGGATTAACACCATAGACACATTCAAATGGAGTGAGTTTAGTAGCGGAATGCATGGTTCTATTATATGCAAACTCCACATGAGGTAAGGCTTTTTCCCTAAGCTTCAAATTCTTTCTAATTATGGCTCTTAGGACAGTTGTAAGGGTTCTATTAGTCACCTCAGTTTGGCCATTAGTTTGGGGGTGGCTAGAAGTAGAGAAAAGCAATCTAGTTCCCAATTTATTCCATAAAGTTCGCCAAAAATGACTTAAGAATTTCACATCCCTATCACTAACAATGGTTTTAGGCACGCTATGCAACCTAACTACTTCTCTAAAGAATAGATTAGCAACGTTGGTAGCATCATCAGTTTTATGACATGCAATGAAATGAGCTATTTTAGAGAATCTATCCACTACCACAAATATATAATCCCTCCCCTTCTTAGTTCTAGGCAACCCAACTATAAAATCCATGGAAATGTCTTTCCAAGGGGCTAAGGGGGTCGGCAGTGGTGTATAAAGGCCATGAGGCATAAGCTTAGCTTTAGATTTAATGCAATCTATACATCTTTTAAGGCAATATTCTACATCCCTAAGCATATGTGGCCAATAAAAGTGTGATTTCAAAGTGTGATAAGTCTTATCTCTACCAAAATGTCCCATTAATCCACCACTATGGGCTTCACTAACAAGTAATAATCGCAGAGAACATCTAGGAATGCACACTTGATCTTTTCGAAATAGAAAGCCATCATGTATATAATAATTTTCGGTTGGCCCTTTATCTAAGCATTTTCGAAAAGGTTCACCAAAATCCAGATCATTTTCATACAATTTCTTAATATAAATAAAGCCTAAGACTCTAGAATCCAAAGTGGTTAAAAGAACATGTCTTCTAGATAAAGCATCAACAACCACATTGTCTTTGCCTTTCTTATACTTAATTACATAAGGAAATGTTTCAATGAATTCCATCCATCTACCATGTCTCCTATCAAATTTATCTTGGCTTTTAAATTGTTTCAAAGATTCATGATCAGTTCTAAGAATAAACTCTCTAGGCCATAGATAGTGAGACCATGTCCCAAGAACTCTAAATAAAGCATATAACTCCTTATCATAGCTAAAGTAGTTAAGACAAGCACCTTTCAACTTCTCAGAAAAATAGGCTATAGGCTTACCTTCATGCATAAGAACTCCGCCTATGCAACCTCCGCTAGCATCACATTCAACCTCAAAAGGCCGAGTGAAGTCCGGCAGGGCTAGTAGAGGTGCGTTTGTGAGCTTTTCCTTAAGTGTGTTAAACGCCTCCTCCTGAACTGCTTCCCATTTGAACTCACTTCTCTTCTTTGTAAGCTCGGTTAATGGGGCTGAAATAGTGCTGAAGTCACGCATGAAGCGCCTGTAGAAGCTCGCAAGTCCTTGGAAGCTGCGTACATGTCCTATGTTGGTGGGGGTCGGCCACTCTTGTATAGCTTTGATCTTTGCTTCATCAACACGCAGTCCATTAGAGCTTACTACAAAACCAAGAAAAGAAAATTGTTCATTACATAGCTTACACTTCTTTAAATTAGCATACAAGCGTTCAATTCTCAGCGTTTTAAGCACTTCTCTAAGGTGTGATTCATGTTCATTAGAAGACTTGCTATAAATCAGTATATCATCAAAATAAACAACAACAAATTTCCCAATGAAGTTTCGAAGCACATGATTCATTAAGCGCATAAAAGTACTAGGTGCATTAGTTAAACCAAAAGGCATAACCAACCACTCATATAACCCAAGCTTATTTTTAAATGTTGTTTTCCATTCATCACCCTCTTTCATTCTAATTTGATGATAGCCACTCCTAAGATCTATTTTAGAGAATATAGATGCTCCATGCAATTCATCTAGCATATCATCTAAGCGTGGAATAGGATGACGATATTTAACAGTAATGTTGTTAATAGCCCTACAATCTACACACATTCTCCATGTACCATCTTTCTTAGGGACTAATAACACAGGCACAACACTAGGACTTAAGCTTTCTCTAATATAACCCTTATCCAACAGTTCCTGGACTTGGGTTTGGACCTCTTGGGTCTCAGTTCCTCGAATAGGGGGTAGACCTGCTGGTATGTCATCGGGAAACACATCCTTAAATTCCTTAAGAAGGGCGAGAATGTTCAATGGAAGAGAAGCTTTAAGCTCTTCACTCAACATATTCAAGCTCTTACAAAGGCGCATAAGTGTTGTATTCCCATCCACAAATTCGTCTATGAATGTGCTTTTGGAAACCAAGAACACACCCTTAGGCCGAGTTTGGGGATCCACTTGGCTCGACTGACCCTCCTTATCTAACTCACCTTTACTTACCTTGCGCTTCTCAATCTCGTCAGCCACTTATGTAGGCGTCATGGGCTTGAGAACGACATTCTTTCCCTGAAAAGTAAAGGAGTATCTATTAGTAAATCCACCATGAATAACCTTACAATCAGATTGCCAAAGACGACCTAATAGAATATGACAAGCTTGCATAGGCACAATATCACATAAAACATCATCTTCATAATGTCCTAGTTTAATATGCACTTTAACTTGCCTATTTACTTTCAAGTTTCCACAGTCATTCATCCAATGCAATTTGTAAGGTCTAGGGTGTTGGACAATAGATAGGTGTAATTTTTCAACCATTTCTTGACTAGCTAGATTACAACAACTACCTCCATCGATGATCACATTAACAACCTTTCCTTTAACTATGCAGCCAGTATGAAACAAGTTTTCTCTTTGATTATCATCACAAGGTGTATGAACAACACTTAAAACTCTCCTAACAATCAAAGACTCCCCATGTTCATATTCGACCTCATCATCATTATTATCATAACACACAAGGTTGAGATTCTGATCATGGTCATTAGCATGCTCGTCATGTTCATCACAAGAATTTTCATATTCATATTCTCCTAAGTGATTAACCATGAGAGTTTTCTTATTAGGGCAATCCTTCATATAATGACCTCTACCTTGGCATTTAAAGCATACAATATCTCTAGAACGAGTGGTAGAAGGGTTAGGATTACTCCCTTTGGGACCAGTAGATGTCCCAGACGATTCACGTCCATTCCATGGACCTTTACCCTTGTCGAGGGGCTGCTGGGGCTGTCGGCTTTCACTCCTCCCTTGGGGCTGGTGAGCTCTCTCTCTAAAACCCATATCTGAGCGCCCTTGGGGCTGTTGTGGCCGAGATTGGCACCACCCTTGTTGTTGGCCACTCGACATTCTATTACCTTGGCTCTTGTAGCGTTGTCCCTTTTATACTTTAATTGCTAAATGTAACAAATCAGTAGGAGTAGTATAGGGAAAGTAATCAATTTCATGAGCTAAAGCGGGATGCAAGATCCTAAGATATCTAGCATTAGTTTTCTCATGTGATTCTACTACATTAGCTCTAGCCATGGTTTCTTGCATAAGGTTAAATGTTTCCTCAACGATTTTACTACCTTGCTTAAGATTCTCTAATCTTTGCATAAGCTCTCTATCATAATGTTGAGGTATAAATCTACTTCTCATTAATGCCTTTAATTAAAATACCTAAAAACATAAGTAAATAAGGTCTCTAAAAATAACAACTAGAAAAGGCCCAATTCGGCCCAATAGAAACACTTAGCCGAAAATGGGATCCAACCCTTAGAATAATTCGGCCAAAGCTGATCTAAGAAGGATCGACCTCTTCTTCAATCCCAATGCACATGTATCTCTTTAATGTAGGCTCGGGGAGTTGAACTTTTCTCGAGAACAAAGCATGACTCACAAAGTTGAATGAGTCTCTCTGAAGCTTCTTAGCTCTAGCTCGAGTCATTGGTCCTTCTCCAAGAATGATAGGTGTGTCAGGTGGAGCCGTAGAAGATGGTCCCGCATCAAAATGCATCCACACGAGCTCCTGGATCAAATACCTCATGCCCATGGAAACTCCTCACAAGGCCGACTGTAGGAGGGGTTGACCACGCCTGGATGGTTTTGATCTTGGCGTCGCCATCTTGGAGACCATTAGAGCTTTCTACAAAACCAAGAAAAGAAACGATATTAGTGCACAATTCATAGTTCATATTATCTTCAATATGTTCTAACTTAATATGCACTTTGGCTTGTTCATTGATCTCTAAGTTTCCATCAAAGGCTAGCAAGTTTTCATCCTTTTACAAGGCTGGATTTTCAGTCATCTCAAGGCTAGCAATATTAGAACAATTTCCTTTATCAATGATCATATTACTAACTATGCCTTTTTCTATGCATTTAGTATGACACAACTCTTCTCTTTGATTATCAACGCAAGGCACAGGTTGAACACTTAAATCAATCAAATAATCATCATGCTCATATTCAATGCAATTAATATCATCACAGGCAAGCAAATTAAGATCTTGATCATTTTCAACATGCTCTTCAATTTTATCAACAAACTGATTATTTACACTAGAAGGAACATGATGCTGATTAGTATTAGTAGAAGGAATAGGATGAGTTTCTTCCCTTTTATGCGGTGGCACTTCATCTCTAGGTGGTACTCCTTGTCCGGGCACCGTGTTAGAGCCAACACAAGAACTAAACACGGGGTTATAACAATCAATACTTTGTACCGGTAAGCCGTACCGAAGCTCTTATACCTTCAATCTTTCATCTATATTTGCCAGGGTCTCCATCATGGCATTGAAAGATTTCATCATCTCAGCATAAGTAATCGGGTTGTTGCCCTGGTTAGACATCATAAAGCAACAAACAAAGAACTAGGTAAAAGTTAGTGGAAATATAAACAACTCACAAGTGTTTCGCTCACACTCTTCTCTCTAATTGGTATGACAAGCTTGTTGGGGCAATCCACTTTGGGCAAATCAACACTCAAGCAAGGACTTAACGATCAAAAGAGAGTAATCAAGCGAAAGGACAAAGAACAAGCAACAAGGGACTCAACAAGAGCAAGAACACTCGACAAAAGCTGGACAACCAAGTCGAAATCGACCAAAGGGGGTCGAAATTGACCAAAGGCAGATTCGACAGAAGCTATAACGAGGTTGGGGGGTCGATATGGCCTCTCCAGTACTCGACACACAAAAATAGGAAAACAAAATGAAAGAAAAGAAAGAAAAACTTGGATTTTTACCTCTTTTTGATTTAAACCCTTAGTATAGATGTTGTAGTTGCAAGGTAGGGCTTAAAAAAAATTATGGTTTGGGAGGTATGTGTTTGAAGGTTGTCGACTAGGGCTATAACAAATTCACCAAATTTGGTCCTTAAGCTTTCTTGCACTAAATACAATCCTTCTAGGTCAAAGCTTGAATGTGTATATATATATATATTGAATATGTGGACTGTTTTTTTTTTTTTTTTTGACTATTTCGGACTATTTTTTTTCCACTAATGCAAGAAAATATCTATGAAATAAAAAGGAATCTTGAAAATTTAAACTATGGTGAAAGAAAAATAAAATTTATGTAGCCCTAATGAAATATATATAGTTGAAGCTTTGGCTAATTTTGGTAGGTATTTCTATCTATGCTCTTTATGATCTAGGATAGATATAATTTCCTATTGGAATTTCAGAAATTACTAATCCCAAAATAAATAAAAGATGGAACAACAAATTGCTACTGGTCTCGCCTACCAATTATTGCTACTGGCTTTGGCTAATTAGGTTTAATCTTGATAGGTGCCGATAAGCCTAATTAGGTTTAATCTTGATAGGTGCCGATTATAGTTTCTTCTTGAGCAAATGGTGTCGGCCTGCCACAAGGGAGGAATCGGCTCCAAAGGTTGCTACTGGTCTAGGCTAGTATGTGTTTAGGCCTAAGGCAACCACACAATCACAAACAAAAGGTTAGTAACAATCAAAATTCAAGAATTCAAGAAGTAAAAGACCAAAACTAACAAAGACTCTTTTTTTTGTAGGGAAACAAAAACCACACAACTTTGATGTCGGAAACCAAAGCTTTGATACCAATTTGATACGGGGTTAGCTGTAGGATGGCTTGATCTTCGACAATCAAGACTCAAAGATAAGAACGGAAGCAAAGACTCAAGAACAAGAACAAAGACTCGAAATTGAAAGCAAGACACGACCGATAAGGACTGAATCGAACTAAAATAGAACGAGATAAAGACCTCATGCCTCCTAAGAGGGTAGGAACCAAATACCAAAGACTATAAAGCCCGCCTCTACAACCTTACACACCCAAGCGGACAACTTGGAGGCACAAGGAGGGGACTTGTAATTACCAGGATCACCAAGCTCTCGCGAGGTTGATGAACTCAAAGCAAACCAACCAAGATCAATTACCAATTTGCAATCGATGAGCCACACTACGAATCGACCGACTTTCTCTCTTTGTGTTTCACACAAAGGAATTTCATTCATGAAAAGACGTCTGAATTATTCTACAATGGGGATCGGCCTTATATAACCTAAAAGGCTGATTTTCTAATACAAATAATAAATAAAAGATTTAATAAAAATAAACCCTAAAGTTACCTAAAATAACTTAAGTAAAATAGTTACTAAAAATCACAATAAAAATGTTCCAACACTTGAGTAAATTCGGCTAAACATATGACAGCTTCAAAGAATGTGATTTTCGGCCAAGCTCTAGGTCGAATCTGGAAAAACCTTCAACATCAAAGTTGTAGATCTCTTCGTCCTCGTTCTGACAAGGTATGACACGATCCAATCCGATTAATATTGAATCCGTACGACTCATTTTACTGAGACGTCAAAAAGCTGTCAAACGGCTGAACGAATCTAAAAATGAACGACCATCAAGCTTGCACCTTTGGACCTTCTCCCATGGGGGAGCCTTCTTCTTTCTCTTGAGAATGACATCATTCTCACGAGCTCGAATCATAGGTACATCCCCAAGTATAGGCGTGTTTGGAGGTGTCTTGAACGATCCCGCATCAGCAGGGATAGAAATGTCATCAAACATTGTAACAGTTGTATATGGAGGACGGTGGAGAATTGCTGAAACAAGATTATTGTTCGATGGAAACACTACTTCAACGACTTTTGTGCTAGACGATTCAACCACTTTATCAACCTTGAGGGACAAGGTTTGCAGCAGATTCAATGTTGATGAATCTGTTGTTGAATTGGAATTCAACCATTTGCACCCCTTCAAAACATTGAAAGTACCGCTTAAGGTAGATTCTGACGCTGATTTGAGAGAATTCTTGTTGTTGAGTAAATTGGATGGAGTAAACTTAGTTGTTGAGTTGTGTGACAGCAACACCTTGCCGTTAGATATTTTTGTCCATGATTTTCCAATTCATGCAGATGCTTCTGCCATAAACACACATTCTGGTGTGCTTGCTGAAACTGAGGATATAGAGAGTAGGAACAGATTTGATGATGATCAATATTTTGATGACATGGATATATCAGAAGATATCTCTATTTTTGATGACATGCAGGATTTGCCGCAAAATGATATGGATGCTAAAAGATTTTCAGATTACTCTAAAGCTGAAAATAGTGGATCATTTTCAGATAACTCTAGTGATGGATATTGGAATGAACGTTATGCCATAATGAAAAGAAGAGGAAACACGGTTGGTGAAAGGGGTGCTGGAAGCTCTATCATGGACAGTGTTGTCAACCGTGTCACTTGAGACCCAAAGCTTATGTATGTTGGAAAAACCTTCGAATCTAGACAAGCAGTAAAGGATGCTCTATATATTATGAAACGTTTGGGATACCCGATCCTTCGCTTGTGGGCTCAAGATCAAGAACCACGATGTATATTTGCCCGATCTTGCAATGCTCTTCCGATATCTCCTGATTAACAATTGAATTAAACTAATTAAACAATAACTCTTAACTTAATAAATTACAACTAATTAAACTAACTTAAAGGTAAACAGCATTAAACTAAACTAAGTAATAACACTAACTAAAAGCAACAACCTTTATAACTTAAGAAAATTAAACTATTAACAACGGAAGGCAACTTAGTTAAATTGAACTAATTAGCAAAATTGACAGAAAAGGAACGCAAGGAAAGCGAGGGTCTGGAAGCGCGCGACAATGGCGGCGGAACTGGCTTGCTTGCCGGAAGGGTAGCCGAGCACACAAGAGTACTCTCCTCAGGGTGTGCGGACGCGGGTGTTTGCCGGTAGCGACAGCGGGAACCGCGAGAGCGAGCGTGCGCGAGATCGAGAGCGCGACGCTGGAGTTGAGGGACGAAGACTAGCGATCGCCGGGCTTGCGAGCGATGTTGCTGGAGCGAAGAGGCAGCGAGCGCGAGTGCGCCCCAGCGCCTGCCGCCGAGGCCTGCGGAGCTTGTGCCGAGGCCAAGCGCCAAGGAAGCTTGTTGCTTGCGTCGTCAAGGGTTGGTCGAGATCGGCTTTGTGGTTGCCGATCAAGAACAGGGGTACGGTGAAGGTTAAGGATGATGGTGATGATTGTGAAGTGCCGAAAGAACATAAGCCTTTGGGATTGATAACCGAGAACCCTTTAATCCTATAAAGGGGTTTCTCAATTCTATTCAATCTGCTTTAATTCAAAGAGAACTACATTGTTTAAATAGAAAACTAACAACCAATTCTAATCGTGCAAAATAGAATTTAGGTTGATAAAGATAGATAAAAAATGACCTAAAGATAAATAAACCTAACTAAGATAGAATTTAAATACTTAGGGAACAAGATATATCTAGAGGAAATATAATCTTGTACATTATTAATCTAATTGCATAAAATAATAATTAATAAAATAATAAACTAATTTGAAGACTAGAACCGGCCCACACATTCAAGCTACTCGACATGGGCCTCAAGAGCACTCGACATGGGCCAAGGCCCACTCGATATACATCTTGAATCTTCTTCCATGGTGGAGCCTTCTTCTTCCGTTTGAGGATGACATCACATTATGTCGATGAGAGATATATTTGGATTTGAGGTTAAAAAATCAACACCAAAATATTATAGAGCAATATGTATAGACAAAAATTGTGATTGGAAATTGCATACAAAAAGAGTGTCTGCTATTTGTCATGAGGTGATATTGTATAAAGATATACACACATGCACATGGGATACAAGAACAAGACACTGCAGACAAACACCATCCAATGTTATTGGCAGCTTCATAAAATCAAGGTGACTACCGTTTCATCAATTATTTTTAGTATATTTTTTTTGTTGATCATATCAATCAGTTTCAACATTCAGTTTCCCCATGTAGTTTAAGCAATCAGTTTTAGCATATTGATAGTTTAATCAATCAGTTTAAGCAATCATTTACTCATTGCTGAATTTTTTACAGCGGATACAACCCAAAACAAATTATTGATAAGATGATAAAGGACCACAAGATCTCAATTACTTATTGGAAAGCATGGAAGGCAGCACAAATAGCACAAGTGAGAGAAAAGGGGACACCGGAATCAAATTTCGCTGCATTAGTATCATATTGTCACATGCTTATGGAAAAAAATCCAGGGACATTAGCTTTCATTTCAATAGACGACGCTGGAAGGTTCAAATACATGTTCCTGTCTTATGGACAATGCATTAGAGCATTCCACTTCTTAAAAAAGGTATGTATATGTGCATAATCATTTATACTTTAGCAAAGTTATGAAGATTTCATCATTTACCTTTTTATTGTAAGTTGTTGTTGTAGATGGCACCTTCTTAACAGGGAAATATAAGGGTATATATTGCTTGGAGCAGTTACACAAGATGCAAATATGAAATTATACCCGCTGACTATTGGGATTGTTGACACATAAAATAATGCATCTTGGGAATGGCTTTTTCAGCAACTCATTAAAGTTATACCACCTACAGATGTTTGCTATTTGTTTCTGATAGACATTCGAGCATTGCTAAAGCTATCTCCAAGATATACCCTAATGCTATCCATTGCATATGTATGTGGCATTTGAAGGAGAGCATAAAGGCAACTTTCAAGAAAGGGCATCTTTCCGACATGTATGTTCCAACAGGCTGCTGAAACCTACACTGTTAGTGATTTTGCTCACCAATTTGACCGTATAAAAGAAGAATGCCCAAGACTTGCAACCTATTTAATTTCTGCAAGGCTGGAGAGGTGGGCAAGAGCACATGCAAAGGGTGATCGGTATAACATGATGACATCAAACAACGTTGAAAGCTTAAACTCTGTTTTGAGTGGTAAAAAAATCCCCCCATTGTTGCACTGTTAGATAAAGAAGGTCACGAGAGAATGATTGACATGCTAATTGTTTGGGATCGAGAGTACACAGAAGGATTAATGCTTGATCTCGATCAAGACAATGAACAAGATCTAGAGGTTGATAATACTCTAGATTTAGTACAAGATTATGATGATGGTGATGACGATTTGGGAGTCAACATGGGTGAAAAAGGAGTCTTGAACCTGGACGAATGCAACTAAATTATTGAAGAATCTAGTCAGCCTTTATATGCTTTGTCTTTTTCTTTTTTACTATTTAGCATGTGAATGGTATTATTGAGTCAGCACTGTGTGCTTTTATTGCTTTCTGAGTGAGTAGGGGCCCATCTGTCGGCCATTTGTCAAAAGGAGACGTTGGAAGGTATCCAATGCTCTCTCTTCAGCTCTATAAATAGAGCCATTCTAAGACTTCTCAAGGCACCGAATCCCAGAGAGAGAAATCCATATGCTCAGAGAGAAGAAATCTTGTAAATCAGAAAGACAAGTAGAAACGTTTTGAATTTGAGTAGATCGGTGTTTCCATCACTCCAAAGTTCAAAACCTTTCAATGGATCTTATGATATGAGTGTTAAGTGTGTTTTTGTAAGTTCTAAATTAGGAGTGCTTGTGTGATGTAATATTTCCCAGATTCAATAAAGTTTGTTTTTAAGAAAGGGAAATCTACTTAATTGAACACTATGTTCTGAATATTCTGTTTTCTTAATTCTAATCCCTTCACTCTCTCAAAATCAAAACCGTACCAAAGGCTAGAGACTACGGTCTGAGGTAGGAAACGAAACAGATCTGTGCTCAGTCTGGACTAAGGGAGGCCTCGTTGAAGGTTAGCCACCTCTAGAAAGCCGGAAGCTAAGGAACACCGGTGGTTCAGAGTAACTACGTTCAGGTATGGGTCTAACCTCTTTAACTTGAAGTGTTAGTTGCAGAGCGTGGTGGGCTTAAAACCACATAAAACTTATTATTCATAATATAGTTGGTAGATTATGGTAGTTAGTACCACCAAAAGTCATTTATAAACAAGCAATATTAAGTCAGTAAGTAATATTACTAGATATAAGAAATCAAGGATAAAATTTGCAATTTGATAAAAAAAAAAAAAAGTACGGGTATCTTTTTAATTTTCACCAATTAAGTGGGACCCTTGGTGGTGCATATAGTAAAAAATTGGGGTGCATCTATCATCACCCTAATATTTACACCCTTAAAATTTACTATATACACCACACCCTATTTTGGGATATGTGGTGTATATAGTAAGATGTAATTAAATGGGTGATAATATTTTTTTTTATTTTAAAAAAAATATTAAAAAGTGGGATATGTGGTGTATATAGTAAATTTTTAGGGTAAACTAGTGTAATACCCGTGCCTTGAAGGCACGGGAGCTTGATCCATTTTAATTTGAACATCATTTTATATATCTATATAATACTATATTAATATATATATATACGTGTTTACAACAAAAATATGTATAAAATATTTTTTTATAATTTATAAATTAGTTGGAAAGAGATACGATACAAATTTTGAAAATGATTTAATAAGGTAAAGTAGTAATAATACTCAAACACACCATCTAATATAATTTGAAATAAATATATAATTATTATCATTAGCATAGATCTAAAAAAAGTAAAATATAAGCTCCCGTACAAATATTAAAAAATCATAAGCACATGATTGTGTGGATAATTTTGAAGTTAAATATGTAGATGTACATAACTTATTGATTATTTTCATGAGAAAGATGGTTAGAAAGATAGAGAAATTAATAGTGAAAATAAAGGTAAGATGGTAAAAAAAAAGATCCTTAAAGGTAGAAAAGTGATCTAAGAAGCCTCATCCAAGATGTAAAATAAGCATTAGTAATGCTTGTGAGTCTTAAAATATTATTTATTTTTCGATAGACATTTAAGATGTCTAAAATAATTAAATTATAAAATAACACTTATTTGGCTCTAATTGATTTTTATAATTAATTTTTGAAATCGAATATTTACAAATTGATTATTACATGTTCGTTGTATGTAGACATTGTGGGGAATATTGCAATCGGTTAAAAATGATAAATCAACAATTTCAATATCCAAGAATAAAATTAGCCAAGAATTGACGAATGTTCAATGTACGTAGACGATTAAAATAGATCACAAATTGACATACAACATATCAAATTAAATAATATTTTAGTATAAAAATAGGAAACAAATAGACATTTTAGTATAAAAATAGGAAACAAATATGTCTATCTATTATTGCAATCGGAAAAAAAAAATGGAAACATGTCTCAATATTTACGGCAATATAACCGAAAATAAAAAAAAAAGAATGGATTCAAATCATATTTAAAATAGGAAACAAATATTTTAAAGTTTCCATAATAATATTGACCAATAAGAAAATCTCATTTGAATAAAAAATTCAACTTTAATTGTGGGCATGACACATCAGCAAAATGCTAGCAGAATTAGTAATATTAATAGATAGATAACATTGGCTAATTAAATTTATATATAAACTAGTAAAATAATAGTATGATTTTAAAATCTAGTAAAAAAATTATCCTAAATGCTAATATTTGAAACTCTATTTTTGGGTTTAAAATCAATCAACGATATACAAACAAAGAAATCAAACCCTAAATCAATTCGAATTTCGGCTATATCCATAGCCAAAAATAATTTTCCGACTACCCCAACATATTTTGATGAAATATCAACCTTATTTTATACATAGAGAGTGTATAATTTAGAAGATAATATTTGAAAAATAAAATAAAAAGTAAATTATTCATTTATAACAACATAATCATTATAAATTTGTATGAATAATCATGTTGATACAAATGAATAATTTTTTTATGAAAAAAAAACCGATTAATATATACGAGTAATTATATTACGTCGTATGAATAATATGTTTCTTTATAATTTATGTCGTAAAAGTTGTTTACACTATATATATCCTATATATACACACGATCGAGTTTTCCATTTATAACATTTGTATTATTTTAAGTCAAACTATATATGCATATGTTTTTTGACAAAATTGGGGGCTATATACTCTGCATGGGTGTTGTATGTCGACAAGGAAAATAACATTATCACCTCGTGAGCGAATGAGATAGTCTTCATCATCATGGAATCAACTTTGACTCTCCTTTCCCAATTGGAGTAAAAATTAATCACGCAATTTGGAATATTTAATTTTATCAAAACGAGAGAATCTGGCAAATTAATGAATTGAATCTATTATCTCTATATATATGCTTGAAAGATTATGTACGTGTTGTCAAATTTCTAGAAGCTGGTCCTTTACACGATTTTATTTCCATTCTATATATGAAACCTCGCCCATTTCGCCACGTATCTTCTTCACCAAACTTGGATAGCTATTGTTCATTAAAATCGACTTTCTAACACAAAAGTTTAAAACAATATATTCTATTTATATACTTTGGAGCATCTTATATCGTTTTTGTTGCTTTATATTTTATGATTGATATGATGATATAGTGATGGAAAATGCACATTGATAATGAACTACCATGTCTATGTATAAAAGGGCGGTATCTGTATATAGCGTTGCACAGTTCAAGCAAGAAAAACTATTAGTATTGTGTGGATTACTAAGCGGAAAGGTTGGCGATACAGATCGAGTAATTATTGTTAATGAAATTAATTCATTGGGATCGATTCGATCAACTTCTCATCTCCAACCAGTTTAGACCATGATCTGTTAATCTGTTATGCTTAAAGAATGTTAGGAGTGTGCAATATGAGAGGTGAAGTTACCTCATGTTGCAACAGCAAGCAAACTATAAACAAACAAGCTTTAGTATATAAGTTGATGACTTACTTCTCTTATTGACATGATTATGGCTCTTTATTTGGAGACGAGAGGGTGTTATAACCCACAGATGGGAAAATATATTTTTTTTACAAAAATTTAAAATATCTATTATTTAGTTGTAATATGTAAGAAAATTGTAATAGAACAAAAAAACATAGGGTAATTGAGCAAAAGATTAACCTCCCATATTTTTTTTATATAATTTGAAAATATATTATATATCCTTATGAAATATGACATACAATATACCATGCATGGATCTCATGATCTCAATGGGTCAAAATTTGTTATGTGTTTATAATCCTTGTAATATGTTGTAAAAGAGACAATGGTTTATTTGGTTTGTATGATGCACTAGCAACTAGGACAGGTTCACTAAGAGCTAAATATAACCTAGCCATTGCCATGATCAAGAAAAAGCTCATTGGACTCATGGTTTCACCATGTTAGGGACCAATGGCTAGCCTTGAGTCATAAGGTGAAGCTAAGGTGTGTTTATTGCCTAAGTGTTGGTTGTTGGGTCCCTTTGCATTTGGATGTTTGCATATGGGAGCTCGTAAAGATTTGAGCATATTCCACTTGGCCCAAATCTGAGCCCATGTCTCTCGGCTCTCTTTTGAACGTTGTAACCTTAGCCCTTATAAACCCTCTTTCGGACACCTCTGAGAACTATAGCATCGCTCTCATTCTCTTTGGTAAGCCAAGGGGCGACTAGGTTAGGGTTTGGCTTTCTAGCCACTCGACGCCGGCGATTCTCTTCAAGGGTGCTCCTCTGGGTTAATGCTACCTGAGTACCTGCTCGTTTGACGAAGAAGAAACTGAATGGAGAGTTCTGCGTGGAGATATCTCTCCTTAGATTTCTCGGTGTTCTTCATAGACGATTTCTAACCCTATTCCGTGTTTATCTTCTTTGTCCTTGTTTAGTTTGAATCGCGTATTAGTGCTTGTGCATCTGAAACCTTTGTAATCTGTCTCTAAACCTTTGGATGCTTAGTGAAATTGGGTGAACCTCTCCTCCTGAGGTTCTGCGGATGTAGGAAAACCGAACCGTGTAAACAAAGCTTGTGTATGCTTTCTTGGTTTTTTCTGCATTTGTATGGTTCGTTTTTACAAAGCTATTCGAAACTTAGAAACCCTAGATCGAATAATTGATATCAGAGCCAGGTTTAGCCCTCTTTCGTTTTACGAGAAAGGGTTGAACCGGCTTGATCCTTTGCGCTTCCGCTGGATCTAGGGTTTACTGTTTCCGTTTAGCTCTCT
The DNA here is from genome assembly GCA_037127255.1 of Persicaria tinctoria. Lineage (NCBI taxonomy): Eukaryota > Viridiplantae > Streptophyta > Magnoliopsida > Caryophyllales > Polygonaceae > Persicaria > Persicaria tinctoria. The sequence goes on from JBANSL010000015.1 coordinate 14,616,796, forward strand.
TGTGTGTTTTGTTATTCAGGAACAAGAAAAAACCTCAAAAATATCTTTGTTTACTTTAGGGTTTCCTAGATCTAGCCTTTATTGCTTTATATCCTTCGTATTAAGTTTTTCCTAACTTATACTTGTGTTTTTCTATGGCAGAGAACACAGTGAGGATGAAGCCCTTTGATAGGACTACTGACTTTGTCATGTGGCAAGTCAAAATGAAGGTTGTGTTGATCAAGGAGAAGTGCTGGAAGGCTGTGACATAAGCCTATCCTACTGGCACTACAGACATATCCAAGTCTGAAATGGATGAGCAAGCTCATTCAGAAATAATGATAAGGTTAGCTGACGACGTAGCTCGTCAGGTGGTGAGCAAAACTTCTGCTAAATCTCTCTAGGATGCTCTTGAGTCTCTTTATCTGACTAAGTCCTTGCCTAGAAAGATATCTATGTTGTGTCGTTTGTTCACTTTTAAAATGGATATTAACCTGTCATTAAATGAAAACTTGGATAAATTTCTTAGACTTACTCAAGAGCTTGAAAGATGTGATGATAAGGTTAAAGATACTCATCAAGTTGTGTTGTTATTGAACTCTCTACCTTCATAATTTGACACTTTTAAGGATGTGATTCAATTCAGTAATGATGACTTGAGTAAAGAAAAAATTCTTGAGTCTATTATTGAGAAAAATGAGATCATGAAAGTGTTCAAATCTAAAAATGAGAAGAAAATTGAAAACAATAACAAACCTGAGGCTCTCATTACAAAGGCTAAGAGTAAGAACAATAACAAGAAGTCTAAGAAGAAAGATAAGGAAAATGATGAGTCTAATTCTTCTGGAGAAGGCAACAGTAATAGAAATTTCCATTATTGTGATAAACCTGGGCATTTCATTAAAGACTGTTATAAAAAGAAAAAAGCTGATGAAAACAAGAAGAAAAAGGAAACTGCTGCTATGTTTGAACAACAAACTGACTATTCTCATCAATTGCTTGTGTGTTCCTTTGATGTGCTTTCTAATACTTGGATTTTAGACTCTGGTTGCACCATTCATGCTACTCTTGATAGATCTATGTTTAGTTCCTTGTCTGAGTATGATGGTGGTGATGTTTTGCTTGGTGATAACATTGCATTGTCTATTAAGGGTATTGGAAATGTACCTATTAGAATGTTTGATGGGAAAGTTAGGGTTCTCCAAAAGGTCAGGTGGGTGCCTGATCTTAAGAGAAATTTGATGTCTGAATCTGTTTTGGATGATTCTAAGTATCACATTAACACTTGTAGTGGGATTAAGGAAGTCTCTAAAAATGGGACTATACTTATACGCAGTGTCAAGAAATGAGGACTATACTATGTTATAGGAACTCCTGAACTGAACTGTACCACTATAAATGGTGATGTGGCACTTAATCAGACCAAAATTTGGCACTCTAGACTTTGTCATATTGGCATTAATGGTTTGAATCATCTGTTTAAGTCTGGCATGATTAATTCTAAACCTGTTAATCTGAAATTATGTGAAGGTTGCATTTATGGTAAGAAGTCTAAACATGCTTTTCCTAAGTCTTCTTATGTTTCAAAGAAACCCCTTGAGTATGTTCATTCTGATTTGTGGGGTCTTGCTCAGATTGATACTATAGGAGGTAGAAAATATTTCATATCTTTTATAGATCATTACTCTAGGAAGGTGTGGGTTTATTTGCTTAAATAAAAAACTGAAGCTTTTGATATGTTTAAGACTTGGAAAATGCTTGCTGAGAATGAATCTGATCATAAGCTTTAATGTTTAAGAACTGACAATGGTTTAGAATTTTGCAATCATGCATTTGATGATTTTTGTAAGCATCATGTTATTAAAAGGCATTTCTAAGTCCCTGGCACACCTCAACAAAATGGTATAGCTGAGAGAATGAACAGGACCTTGCTTGAGAAAGCAAGGTGCATGTTATTCAGTGCTGGGATGAAACCTTATTTGTGGGGTGAGGCTGTCAACACATCTGCTAACCTCATAAATAGGTGCCCCTCTTCTGTTGTGGAGTTTAAGACTCCACAGGAGATGTGGTCTGGGAAAAAGCCTGATCTGACATACCTTAGGCCATTTGGATGCACTGCCTACACACATGTGTCTCAAGGCAAGTTGCAACCAAGGGCCCAAAAGGCAATCATGTTAGGATATCCTGAGGGCACTAAGGGTTATACGTTATTGCTGATACAACCTCATGGTTTTAAAGTAATAACCTCAAGAAATGTGACTTTTAATGAGGATGCTTACCATTATAAAGCTGAACTGACAAGTTCTGATGAGTGTGCGGGTACCCCTAAAGCAGCTAAGGATATTCCTACCTTCTTCTTACCTTATGAGGCCATCCAACCTCCAGATGATGAGGATGGACCCTTCCCTGAAGATGACTCCTCTCATGGTGAGGAGCACGATCCAAAGCTTCTTTCAAACCAAGATGAAGGTCATTTAAATGACCACATTGATTAAGAAGATCACTCTGATGATCTAAATGAAGAGCATTCACCCCACCAATCTGGTGGGAAACTAAGTTCATCTTCCTCTCTATCTCACTCTCAGTCTGGAGAGTCTTCTATGAATGATACTTTTGTGCATGATGTGCATGATCTCAGTAATTATCAACTCACTAGAGATAGAGAACCTAGAGCAATTAAACCTAACAGATGGTATATTAATTTTGCTGAATTGAAAGATATTGATTTGGTGGAGTTTGCCTTTATTTCTGCTGAACTTGTTAGATTCTATACTCCCGAGTATTTTGATCAAGCTTTAAAAAATTCAAACTCTAAATATTGGTTGAAAGCTATGCAAGATGAGTTACAATCTATGGTTGTTAACAAAACCTAGGTGTTGGTTCCTAAACCTAAAAATGCCAGGATTATAGATTGTAAATGGATCTACAAGTTAAAGGACAGTGTGAAACCTAATGAACCACCTAGATACAAAGCTAGGCTTGTGGCTAAGGGTTTTACTCAGAAAGAGGGAATTGATTACAATGACATCTTTGCACCTATGGTTAAGTACAAAACATTGAGGTTATTGTTTGCTGTTGCCACTGTGCATGACTGGGATTTGGTGCAAATGGATGTAAAAACTGCTTTTCTTCATGGTGACTTGCATGAAATTATTTACATGAAACAACCAAAAGGATTTGCTGATGCTAAGAAACCTGATCATTTGTGTTTTCTTAAGAAATTTATATATGGAACTTGAAATTTGATTCTTGCATGAGGAAACTTGGTTTCCTGAGAAGCAGTTATGACACTTGCTTGTATTTTAAAGGTGTTAAGTATAAATCTCCTTTTTATGTGCTCCTTTATGTTGATGACATTCTTATCATGTGCAACTCTAAAGTTCTTATTGCTGCTGTAAAAAGAGACTTGAAACTGCATTTTGATATGAAAGACTTAGGAGCGGCTAAAAGAATACTTGGCATCAATATCACTAGAGATAGGAAAAAGAAACTTACGTGGCTTTCTCAAAGTGATTATGTTCAGAAGGTTCTTGATAAATTCAAAATGAATTGCTCAAAACCCACAAGTATTCCCCTAGGAGGGCATTTAGACTCAACCAAAAAGCATTGTCCCACTGAAGCTGCTGAAAAGGAAAAAATGTCTAAAATTCCCTATGATGTTGTTGTTGGGTATGTCATGTATGCCATGTTATGCACTAGACTTGACCTTGCATTTGCTATAAGTGTTCTTAGTCGTTTTATGTCTAACCCTGGTAATGTCCATTGGGGTGGCATGAAGTATTTGCTCAGATATCTCCGTGGGACAAAAAATTACTGCCTTTTGTTTGGTGAACATGCTTCAAAGCATGATTTGCATGGGTTTGTTGATTCTGATTATGCAGGAAACAAAGACAATAGAAAATCAACTACTGCATATGTTTACACTTGGGCTGGTAATTGCATATCATGGAAGTCACATCTACAATCCATTGTAGCTCTGTCATCATCAATAGAGGCTGAGTATGTTGCTGCAACTGAGGCAGCTAAAGAGGCTTCCTGGCTGGCTGGAATACTTGGTGAAATCTTCCCTGTGACTTTTTACCTGTTTTACATATGGATAGTCAAAGTGCTTTGTATTTGTGTAAGGATCTTGTCTCTCATGAAAAGTCCAAACACATTGATGTGAGGCATCATTACATCCATGTTCAGGTTGAAAAGAATCTCATATATGTGAAGAAGATTAAGGGAGACCTTAATCCTGCTGATTTTGGTACCAAACTTGTCACAACTGACAAATTCTCATTTTGAAGGAACTTCCTGCATATATGGGAGGGTACCTGAGCGCCTTAGCTCTTCTTGAACCGACGATGGACTGGAGGGATCCCAACTCACTACTGGTGACCAAAGGAGAACATGATCACAAGGATTAAGAAGGCAATTGTTATGTGTTTATAATCCTTGTAATATGTTGTAAAAGAGACAATGGTTAATTTGGTTTGTATGATGCACTAGCAACTAAGACAGGTTCACTAAGGGCTAAACATAACCTAGTCATTGCCATGATCAAGGAAAAGCTCATTGGACCAATGGTTTCACCATGTTAGGGACCAATGGCTAGCCTTGACTCATAAGGTGAAGCTAAGGTGTGTTTATTGCCTAAGTGTTGGTTGTTGGGTCCTTTGTGTTTGGATGTTTGCAGATGGGAGCTCGTAAAGATTTGGGCCTATTCCACTTGGCCCAAATCTGAGCCCATGTCTCTCGGCTCTCTTTCGAACGTTGTAACTCTAGCCCTTATAAACCCTCTTTCGGACACCTCTGAGAACTGTAGCATCGCTCTCATTCTCTTTGGTAAGCCAAGGGGCGACTAGGTTAGGGTTTGGGAGGAAAAACACCAGGGTTTGGCTTTCTAGCCACTCGACGTTGGCGATTCTCTTCAAGGGTGCTTCTCTAGGTTGATGCTACCTGAGTACCTGCTTGTTTGACAAAGAAGAAACTGAATGGAGGGTTTTGCGTGGAGAAATCTCTCCTGAGATTTCTCGGTGTCCTTCTCGGACGATTTCTAATCCTATTCCGTGTTTATATTCTTTGTCCTTGTTTAGTTTGAATCGCGTCTTAGTGCTTGTGTATCTGAAATCTTTGGATGCTTATTGAAATTGGGTGAACCTTCCCTCCTAAGGTTCCGCGGATGTAGAGAAACCGAACCGCGTAAACAAAGATTGTGTGTGATTTCTTGGTTGTTTCTGCACTTGTTTGGTTCGTTTTTACAAAGAGCTATTTGAAACTTGGAAACCCTGGATCGAACAAAATTAATATGTGGATGGCTGCTTCTCGTTGCCTCAACACGTGGGTGCACATGAGGTGCCCACCTTGTACCTTGCAATTGCTACCATTTACATTCGCTTTCACTTTATTTGCTTCATTGCTAATTTATTATTTTTTTTATCGGAATTGAAAAAGAGTTTTGTTGAATTGGATTCCAAACAATACTAATGGCAATCAATTATACTCCATTTATTTATTATTTATGTACATTTTTAAAAATAATAAAAACTACTCTCCCATCTCGAAATTTAGGTCGTTTTAGGTCTTTATTCTTGTATCAAAATAGATGTCATCTTAAATTTTCTATGTAAGGGATAGTAATGATTTGTATTGATTTGTCTGTTGTTGACTTTTTTAAATATTTTAATTGATTAAAAAATACAGTGGGTATTAAAAATTAATAAAACTTATGAAAAAATTATTGGAATGATGATTTTGATTGAGGGATGAGTGTTTTATTAAAACTTGTGCAAAATCCTAAAACAATTTAAAATTTTGAGACGGATGGAGTATATAATATTGTCTTTTAATAGATGAAATTGTTAGGTTCCGATTGGGATTCATGGGATTTAAGGGAAATAGGAAGGGATTAGAGAGAATGTTGAGAATATGAGTTGTGGGAGAACCCACATTGATTAAGTGAATCCAAGTCTTACATATAATCCGGTGGGCTACCCCACCTAACACCATGTGTGTTCGGGTTGGTTAGCGCGTACGCGCTTGGGCGTGTGACCCCCCCCCCCCCCCCCCCCGACGTAGTATCATAGCTCAGGTTCGGCTGGGTACGGTATGGTTTGGGTTCCTGGTCTAATAATTGGTTGGCCGACCTTAAGACTTATGTCGTCAAGTGCAACTGGCAGGAACCCCACTCGGCTTGGTTAGCGCGTATGCGTTTGGACATGTGACCCCCACGTCGTATGACCCACATTGATTAAAAAGTGAATTGGACGTGTGTGACCCCCACGTCGTATGACCCACGTTGATTAAAAAGTGAATCCAAGTCTTGCATATAAGCCGGTCGGCTTGTGTGCTCGGGAAAAGAGGGAGTAAGGGTATAGAGAAGGTAAAGGCTATGAGAGATAAAGGATATTGATTTCATTACTGACTGATGATTTCTCTAATACAACATATATTATATTTATTATATACTAATTATAATCCTTACCCATAATATCCATGGGAATAGAGTAAAATGGAACAAATGCAATTTGACACCCAATGAAAACGCAGAAATTTTTTTGCATTGAAAAGATATTAATTTGAATATAAATCTCAATTCATGAATCTTTTGATAGTACAACACTACAACATAGATACATTGGATGAAAACACAAACGTTTGGAGGTCGACACACAAGCAATGCAAGTACCAACATAAATACAGTGATGGAAACGTTTAGACACTTATGTATGAACCACGATTTTAGCAAAGTCTTAGTCCTAAAGGACCTTATAATATCATTTTCAAAGAACCACAACTTTACACGTCTTGTTCAATTCACTATTGCATTGCATTTTGCATTTTGCAACCCTTCTAATCCACGAACAAGGTTCATATATCTTTGATTTTTTTATTATTTGGTAAGAATATTGATAGATTAGACAATATAGCAAGCAAGAATAATCGATAAAAATATATTCGTAATCATTTTACTTAAATCTTAAATTTGAACTCAAACTAGTTTATAAACCTTTTTTTCAAGCATATATACCTAGTTACCTACTGTAAAGCATGAAATCTGCACTTCGATCCTTGTCGATGTCAATCGATCCTGCACTTTTTGGTGTCGATCGATCCTGCATAGATTAGTAGAGGAAGAGGTGGGGCTCGCTCCCCCGGAGGAGCCTCCAGCGCTCAAATCAGAATTGTGTGGCTGGTCGAGAAGCCTCCGCTAACCCTAATAGTTCAATTATATTTTTGTATAAAGATGTATAGTATAGTTGTTTAAAACATAAATATAATTATTTTTTAAAATAATGTAATTTTGTAGCCTAAATAATTAAACATAACACACAAGCTTTCATAATGTGTTGTAGTCTTGTAAAAGATCTCCTCTCTAATACTCCTTCTTTTCGATAAAATATATCGTTTACTATTCACATATGTTTTTTAAGACTGCTAAAAACAATATATAATACCCAATTTTTAATAAATATAAGACATATTATAAAAAAATTTAATATTTTACTCCCTTCAATCAGTAATATAAGATACTTTACTACATTACATGTATTTTAAGGAGTTAAAAACTATATTTATACAATATCATTTTTTTTAAAAAAAATACAATTTAATACATATGAGTATTAAGTATCAAATAAAAATCATATAATGTATCAAAAAAATCATATAATTTTTATCTTTTTAAAATACATGTTAAGTAGTAAAGCCTCATGTGCTGTTCTTGTTGTGTTGCAGGCTTCTTGTGTGCGGTGGTTGATTTGTCATGTTCGATGACGTCGTGGATGTGCGATCAACACCTGATGGCTCATTTGAGTCCACAATCCGAGGTGTCCGTTAGTGTTCCCCAGAATTCTTTGAGCGTGTTGTCCTTTTGGCCGATTGTTTCGTTCATTTGTGATATTCAGTGTAGAATGACTTGTACGTTAAGTTCCTTGTATTTTACGGAGTATTTAGTTATGTCATTTGCTTCGGTAATTTTCTTTCTGTCATTTGCTTCAGTTATTTGCTTATGTAATTTGGTTCCAGTTGTACATGATGGTTAGTCCATCTAACGACTTGTCCGATCTCTCGGTTTCTCTAGGCTTGTCTAGATAACCGAATTCTTATCTTGGTACCTAAAAAAACAAAAAGAATGAGCATATAGTGTATGTTATGGTAAATTTTTGAAATAAACAAACAGTACATGAGTACATCGTAGAAAAGATTCAGCTTGTGAATGAACATTTCAACAAGTGAATTTGGAAAAGATAAAAACAGAGGAAAGTGAATCAGAAAAGGGACTAATGACTGCCTCTCTAATCTCATCTCATCTCCAATTTTTTTTTTTTTTTTGATTAGGTAAGAATTTGGGTAGGGGGCTACCCAAGAGCATCCAAGCGGATGAGATCCTGTAGATCTTTGTTGGTCGTTATTTGATCCCCATAGGCAGAGTAGCCAAGGTGTGCAACCTGGTCAGCCACTCTATTGCCTGCACGGAGAATATGAGAAAAAGACACTTCCCTCATATTTCGGACGATGGATTGGGTATCGGAGAGGATTAACTCAACTTCCCATGGGCAGCGGGAATTACTTTTTAAATAGTCAATGATTATTTTTGAATCACCCTCGATGATCAGTTGTTGGATGTTTAGCTTTCTGGCTTCCACCACTCCCAACCTGAGGGCAGCAGCTTCCGCCAGAAGGGGCGAAGAGCGCCCGAGTTTCAAAGATGATATTTGGATGGGAGTCGCGTCCCAGTCTCGTATGATAATGCCAGCGGAGCTTGCCCCATTGCTCAGGGCGGATCCATCGAAATTGACATTGAATGTTCCGTGGGGTGGCTTCTTCCATTTTTTCTGCTTTTCCTTCTCAGTTTTTTTGTTGTTTGCCTTCCTTGCTGCCTTTTTGTTTGTTTGGTTAATGTGGATCTCACCTTCCATTTCGCACGCCCGGTTCCAGTTTTCAATTTGTCTTATGGAGAATGCCTCAATGTTGCTCGTTGTTGGGGGTTTCTGGTGTCGGAAGGTTACACAGTTTCGGAAATACCAACTACCCCACCACCTTGTGACAATGGCTTGTATTTTGGATTTTGATAGTTTTTGCAGCCAGTTCAATAGTTCACCCACATCTCGCGTTCTGGCCGTAGTTTGTTGGAGCATCTGCTTTTCTGTTGCACTTAGTTGGTTTGTGGTTAATTCTAGGAGGCATTCGACGAGAATGTGGGAGTCATCCTCCACACTCCCGTTACATCGGTCGCAGGCAGTCGGCACCGGGATCCCTCGTGCCGCCAGACGGGCTTTTATTGGTAGGCCAGTCCTAGCAACTTTCCAAAGGAAGTTCTTAATTTTGGGTGGTAGATTCAGCTTCCATATCCACTCATAATTACATGGTTCATTTCCTGACTCCTTCATGAGGAGTTTATAGGTAGATGAGGTAACCATCCGTGTTTATCGGGCCACCAGTATAGTCTATCTTCTAGTTGTGTGACGGGCAGCTGGACAGAGAGAATGTCATCTACTACAGTCCGCGGGAGTGCCCTATTTAGTTTCTCCACCCACCATTGGCCGTTCATAATATATTCATTGACTGTTTCATTCTTGTCAATTTGTGTCGGACAGTCCGATCGCCGTACCAGCGGGTGATCAGAGACCCAATTGTCAGTCCAGAATTTTACAGATTTGCCGTTCCCAATGGACCAAATGATGCCTTCTTTGAATTTGTGTAATAAGCTTGTTAGCTTTGCCCATTGCCAGGACATGTTTCCGGTTTTTTCGTAGTTGAGGATATGCGTTCCTTTTAGGTATTTGTGCGTGACTACATGGACCCATGCGTTGTTTGGTTCAGCTAGAACCTTCCAAAGAAGTTTTAGTTGGAGGGCCTCGTTCATTTCCTTGGATTTTCTAATCCCCAAGCCTCCTGAGTTTTTTGGTTTACAAATTTTCCCCCATCCTATCAATGGTCTGTGTTGTGCATCCTTGTTCCAAAAGAAGCTCATGTTTATTGTATCCAACTCGTTATGCATTGTGGCTGGGAGCATGAAGTTTTGCATAATGTATAGCGGCTTTGCAGATAAGTTTGAACCGATAAGAGTTGTTCTTCCCTGTTATGATAAAGAATCAGCCCTCCATTTGCTTAATTGGTCTTTGGTTTTTGTGACTACTTCCTTGAACGTATCTTTGTTGACTCTTCCATTAATAATCGGACAGGCCAGATACTTTTCAACCGATTGTGAGTGGGAAATACCCAACACTTGACCTAGCTCAGTAGCTCTTATCCGTGTGATTCCAGGTGTGGCCTGGAAGGTTGATTTGTGGTAGTTTACTTTTTGTCCAGATATTTGACAATAGTCATCTAGGATTTTTTTTACCGTGAGACAGGCCTCATTGTTCCCTTTAAGGAAAATGAGGATGTCGTCAGCAAATGCAAGGAAGGGTATACAGGGGCCAGACCTACCGAGCCTGAAGCCTAGCAATTTGTTAGTGGCCCTAGCTTCCAAGGATAGTTTTCGTGCCAGAACTTCTGCTCCCAGAATGAACAGGAACGGTGATAAGGGATCCCCCTGTCTTAAACCTCTAGTTGGGGTGAACAAGTCAGTAGGACCATTATTTACCAGAACCGAGTATGATACTGATGTGATGCATTCCTTAATCCAATTAATGAATGTTGGGTGAAACCCAAATTTTCTCATGACAGCTTCTGTAAACTCCCAGTCAACACGATCGTAAGCCTTCTCCATGTCTAGTTTAAGGGCAAGGCACCCCGTCCTTCCCCTTCTGGTTTTAAATGAGTGAAAAATTTCATGAGCTATAAGAACATTGTCCTGTATAGCTCTATCCGACACAAACGCACCCTGGAGGGGACTAATCAATTTTCCCATGACTTTTTTGAGTCGCTCTGTTAGGATTTTGGAAATAATCTTGTAAATTGTTGTATACAAACTAATGGGTCTGTAGTGGCCTGTTGTAGTTGGGTTGTTTATTTTCGGCAGCAGCGTAATGAATGTGTGGTTTATTTGTCTCAGTAGTCTTCCAGATAAGAAGAAACTCTTTACAGCTTTAATGACCGAGGGACCAACTACGTCCCAAGAAGCTTTGTAGAATTCAGCCGTTATTCCGTCAGGACAAGGGGCCTTGTTTTTGCCTAAGCATAAGGCTACCGTTTTTATTTCACCGTTTGAGGGAATGGATATTAGCTGAGTGTTGTCCGTAGTTGTTATTTCCTGTGTGATTAGAGTAAGGAAGTCGTTTAGTTTTGGCGTGTTGATTTGTTGTTTTGCGAATCTTTTTTGGAAGTCATTCCTAATTTCATTATTTATGTTGTTTTCTCCTACGATTTGGGTGCCTTCAGATGTTGTGATGGAACGTATGAATTTTCTATTTCTTTTTCCTGACGCTATTCTGTGAAAATATCCAGTGTTTGAATCTGATAATTTGATATGTTTGGTTTTGGCACGTTGATTCCAGTAAGCTTTCTAGAAGAGAAGTAATTTTTCTTTTTTCTTTATCAAGGTTGCCTCTTTTTTTGGCCCTGTTGCAGTTTGAATTATTTGATCGAGCTTGTTGAAGCAACAGAAGCTGTGATTCCACTTTTTGTAGTTGCCTAAAAATGTTACCAAATGTGCATTTGTTCCACATCTTAGCTTTTTCCTTTAATAGCTTAGTTTTCCTGGTTAGTTGGTACATTGCCGAGCCATGGCATTTCAAGCGCCATGTCTGTTTCACAATTTTTTTGAAATCCTCTCTCTGTAACCATACATTTTCGAATTTGAACGGTGGGGGTTTGAAGGTTTGGCTGGTGTTGAGCTCGATTGTGATTGGGCAATGATCTGAAGATGCGAATGCACCATTTTTAGTGCATAAGGCGGGGTACTGATGTATTATATCGTGATGTACCAGAACCCGATCGATTTTTTCTTTAATGTTTCCATAGTCAGCCTGCTTCCTCCTCCATGTAAAGGGGTTTCCCCAAGCTGGAATATCCACCAATGAGCATTTGTTTTTTATGTCTGTTAGCCGAAGAAACCTTCGTGGGTGAGTTACAGCCCCCCCTTCTTTGTCAGCAAAGCAACCAATCTCGTTTAAGTCTCCCATAATGATGCACGGGAGTGATGCACGTTTGATTTCCTCAGTTAACGGTTCCCAAAATTGCGGTTTATGTTGCTCCTGGGGGGGAGCGTAAATGAACCATACGAGGCATGAGAAGTTGTCAAGGGTATTGGTGTATTTGATTACAATTACCCTAGGTCGTTGTGCTATAACTTCAATGGTTTCATTTAGTAAGCAGTTTTCCTTCCATAGAAGGCCCAAACCCCCAGATTTACCAATAGTTGGGGACCATATAGCTTTGTCAAACCCAGTACCTAACCAGGTTGAAGGGGGGGGGGGGGGATGTTTTCAGTTTTTGTTTCTGCAAGTGCCAGTAGTTGGATGTGTTCTGTTTTATACCACGTGCTGACCTCAATCCAGAACGTGGGACGGCCAATCCCTCTGCAATTCCAGAAGCTAACTTTCATTGTCACCCGGGATTGGGGGGGGGGGGGGGGGGGGGGGGCGAGAACATGTTTCGCCCACCACCGATAAAAAGGCTCAAGCGTTTCGGTTCGATTAAACATTTGTGCTTGTTTATTCTTTGTCGGGTTGTGATTTGGTTTAAGCGTGCACATATTCTCAGGATCCAAAGCGGATAGATTTTCGACAGAAAGTGAATTTTTATGTAGTCTGTCGAATATAGGGGCTTGCGGTTTGCAATACCCCTGACCGGAGAGTGATGACTGACCCAAGAGCGCAACCACCAATTGTTTCGGGACCCAGGCGTGTTGTTGGCGGGCAGTCTAGGTCGTGTTAAGGCCGAGATGGCCGTTTGTCGTGGGGATTTCTTGAATTTGGTGGCATTAGTAGGTAATCTGTTATTGGTTGATCTTAGACTGTTGTCGAAGGAATGTTGTGCATAAATCAACATGTAATTTAAAAAGCACAAGATGTAATATATATATATATGCCTCTATTAACATTTGATAGGTCCAACCATTACATAACGAGTTCCAGACATACGGTGCTATTTCTAACTTGCATTTCAACCAACAACCCATATCATACAAGCCATAGTTCCTGATCCTAGAATTCAACAGCATGCAGCAAACAAAGCTTAACCGATAAACCGAGATATTCACAATACAAAGGGTGATTAAAATATCTAATATCCAACAGGGGTTCATAAGAGTAGCATAATATATAGATGTAGTTTCTTCAGACCATAGCGCCCAGCTCCAACTGCTTCAAGGTTTGTCACTCATCGGTGCGCTGCTTCTTCCCGCCTCCTTCTTTCAGATAGGACGAGGCAGTGTCGTTAACTCCCATGCCATTTTTCCGCTTCCCTGATTCAGACGTTGAGGGGGTGGTGACTCCCAGTTTTTCCAGCCGCTGAACAAAGGAACCCGAAGGGGTCGAAGGGGTAGCAGCAGCAGCTTGCACAGCCTCAGCATACAAAGTCGGGTCGTACAGGGTGGACAAGTGAAACTCCACCCCAGTAGGAACCTCATTCAGAGCATCTTCAAAAGACTCATGGCAGAGGAAGTCCATAGGTTCGTCCAAGTCTTCAGCACATAATATATTGTCGAAATCAAAGGCGTCATCATCATCAGGTTTCAGGGTAAAAGGCAAGGGAGGTAACGCAGCCTGCAGTTCCTTTGGATCATCACTAGGAAGGGTCGCTTGAGCAACTTCATCAGTCGGCGCCGGCTCGGCCAGGACCAGCTTTGGGTCAGGTGGCGCCTCCCCTCCAATACGAGAGGAGATGCTAGAGGTTCTGACCGACATCTTGGATGAAGAAGAATCCGATTTGTAGGTAACATTGATGCCAATGTTCTTAAGCAGCTCCAACTTGGGATTGCCCACCCGCGAGGATGGACCATCCCCTTTGCCTTTGGATGCAACCTTGATCCAATCCCGATCGTCATCATCGCCCATCAGATCCTCCTTCCTCTGCTCCTTCGTTTTTGGCTTGGCGAGGGTCACGTTGATCGTGTTGTGAGCTAGCTGGCGGTGAGGGCATTCCGAGAAGAAGTGCTCAGGCGAGCCACAACTCCCGCATCCCTCCGGGAACTCTTCGAACCAGACCGGGTACTCTCTCAGATTATCATTCTCATCCAGGACAAAGACTTTCTTATCCGGGATCAAGGTGATATCTACATTAATACAGATACGAGGATAGCGGACTCGCACCCCCTTTGTAGTGAATGCATCGAGTTTCAGTATGGCGCCGAGTCCATTCTCCTCAATGATAGTGGCTAAAACTTCCTTACTTATGTATTCCGAAGGGAGTCCAGGGATCTTTATCCACATATCCAGAGTAGATATGGATTCGGAGGCCGGATCAAAACCTTGTTTCCAAGGTTTGAGAAGGAGCAATTGTCCCAGAATATGAAACGGCCGGCCGTTCCATACTCTGTCCCTGTCCTCAGGAAGTACAAATTTCATTTCTATCCAGTTGTGGGAAAGAGGGGTTACCTGGAATCCACCTTCCACAAATTTCCAATCAAATCTGATCTTTTTCCGAATCTCCTTCACCTCCTCTGGTTCTCCAATGATTGTTGCGTATAGAGTCGTTTGTTGCAGCTTAAGGATGTTGTCTTTAACTCCTGAAAGCCGAGACCGGAGTCTGGCAACATCAAGAGTAGGTTTCTTTTTGCCTTTCGGAGTTTCAGTAATCGGGTTTACACCCCTATCCTTTGGGATAGGTTTCCCATCGGAAGGATCAGTTGGCTCAGCAATAACAATCCCACTGTCAGGCTTCCTCCTTGGTGCAAGGTTGGATTCCACCAGCTTGTGTTTTCCCTTATCAAGTTTTGTAATAGCCATGGTCACAAACAAAGAACAGAAGTAGTCAGAGAGATAATTTAGAACATTTTTATAGCAGAAATGAAGAGAGAGAGAGACTGAAAGGAAGAGAGGTAACGAGTGCCTCTCAAACCCCTGTATTTATAGGCCAGCAGAAGCGCCCAGAGCCGCATGAACGAGAGCCAAGTCTCCAAGGCTGAGCGTCGAATCTTGCACAGCAAGGAGGAGAACATCCCCTCTCCAACGTCAATCAACTTGAATGCCCCTCTAATCCATGATTCGATCGGTAGTAAAGGAGGTAAGAGCCAAGAGAACTCCCACCACCACCAAACTCTGAAGATCGTACACCAAATTCGACTGGGAGCGTAGCCATCATTGGCCGAATTGAATGCTCCATGGATGCACAGTGAGGAAGCTTTCTTCGAACGATTTTGATTTGGGCTAATTCAGCTATAAACACAGCTGAATTCAGTGATTAGGGCATTAAATTTCTGAGGATTTGATTGACCTTGTACCCGATTAGCAGATATACTCAATTGCAGGACCGATTTGGGACGATTTCCATGGATTTGGGGCTTAGGGTTTTTGCGCTTGTACAGTGACGGGGAGGGGTATCGGGCTCTCTTCTCTCTCATGTTTTCTCTTTCCCCCATTACCTCATCTCATCTCCAATTCTTTACAGAAGGATAACTCAAAAAACATCCTTTTCAAAGAAAAAAAAAAGCATAAATAGCTGATTTGAAATGGCTGGTAATGAGAATCTTTAATTCAGATAGATTTTCCAATTTTGATTACCCTCGCTAAAGTCCGGTCTTTCTATCCTATACCTTTAGACCCAGGGGCGGAGACAGGGGGCATGCGGTGGCTCAAGCCCCCCCGGAAAAACTAAAAAATATATGATTTTTTACACATAGTTTAAATTAGGGGTTGGCATAAATCCCGTCCCGTCCCGCATCCCGTCCCGATCCCGATGGGATTTAGAAAAAAAAAAAATTCAATCCCGTCCCGCAAAAATTACGCGGGACGGAGAGTTCGAATCCCACAAATCTCGTCCCGTCCCGCACATATATATATAAAATTATATATTATATATATTTAATTAAATTTAATAAAAAATATATAAGAATATATTTACATTATACCTTAACAGTTATTTAAACCCAAAATTTAAAATTTAAAATAATAATAAAAACATTGAAAATATACTCCGTATAAGAAATAATATTGTTGGCCTAATGGGCTTTTAAAAAACAAGACTTACTGCTATGCTAGGAGGCTTGATGTTATGCATGAATTAACATTTACATATTAACATTTACAGTATTACATATTACTAACATTTACAGTATACTGCTAAGAGGCTTGATGATTTTTTTTTTTTAACTTACTGTTATTTTTAGATTGTATTTTAATCTTTTTTTTTATGAGGGACCAATCCCCTCCCGTCCCGATCCCGTCCTATCCCGTGAGGGATAAGATCCGGCGGGATTTGAAAAAAAAAAATTCAATCTCATCCCGCAAAAAATACGCAGGACGGGACGCGGGATTACCCCAATCCCGTCCCATGCCCACCCCTAGTTTAAGTAGCTAAAAATTATATAAAATATTGATTTTTTAAATTAATTTTTTTACAATATATGACATAATGAGTATTATATTATAAAAAATACAATATTTTGTACTTCCCCCGTCTCAAAATTTAAGTCATTTTAAGATTTTGCATAAATTTTAATAAAACACTCAATCAATATCGTCATTCCACTAACTTTTTTAAAAAAAATTATTATTTTTTAATGCCCACTATATTTTTTAACCAATCAAAATCTTTTAAAAAAATCAACAATACATAAATTGATACAAATCATTACTATTCCCTACTTAAAAAAGCCTAAAATCAAATCTATTCTGATATAAGAATAAAGTCTAAAATGACCTAAATTTTGAGACGGGGTATATTTTTTTTAGCTCTTCGAATTAAATGAACAATAATAAAAATAAAAAAGTCGTAATATTTACTGTATAATAGAAGGGGTACCTCATTACCGTAAGTACCACTTCAAAAATTGATGACACCAAAATAAAAATAAAAATTGATAACACCAAAATAAAAATAAAAATAAAAATTGATGACACCAAATACCACCATTTCTTTAAAAATAAAAAATAAAAATAATGATGTTCATCGCAATACCTCCATTCGGCAATAAAAATCAAAAGTATATACACCTTTCTAATCTGATAGATCCTCCGAAACAAACGGAACCAATTTACAGCTAAATCACAAATCTTCACCTCATCAGCTTTACAAAAATTACATGACATTGGTTTTGAACTGTAAATTTACAGCGAATCTTTCCAGTCGATCTCCACCCATAATCAACCCATCCCTCTTTTAAAAGAAAAATCCCAATTTCCCCCCCTTTTGTTTCTTGCTTTGCTCACAGAAATGGACAAAGCGGATCAGTCCACATTCAACAGAAGCTTCTGTAACTTGTGCTCATGGAGGAGGAAAAAATCTGACCCAGAAAAGTAAAACAGAGAGAAAAAAAGGGGGAAAACTAATTAATTGGTATGATTGGTCAATATGAGTAACCCATCCTATGAATTACCCGATCTCTGAGTATCCCATTGTACAGAGCCGCCCGGTTCTCCGGCATTCCACCTCGCACCACTTTCACGGAGGTCCTTGTTATGGTGGCGGCAGCGGCGGTGTTCTTTCTCTGGATTTGGCTGTTGAGCCTCTTTCGGAACTCCTCATTGTTCGCCGACGGCTCCACCACGTCCTTTGCGAATCTCACCCGCTTCTTCTTCCTCTCCGATTTCCTCTCACCTACTCAGGTCACAAAATCAAGTAAAGGTGGTTACTTTCGTGCCGGAAGAGGTGGTTGTTGATCAATCGATCTCAAGCTGACTACAGCGATGGGTGAATAGGGGCCACACCCACACATCGAGGCAAATTAGCTTTTTGATTTTGACCGATGGATTAGTTAATTGTGAAAATTGAAGGGGCAATTTGGGGGAAATTACCGGAGGAGATGCAGGGGCGAGGAGGCGGGCTGCCGGGCTCGAATTGGGCGTCCGGAGGCGGAAGCAGCGGCGGGGAGAGAGATTTCTGGAGCTTGAGGGCGAAGAGGATGACGGCGATGCCGGAAACGGCGGCCATGGCGGTGGAGAACACGACTCCCGGGACGGAGGACATGGCGGTTAAGCGACGAGACTCCCCAACAACTACGGCGCCGGCGAGAACGGTCAAAGATGAAACCTTTGGAGTTGGGTTTCTCTCTCCTCGATTGCTGAGGTTTGTGCTTTGGAGGAGACGAAAGGCAAATTGGAAAAGGAGATAGAAAATTTCAAATTTGGTGGTTTGGTGGTGCTCTCGTTGTAACTTGTACTACTGTATAGCTACTCCCTCTTTTTTTATACCTTTTTTTTTTATCATATATATATATATACTCCGTATATAATTTTCTAAATAAATAAATAAATATTGTTAATCCGAGTTTATCAAGAATTAAAAAAAAAGTAGCCTTTTTAATCCTAGTTATTTTTATATAGATATAATGAAATTTATATTATTACTTACAAAAATAAATTACTAATTACTTAGAATTTGATTCAAATTAATTAATTAAATTAAAAATAATTAATTAATTATTATATCGTATAATTTTTTAAAAAAATTAATGAATGGCTAACACTTTATTTTATCTCATGAAATTAATAAAGAATTTAGAAAAAGGATTGTACTTTTAATTAATGATTACAGAGTATATTTTTAGATAAATCGTATTTGATTTTTTTTTTTTTTCATCTTTTAACAATACGAAAATTAGAGGATAAAATAGTTGGAAAGTTGAAAGTGGAGTATTAAAAATAAAAAATTAGGGGTGAATGTGAATGTGAACACATGGGATGGGGGGTATGGGGATGTAATGTAGAATGTACTACTCAAATCCCTGATTGCTGATTGGTTGGAAGTTGCATCATCATATAATAAAGACAATCAACGACCTACAACTACAAGGTAAATAAATATATAAAGTATACTACATTTTATCCTAAAGTTAGTAAGTTACCCACTTTTAGAGAAAAAAAGAAAGAAAAGAAAAGAAAAGAAGGAAGTTGCCCACTTTTATTTGCTTTTTTTTTTTTTTTGTTATTTGTTGTTTTACACTTCAAATAATAATTTGAGGGGAAAAAACAACACACACAATTTTTTTTTTTTTTATTAAGTAAGAATTCGACGTCCGGACAGGTCCGAGGGTCGATAGACCGAGGAACTCGTCGACGGATAACCCGTCAAATAAGCTAAAGACGGGAAACAACAACATGCAGAGCCACCAAATTACAAGAGTGCAGTCGAAGACTAGCATAAATGATGACTGAGCCGGAGCAATGGGCATTTACTCATCTATCAGTTGGTAGATGAAATGCAGGGAAACACACCATTATTTATGAAATTCGAGTTCAAACCATAAAAATAAAATAATTTGAAAAAAAAAATCAGATACACATATTAAAACTCTCCTAATGTTATTTTAATTTAGTCTTTGTTCGCTATATTTTTATAGAAGTTAATAAGATCGTTCATTTGACTTACATTATCCATTTTGACGATGGTTTGAAAGAACGCTTTAGGCTGATGCTAGGACAAACGGTCGTGGCTTTACCCTAAGTTTTTTATTGTTTCAAAAAACTGAAAAAAAAAATCCATAAATATGGTAATGGATGCTTCACAATAATGCATATAGAAGTAATAGAACTACTTTCTTATGGTCATTACGTGCAAAGTCTATCACAAATGAATCCAACTTTTTTTAAAATAATTAATACTCCAATAATTATGACAAGATTTGACTCAAATTATTGTATCTTGACATTAGAACATTAGAGGGGCAATAAGGATCAAATTTTTTATTTTATTTTTTGGGTGAAATCAATAAGGATCAATTGGCTCTTCCTATGTAGCTTACTATACCCACCATAGAATTGTTCACTCATATTATTTTGATAAAACTAATCTTTTATTCTATTTATACTATATATTGGCGAACTATTAAAATTATATTTTCAGTATAATATAAATTAAAGTATTAAGTTAATTAGTTTATATATTAAATATGAAGTTCATAATTATTTAGAAAGAATTTGCAAAACAGGCACTTTATATGGACGTATTTGCAAAATAGCCACGGGTTTGGACAATTTAGCAAGATGTCCCATATATATACTAATTCTCAATTTTTTTTTTTTTTTTTTTCTAAGAATCTAATCTCTCTCTCCGCCAGATCTCGGAGCATCGTCGGATCTCCTCCAGATCTCGGATCTTCTCGTCTCCTCGGAGCGAGCGAGGCCGAGATGGCCGGACATCTCCTCTGAGATCGCGAGCGAGGGCTGGATCTGAGAATTCGGAGGAGGAGCCGCCATGGACGGAGGAGGAGCGAACTCGGAGGTCGAGGGAGCGGCTGGTGGCGGTGGCGGAGGCGGAGAGCGAGCGAGCGAGTCGAGTCGAGTGGCCGGAGCAGAGGCCAAAGCGAGCGAGCGCGAGGGAGCGAGCGCTATCTCCGGCGAGGCGGTTACAGATCCGGCCAGATCTATGGCTATGCGGCCAGATCTATGGCGAGCGAGCGAGGCCGAAGTGAAGGAGGCCGGAGCTTGCGAGCGAAGCCGGAGGTGGTGCGAAGGCGGCTTCGAGATCCATTCTAGATCTGGCGAGTGTTGGAATCGGGGAGAGAGAAGAAGTTTTGTTAAATTACAAAACTTACCCCATAAATATGGGAATTACAAAAAAAAATCTATATTTTATTATGTGATTCACATCTACTATATTTTTATTTTTACATTTGCACAAAATAAAGTTATATTTGCACAACAAATTGTTATATTTGTGCAACGTAAAGTTATTTTTGCACAACAAAAAGTTTTGAAACGAAAAAAAAAAGTGGAAAAAAATATTATATTTTGCACAACAAAATGTCATATTTGCACAACTTACGGTTAAATTTTCACAAGGTACTATTATATTTGCACGACAAAATGTTAAATAAAATAAAATTAAATTAAAAATTAAAAATTAAAAAAAAAAAAACTCATGTATCGCTCACGATCTGTTTTCCGGACTGCGATCTGAATGGGAGAGAGACTGCGATCTGAATGTGAATCTCATCGCTAGTCGATTGCGACTCGATCAGTCCATATATGTGCACAACGTAAAGTTATTTGTGCAAAACAAAAAGTTCTGAAACGAAAAAAAAAGCGGAAAAAAATTATATTTTACACAACATACGATGTAAGAGTTGCACGACTCTGTTGTAAGAGTTGCACGACGTTGTTGTAAGAGTTGCACGACTCTTGTTTTAAGAGTTGAATGAGTGCTTGGATAAGCTTAAGATGATGCAGGGTTGCGTTTCTGTCGATTTTAGTGGGGTTAATATCGACAAATTCGTTGTTAGATACTTGGCAGCTTATTTTTGCACAATAATCGAGACTTTGTGAAATTGTTTTCAACATGATCTTATTTTCTCTCAATATAATTTCATACTTTCTCAATGAATTATTGCACAACATGCTCTTATTTTTGCTCAACAATTCTTTATTTTTGCACAACAATCGAGACTTGTGAAATTGTGTCTCCTCATAATCTAGTTTTTTGTAAATATAATTTTATATTTTTTTAATAGATTATTGCACAACACGGTCTTATTTTTGCTCATCAATAGAGTAAAATTGCACAACATGGGGGGATTGGTGGAAATGTGATCAACATTATCTTTAAGAGGTTACACGACTCTGTTTTAAGAGTTGCACGACTCCGTTGTAAGAGTTGCACGACTCTGTTTTAAGAGTTGCACGACTCTGTTTTAAGAGTTGCACGACTATGTTTTAAGAGTTGCACGACTCTGTTGTAAGATACTTGGCAGGTTAGATACTTGGCAGGTTATTTTTGCACAATAATCGAGAAACATGATCTTATTTTCTCTCAATATAATTTCATACTTTCTCAATGAATTATTGCACAACATGCTCTTATTTTTGCTCAACAATTCTTTATTTTTGCACAACAATCGAGACTTGTGAAATTGTGTCTCCTCATAATCTTGTTTTTTGTAAATATAATTTTATATTTTTTTAATAGATTATTGCACAACACGGTCTTATTTTTGCTCAACAATAAAGTAAAATTGCACAACATGGGGGGATTGGTGGAAATGTGATCAACATTATCTTTAAGAGGTTGCACGACTCTGTTTTAAGAGTTGCACGACTCCGTTGTAAGAGTTGCACGACTCCGTTGTAAGAGTTGCACGACTCTGTTTTAAGAGTTGCACGACTATGTTTTAAGAGTTGCACGACTCTGTTTTAAGAGTTGCACGACTCTGTTGTAAGAGTTGCACGACTCTGTTTTAAGAGTTACTCATCAATAGACAATAATTGCACTACATGGGGGATTGGTGAAATTTTGCTCAACATCATCTTATTTTTGCTCAACTATATGTTATTTTTGCACAACAATCGAGACTTGTGAATTTATACGAAACATGATCTTATTTTGTCTCAATATAATTTCATACTTTCTCAATAAACTGTGAGCGATTTAGAATAAATTTATTTTGTCTCAATATAATTTCATACTTTCTCAATAAACTGTAAGCGATTCAGAATAAATTGAAGCAAGTCTAGTTTTATTTTTTATTTTTTTTAACATTTTGTCGTGTAAATATAACCGTAAATTGGGCAAATATAATCGTATGTTGTGCAAATATAACATTTTGTTGTGCAAAAATAAAAATAAAAATAAAGATTATGGATCACATAATAAAATATAGTTAATTTTTTTAATTTCTCATATTTGTAGGGTGATTTTTGTAATTTCATAAAAAGTCTTTCTTCTTCCTTCCGCCGCTGGACTAGGGCGTCCGCCTTTGTGTACTGTCCCCTCGCTCTGCCAGGAACCGCAGCCGCTCGACCTCGGAAACCTCTAGTCCCTCGTCGGATCTCCGACGGCTCGACCTCGCTCCGTCCGGATCTAAAACCTCCAGTCCCTCGCTCGCTCGCTCAACCTCAATCGCTCCACCTCGCTCGTTCACGACGTAGCAACTCCAATTGATCCACCGGCTTCAGATCGGCTTCAAATTAATTGATTCCGATTCAATTGATTTGTCGAATCAATTAATCGAATTGAATTCAGACCTGGAAGAACAATCGGAGGATGCGAGATCCATTCCAGTTCTTCAAATTGAATCCGAAAGCAAGAACGGCGGCGATCTGGATGATGCGAGATCCGGCGACGTCGAAGCTTCGCCTCCAGATCCGGTGACGAGCGAGGGCGAGGACGAGAGATTGAGAGGGCGAGCGAGCTCGAGGAGCGGCCGGAGAGATCGAGAGAGTCGAGAACCTTGCTCCGATGTATCTGTTTGTTTTGACATATAATTGGGGAATTAGTATATATAGTGAATAATTCACCAATTTGTCCAAAAAGGTGGACATTTCGCAAATTATGTCCAATTTCGCAGCTATTTTGCAAAATGCCCCTAAAAAATATTGGTACTAATTGATTTCTATATAGATATATAAAGATTTTGAAGATTATTACTCTCTCCGTTCAACAAAACTTGTCGTTTACTATTCACGCACGCTTTTTTAGAATGATAAAAACTATATAAAATATTCATTTTTTAAAAAAAAAAATTTAACAAGTTTGTACTTATTAATAATAACTACAAAATTGTTAAAAAAAATTATTTAAAAAGTCGATATTTTATATAGTTTTTAGCTCCTAAAAAGCGTACATGAATAGTAAAACGTCAAGTTTTGTTGAACGGAGGGAGTATATACTAGGCACTTCTAGTTAATTTGTAAAAAAAAAATATGGAAACCATAAAGAATATGTAACATCTAATAGAATAATAACAATATACTACTTATCTAATACGACTATAGTATGATAGAGAGTTTCAATTGTACAAATAATATAATAATATTAGAATGTGAAAGTTTTGCGAATTTATTATAAGTATTTTTTTATATATAATTCTAAGTTGTGGACAAATTACTTGGTGCGGCCTGTTGGTGGCCGTTGCAATATGACGTTTGGTTGCTACTTGCTAATATTTGATAGTAACCGTAAGCTCGGCAGGTGTCGTTATCAGGGATTAGGACGGCAGGCCAATTAGCATATACTACAGTAAGCTGGGGAAACAAAGCCCCTTAAAAGTGGAAGTCCTCGCCCTAAAATTGGAAATCCAAAATGCTATCCAATTCAGTATCGACAAAATCCACATCGAAAGAGATTCTAGTATAATTATTACTCCCTCTGTTTCATAATAAAAGTCACTTTATTTTCCGGCACGCATGTTAATGAGGTAAAAACTTTATAAAATATTATCTTTTTTAACGAATTTTTTTTATGATTTCATACTTCATACTAACAAGTACGTAATTAATTAAAAAAATTTATTAAAAAAATAATATTTTATATAATTTTTGCCTCCTTGAAATGCGTCCACTAAATTCCAAACGACATTTATTTTGAAACGGAGGGAGTAATTACTTACTTGAAACATCGAAATGTCCTTGGGAGATCGAACTAATTATGTCAGATGTTAAAAGCCTTTTATCGACTTTGAAAGAAGTGTCATTCTTTCATATTCCCCGTTTGGGCAATAGACTGGCGGACAAAGTTGTACATCTTTGCCACTCTGTCCGGGGAGTCGATATTCACAACAATCTTGGTCTTTTAGACCTCATCCATAAGGATACTGTCGGGTAAAGCTCGCTCTCCCGAATTCTTTACTAATGAAAAAAAAAAAAAAAAATTGATAGTAACGGTTACCGTGACTGCAAATACTTTTAAGCTTTCTTCTTATAGGCAATTTTGTAGTTTTTTGCTTTAATAGGGCTAGTTTTTAACTTTTGCCCCTTAAAATAAATTTAGAACCAGACACCAATGGCCAGTGGGCGCCACCAGCCTACTCTAGCTGAAAAATATTTGGATTTCTCAAATAAAAAACTATATGAAATATTAAATTTTTTTAAAAATTTGTTTTTTTAAAATTAATACTTAATAGTAACAAGTATGAAATTATTTTAAAAAAAAAAATAAAAAGTTAATATTTTATATAGTTTTTAACACCTAAAAAGGCGTGCGTAAATAGTAAAACGTCAAATTTTAATTAACGGAGGGAGTATACTATAAACTTGACGGTCTACTCTTTTTATTATCAATTGATTTTGAGATAAAACTCTGCATTGCCTCGGTGGACTACGTACAGTCCTTTTCAACCACGTTTTTGTCCCTTAGCCTATCCTCTATTGCCCGTTTGTCTTCTCTTTCCTAGCTCACACGCCTCTAATTTTGGCTTGTCCTTGTGGTAGCCTACTTACGAATTACGATCTTGTTATCGCCCTTTAGGGTGTTGAGTTAGGTTTTGGGATTTTGGAAGGACGATAGTGTGGCTAGGGTTGGTTCTGTGCTTGGTGTGCTTTGCTATTCTTGTGGTGATACAGGTCTCCTGTAAATGGTGGCTTGATATGTCGTGTCTAGAGACGTCGTGGAAATATGATAGACACTTGGTGGCTCTTGGAATCCATAATCTGGGGTGTCCACTAATGATCTCTAGAGTTCTCTGTGTACATTTTCGTCTGGCTAGTCGATTCGTGTATTCTGCTTATTCGTGTCTCTGTGTAGGATAGGTTGTACTTTTCCTTTTGCAATTCTTTTTTCGTCATTTACCTCCTGTAATTTCCTTTCTGTTATTTTTTTTTATCATTTATTTCTCGTTGTACATGTTGGTTAGTCCACAATCTTCCGATTTGTCCAATTTCTCCGTTTCTCTAGGCTTTTCTAGAGAACCGATTTTTTTTAATGAATTAAAAAAATGGATTAGATCCATTTTGTTTCCATTTGTTTTTAGGGAGATTATATCTGTTGACCGCCCGTTGGTGGATTGGCTGGAAACTTAGGGTTGACTTAATAATTGTTGTTAAATAATGAATGATAATCGTCCTTTAAGAAAAAGTACACAACAATATGAAAATGGCGTTTATCATGACCTAACCTCCAATATTAATGGCTGAAATTATTTATAAATAAATCAGTTATAAAATCTTATAATCTCGCTATTTCCCATTGTTATTGGATCCACACTAAATCAATCATTAGTTATACTTAATGACTTTGATTTTTTATTTTTTTTAAATGAAGATTTTGGTAGTATTTCCTTAATTTGAGGCCGTTTGGAGTACATAATGCTAACAAAGGATTGGGATGAAAAGAGATAACTAAAATCAAACCCACCTAAAACTGGTTGAGATCCTCTAGTCCACGTTTACGGTCCATTATGTAGTCCTTATCGCGTAATATACATCGCCAGAAAACCAACCAATCCAACCCATTTTGACCTGACGTCCAAATAATTCGATAACCCAAACAAACTAAAACCTGAATGAACCAAACCCGAATCAACCAAAATCAAATAAGATCAAAACCCAGAAAAAACTGATGGGTTTTACATCACATTCTCACCTATAGCAAAATTTAATCAATGCCATGGAGATATTGCCCTATTGTTAAGATATACTTTCTTGTCGCAAATAAAGATCGATAATAAAAATATAATTTGCAAGACACCCACATTATACACAATACAGACTTTGTAGGTTCAAGAAACAAACACAAATGAAACTCACATCTCCAGCAAAAATTCCCATGGCACAAAATCAAATCATATGATCAAGTGTTACTTTCTCACAATTACAGCATAAATAGTCACTCCAAGTCACAGTAATCACATTATAATGACCAATTCGTGGTTTAGTGTGAGTTCTAATGTGTGGTTAGATTGGTGCTCAATCATAGATTTTAGAATAAGGTGCTAAATCTATGATTCTAGTACAAATTTACTCCCAAATAAGTGGGTGGATATGGAATTACATGCAATGTGTAATTGCAATGATATCTCCTACTGTATTTCCTCTATGTGTAGGTGGTACAGGGGCGAAAAACAAATAGATGAAAGCTCGAGTGAGATGCAGTAAAATAAAACATGTACTAGACTAACCCAAATTAGCCTTTTCAAGGGGACTTCAAATTGAATTGGAATCTGCATTTGCAATGCTGTCTAAAATGGAGTCGATGTCTGGAGTTACGACCATATGCTTGTCAATAGGTCCCAAGTTAGAGCAATGCTTCTCGCTGGTGTTCATAGCTACACAGTCTTCAGCGAATTTACAATTTGAACCGGGGTTGACCTGCAACAGAAGGCATTAGTCATCTTGGGAGTCTGCTTATTTCTGGTTTTAATTGTTTGGATTCTCTTTGTACTTGTGAATGTGGAAGTGCATATGTTTCCAGGTCATGTGTGCTTTGAGGTTCAGTCAGTTTGCTAATTTTGGGATGGTTATCGGCAAATCAGGTCAGATTTGTGAGAACCAATTCCAGCAAGCATAAAGTTAAGAAAAAGTTTAAATCCTTGTCTGTGTGATTGTTGTGTACTCACATCATAAAGCATTTCCCCGAGCTTGAGCTTCACTTTGCCACTTTTGTATACAAGCAGCTTACCCATCAGCCCTGCTGGTAAATCTCTCAATAACCCACATTTCCTTTCCGGATGACTTGCATTACTTAGCGGGTTTGAGCTACTGGCACCCTCCTGCTTCATCATTGGCACTGTCCTCGGCAACTGGATTAACATCAATCTCGGCTCACAATTCTCATCCTGCAAAGGCCACTTGCACTAGTATTACAAAGGTTTGAATGTTCAAATATTCCAATTTTTGTCATACAGATGTGACCTTTTAAGGATCTCACCGTCAAGCCAAGCTCAATTCTGGTATTAATTCGATTTGCGTCGCTGTTTTGGCCCTCAATGGGTGTCTCAAATTCCTTTTCATCAAGCACATCTACAAGGCAATATTACATCAACATATTAATTCAGCCAACAAAAAGATTACTCTTCTACTCATTAAAAGTATTGTGGTCAGATTACATCAGTACATATATCAAAGAAAGTTGAACAAGGACATAAGCTGTCCAATACCCATCAAAAGTGAGAAAGGAAAGATAGAGCAATCGAATGAAAGAGACACTTTTAACTAGGCAGCTCAACCTATATGAGGCTCTCTGTCGTTTACCACACTTCACGTCACCTATTATAATTGGCTCAAGCAAATGTGCATTGTACTTGTGTTTTCAAGCCTAGTTATGCCTGATCGACTTTTTTTCTTTTCATATGAATCTTATGTACATATCATGCTACACATGGAAATACAGTTTTGAGAGTTTTTTAAAACATAATCAAGTAGAGCTGCAGCAAAAGCAAGCACCTGGATTTCCACTATAAGGTTTGCGTAAAGGAAGGGTCACTGGATAATAGCTCTCATAATCCTGCATTTTCAGTAGTTCGATTATCAATAGCATTGAAAATGAGAGGAACAAGAACTAAAACAACAACCATGATGAGTGATTCAGAAACAGAAAAAGCTCTCTACCCACGGGTCTTCATATTCCTTCTCTGGTTTGAGACTCAAAGGATTTGTCCCATCTAGAAAAGTAAAAAAATCAAACATCAAAACTAGTTACTATAGTGGCTCAGATATGAGTGTCATATTTAAACGTTTTACGAAACATCAGATGCTGCACCTTGATTTCTCGAACTACTAGGTTTCAAAGAATTGTAGTAATTGTTGGCCATTGCTGAAGACCCGAGACCAAAGGCAACACGTACAGGTGCAGCTGCAGGTTTAGATGGAGAAGTGAGCAAAAGTAGCTGAATCAATCAAGCAGGAATGTGCTTGATAATTTGATACTAGGCAGTGAAATTAATGTCTTGCTCATTTCCACTTTTACAAACAATCCAATAAAAACACTACAAAAGTACTTTTTTTTTGAGGGATTGTTATTGCAGAAACAAAAGAATAACAGTTCTTTTCTAAAATATCCTCCTCTTTCACAAAAGCTCTCAAGTCTGCTAACAAGAATCATATTTGCGATAAAGAGCATGACACGAAAGGGTTATCATGAAATAAATATAAAATGAAACTATTCTATCACTAAGAAGAGAACTCACATTTCTTCTCGAGCCTACGCTTTCCTTCTACGCCATCCTATCAAAAACGGTTTTAAAAAAAAATCACAACAACAAATTGAAGTGATAAAGTGGATAGAACATCCAATACTGATAAATGTGTTCAAGCTGAACTTTGCTGAGCCAAAGATATAAAGTACATTAAAACGGCGCATCAGCTCTTTGGCCTCGAAACTTTCAGCATCATCAACCACTTCACTGCAAAGAAAATAAAAATTAGAGACTCCATATCAAACAGGAGCAGAGACACCTCAGCTACTTACATTTAATTTTCATTTAAAAAATGAAGAAGGGAATTTCCATACGCTTTAGGCACAACAGGCTTTCGCGGTCGCCGAGGAGGAGCTTTTGGCACAAACTTCATCTGCAACAACGGTGAAAGGTTCAGGGGAATCTAAAATGGAAAGATGACTACTCTCAGACGGAAACAATCTAAGCAAAAGTGAATGTCAATTACCTTCTTTGGAGCTTTATCTGGTTGTTTTGAATCCATTTCCAAAACTGTGAAGGAGAACTATGTCAAAAAAATCAAAGTAATGAAGAGAAGTCAGGCAAAATATAGATAAAAATCATCAATCATATATGTAAATGCACTCAATAAAGATTACAATCCAAAATATTTCAATCAAAGCTACTTACAGCTCAGCAATCCTTAGGGTTTAGCGACTCAACCCTTCAACTATCAGTCTATCACTGATTGTGCTATGTAAAAGATTTCCAGTACATAATCTAGGAAATTCATAGATAAACAATGTGACTAGAACCTGAAAACAGTACAGCCTTAATAGATTCGGAATCAACTGGTACATCAACAAACAAAGAATGGAGAAGATAATGAAACAACGGACGAACAGCAAAACCACAGTTCATAAAATTTCAATCAGAACTACTTAAACTCAGCAATCTTCATCAAAAAAAACCAACTGAATCCAATCGGAGGGGTTAGAAGAAAATAAAGACGACGTGAAAAACAGAGATCTTAGGAAAAGGAGAAGAACGACTCACATAGAACAAGCGAAGAACGGGAGAACGACAAGGGTCTCCCTCTCTCTCTGGCTTCCGCTTGAGAGAGAAGATCAGGACAAGGGTTTGCAGATAGATACAGCCCAAACAAAAGCCCCAAATTTTGGCCCAAAAAAAAACATTAGGATTTCATTATACTGTAATAGATTTTGTATTCTAGATAAAGGACTTGTTTGGTTAGCAATTAGAAAATACAGGAAGTGAAAATTTTCAGAAAGTAGGTAAAAAATCTGTGTTTTGTTGACATTTTTAAATTCTAAAAACTCAGGAATTCAACTTCCTGGTAAGTTAAATTCCTTCAATTTGGAGGAAGATCACCTACCTAGTTCCCTAGTTAAGTTCAACTTCCACCATTTTTAACTTGAAAATAGTCAATTCCTTCATTTAATCTCCTAGGATAAAAAATCAACTAAACATATATTTTAGAATTCCTATGATTTTAACTTTATGGGAATTCAATTTTCATGAATGAAGTTCTCGGGAATTTCAATTCCAATGTCAAACCAAACGACTAAGTATAAACTGAATTTACCAAAAAAAAAAAAAGTATATACTTTCGGGGTTTTTGAGTTATCAATCAAATACCCTATAAATTGAGGTGACTCCGTGTTCCGGTGTCGGGTCGGGGCTCTGGTGTTCGGTGTCAGGTCTGTCTGGAGTGTGTATCGAAGCGGCTCCGTGTTCCGGAAATTTCCTTTGAGGATCGTCTTCATCGCCCACATGGACTCCTGATGTACCGCTAGCCAACGGTGTCATTGCTTGGTGGCGCTTGACTTCAGGTTTACTCTACGTTGTCCCCAATGTTTTTGGGTTAGGCTCGTTCGTTCGTCTAGTTATGTTTGCTTGCCAATCACTTTTTGTATTGCGCCACTTTTTTATATTGTATGTTAGATAGTTCGTCATCTGCCGACTCGAGAAGCTAGGTCTGTCTAACCCCCGAATTCTTCCCTTATATAAAAAAAATCCCTATAAATTGATCCCAAGTTAAAATAGATTTTTTTTATTATTATTATTTTCGTTTCTTGTTACAAAATTGGGCCTACCAACCAAACTAGAGCCTATGGGCGCCACCCTCCCAGAGGTCGAGCCTACTATGAGTCTTGATGCAACCTTCAAATGCACCCGGACTCAGTTTTGTTCGAGTTTCGACTATCCTTATCCCGGTATCCGTAACACTCCAAAACCCATATACCTTTTGACCGGTACGTACTCGACATGTGAAATTTCGAGAAACTCCGATCAAGTCATTTGAAAATAGGAGTCTTGTCGGGTTTTATTTTATTTTTTTGGTTATAAGGTCAGGACCTACCCTTCTAACATAAAAACTTATGTCATTGTGTATAGGGCTGGGCCATGGTACGAAATTTACCGTACCAACCGATTACCAACCGTACCAATAATAACAAGTTGGTACCACGAAATCGGTAACCGAAGAAATTGGTAACCGAAGAAATCGGTAACCGAAATGTCGGTACCAACCAACCTCGATACGGTATACAATATGAAAAGTTCAAATCCTGTGGTACCATGGTATCGAATATATATGTAAAAAAAATATTTTTTTTTAAAAAATCCCTTAATTTAATTAATTTCCTACCAATATTGTGAACAATGGTTGAGCTGCTCTGGTACCATCGGTACCGTCCCAACCTCGTTATTTTGGTACCGATGGTACCATCGGTACCAAACATTCGGTAACCACAATTACCATACATAAAACCATGTAAATGAAAATTAAGTGAGACTGCTGGTACCATGCTACCAGACCTTTGGTAACCGATAGTTTCGGTACCAAAAACTTCGGTTACCGATAACTTCGGTTGGTACGTGGTAACGAAAATTACATACCGAAAGATATCAGTACGGTACGTGGTAATCGAAAATTTCCCACGGTATCATACAGTGCCATCCCTAATTGTGTAGGCACCTCCCCTTATATTTTGGTTTGATTTTCACCTATTTTTCAATGTGAAACTCAACCCACGAATCCCAGCACGCCAAGTCTGACTTACAAAGAAAGGTCTATTTAAAGCTATCCCGGATCAGCCCACACTCCAAAAGGTGAAATCGCTCACCCCACGCGCCACTCACCCCCCCCCCCCCCCCCGACCTGACGGAGATGGTGAGCAAAGGTAAATCATGGTGACTCAACCGATAATAAAAAGTTGGGATCAATGCTCATATTGCGCACAAGTAGCCCCCTCATTTAAAAGATTGCTCTCACACTGTCGCTGATAAGACTCGATCCTTAATCCATATTCCAAATGCAACCCTTGTGACTGGACGATTGGTTGAGCTAAGCCCATTCGTACAGGCCACGCTCATATTACGAGAACAGTGTAGATACCCAAAGTGTCTGTTGAAACTTGAAACCTTGACCTTTAGCTCTTGTGGAATAATGGAGACGCTCGACTTCAGTTAGCTTGCAATTCGACTTTTCTAGCTCGAGCCTACGTATTTAGGACTTGTTTGGCATAGACTTTTTATAATATTTTCTATATAGAGACAATTGGAGGATTAAGACTCTCTTTGATAATTTTATTAGTTAATAGACCCCATAATAAATCTTTTAAGTATATAGACCCTTTTATTGGTGTTATTACTTGTTTACTCTTGAAAGTTTTAGTTCAATAAAAAGTTAATATAATTTAATAATAAAATTAAAAACTATTTTTAAAAATCCTTAAAGATAATTACAATATTTTTTTTAATTCTATATTAATATAATATACAAGCATGCACTAATTTATAGCATAATATATATATATATATATATATATATATATATATATAATAATAATAATAATAATAATAATAATAATAATGACATTAGCTTTTTTTTATATATTTACACACGGGATTACAATAATCAATTACAATACATTTACCATAACAATTGTATTTATTGTAATATACGTATAATCACACTAATTAATTATTCATTGTATTACAATGTGGAATCTCTATATGGTAGTAATATTGGATTACAATAAAGGAGAAATATTGTATCACAATACACAAGTTATTGTTGTACATTAATATTGAAATGTGTTACAATAATAATGTTAATTTAAATATTTTATCAGGGATTTGAATATAATAAACTATTAATTTTTTCCTTATAATATATATTATCTTTGATTTTTTTTGTACCCATTTTTCACATTTATTATTAAGGATGATAACTTTTTAAAAATATAAGCATTGAAGGGTATAGATGGAATAATATAAATGAAAAGGTCTATATAATTAAAGAATTTATCATGATGTCTATAAAGTTAAAAAAAATAATGAAAACTGAAAAGGGTCTATAAACCCCATTACCTCTTTTATATATCGATTTATATTTTTTTTGAAGAAGATAGTCCATAATATTTTTTAAAACACTTAACATATCGATTAAAGAATTTATCATGATGTCTATAAAGTTAAAAAAAATAATGAAAACTGAAAAGGGTCTATAAACCCCATTACCTCTTTTATATATCGATTTATATTTTTTTTGAAGAAGATAGTCCATAATATTTTTTAAAACACTTAACATTTTAACTAAATTAAATTTGTTTTAGATTTTTATCAAAATCTTTATCTAAATCATACAATAATATTTAAGCTAGGCTAAAGATTAGAAATGCCAAACACGCCCTTATCCATTCTAAATTTCAAAGCAATTGCATCCAAACCTGTTTTGACCCAACACATGAGGGTGAATTTTGATTTTTCTTTATGGATTTATAATCCACCTCTTATACTTATAAAATTAGAAGCAATGTCTTTGTTAAAATTTGCGTCACGTGTCCTTCCCTGAGTAAAGGTAAGTGAAGCAGTTTTCAGTATCTCACACACATTATCTCTTCAACCGTTTGCCCCCTCTCTCTCCTCTCTCAGCGCCGACACTCCATCGGCAATTGAAAGCTTCCTTATTCAGTGTCCACGTTCCTCCTTCTCCTCATACTCTAAAACCGCTTCTTTTTTCTACCTAATCTTTGATCTCTCTTCCCCGTTTCGACATCTTTGAAGAATTTGAGTACTGCCAATTCTGCACTCTTAATTTTTCCTGTTTAATAAACTTCTCCGCTTTCAACCCACTCTTCAATTTACTAAATCTCTTTCCAATTTCCATCCAATCACACTCTTTGTTAATCGCAAAGTTGCAATCAGGTCCACAAAAGAGACGATCGATGTCAAGTCGGGTGTGGTTTTGGTTCCGAATCATTTGCGTCTTAGATCTGCGGTGGGCATTGAAGTTCGGTGAGGGCAACAAATTCGAACAAGTTGAGAAGACGAGAATGATGTTCGTAGAGACGACGTCAGTTACTATGACAAACGATGAACAAACAGCCGGTGAGCATAGATGCCGAGTGGATGCATGTATCAACGATAGGCAATTTGCCCGACCTGGTATGTGTTCGATTTTTTGTTTTAAAATTCCAAATTTTGGGGTTTAGAGAGTTGGATTTAGGGATTTTGTGATTGAATTTGTGGAGGTTCATGTGTATGTATATCAATTTGGGTTTTTTTTTTCTTTCTAAAATTTAGGTTTTAAAAAATGTGATAAATTGATTGTGAAAGTCAAATTAGGTACCAACCCACTTTCAGCTACGGTGGTTGGTGGCGGCAATCGATGGTTGGAGGCATGGCGCAATCGATGGCGAGCAGAAGAGGGTGAGTCGCAGGAGGCGGCTCAGTCCACGTTGGTTGGAGGCGACAATCAATGGTTGGAGGCGTGGCGCAAGCAGGTGGCGGGCAATCAAGGGCAATCACGGGATGCGGCTCAATCGGCAACGGCAATTGACGACCGGAGGTGGCAATCGACAGCTTGATGCGTGAGATAGAGGTATAAAACTCTTTTTTTTTTTCACTGTTAATTACTTGATTTGAGTATATAGTTTCATTCCATATCATACTTAAGTGCATTTGTAGCGACTGCAACCATCGATTTACACTGCTGCCACGACCGTTCTTCCAATATAATTTTGCAGTTAATTATGTTAATGTTCTCAAAGACATTCTTAACCAGTTTGACACGATCAAACTTGTGTAGTTAGATTCAGTAGTGATATCTCTTCTCACCTCTCTTAATGTAATCTTCTCATTGCATTTACTGTGGCCAACTCAAATGATTGATGCACCTCTCAGGTTGATGGGTTTCCGCTTTGATCTTATGGGTCACATTATGAAGCGTACCATGGTAAGTGACATCCTGAATGGTATTTAGTTCAATTGATGTACTGATTACTGTGGTATCACTTAATAATGTTTTTTCCCTTTTCATTTTCATAAAGACTTATTTTGCTTAATTAAGGCTTTTCAATTATTTTCGATATATTTTCAATACATGCAGTGGTCTTAAATATAATTGTGGCTATAATGATATGGCTATAAAAATGAATTTGATATCTTGTGTAATGCACATCTCTAAGGGGCCCCTGCAAGTTGCATTTGAATGGATGAATGCATACATATATTTTAAGAGTTTTAAAGACTGAATATAGTTACAAAGTAAGGTGGTTGAAATTTGGTTTTGGCTTATTTGTTTATGAAGCAAGTTCTTTATTTCTTGGTTACTTACATAGAAAAAAATGAATGAAGTATGATACCAACTTACTGCATGGATACAAGTGTATAAAGCTAAAAAGTACTATGGTCACAGGAAAAGGCAACAAGTTACTACTATGGTCATAGTCAATGGTACATCGTGTAAAATTCTTTGTTAATTAGAATGAAGTGTTATTGTTTTCTTGTTAGTTTGACCATCTTTAAAAAACATATATAAAATAGGAAATGTAAAAGAGTTTAAGTGAGCACTTTTTATTTTATAAATTATAAACATATTTATAAATATATTTTCTCTCAAATATAAATAGTTTTAAAATTAAATTGGGGTTTATTTGATCGGTAGGCTGATTGGCTGTTTTTATTTATATTTCATCATCGTTTTTCAATGCGGCGACTAAGGTTGTTGCATGTGTTATAAGATGGATATTAAGCTGAGCATAAAGAATATTCTACACTAACGATAAACGCTTTTTATGCATGCTTTGTATTTTTAATACCCAACTACCTCAATTTATACACTTGATTGTTTGATATTTATATCCAACCAATTAAGTCAACAATAGCGAGTCATTTTCATCAAAATTGAAATATTATTATTATTATTATTAAAGTTTACTGAATCAGAGCCGACTAATAAGTTGAGCTCTAAACGCAATTCTACTATTTTCAGGTAACGTCTTAGCGGTCCCACATATCTGCTTGAGAAGTCTGATAAGACCATCCTCTAAGTCACTAATAGTGGAAAAGAAAAACGCCAAAAAGTGATAACCTTCGGCCCTACAAACATCCTCGTACTTCTTCCTCTTGTTATCAGCAACCACTCTAGTCGCTTTATCCAGATAAAAACTTGAGAGACCAGCCAAGTCCTTTAGAAAAAATCTATGACTAATTAAAATCTGTTAACCAAATTTTAAATTAGATTTATAGAGTCATTTATTTTTTTTAGGGTATCTTTCTCAATTATGATCTTATTTTATACCCTTATGACATAGGATAAAAAGATCATTATTATTATTATTATTATTATTATTATTATTATTATTATTATTATTATTATTTTATAAAAAAGATTCGAAAAGAAAAATTATTATTGTTATTATTATTATTATTATTATCCAATTACTATTTACAAGAAATTAGGGTAATTTTCGTTCTTTCCTAGGCCATGCAGGTTTTTATCGCAGGTTTATCAAAGACTTTTCAAAGATATCCTCACCCTTGTGCGAGCTTCTGAAGAAAGATGTGACCTTTGTACTCACACAAGAGTGCAAAGAGGCGTTCGACCAGCTGAAAGGACGCCTCACTAGTGCACCAATCATTCAGGCACCAGACTGGTCTCGCCCATTTGAGATCATGTGTGACGCGAGCGACTATGCAGTGGGAGCAGTGCTAGGCCAAAAAGAGGGAAGAGCCTCTCATGTGATCCATTATGCTTCCATGACTCTGAATGGAGCGCAGCGCAACTACTCCACCACTGAAAAAGAAATGCTAGCCGTGGTGTTTGCACTAGAGAAGTTTCGACAGTATCTGCTTGGGGTTAAAGTGATTATCTACACAGATCACGCAGCCCTTCGCTACTTGATGACAAAGAAAGAGACAAAGCCAAGATTAATTCGATGGGTTCTTTTGCTCAGCGAATTTGATGTGGAGATTAAGGATAAGAAAGGAGCGGAGAATCTGGTGGCTGACCACTTAAGCAGATTGGTGAATGAGAAGGACAAGCCGGAGTCACAGAAACCCATTTTAGGCACGTTTCCGGATGACAGATTATGCAGAATCGAGAACAAAAGCACGCCGGAGTCTGGCGCGCCCACGTTAACAGCTGACGCGCCCGCGCTGTGTTCTGACGCGCCCGCGTCGTCCCCTGACGCGCCCATGCTATTGCTTCTCAGCCCATCTCAGTCCGTTCTAGGACTTCATTCTGTAAACCCTTGGTACCGGGACATTGTGAACTACTTAGTTTGTGGGGAATTTCCTTCGGATCATACCAAGGCCCAGACGGAGAAGATTCGAAGAGAAGCAAACCACTATGTTTGGGATGACCCATACCTTTGGAAACATTGTGCTGATCAGGTAATTCGTCGTTGTCTTCCAGATAATGAAGTACGATCTGTTCTTGAATTTTGTCATTCTCAAGCATGTGGGGGACATTTTGGTGCCAATAAAACTGCTAGAAAAGTGCTTGAATCTGGATTTTATTGGCCACATATTTTTAAAGATGCTTATTCTTTCTGCAAGGCATGTGATAGGTGTCAAAGAATGGGGAATATCTCTCAAAGAAATGAAATGCAACAATCACCGATGATTTTTTGCGAAATCTTCGATGTTTGGGGCATTGACTTTATGGGACCTTTTCCTAGTTCTTATGGGAACTTGTATATTTTACTTGCGGTGGACTACGTTTCCAAGTGGGTGGAAGCGAAGGCCACCAGAACTGATGACTCTAAAGTTGTGGCAGGGTTCTTGAAAAGCAATATTTTTGCCAGGCATGGTATCCCTAGAGCGCTGATTAGTGACAGGGGTACCCATTTCTGCAACAAAACTGTGACTGCTGTGCTGAAGAAATATCATGTCACACATAGAGTTTCCACCGCATACCATCCACAGACGAATGGCCAAGCAGAGGTGTCCAATAGAGAGATCAAAACCATTCTCGAGAAGACTGTGAATCCTAACAGGAAGGATTGGAGTTTGAGACTTGATGATGCGTTGTGGGCTTATCGCACTGCTTACAAAACTCCAATTGGGATGTCTCCTTTCAGACTTGTCTATGGTAAAGCATGTCATCTTCCTGTTGAGCTGGAGCACAAGGCTTGGTGGGCAGTGAAACAATGCAATATGCAGAGTGACGGGGTTGGAGAACACAGGAAGCTACAGTTAGGCGAGCTCGAGGAGTTACGGTTGGACGCCTATGATAATGCGGCAATCTACAAGGCGAAGACCAAGGCATGGCATGACAAGCACATCCATAGGAAGGACTTTAAAGCTGGTGACAAAGTCCTACTCTTTCAGTCTCGCCTGAAACTCTTCGCTGGGAAGCTCAGGTCAAAGTGGGGGGGACCATACATTGTTGCTGAAGTTTTCCCACATGGAGTTGTAGAGTTATATGACCCGAATAGCCACAAGAAGTTTAAGGTAAATGGTCAAAGGCTTAAGACATACTATGAAGGGTTCCCAAAGGAGGCTATGGATGAGTTAGCTTTGGAGGAGCCAAATGCAGAGTTAGAATAATCGAAAAGGCTTAGTCGAGCCAGCGACATGAAACAAAGGCGCTGCTTGGGAGGCAACCCAAGGTATTGCATTCTTTCCCTTAACTCGATTTTATTGTAACTTGTAGGTAATAAAGACGGAGTTTCTAGCGACGAATTGCACCCGCATTTCGGACCCACTGCTTCCGCAGTGTTAATTTTCGTCCCAAAAAAAAAAAAAAAAAAAAAAAAAAAAAGGGCCACGGGCTGGAAAACCCGCTTCGGGCCAGCCCGCCATTTTCAAGCCCCATCATCACTACCCATCACCATCCCCTCAAATACCACCAAAACCCTACATCCCCCACACTCTCTCACCTTCCCCACACCCTCTCCTCTCACACCCAATCTCCTCCACACTCCACTCAAACACCCCCCACCAGGGTCCCCACACCCCGTCCCCCTCCCTTCCTTCAGCTCTCGGCACTGAGACATCGACGACCGCGTCCGACGAGTTTGGAGGTCTGCAGAAATCGCCGACGCGGCCGCGCCACCCCCAACGCGCCCGCGCCTGTCAGAGAAACCCACCAAAAGGCTGACACACCTGACGCGGCCGCGCTGCTACCCGACACGCCCGCGCTGCTAACCGACGCGCCCGCTCTGCTCGCCAACGTGCCCGCGTCTGCCCCCTGCGCCGAACCTCATCTGTTCGTTGTGAGTTCCTTCCGCTGTCCTTATTTCGATTCCGATTTAGTCGTATTATCTATCGAGTATGAGTTCATCGGAGGAAGAGGCGAGTAGATCTGATAATGGGTTAGAATTGTCTGAAGAGGAGTGGGCTATTTATAATAAGGTCAGCTGTGTCAGTTCTACCAAATATTTGCATAGAGAGACCCTTCAGAGACTTCAGATGCTAGATTGTATGCAGAAGTGTCTAGCTCACGCTGGTATTAGTGACTTTTTGGAGTTGAGAGCTGTAGGATACCCGGAACTGTGCAAGCAGTTCCTCGCGACAAATCAGCTGTACCTTGGAGATAACATAATTAGAGGGGTTGCTTTCAGATACAATGGCACTACCTACCGGGCTTCTGCAGCAAGATTGCGAGCTGCTTTGGGGGTCACTAACGCCCCAACTGATGGATGGGTGACAGCCGCGACCGACCCAGACCTAGTTGCATTCTTTAGAGCGGTGTCTGGAGAAGAATTCTTAACCAGTAACGAGTACAACAACAGGATTACTCATCCTGTCTTCCGTATGTTGTGCAAGATCGTCTCTGGGACATATTATGGGCTGATCACAGATACCAAGCTTTCCATGACACACCTGAGGTTTGCTTACAGCGCTGTGCCTACTGCAGATTATACGCCTGACTGGGTTCGGCTCTTCTTCGATGGGCTCGACAAGGTCAGAAAGGATCGCAGTGCCGTTGGACCAGAAATGGTCCAGAGCGGACTTATTACTCGGGTAGCCATTGCTGCAGGCGTTGGGCAAAATGGTTTGCAGGCACTGGAGGAGCAGGTCATAGCGAGGACCTATACAGAGGAGTATCTGCGAAGGTGTTTGATGCTTGATACTGCACCGGATGGGGGAGCCATTTGGTGTACAGGCAAGAAGAAAGAGCATCAGTTCAGGCTCCCTAAGCCCCTTCCTTGGTCTGAGACTTGGACGGATTGGTATATTGAGGCTGATTATTTTCCGACGTCAGTTCTAGGTAGACGGCGTCGCCTTGAGGTGGGTAGCAGTAGTGGCACAGCTGGAGCTGCCACGGATGAGGATGCGCATGTGGCTCCGCAGGCGTTTGTTCAGACAGATACACAGAGTTTCGCACAGAACCCACAGCAGGAGATGCCTGCTTATCAGACCCCCTCTCACGGTTGGGATTCTCAACCGACATATCAGAGCCAGCAGGATTCACATCAGTGGGCCCCTTGGCCCCCACAAGCTTTTCAGGATGCCCATCAGCAGCCTCACCAGTGGGGCTACCTGGTTGATCAGATTGGCCTTCTGCGCCAAGACGTGGGAGTTTGACGACAGTGACGAACCAGATTCTCCACCAGCAGGCCGACATCCTAGAAGGCTTTGGCGAGTTCAGAGAGATGAGGGAAGAGCTTCGCCGCATGCGAGAGGATTACTCTCGCCACTATCCACCCCCTCAGTGAGTCCTTCTGGTCCCTTCCTCCCTACTTATTTCTGTCTTCTTTCACATTGAGGACAATGCTTCATTCAAGTATGGGGGAGGGAAAGGACTTACATATCTTGTACATATTTCATTTCCGCATTATTTGTGTACAGATTCTGCACTTGTTATTCTGAAAAAAAAAAAAAAAACAGAAAAAAAAAAGAAAAAGAAAAAAGAAAGCAATCAAAATCCTGGGATGAGTTGAAAACCCGAAAGGGCGACTCAGGCAAAAAGCAGGTAGTCTGGCGAGCCTTAGGCTTTGGCAATATGAGACTTGAGGAAAGTGAGAATGTTTATGTGAGTACCATCTTTGAAAAAAAAAAAATGAGTGGCTTGGTGAAAACCCGAAAGGGCGCCTTGGCAAGATGAGCGTTTACTTTGAGTGTTTAGGATTGATCTCTTGGTGAAGGCGACATAAGAAGTGGAGTGATAAGGAGGTTTTCGGGTAGGCCACTGGGAGCTATAAGGTGTAGATGGTTGAGATACAATTGTAAGTCTCATTTCCTATTTTGATTGTCTTTTGTGCTGATTGTTGAGATGGTGGAAACTACTAGTACTTAGTGTTCATTTTCCTTGTACTGTCTGTGAACCTTTGAGATTTATGGTGAGAGTAGGCTTAGCTTCTATGCTTACTCGGGACGAGTAAAGGTTTAAGTATGGGGGAATTTGACATGCGATATATTCTATAGCGCATTTAGTAGTTTTTGTCATCATTTACATGTCATTGTGAGAGATATTTGTATGAACTTGGTGATTCAGAACCTGTTGAAGAAGTTGAAGAAATCATAGGATCATGCAAGTTACAGAAGAGTTGAAGTGAAGAAGTTCGGAAGCAGCTGGAAGCTGGTGACCTTGGCGCGGCCGCGCTGCTACTGGCGCGCCCACGCTGCTACTGGCGCGCCCACGCTGCTAGGAGGACGTGCCCGCGTCGATGCACCAGATGGAAGTAGCAAGACGAAACACTGGCGCGCCCGCGCTGCTACTGACGCGCCCGCGTCAGTCCCTGGAGACGGATTCCTAGGGGTGGGCATGGGACGGGACGGGACGGGATTGGGGTAATCCCGCGTCCCGTCCCGCAAAAAATACGCGGGACGGGATCGGGACGGGATTGAATATATTTTTTTCAAATCCCGCCGGGTCTTATCCCTCACGGGACGGGACGGGATCGGGACGGGACGGGATTTGTCCCTCGTAAAAAAATGAATAAAATATAATCTAAAAATAACAAGTAGAAAGGTATAAATTAAATTCATATATTCATAATAACTTAATAAATAATAATCCAATTACATATATAAAAACAACAGTAGCTTGATAATCCCATTACATGTACAAAAACATCAGTAGGTAGGTAGAACAATTATTTTTTTATTCAACGTAGCTAGGTAGTAGAACAAATTAAATTCAAAGAATGAT
Organism: Persicaria tinctoria; assembly: GCA_037127255.1. NCBI lineage: Eukaryota > Viridiplantae > Streptophyta > Magnoliopsida > Caryophyllales > Polygonaceae > Persicaria > Persicaria tinctoria. The sequence continues at coordinate 14,659,020 of JBANSL010000015.1, forward strand.
AATACAGTAGCAACTACCTAGCAACAGTAGCAACAATATTTCATTTCTTATATATTTTTAGTGTCTTTATTATTATTTAAAATTTATATTTAAATAAATGTTAAGGTATAATATAAATATATTCTTATATCTTCTTATTATTTTTTATTAAATACATAAATATATAAAATTATATATGTGCGGGACGGGACGGGATTTGCGGGATTCCAACTCTTCGTCCCGCGTCCCGTCCCGCGTAATATTTGCGGGACGGGATTGGGACGGGATTGAAATTTTTTTCCCTAAATCCCACCGGAATCGGGACGGGATGCGGGACGGGACGGGATTTGCGGGATTTGTGCCCACCCCTACGGATTCCTATCCGAGTTTCCCCTATCTTATTAGTTTTAATATTATATTTTTTATATTTTTTACGGGATGTTAAACCCGATTTTATTAGTTTATATTATTGCCGAGAAGGCAGCAGTTGGGGGGAGGTTATTTTTTCCAGAGACGTAGTTTCCTTTTCTGAATCTCACAAACCCTATGGAGAACTAACTCTCCGTTGTTGCACTTGGTTCTTTGAAGCCTTCGATTGATTTGGTTGTGAGTATTCTACTCTTGTTCGCCCTTTGTTAATTGTTTCGATCTCCTGAGCTTATTGCTTGATTGCTTATTATTGGTTAATCTGGATTGATCACCTAGGTTTATCGATACTAGTCATATTGCTAGGGTTTCCAATTCCAGGTTTGGGGTTGTAGATTCATTGTAGCAAACCCAATCGTCATACGCAGGTTGCTTGTGGTAGATTGTGAAGGAGATTCGATTACAGGCTATTTTAACGGGTTGTTAGAATCGCTTGTGTCTCATTATAATTCATGTTTGAATGCTATCGCTTTATTATTCGGTGAAGGTTTTCCCTTGTAATTTGGTGATAAGTGCTTTTAGGACTGGTAGGACTAAAAGCTATTACACGATCTGAATTGAGAACAATTACTGGACATTAGAACTTGAGACTCATAGAATGCGATGATGAACCATCTCAATTGTTGTGCGGATAATTACCTGGTGTGATACTTTTCCATCATATATTCGCAACCTCTTATTGCAACTTGTTCTGTCATTATCGCCTACACACAAAACTCCCCCTTGAATTGGTTACTTTTGGGTAATAATACTTGCTCTTACAATTGATTCTGTTTCCCTGTGGGTTCGACCCTAACTTACCTACTATACTTGTTATAGTTTGCATCTTAGGAATTTACTTTGATTTGGCATAACGACTTTAGGCCTGTCAAAGACTCTATGTCGGTTATTATTATTATTATTATTATTATTATTATTATTTTAAGAACTCCAAATAGTATAGAAAACTAACAATCAAATGTTTACAAGAAGTTGTTATTATTATTATTATTATTATTGTTATTGTTATTATTATTATTATTATTATTATTATTATTATTATTATTATTATTATTATTATTTTATTATTATAATTACATACTACAAGAAATTAGTGGGTAGCCAAGATACTATCTGGGCTCCCACCCCCTTAGCAATAGCAAAACTAAGTCTAGTAAAAATATAAGTTGCAGCACGGGCTCCGACATCTTGAGATACTGAGAATTTCCGAATCCGGTTTAGCAAAATAACAGCATCTATATCCAGCTCCCCCAACGAAGAGAAGGAGAAGAATAAGAAACCATAACCATCAGTTGTGTACAAATTTCGACACTTGACACACTTACGCTGAGCAGCATAAACAACAACACGACTGGGCATAAAATCAGACATCCCAGACTGAGTCAAAGGGGAGGACCCTGTCAGATCGACACACACGTCCTGGTCCCTGTCCTAAGAATAAAGGAGCAAATCCGTCCGACGAAGGGGCTTATTATTATTATTATAAAGAGAATCAAGCCTCACGTATTTCAGAGTGTTTTGGATTTTGTGTTTGGTTTGGATTTTGTTTTTTTGTATGCATCAGAGGATGAAGTTCAAGCCCACCTTCTACGAAGGGTAGCTCGAACAACACTCCACCCGAGTAACCTGAGTCCACCTTCTTGGAAGGGTAACAAGTAACCCGCCTATCATTTGTATAGAAAACGATTTGATTTTAGTGTGGAGTTTGATTTGATTTGATTTGAGATTTGACTTAAATGTCAGTTTGGGGGTTGTGATTGAACTCATTTGTGAGTTTCCTACGTACCCTTTTGGAAGGGATCAAATCGCACATAGTTCTTGAAAATGACAAATTTGAATTTGGTATTTAGGTTTTTGAAGTTTTGGTCGTGACCGGACTCGACGAGCGAGAGCTTTGTGTCGAGTCGGATGAGACACTTTTGATTTGACGGAAATTTAATTTTTGGGACGACTTAGAGTCGAAAAGTGAATTTGAGGAGATTTGTTTGGAAGTTTGGGTGTGACTGGACTCGATGAGAATTTGATTTACACCGAGTTTCTTACGTATCCATTTGTTTGGTGGAATCAAGTCACCGTAGTTCGGGACGAAAAGAAATTTTGTATTTGGGTTTGATCATGGGATCATTTGAGGGGGGTGATTGAACTCGACGAGCGAAAGCTTTATATCGAGTGTCCTACGTATCTCTTAGAAGAGAATCAAATCACCCGTAGTTCTAAACGAGAGAAATTTAATTTGTTTGGTTTTGACCTCATATTCATTTAAGGGGAATTTGAGGTGGACGACTGTACCCGATATATTTTAAGAAATTTAATATCGGGTTACCTATGTAGCCGTTTTTACCACGGCGTCAAGTCTTTACGTAGTTCTAAACGAACCGATTTAATTTGGATTTGGCGATTGAACCCGACGAGCTTTAGCTTTGTGTCGAGCTTCCTACGTACCCGTTTGAACGGGATCAAATCATCCGTAGTTCTTTTGGAGAACAAATTTGACTTGGCTTGTAACCGGTGACTGAATTCGGCATATTTAAAATTTTAATTTGACATTTTAATAAAACTGAAATTCTTAATTTATGCCGATTATAATTCTTATATTTTAGTGGGTTAATTTTGTAATTAAACATATTTTTTACCAACTAATGTCCGAACATGTATGTTTGAATTCTTTATTTGGAAATACACATTCTTTAAGTTGGCATTGATATTTCGGATGGACCAAAACCCAAATTAAATTTAAACCCATTTTCTTCTTCTTCTTCTTTTTTGTTTAGCCCACTTAATTCCCAAACTTAGCCCATCATTCTTTTTTTTAGCTTGAGACCGAGCCCTAATATCACAATTTGGGATTTCCAGTGCAAAGCCAACGATTCACACAGAGAGGGCAATCGTCGAGCAGACGCTCCGAGGTTGATGATACCCTGGTGAGTTCTCGCTTAGGCGATTGAAAGAGAGGGCAGAGGTGGTCGATCGGAGCACATCACGACCCGTGAACATCCGGGTCTTCGGCAAGCCGAAGAAGAACCGGGTGTCTGTGCAGCGAGGCGCTCTTTGAAGAAGAAGATGAAGGTCGACTCTCATGAATAAGAGTCTCCTTGGGTTTGAATTCCCCCTTTTTTTTGTAGGCTCAGGTTTGCTCTCTTCCTCTTCCTTGCAGCTTGCCCCTAATTTGGATGATTTGAGTTTTGAGAAATCATCTAGGGTTGATTTTTGATACTTTGTAATTTGGGGTTTTTTTCATGGTTGGGACAGCCAACAAAATAGGCAAATTCAAGGTTCAGGGGAAATCTGAGCAAAGATCAGTGGTCATCCGAATTTGAGCAATCGGAAGAAAGAACGGCATTCCAGCCCTAGGCGTTTTGCTGCAACCGTCTCTTCTGAAAGAGGTATGATTCTGCTCTCCTTTTATTTCCCTTGAATTGCTTCTTAGTCCTCTTGATTTCTTAGGCTATTAATTTAGGCCAGGCATGTGAATTGCTTGGAGAATTTGAACTCCATTTTCTGGACCTGTTTCAAGAACGACCAAGTTATGGTTTATTCACATTGCCTTTTTCGCTTTCAGTCTTGATTATTGTCAAATTTTGGATGGTTTAGGGTAACCTGGCTAATTGTTGATTGCAATTTGGGGAGCAATTAGGCATTATTGTTTTGATTGAAGGCTAGCTAGGAACCCATCGTAATTGTCCAGTAACCAAAACCATTTGGGGAAAATTCGGCAGCATATCTTCCCTGTAAACCGATCCACGCCGAGATCGAATGTAGTGGCGAAAGAATATACTTTCAAGCCAACTACGATAGTCGATGCTCTCAACCTATTACGTGACGGTCTCTAGGCGAAAGAAAATACTTTCAAGCCTATTACGAGCCCAAACACTAGGTGAGAGCATATGAACCCAATCCCGGTTGGTCTTCTCCATTGTAGTGCTTATTTGTCCCTGCAAAACAAAGAAAAGAAAAGAAGATAGATTTCTACCCTTTGTCTTGGCCTTTAAAGAGTTCTGCTGCCTTTTTTTTTTGTTCTACAGCTTCCTCTTCTTCTTGCTGATATATCTGTTTGTTTTATGGGTTGTTGCAGATGCGCCCAGGAAGAGAAGGAGAGCTGTATTGGCTGCTTCTGTTTTGCAAACAGAAGTGCCAGGGAGAGGAAGAAGCCAAGAGGGAAAGACAACTGCTTTCTTTGGTTTTGCAGTTGAATAGCTTGAAGGAGAGAAAAAGCCAGCCGGATAAAGCCCTGAAGAAGTTGCAGTTGAAGTGCTTTTATAGGGTGAATCTAGATCAATTATCTGATAACCCCCACTCCCCCACTTTACCTGTATAGTTTTTTTTTGAAATGGTTGTACAGTTTTTTTTCAATGTACGTTTGTAACTTCTATATCCCTATTACAGCAGTTTTTTTTTTTGTTATAACTGCTCTTTTTTTTTTTTTTTTTTTTTGATTAGGTAAAAATTCGATACTCCGGACAGGCCTGGAGAATCGATAGGCCGAAAACTCGGCGACGGACAAGCCGTCATACAAGCTAAAGACAAATGCGGCAATAAAGCACAGAAACCAAATTACAAGGGTGCAATTATAGGCGCAATCTAGCACTAATAAAGAAGGAATAACGACAGTGTGCAACAACTCTTCAATCAGTTAGTAGAGGCACGCAGGGAATCCCTGGGGAACTAAGTGGAAACCTCAGATCTGGACTCAGTCAACGAGCCTTCAGGCTTTGAGCACGTCCACGACCTCTCGCACGTCGACAAAGAGAAGAACACCGCACAAAACCGCTAGACTCCTGCGCCAAACAACAACACAAACAAGGAATTCGGCTCTACACTCGATATTTTTATTTTATTTTTATAAGCTAGGTTATTTATTTATTTAACTTTCCCCAATGGGCTCCTTTGGGCCCACGGAAAAAGCCTTGGGCCCAAAGCAAGGAGAAACAAGCCCGAGATTGACCCTGGCGCAACCACCAGATCTGCCGAGGAGGAAGACACCAATGAGGCCGGAGAGGAGCAAGGTTTTCAGAGCAGGACCTCGGCGCCGAGACCAACAGGGCGGAGGAACCCAGCACCACCGGACCCGACTGACGGTAGCGAAAAGAGTTTCTGATTTAGGGGTTTTCCGAATGAAAATCGGCAACCGGAGCACGAGCTGTCGACCGACCACCACCGAGAGGATGAACGGAGAAGGAGGGTGGCCAAGCCTGAAGGCGGTGGACCGACGAAGTGGATTTTTGACCTCCGGAGAGGAGTTTTCACAACCTCCGAAGAGGGGGTTCTTTGTTCCTTAGGAGAGGTTTTTTTTTTTTTTCTTTTTTCCATCGCCCATTTGGGGTAGGAGAACTCCACCCTCGCGAGCCACCCAGACCAGCACAGGCGCCGCGCTGAAAGGTGGCCCACGCCAGTGACGACCGGAGAGGAGCAAATCCGACCGGACAGGCGGCGCCAACAGCCCCACGCCGGAGACACCACCGCCGAACGAAACAAGCGCAAGGGAGACAGGCTACGAGGGCACTGAAAAGCCGCGAGTGACACAAAACCGCCGGCGAACTCCGAAACGACGGACGGCCATTGAAAAGGAAGAGACGGATACCCAAATCAACAAACCATCATGCTGATTGGAGATGGATTGGGAAGAAGATACGATATTAGGGTTAGAAATTGGGGGGTTTCTCCCCGCGCGTGAGGCGCGTACTTCAGACCCCAAAAATTGTTGGCCTACAGCACTGCGTTATAACTGCTCATTTGGTTTCTTGGGCCTTTGGAAGAAAACTTGCATATCTATATTTTCTGGCAAATTTTTAATCCAAGTCATTTGTTGGCCATTCTTCTATTTTAATAATGAATATGAATTAAATTAAACAAAATTTGATACATGATTAATTTAATATAAAATCATCATTATTTCAAAGTTACGAAAATTTACCCTCCAACAATTTGACATAAAATCATCATTTGTACCTTTAAAAAATTTACCAAGTTTATATTTTTGGCACGTCTAGTGGGACCCTTTTTGCCTTTTCATCTCTTAGTTGTATTTATACTAATACATGATTATATATTTTTTAAAGGTACAAATGGCACCAAAAGCAATTGTTACCTTCAACGAGCTTCCAACAACCTTCATCATCAAAGGAGGCCACTGGATCAGGAAACGATCATTTGAAGCTCAGTTTGACATCACTCGGGAATCAATGTCTACAATGATCCCGATCAACAACATCTTTGGTGCTCTTCAAGCTCCAGAGGACAAGACCATCGCAAAGTGGGTGTCGAAGTCTCCTACAACGCTTTCAAAGGAAGGGGGCATGAAGCCTAAAGCACTTCCAAGCCATGGGGGCAAGAAGTTCAAGATCACCCAGCTAGGTGGTAACCAGTTCAACAACCATCCCATTTGCAACAAGCTCAAAATACAGAAGGGTGGTTACAACGGCACAAAGCCCACTAATGAAGTCGCTCAAAGGTCCATCATTCGTATCATCAAAAAGAATGAGGGGTCAAACGTGGCTTCCACACCACCCGTCTCTATTGCCAAGAAGGCAAACAACTTCATGAAGAGAAGGGGAAGCAAGTGTGGATCTCAACGCGGAAAGACAAGACCTTGTCTTGTGCTAGCTTGTTCATCAACTTTAGAACGAGCAAGTGCAACCCTTGCAAAAGGTCTTCCTTGCTCGTAGGGGGCAAAAGAAATTCCCCTAGTGGCTTCTCCAAGAGAGATCCTCATTGGGTCTATGCCTATCTATCCGAAAGAGGTGGCACAAGTCAATATGACCTCGTATTCGGAAGAGACGGAACTCAATGCCACAAGGGTTAAGCCTTCAAGATCTAAGAATGGCAAGGAGGTTCAACAAATATGCCATGTCTCCAAAGAGGTTGCAAGAGATGAAGACCAGTTGAAGTTAACAAGTTCAAATACTTCAATGTTTGAATCTCAAGCAAAAATCTCACAAGACGGACCAAATGTGACGCCAGTATTGACTACTAGCACACAAAGTGTCGAAGAGCAACTTCAAGAGTTACAAAGGAAGCTTGATGAGAAAAATGCCCAAATTGCATCACTTCTCGCTCAAATCGATATTCAAGCTCAGGAAAAGAGACAAAAGCAAACAAGGCTAAATGGTGAAGGTTCAAGTGGTAGCACATCGATCTCTCCGCAAGAAATCAAAGAGATGATCACTCAAGAGATAAGAGAATTCTATGCATCACAAAATCCACCGGTGCTCGGGTATAAAAAGCCATATCCAGCACATTATGATTCGATGCCATTTCCTCCAGGCTACCAAAGACCGAGCTTTGAAAAGTTCGATGGCCTTCACGGTTCACCCCATGAGCACTAGCACATTTTTATTCTGCTTGTGGTGAAACTGCCTTAAACGATGCCTTATTAATTAGGCAATTCGTTCAATCTTTAAAGGGATCGGCATTCACTTGGTACACTCAACTTCAACCAGGGTCGATTCAAACATGGGACGATCTACAAAGAGAGTTCCTAGCTCAATTTGTGAGCTCGAAAGCAGGAGTTTCCATTTTGGATCTTGCAAACACCTATCAAAGGTCTAACGAGCTCGCTAACGACTTCATCGCCAGGTGGAGAAGCTTAAGACTTCAATGCCATGAAAGATTAAGTGAACAAGCATGCGTTCAAATGTGCACCAACAACATATTGCCGGAATTAGCGGTACATGTTGGAAGTGCCGAACCTCGTTCATTTAATGAATTGGTTTCTAAAGCGTGCAATGTTGAAAAGCAACTCGCACGAGGATCCAATTGGCCTAAAGATAGTGAGGCTAACAAAAATGATGGCGATGAGGTACAAGAAGAAGAAGAGTCTATGGCGACTTTCGCCAAACATGATCGAGAGTCCGGTAACGGAAATGGTTCTAAAGCTCAAAGAAAAGAGAAAGCCAAGGAGCCAGCCAATAGACTCACCCTTCATGAAAGAAGGCAAAAGAAATATCCTTTTGACGATGATGGTGTGCAAGGGATATTCGATGAATTGGTGAGTGCTAAACGTTTAACACTCTCGGAGCCAAAAAGGCCAAAAGAGGTTGGCAAGGTTAGTGATCCAAAATATTGCTCGTATCACTAGTTCGTTCATCATCCAATCAAGGATTGCTACGTATTCAAAGGCATAGTAGAGGAGATGATTAACAAAGGAGAAATTGAAATCGAGGGGGCAACATCCTCAACTCAGGCAGCTTCATCAAATACCATTTCAGCGGTAGATGTTGAAGAGTTCGCTCCCTCGCTCCAAGTGTCTTCTCAAACAGAAAAAACATCTGCTATGACTATTGAAGCTAGGGGCAGCCTCATGGTTTCATTGCCTCTCGAAGTGTTGGTGAAAGATGACACTTCAAAAGAAGGGTCCTTGAAAGCCAAAGACATAGCTCAATGTTGTATGGTCTCATGGGGCGATGACATGTGCGAAAAGGAAGCAAGAGTTAAAAAGATTACTCTTCGCTCCAAGCATCAAATTCCCTCATCAAAATCAAAGGGAAAGAAATCAAAAGTCGGTGAAGCTTCAAAAGCACACAAGAAGCATAAAGTTCAAGTGCAGAAGTTAAAATCCTATTTCAAGGGTAAAACGCCACAAAAAGTCGTCGAGGAGGCTTGTGTCAAAAATTTCCAAATCTCATACGAAGAGGGTGTTCTAACCGCAAGTGTGATAGAGCCTAAAGTGTCCGCGTTTGAAAGGCTCGAGATGGCTTCGAGTGAAACTCCTAAATCTTCGGTGTTTAAAAGGCTTGATCCAACCCCTACATGTGAGACACCGAAATCTTTTGTATTTGAAAGACTCGAGCTAGCCTCAACAAATGAAGCATCCAAATCTTCGGTGTTTCAAAGGCTTAACATAGCCTCGACAAGTGGTGAATTTAAAGCTCCGATATTTGAAAGGCTCGAAAAAATTGATGAGTCTAAAAGCAAGAAGGTCCAAATGAAAAGGACTAAAAGCAAGAGCTCCGGAAGAGACAGTCAAAAGTTCTCGTCCATAAGCTCAACCAAATCATGGACACCTAAAGTTAAGTAAGGGTGTCAAAATGATCAAGTAGTTTCCAAGGTGAGAAAACAAATAGTTCTCGCCTAGAACTACGTAAAGACTTGATCCCCAACAAGGGGTACGTAGGAAATTTGGCATCAAAAACAAATATGTGTCGCACAAAACAAAAAAAAGAGTTTCCGGGTTCGCAAATGATAGTCGGATTATTTGGGAAACCCTTCCTAGAAGGTGGGCCCGAGTAATTTGAATGATGCGGTAAAAAAAAAAGAAAAAAAAATCCCGGATTGCAAATGATAGTCAAGTTATTTGGAAAACCCTTCTTAGAAGGTGTGCTCAAATAATTCGAGTGATGCATATATAAAAAAAAGAGGGGACTTGAAATTAGTCCGAACTTCAAATGACCCGAAAACATATATGAAAAATGGGTTCACAAAGAACTACGAGCGGCTTGATCCCTCATAAAGGGGGTACGTAGGCAGTCTAGCTACTCAAAATGCTAGGTGCAGCCACAAAAACAAACAAAACATCTTGTTTTCTCAGCAAAGGAGAAAGAGAAGTCAAATCCTCTACTTATGTAGTCATATGAGCATCGTCTCAACTACAAGGAGAAAATCAAGTATGGTCTAAAGACTTTCAAAGACATTCTCACAAAAAGAGATAAACAAAAGGCCTATGCCTATATTTTCCCGACTTTGATTATCATGTCTAAATGTGATAGTCAATTCAAGTCCTATAAATCAAAATTTCCTTCCAAGGAACCCAAAACCAAAAGTTGCTTCAAAACTTGACTAATCAAATGGTCAATGTTTTCCGCTCTCTCAAAAGCCAAAATGCCTAAGGCTCCCAAAGCCCTTCAAACCCTCCCAAACAAAAATTAGCCTACATCATCTATATATGTATGGTCATTCAAAGCCCCCAAAATTCAAAACTCAAACTCAAAGCCATCAAATGTCTTGGCTATAAATGGTATGGGTATAAATTTCAAAATCATCTCATATGAGATTTTGATCACAAAGCTTCAACCACAAAGGTTACAAAAGCTAATTAGCTCACGACACCAAGTTGTCAAAACCAAATTAGTCTAAGACCGAAAATCAAACTAAGATCGGTCAAAAGACAAAAGTTCAAACCTACGACACCAAGTCGTCAAAACCAAATTCTTGTCCCTCACAAGAAAATCTTCAAATCCAAATTCAAGCTTAAAGTCGAAAATCTCCGACTAGAAGCCAAAAACTAAATTAGCCAAAAGTCAAAAAGACCAGATCGGCAAAGGTCAAAGCCAAATATGAATCAAACAAAAAATCCAATCGGTTCGAAAGCTCAAAAGCTAAACTGGTTGAAAAGCTAGAAAAGCAAAAATCAAATTTCGAGAAGGAAAATCGTTCCAACTCTCAAATACCCATACCAGATTACCTATCATTGATCCTAAGCAAATTCTAAGTTGGATTGCTTTTCATTGGTGATCAATTTTTCATTTAAACAACAACACAAGTTGTAATTTTCTTCGGACAACAAATCAAACAAAAAGCTTCTTAAGCAAAATTTGTTCGAAACACAAATGGTGCATAAATAGCACAATAACGAACTTTGAACGTGTTCGATATCTCACACGTACAAAATTCGAGGGGCAACGGTTGGAGGGTAAATTTTCGTAACTTTGAAATAATGATGATTTTATATTAAATTAATCATGTATCAAATTTTGATTAATTTAATTCAAATTCATTATTAAAATAGAAGAATGGCCAACAAATGACTTGGATTAAAAATTTGCCAGAAAATATAGATATGCAAGTTTTCTTCCAAAGGCCCAAGAAACCAAATGAGCAGTTATAACGCAGTGCTGTAGGCCAACAATTTTTGGGGTCTGAAGTACGCGCCTCACGCGCGGGGAGAAACCCCCCAATTTCTAACCCTAATATCGTATCTTCTTCCCAATCCATCTCCAATCAGCATGATGGTTTGTTGATTTGGGTATCCGTCTCTTCCTTTTCAATGGCCGTCCGTCGTTTCGGAGTTCGCCGTCGGTTTTGTGTCACTCGCGGCTTTCCAGTGCCCTCGTAGCCTCTCTCCCTTGCGCTTGTTTCGTTCGGCGGTGGTGTCTCCGGCGTGGGGCTGTTGGCGCCGCCTGTCCGGTTGGATTCGCTCCTCTCCGGTCGTCGCTGGCGTGGGCCACCTTTCAGCGCGGCGCCTGTGCTGGTCTGGGTGGCTCGCGAGGGTGGAGTTCTCCTACCCCAAATGGGCGATGGAAAAAAGAAAAAAAAAAAAAACCTCTCCTAAGGAACAAAGAACCCCCTCTTCGGAGGTTGTGAAAACTCCTCTCTGGAGGTCAAAAATCCACTTCGTCGGTCCACCGCCTTCCGGCTTGGCCACCCTCCTTCTCCGTTCATCCTCTCGGTGGTGGTCGGTCGACAGCTCGTGCTCCGGTTGCCGATTTTCGTTCGGAAAACCCCTAAATCAGAAACTCTTTTCGCTACCGTCAGTCGGGTCCGGTGGTGCTGGGTTCCTCCGCCCTGTTGGTCTCGGCGCCGAGGTCCTGCTCTGAAAACCTTGCTCCTCTCGGCGCAGAACTCTTTAAAGGCCAAGACAAAGGGTAGAAATCTATCTTCTTTTCTTTTCTTTGTTTTGCAGGGACAAATAAGCACTACAATGGAGAACACCAACCGGGATTGGGTTCATATGCTCTCACCTAGTGTTTGGGCTCGTAATAGGCTTGAAAGTATTTTCTTTCGCCTAGAGACCGTCACGTAATAGGTTAAGAGCATCGACTATCGTAGTTGGCTTGAAAGTATATTCTTTCGCCACTACATTCGATCCCGGCGTGGATCGGTTTACAGGGAAGATATGCTGCCGAATTTTCCCCAAATGGTTTTGGTTACTGGACAATTACGATGGGTTCCTAGCTAGCCTTCAATCAAAACAATAATGCCTAATTGCTCCCCAAATTGCAATTAACAATTAGCCAGGTTACCCTAAACCATCCAAAATTTGACAATAATCAAGACTGAAAGCGAAAAAGGCAATGTGAACAAACCATAACTTGGTCGTTCTTGAAACAGGTCCAGAAAATGGAGTTCAAATTCTCCAAGCAATTCACATGCCTGGCCTAAATTAATAGCCTAAGAAATCAAGAGGACTAAGAAGCAATTCAAGGGAAATAAAAGGAGAGCAGAATCATACCTCTTTCAGAAGAGACGGTTGCAGCAAAACGCCTAGGGCTGGAATGCCGTTCTTTCTTCCGATTGCTCAAATTCGGATGACCACTGATCTTTGCTCAGATTTCCCCTGAACCTTGAATTTGCCTATTTTGTTGGCTGTCCCAACCATGAAAAAAACCCCAAATTACAAAGTATCAAAAATCAACCCTAGATGATTTCTCAAAACTCAAATCATCCAAATTAGGGGCAAGCTGCAAGGAAGAGGAAGAGAGCAAACCTGAGCCTACAAAAAAAAGGGGGAATTCAAACCCAAGGAGACTCTTATTCATGAGAGCCGACCTTCATCTTCTTCTTCAAAGAGCGCCTCGCTGCACAGACACCCGGTTCTTCTTCGGCTTGCCGAAGACCCGGATGTTCACGGGTCGTGATGTGCTCCGATCGACCACCTCTGCCCTCTCTTTCAATCGCCTAAGCGAGAACTCACCAGGGTATCATCAACCTCGGAGCGTCTGCTCGACGATTGCCCTCTCTGTGTGAATCGTTGGCTTTGCACTGGAAATCCCAAATTGTGATATTAGGGCTCGGTCTCAAGCTAAAAAAAAAGAATGATGGGCTAAGTTTGGGAATTAAGTGGGCTAAACAAAAAAGAAGAAGAAGAAGAAAATGGGTTTAAATTTAATTTGGGTTTTGGTCCATCCGAAATATCAATGCCAACTTAAAGAATGTGTATTTCCAAATAAAGAATTCAAACATACATGTTCGGACATTAGTTGGTAAAAAATATGTTTAATTACAAAATTAACCCACTAAAATATAAGAATTATAATCGGCATAAATTAAGAATTTCAGTTTTATTAAAATGTCAAATTAAAACTCATAAATATTCTTTGCCAATTAATTCTAATGGGTCAATCTCAAACCGGCTTCAACAAAAACGGACTCAAAATCTCAAATCGAGTTTCACCAAATATAAACTTGGTTAGGTAGAACTACGTAAAGACTTGACACCGTAAAATCGGTTACGTAGGTAGCCCGATATTAAATCTCAAAAATATATCGGGCGCAGTCATCTGCCTCTCAATTCACTTCTACATGAATATGAGGTCAAAACAAATCAAATCAAATTGGTTTTCCATTCAGAACTACGTATAGACTTGATACTCTTTTATGAGTTAGGTAGGAAATTCGATATTAAAATTCAATATATATCGGATTCAGTTGTCTGCCTCTAAATTCACTTCTAAATGAATATGAGGTCAAAACCAAACAAATTAAATCGGTCTTTTCAGAACTACGTATAGACTTGATACTCTTTTACGAGTTACGTAGGAAATTCGGTATAAAATTTAACATGTACCGAATTCAGTCACCTTGCCCAAAAACAAACTTGGGTTCGTGCAGAACTACGTATAGACTTGATACTCTTTTACGAGTTACGTAGGAAATTCGGTATAAAATTTTAAATATGCCGAATTCAGTCACCAGTTACAAGCCAAGTCAAATTTGTTCTCCAAAAGAACTACGGATGATTTGATCCCGTTCAAACGGGTACGTAGGAAGCTCGACACAAAGCTAAAGCTCGTCGGGTTCAATCGCCAAATCCAAATTAAATCGGTTCGTTTAGAACTACGTAAAGACTTGACGCCGTGGTAAAAACGGCTACGTAGGTAACCCGATATTAAATTTCTCAAAATATATCGGGTACAGTCGTCCACCTCAAAATTCCCCTTAAATGAATATGAGGTCAAAACCAAACAAATTAAATTTCTCTCGTTTAGAACTACGGGTGATTTGATTCTCTTCTAAGAGATACGTAGGACACTCGATATAAAGCTTTCGCTCGTCGAGTTCAATCACCCCCCTCAAATGATCCCATGATCAAACCCAAATACAAAATTTCTTTTCGTCCCGAACTACGGTGACTTGATTCCACCAAACAAATGGATACGTAGGAAACTCGGTGTAAATCAAATTCTCATCGAGTCCAGTCACACCCAAACTTCCAAACAAATCTCCTCAAATTCACTTTTCGACTCTAAGTCGTCCCAAAAATTAAATTTCCGTCAAATCAAAAGTGTTTCATCCGACTCGACACAAAGCTCTCGCTCGTCGAGTCCGGTCACGACCAAAACTTCAAAAACCTAAATACCAAATTCAAATTTGTCATTTTCAAGAACTATGTGCGATTTGATCCCTTCCAAAAGGGTACGTAGGAAACTCACAAACGAGTTCAATCACAACCCCCAAACTGACATTTAAGTCAAATCTCAAATCAAATTAAATCAAACTCCACACTAAAATCAAATCGTTTTCTATGCAAATGATAGGCGGGTTACTTGAGTTACCCTTCCGAGAAGGTGGGCTCAGGTTACTCGGGTGGAGTGTTGTTCGAGCTACCCTTCGTAGAAGGTGGGCTTGAACTTCATCCTCTGATGCATACAAGAAAACAAAATCCAAACCAAACACAAAATCCAAAATACTCTGAACTACGTGAGGCTTGATTCTCTTCCAAGAGATACGTAGGCAACCCGTTAAAATTCGGGTGCAGCCCAAATCACCAACACCATTCAAATCTTGGTATCGATACGACTTCGAATCAAGAGGATAACCAAAAGGGGTCGAACTCAAATATTAAAAATTAAATAAAATGTGTTGTACGATTATTCGCGCATTTTTGTCCAACACAAACTATAAAAACCCGAATGTAGACAATTAATTAAATTAATTTTTTTGAAGGTGCTTTTTGTTAGAGGTAAAATATAGAGGGAATTTGGTGAATTAGACCCCTAAAGATATTTAGTTGAGTGATTAGCCCCCTTAAATGTTTTTTAGCCGCCCTAGACCCTTTTCATTTTTTATTAGCTCCCACCCATTCTGCCTCCTCCTCGTCGTCGATTCTGAAGCCGGAATAAAGGAATTAAGAAGGAAGATGAAGATGACATTGAGTGCGGCGGAGGTGCGGCGAATGCAAAGGATCGGTGGTGTTGTTGTCAACTGAAGGATTTGCGGTTGATTAGAGTCTTGGCTCACCGCCTGCATCATCTACTCTCAATTCACTTCCCCTGTCGTCCACATCTTCTTGTTATAAACCACTCTCGCATCCAATCCTGATTCCAAATCTCACCATTCGAGGTCTCACGCTAAAAAAACCCTAAATCTAGATCCAATTCGGCAAAGGCTCATGCCCTTCCAGATCCATCGTCGCTTCATGGAGAGCCAAGGTCGTCTCAATTGGGATTCTAATTTGAAGTTTACGGTCATGGAGTTTCTCCCTCTGCTGATGAATCGCCATTTGAAAGGTGGGTTCAGATTTTTTTTTTGTTTCATTGATTTGCAAGCAAGGTGTTTGATGAAATGCTTCTGAGAGAGATAGTTTATGGTTCTAACTTCCTTTTCGATTTGCAGATAAAGCGACAATGGAAGATTTACATGCTTTTCTATGGACAAAGGTGAGCGCTTGGAGCCCTTGAGAAGACGAATCATACACGTGAAGAGGACAAAGGTACAAATTTACTCCTTGTTATTAGGAATTGTTCTGTCATTGATTTCAGTTGCTTTGAAGGATTGTACTTTGGTTGTTTACCTTTGTTTAGATGGTTTCTGGTTCCAAGCTCTGCTGCTACGCAACTACATGGTCTCTTTCTCACTGACCTTTAGCCATATATCTCAGAACTTATTGGCTTTACAAGAGTAGCTGACTGCACTTCTATAATTTTTTAAACAGTTGCTCATTAGTTCTGCAATAGGCCATCTAGTGTAAATGTTGTTGCAATAGGAAATCTATTGAATTGCAGTACTTCTTAGAGCATGGGTATCGGAGCGGCAATAGGCTGTCGCTTCCAAGCCACGTTGGATTGAAAAATTTTAAAAAAAAAGGAAATGGCAAGCGGCAGATCAAATTAGTTCTTGCAGGAGCGGCGAAACGAAGTGATGAAGCAGCAACTCTATGGAGACTTTCCAACACACAAACAAAGGAAAAAGAGGCCACGTGCACAGCAAGTGCATCTCCTCTATCCTTTAATGATCTAAAAAATCCAGATTAGTGTATTAAAAATTATTATTTTAAAAATGTATAAATATATTTGAATAGCATTTAATGTTATCTCCTTATAGACACCTATTTTATATATATGTTTGATTAAAAAAAGTCATAAAATTAATGTATGCGATTAAAATAATTGTTGACAATTTTATTTTTTTCACTAATATTTAAATAATAATAATTTCGTACTCTGGAATAATTATTAATAAGAATTAAATAAGCAAATGAATTTATAATTTTTTAATAAAATAAAAAGAAAATGATTAAAAAGTAGGCGAAGGGTTCGAGTGCACGGATGTGGGTGAAATTGATAAAAGGTTGAAGGAGTGTTCTTATGCTGATGTGGCGGAGAAAAAGTGAGTTAAGAGCACAGGTAAGTATTCACGGGGGCACATGACCTTAGCATCTTCATGGCATTAATTTCTCATAAGTCATCAATCGTTGGGCTTCTGAGTAAATGAGATTGCCACTGTCCTGTTTTGCATTCCCTTCGGCCTTTGTCTGGCAATTAAAAGGTGGAATTCCCGTTGACTTGTAATCAAAAGGTGGAAGTGTTTATTTGTATATCAGCACATGCAACAGTGCTTAATGAATCCAAATTATCCAAGTATATGCCAATTTCTTTCTTTTTTCTTTCTTGTTTCATTTGATGGTGCTAACCTGGATTTTCTATAAAATTTCTTTTAATAGTGTTTTATATTTTGACTCAATCATGGTATGTTTTCATTTACTAATATCTTGTGAACAAATATCTTTTGAAGCATTATTACTGTATTCAATTTTTTTATAGTGTTTTATATTTCTTAAATCATAGTATTTAATTGTGTTTTGGTCACATTAAAATGACCGACTTTATTACTAATTTTAAAGCCTATTAGCTCAAATGGTAGAGTGATGTGCTTAAGCACGAAGATGCGGGTTCAAATCCCGCATAGGCTATTTTCATAAATTTATTTCATATTTATTTCATATTTTGAAATTTGCTTTTAAATAAATTTGCAATCAATGAAGTGTAATCACAAATGTCATCAACAAGCAATGTCATCACAAATGATTATGATCAATGAAATGTAATCACAAATGATTATGGTCAATGAAATGTAATCACAAATGTCATCAATGAATAATAGTGTAATGAACATGTCACCACAAGTGATTGCATCAATGAAGTGTAATCACAAACGTGTCATCAATGAATAAAAGTATAATCAATAAAAATATATCGATATACAATTGATTAAATTAAAAACCAGTGGCATCAATCGATTTGATTAAAAAAGTGGCATCAAATAATTACATTATAAAAATGACATCAAAACACCATTTTTGAAAAAGTTGTATCACATTAAAGGAAAAAATATCATCAAAATACTATTTTGAAAATATATCATCAAAAATATGGCATCACGGTAAAAAAATATCATCCAAAAAGTAACATAAAAAAAGTGGCATTAGTCGTTACCAGTAAAAAAAATGGCATCAATGGCCAACGTGACATTATAGTAAACAAAAAATGTCATCAATATTTAAAAAAAGTGGCATTAAAAAAGTGTCATCCAATCATTTCATTAGAAAAGTGCCATCAAAGTGAAAATAAAATATAATAAAATTTTGGCATCAAAACGGTAAAATACGACATAAAATATATATATATATATATATATATATATATATATATATATATATATATATATATATATATATATATATATATATATATATAAATCCAAATGTGTTGGTCAACGTTGACCGGCTAATGGTCCACGTTTGACCAGTCCACTCTATTTGGATGAGGTCTACCAAAAACTAATTTAAATTAGTTTGGGGTCTAAATACCCAATTGAACATTAAAAAATGGATATCTACCAAAATCACCCTAAAATATAATGTACCGTATTAATATTAGGAGAAGTAAATGAAATTTTTTTGTGGAATATCCATTTAGGAAAGTCAATTAAGTAAATGTCCATGTTTAAGGGGATATTAAGGAAGTGTCCACAATTTTATTGTAATCTCAACTTTACCCCTGCTATTAAAATACCCTTCATTCCCTCACTTCACCCGTCCGGCCTTTATTAATTCGTTCTTTGTCTTTCTCCTTCCCAACAGCCCATGCGATGCTCCATTGTCGGTCCCACTCCGTCTCCGTCTGGACTCGTGTTGCCCTGCTCCGTCTCCGATTGCACTCATCGCCGCCGGACTCTCCATTTGTCGCCGTCGGTCGCACTCGTTGCCTTCAGTCTCAGCGGTAGACCGTGAAAGACAACACCACTTGCTCCTTCCCGCAACTTGTTCTTCCCACTGCTCGTGCCTTCGCTGGTGTCGCCGCTACTGGTAAGCTTCCTTTTCTTCTTCCCGTCGTTCTCAATCTACCCCCCCCCCTTTTGATTCACTTTCCCTTTTGATTTGAGGAATTTTGTTGTTAGCCCTAAATTCGATTGGGATTGCTTATGCCCTAAATTCGATTAGATTGGTTTTTCGTTTTTAGTGTGTTAGCCCTAAATTCGATCGGGATTTTTAGCCCTAAATTCGATTGGGATTTCAATTGGGATTGCTAATACTCCGAAATAGATGTTTAATGCCTTCTATCATGATTCAGGTTAGTATTCTGCTGGCTTGGAGGCAAGAAATTGTACCCAAAAGTTGTCATAACACTGCATAATGTATCAATAGAAACAACAGATTTGCATATATATCTTCTTACATGCTCCTACAAGCTAGAGTTCAACGTCCTCTATCATGATTCATGAGACAAACCAAGTTCCTCAAGCTAAGAATTAGAAGTACCAATGTGTTTGTACATACATGGGTTTTGTGAGTACATTGATCTGATGACAATTTGTTTACGTTTTTTTAGGGTTTGTGTGTTTCTATCAACTTTAAATGGATAATCAAGGTTAGTGTTCTTATTGATGAATCTAATTCGTTCTTACTTTATAGGTTGTTCAATTTTAAGTGTTTATCATTGCTTGTTTGTTTTGGTGATAATTGTTTGTTTGGTGACAATTAGTATTTAGCTTGATTTTATATCATTAATTTAATTGAGACTATCAGGGTTTACTTCATTATTTGGTGATAAATGGAATTTATGTTGTTATTTTTTAGATTGGTGACAATTGGTAGAGTTATATATTCTGTTTTGGTGACAAATGGAATTTATATTGTTATTTTGTTGTTTTTTTAGACTGGTGACAATTTGTAGAGTTATATATTCTGTTTTGGTGACAAATAGAATTTATGTTGTTATTTTTAGATTGGTGACGATTAGTAGAGTTATATATTCTGTTTTGGTGACAAATGGAATTTATGTTGTTATTTTTAGATTGGTGACAATTGGTAGAGTTATATATTCTGTTTTGGTGACAAATGGAATTTATGTTGTTTTTTTGTTCTTTTTTTAGATTGGTGACAATTGGTAGAGTTATATATTCTGTTTCGATGACAAATGGAATTTATGTTGTTATTTTGTTGTTTTTTTAGATTGGTGACAATTGGAAGAGTTATATATTCTGTTTCGATGAAAAATGGAATTTATCTTGTTATTTTGTTGTTTTTTTTAAGATTGGTGACAATTGGTAAAGATATATTCTGTTTTGGTGACAAATGAAATTTATATCTCATTTAGCTATAATGTAATTTTCATTATCCTTATGTTCAATTGTAGTGGAAGTTGAGGTATATGTATGTATACCATCAAATATATCGAGGGTCTTGCATTTCATGGTGGTATTGAAGCTATTTCAGACAAGTATATGGATGCGTATAGAGAGAGGATGGCTATGGATTTGTTTAAGAAGTGTTGGACATTGGAGTTGTAAGACTACAATCTCCACCTGCGTTTTAATTGTCACTGTTTTAGGATATTAAGTAGTAGAATGTTGCATGATGCTTGTATTTTGATACTTATTGCAATCTGACTATCATGGTGAATGTCTCAACCGTCCCCCTTTATTTTGGAAGTTAATGTAGTCTGACAATTTGAGATTTATATTAAGTAGTACAAAGTTGTCTGGTGCTTGTAGTTTGGAAGCTATTTTGGATGTTATGTATGAATGTCTCAAATGTTCCCCTTTGTTTTGATATTTTTGCAAGTTAATGTAGTGTGACAATTAAGTATTAGAAAGTTAAACTTTACTTCAAATTTCATCTACTTAGGGTTATTATTGTAACAAAAATGCATTAATATTAAATGAAAAATGTGATGCCATTAGTATTGTACATCAAATTATTCGTTTGCTCAAGTTTAGCCCCTCTAGAGGGTCTATGCTCCCTTAGTTCTAGGGTTTCAATTTTGTAACAAAAATGTGTTAATATTTGATGACAAATCTGATAACATTGTTACTGTACACACATTTTAGGGTTTAGGGTTTAGGACCTTGACCCTAAACCCTAAACCCTAAACTATACTCCACATCAAATTTTTCTCTACTCATGTTTAGCCCTTCTTGGGTCTATGCTCCCCTTGTTTTAGGTTTTCAGTTTTATAACAAAAATGTGTTAATATTAGATGACAAATGTGATAACATTAGCATTGTAAACATTTTAGTTTGATTAAGGTGCTTTTAGTTGGTGACAATTGGTTGGTGACAATGTTTTGTTGTTGGTGACAATTAATTTCTAAAAAGAGGTGGTTGACAGTAGATTGGTGACAAAGTTAATGAAAATAGGTTGGTTACACTATTTTATTGTTGGTGACAATGTTTTGTAGTTGGTGAAAATTGGTTGGTGACACTATTTTTGTGACAATTTTAGGTGAGAGAAACTAGTCAAATTTTTCAAATTTTATTTGGTGACAAAAGTGAGTTAATATTTTGTGACAAAGGTGATTTCATTAGTACTATACACACATTTTAGTTTGGTGACAATATTTTGTAGTTGGTGAAAATATGTCGGTGACACTATTTGGGTGACAATTTCAGGGGAGAGAAACTAGTCAAACTTGTTGGTGATAGTATGTAGTTAGTGAAAATTGGTGGTGACAATATTTTATAGTAGATGACAAAAAGTTGGTGACAATATTCTGTAGTTGATGACAATATATATTCTGTAATTGATGACAATAGGTTGGTGACAGTGTTCACTAGTACTAGGAAAAAAAAATTCTGTTAAATGTTACCAAAAAAGTCAGTTGTCACCAATATAATTGTCACAAACGACTGTCATCGGAAAAATATATACAACTGTCGCCAAAAAATTGTCATCAAATGTAGGCCTTGACCGAAATTTGTCACCAAGAAAAAAAATCAATTGCCACCAGAAAAAATTTACTTCAATTGTCACCAGAAAAAAAAATGTCACCAAAAAATTGTTTGTCACCAAAAAAATTTATCAGAAACAGTCGTCACCAAAAATAATAGGCATTGACTTAATTGGTCAATGTTGACTATTCAATGTCAAAATTAAAAATAGTCAAATGGGGAAGGGGAGGGTAAGGGATGGGAAGGAAGGTAAAAGTGTCAAATATGAACATTTACCTAATTTTTTTAAAAAGCTAACATTTACTTAATTATGTCCAGTTTTTTGGACATCCACTAAATTAAACCGAAGTAAATTAAGGCAAAGTTCACCCCTTTCAAAAAATATAACTTTTCTTTAAAATATGCAAGGTCATATTTTACATATAAAAATAAAAAAAAAACTTAAAATCTAAAAAAGTTAGATAAATACTCGTGTATAATAAGGGGTTTCACTCATTTAGGGTCTATTTGGTAACATGTAATTGATAGGTAGTTTTTTTTAATAATGTAATTTATAGGTAGTTGACACTGATGGACTAAGTGTGTTAAATATATGTTAAATTATAATATTCATAAGTCAGTGAGATGTTCAGCAACCCAGTTGATAGAGTAGTTGATATAAACTAATTTATGATATATGATAAAATGAACACATTTATCAATATAAAAAAGTTCAGAAAAGTTTATGGTGAGTATCTATTAAAAAAATCAACTTCAAAAGCTAATTAAATTAAGATTTTATAGTATTTAACTTTTTTTTTTAAATTATAGAATATTAAAATAAAAAACGCGCGAAAAATTACTTGCATTGCCATTTGCCAAACACAGTCTATATAGTGTCAAAATTTATTGAAACTAATAATTAAAGATTATGTGTATAGGTGTAGTTCAACACACAAGTCTATAGATCTTTACACTTAGTTTCCCCAATTCACAAATGACGCAATTCTATAAAAATTAAGTTTGGGAGAAATTATACGACCCACTAGAAAAACCATATAACTATCTTTAAATGAAACAAAGTTACCCATTCAATTCACTCTAACTATAAAAAATAAAAAGTCCTTTTGCCACGGCATGATCCAGTTGCATGCACCAATACCATTCATCTTTTCTTGATCACCTATAAACAGAAAAATAAATTAATTTTCCTGAAAATATAAAATCACAACCATTATCAAAAGTTGAAATCTTTTTATAAATGATTTTTTTTTCTCCCTAAAAAAAATGTAGAGAACTTTGAATTCCAAGGAATATTCCAAAAAGGACCGCCACAAACACGTCAGACGCAAAGACCCCACTCTCAAGTCTCAACCAACTAAATTAACAGAAAATACGGAGCCAAACGCCTCCTTAAGCCAACTGGCTAGCGGCTAGCGCCACACCACGTGTCTTTGCTGCCAAAATCACAACTAACAAACTATATGCACCGGGACAGGTGCTATACACTACGAGGACGGATCATAGATCCGTCCGTTGTAATTTTTTAAAAAAATATACGGACGGATCTAATATCCGTCCGTTGTAATTTTTGATTGTGATTGCAGCTTGTTAATTTTTTTTATTATTATTTTTTTAAAAAAAGCTGCTGACGAAACCCGTTTTTCGGAATCCCGCGTTGACGGGTTCTGGGATCAAGTTGGACGCGGGCGAGCTCAGACGATCGGGCTTACCTGAGACGCGCGACGAGATAACCGTCAGCGTACCCAAACCTGGGCCGATCCGAGCTCAAGCCATCCGCGGACCACCGTCCTCTCCGGGCTCCATCAAACGTCGGCTCCCGCTAAGCGAGATGAATCCCGCTCAGGAAGGCTACTCGAGCCATCAAAATCCGACCCCTAGCTTTAAGGCCATCGAGCCTTATTTATAGTGTAAGCTTTATGTGCCATGCCTAACATATGTGGCAAATCCGACGACAAGTGTCGCCTGGCCTAGGACAAGTGTCGCATGGCTTGGAACAAGTGTCCCCCATGTGGCACTTCATGGGCTTATCCACATTTGGTGTATTTAGGTGGGGGTTGGTGGGAAAATCCACCATTTAATAGATGCGGGTTTTATTTATATAGCGGGAACCCGATTATGCATATAAATAAATATTATTTATTTTTCGGTGTTTCGTCACACCTCCTCGGACCTTAGTTAAGATGAGTCTTAACTAGGGTTCGATTCAAACGAGACAACATATTTGTATTTTGTCTTCCTTCGGAAGAGTACTCGATGTATCAAACTTTTGGTGTAATGTTTTAACTAAGTTTGTTTGGTCTGGGCTGTACCCAACTTATTAGTGGGTTGTCTACGTATCTCTTGGGAAGAGAATCAAGCCTTTCGTAGTTCAATCAGGAAGCCCTCCGGGGATAAGAGCTCCGGCGTTGAGGGGCCTTAATTTATACTCATTAAGAGTTAATCTCCGCGAGCTTACCAGCTACGACCGGAGGCCCTCTGTGAGCAATAGCTCCAGCGTCGAGGGACTTAGTTTATACTCGTTAGGAGTTTATCTCCGTGAGCTCATCAGCTACGATCGGAGGCCATCCGCGAGCGATAGCTCCAGCGTCGAGGGACTTATCAAGTGTGCTGCGAGAGGCTCAAGCTACGATCGGAGGCCCGACGCGGAGCCAAGCTCTAGCATCCTAAGACTTTAATATAAAATATCATCCCCGAGAATGCAGATTCGATCTGAGGCCCGACGCGGAGCCAAGCTCCAGCATCCTAGGACTTAATATAAAATATCATCTCCGAGAATACAGATTCGATCAGAGGCCCGACGCGGAGCCAAGCTCCAGCGTCCTAGGACTTAATATAAAATATCATCTCCAAGAATACAGATTCGATCGGAGGCCCGACGCGGAGCCAAGCTCCAGCGTCCTAGGACTTAATATAAAATATCATCTCCGAGAATACAGATTCGATCGGAGGCCCAACGCGGAGCCAAGCTCCAGCGTCCTAGGACTTAATATAAAATATCATCTCCGAGAAGTAAACGGGTTTCGATCGGAGGCCCGACGCGGAGCCAAGCTCCAGCGTCCTAGGACTTAATATAAAATATCATCTCCGAGAATAGAGATTCGATCAGAGGCCCGACGCGGAGCCAAGCTCCAGCGTCCTAGGACTTAATATAAACTATCATCTCCGAGAATAGAGATTCGATCGGAGGCCCGACGCGGAGCCAAGCTCCAGCGTCCTAGGACTTAATATAAAATATCATCTCCGAGAATGCAGATTCGATCGGAGGCCCGACGCGGAGCCAAGCTCCAGCGTCCTAGGACTTAATATAAAATATCATCTCCGAGAATACAGATTCGATCGGAGGCCCAACGCGGAGCCAAGCTACAGCGTCCTAGGACTTAATATAAAATATCATCTCCGAGAATGCAGATTCGATCGGAGGCCCGACGCGGAGCCAAGCTCCAGCGTCCTAGGACTTAATATAAAATATCATCTCCGAGAATACAGATTCGATCGGAGGCCCGACGCGGAGCCAAGCTCCAGCGTCCTAGGACTTAATATAAAATATCATCTCCGAGAATACATATTCGATCGGAGGCCCGACGCAGAGCCAAGCTCCAGCGTCCTAGGACTTAATATAAAATATCATCTCCGAGAATACAGATTCGATCGGATGCCCGACGCGGAGCAAGATCACGCGTAAGGAGACTAAATAAAATCTATGATCCGGGAGGCCAACTCTACGACCGGATGCCCGACGCGGAGCAAGATCACGCGTAAGGGGACTAAATAAAATCTATGATCCGGGAGGCCAGTTCTACGACCGGATGGCCGACGCGGAGCAAACGTATTTCAGCGTCCTGGGGCTTTGTAGTGTACTTGTGGAGAGGCTCAGTGTTTTGTGGATTAAAGGGCCCATCTGAATTACAGTCCAACCTGTTCGCGTCTAAATAGGTAGGTTGATGCCTCATCTGATGATGGCTTAATTCTTCGGCCGCGGTAGAGCCGAGCAGTTTTCTTCTTCCGCTTCTTTTCTTTATTCGCTGCAGAGTTTTGTTTCGCGGTCTCGCTTACGCCGGATCCCATTTGTTGCGGTTGTTGTCTCCGCCATCCCTTATCCGTGTTTACTTTTTCATTTAAGCTTGGTCTTTGAATGCTTTTCTTTTATGGAATTCCTTTATCATGAGCCCCTTGTTTTGACGCACGAAAGAACGACCGACGGATATGGGGTATCTTCGGCCGCGGAGGAGAACAAACGGTTGGTTCCTTGTCCCAATTCACGTATTCCTTGCCTCTTGATTTCGGAATCCTCTTTAGCTTGCGATCCACCAGGCACCTGTTTGTATGCTTTACTTGAGTTGCTGTAATTGCAGGTATATGTGCTCTTTTCCTTATCCACCGGATTAGTCTGAATCTCAAGGTACCGTCCGCGTCCGGAAGTGTGGTTATATTTTTGTGCCGCGGCGCTAAATATGTGGGCCAAGGCAAGAATGTCCTCTTTCGAACACCCTGAGTACTTACCTACTCTGATTTCTTCATCTTTAAGTCTACCAATTATGGGAGAGGCAACCAATCTTCATCCAGGAACACTCCGCCGTTTTCTAAGCCGCACCGGCCGCGAATAGTGCGGGTTGCACAGCTTTTTGCGCAGCTCCCCGGCGTCGCGTGCTCTTTCTCTTGCTATGTATGAATGGCCGACGCAAAATACAAATATGTTGTCTCGATTCAAACGAGACAACATATTTGTATTTTGTCTTCCTTCGGAAGAGTACTCGATATATCAAACTTTTGGTGTAATGTTTTAACTAAGTTTGTTTGGTCTGGGCTGTACCCAACTTATTAGTGGGTTGTCTACGTATCTCTTGGGAAGAGAATCAAGCCTTTCGTAGTTCAATCAGGAAGCCCTCCGGGGATAAGAGCTCCGGCGTTGAGGGGCCTTAATTTATACTCATTAAGAGTTAATCTCCGCGAGCTTACCAGCTACGACCGGAGGCCCTCTGTGAGCAATAGCTCCAGCGTCGAGGGACTTAGTTTATACTCGTTAGGAGTTTATCTCCGCGAGCTCATCAGCTACGATCGGAGGCCATCCGCGAGCGATAGCTCCAGCGTCGAGGGACTTATCAAGTGTGCTGCGAGAGGCTCAAGCTACGATCGGAGGCCCGACGCGGAGCCAAGCTCTAGCATCCTAAGACTTTAATATAAAATATCATCCCCGAGAATGCAGATTCGATCTGAGGCCCGACGCGGAGCCAAGCTCCAGCATCCTAGGACTTAATATAAAATATCATCTCCGAGAATACAGATTCGATCAGAGGCCCGACGCGGAGCCAAGCTCCAGCGTCCTAGGACTTAATATAAAATATCATCTCCAAGAATACAGATTCGATCGGAGGCCCGACGCGGAGCCAAGCTCCAGCGTCCTAGGACTTAATATAAAATATCATCTCCGAGAATACAGATTCGATCGGAGGCCCAACGCGGAGCCAAGCTCCAGCGTCCTAGGACTTAATATAAAATATCATCTCCGAGAAGTAAACGGGTTTCGATCGGAGGCCCGACGCGGAGCCAAGCTCCAGCGTCCTAGGACTTAATATAAAATATCATCTCCGAGAATAGAGATTCGATCAGAGGCCCGACGCGGAGCCAAGCTCCAGCGTCCTAGGACTTAATATAAAATATCATCTCCGAGAATAGAGATTCGATCGGAGGCCCGACGCGGAGCCAAGCTCCAGCGTCCTAGGACTTAATATAAAATATCATCTCCGAGAATGCAGATTCGATCGGAGGCCCGACGCGGAGCCAAGCTCCAGCGTCCTAGGACTTAATATAAAATATCATCTCCGAGAATACAGATTCGATCGGAGGCCCAACGCGGAGCCAAGCTCCAGCGTCCTAGGACTTAATATAAAATATCATCTCCGAGAATGCAGATTCGATCGGAGGCCCGTCGCGGAGCCAAGCTCCAGCGTCCTAGGACTTAATATAAAATATCATCTCGAGAATACAGATTCGATCGGAGGCCCGACGCGGAGCCAAGCTCCAGCGTCCTAGGACTTAATATAAAATATCATCTCCGAGAATACATATTCGATCGGAGGCCCGACGCAGAGCCAAGCTCCAGCGTCCTAGGATTTAATATAAAATATCATCTCGTAGAATACAGATTCGACCGGATGCCCGACGCGGAGCAAGATCACGCGTAAGGAGACTAAATAAAATCTATGATCCGGGAGGCCAACTCTACGACCGGATGCCCGACGCGGAGCAAGATCACGCGTAAGGGGACTAAATAAAATCTATGATCCGGGAGGCCAGTTCTACGACCGGATGGCCGACGCGGAGCAAACGTACTCCAGCGTCCTGGGGCTTTGTAGTGTACTTGTGGAGAGGCTCAGTGTTTTTTAGATTAAAGGGCCCATCTGAATTACAGTCCAACCTGTTCGCGTCTAAATAGGTAGGTTGATGCCTCATCTGATGATGGCTTTTTTCTTCGGCCGCGGTAGAGCCGAGCAGTTTTCTTCTTCCGCTTCTTTTCTTTATTCGCTGCAGAGTTTTGTTTCGCGGTCTCGCTTACGCCGGATCCCATTTGTTGCGGTTGTTGTCTCCGCCATCCCTTATCCGTGTTTACTTTTTCATTTAAGCTTGGTCTTTGAATGCTTTTCTTTTATGGAATCCCGTTATCATGAGCCCCTTGTTTTGACGCACGAAAGAACGACCGACGGATATGGGGTATCTTCGGCCGCGGAGGAGAACAAACGGTTGGTTCCTTGTCCCAATTCACGTATTCCTTGCCTCTTGATTTCGGAATCCTCTTTAGCTTGCGATCCACCAGGCACCTGTTTGTATGCTTTACTTGCGTTGCTGTAATTGCAGGTATATGTGCTCTTTTCCTTATCCACCGGATTAGTCTGAATCTCAAGGTACCGTCCGCGTCCGGAAGTGTGGTTATATTTTTGTGCCGCGGCGCTAAATATGTGGGCCAAGGCAAAAATGTCCTCTTTCGAACACCCTGAGTACTTACCTACTCTGATTTCTTCATCTTTAAGTCTACCAATTATGGGAGAGGCAACCAATCTTCATCCAGGAACACTCCGCCGTTTTCTAAGCCGCACCGGCCGCGGATAGTGCGGGTTGCACAGCTTTTTGCGCAGCTCCCCGGCGTCGCGTGCTCTTTCTCTTGCTATGTATGAATGGCCGACGCAAAATACAAATATGTTGTCTCGTTCAAACGAGACAACATATTTGTATTTTGTCTTCCTTCGGAAGAGTACTCGATATATCAAACTTTTGGTGTAATGTTTTAACTAAGTTTGTTTGGTCTGGGCTGTACCCAACTTATTAGTGGGTTGTCTACGTATCTCTTGGGAAGAGAATCAAGCCTTTCGTAGTTCAATCAGGAAGCCCTCCGTGGATAAGAGCTCCGGCGTTGAGGGGCCTTAATTTATACTCATTAAGAGTTAATCTCCGCGAGCTTACCAGCTACGACCGGAGGCCCTCTGTGAGCAATAGCTCCAGCGTCGAGGGACTTAGTTTATACTCGTTAGGAGTTTATCTCCGCGAGCTCATCAGCTACGATCGGAGGCCCTCCGCGAGCGATAGCTCCGGCGTCGAGGGACTTATCAAGTGTGCTGCGAGAGGCTCAAGCTACGATCGGAGGCCCGACGCGGAGCCAAGCTCTAGCATCCTAAGACTTTAATATAAAATATCATCCCCGAGAATGCAGATTCGATCTGAGGCCCGACGCGGAGCCAAGCTCCAGCGTCCTAGGACTTAATATAAAATATCATCTCCGAGATTACAGATTCGATCAGAGGCCCGACGCGGAGCCAAGCTCCAGCGTCCTAGGACTTAATATAAAATATCATCCCCAAGAATACAGATTCGATCGGAGGCCCGACGCGGAGCCAAGCTCCAGCGTCCTAGGACTTAATATAAAATATCATCTCCGAGAATACAGATTCGATCGGAGTCCCAACGCGGAGCCAAGCTCCAGCGTCCTAGGAGTTAATATAAAATATCATCTCCGAGAAGTAAACGGGTTTCGATCGGAGGCCCGACGCGGAGCCAAGCTCCAGCGTCCTAGGACTTAATATAAAATATCATCTCCGAGAAGTAAACGGGTTTCGATCGGAGGCCCGACGCGGAGCCAAGCTCCAGCGTCCTAGGACTTAATATAAACTATCATCTCCGAGAATACAGATTCGATCAGAGGCCCGACGCGGAGCCAAGCTCCAGCGTCCTAGGACTTAATATAAAATATCATCTCCGAGAATAGAGATTCGATCGGAGGCCCGACGCGGAGCCAAGCTCCAGCGTCCTAGGACTTAATATAAAATATCAACTCCGAGAATGCAGATTCGATCGGAGGCCCGACACGGAGCCAAGCTCCAGCGTCCTAGGACTTAATATAAAATATCATCTCCGAGAAGTAAACGGGTTTCGATCGGAGGCCCGACGCGGAGCCAAGCTCCAGCGTCCTAGGACTTAATATAAAATATCATCTCCGAGAATACAGATTCGATCAGAGGCCCGACGCGGAGCCAAGCTCCAGCGTCCTAGGACATAATATAAAATATCATCTCCGAGAATAGAGATTCGATCGGAGGCCCGACGCGGAGCCAAGCTCCAGCGTCCTAGGACTTAATATAAAATATCATCTCCGAGAATGCAGATTCGATCAGAGGCCCGACGCGGAGCCAAGTCCAGCGTCCTAGGACTTAATATAAAATATCATCTCCGAGAATACAGATTCGATCGGAGGCCCAACGCGGAGCCAAGCTCCAGCGTCCTAGGACTTAATATAAAATATCATCTCCGAGAATGCAGATTCGATCGGAGGCCCGACGCGGAGCCAAGCTCCAGCGTCCTAGGACTTAATATAAAATATCATCTCCGAGAATACATATTCGATCGGAGGCCCGACGCGGAGCCAAGCTCCAGCGTCCTAGGACTTAATATAAAATATCATCTCCGAGAATACATATTCGATCGGAGGCCCGACGCAGAGCCAAGCTCCAGCGTCCTAGGACTTAATATAAAATATCATCTCCGAGAATACAGATTCGATTGGAGGCCCAACGCGGAGCAAGATCATGCGTAAGGAGACTAAATAAAATTTATGATCCGGGAACCCAGCTCTACGACCGGATGCCCGACGCGGAGCAAGATCACGTGTAAGGAGACTAAATAAAATCTATGATCCGGGAGGCCAGCTCTACGACCGGATGCCCGACGTAGAGTAAGATCACGCGTAAGGAGACTAAATAAAATCTATGATCCGGGAGGCCAGCTCTACGACCGGATTCCCGACGCGGAGCAAGATCACGTGTAAGGAGACTAAATAAAATCTATGATCCGGGAGGCCAGCTCTACAACCGGATGCCCGATGCGGAGCAAGATGACGCGTAAGGAGACTAAATAAAATCTATGATCCGGGAGGCCAGCTCTACGACCGGATGCCCGACACGGAGCAAGATCACGCGTAAGGAGACTAAATAAAATCTATGATCCGAGAGGCCAGCTCAACGACCGGATGCCTGACGCGGAGCAAGATCATGCGTAAGGAGGCTAAATAAAATCTATGATCCGGGAGGCCAACTCTACAACCGGATGCCCGACGCGGAGCAAGATCACGCGTAAAGGGACTAAATAAAATCTATGATCTGAGAGACCAGCTCTACGACCGGATGCCCGACGCGGAGCAAGATCACGCGTAAGGAGACTAAATTAAATCTATGATCCGGGAGGCCAGCTCTACTACCGGATGCCCGACGCGGAGCAAGATCACGAGTAAGGAGACTAAATAAAATCTATGATTCGGGAGGCCAGCTCTACAACCGGATGCCCGATGCGGAGAAAGATCACGCATAAGGAGACTAAATAAAATATATGATCCGGGAGGCCAGCTCTACGACCGGATGCCCGACGCGGAGCAAGATGACGCGTAAGGAGACTAAATAAAATCTATGATCCGGGAGGCCAGCTCAACGACCGGATGCCCGACGCGGAGCAAGATCACGCGTAAGGAGACTAAATAAAATCTATGATCCGAGAGGCCAGCTCTACAACCGGATGCCCGACGCGGAGCAAGATCACGCGTAAGGGGACTAAATAAAATCTATGATCCGAGAGACCAGCTCTACGACCGGATGCCCGACGCAGAGCAAGATCACGCGTAAGGAGACTAAATAAAATCTATGATCCGGGAGGCCAGCTCTACGACCGGATGCCCGACGCGGAGCAAGATCACGCGTAAGGGGACTAAATAAAATTTATGATCCGGGAGGCCAGCTCTACGACTGGATGCCCGACGCGGAGCAAGATCACGCGTAAGGAGACTAAATAAAATCTATGATCCGGGAGGCCAGCTCTACGACCGGATGCCCGACGCGGAGCAAGATCACGCGTAAGGAGACTAAATAAAATCTATGATCCGGGAGGCCAACTCTACGACCGGATGCCCGACGCGGAGCAAGATCACGCGTAAGGGGACTAAATAAAATCTATGATCCGGGAGGCCAGTTCTACGACCGGATGGCCGACGCGGAGCAAACCTACTCCAGCGTCCTGGGGCTTTGTAGTGTACTTGTGGAGAGGCTCAGTGTTTTGTGGATTAAAGGGCCCATCTGAATTACAGTCCAACCTGTCCGCGTCTAAATAGGTAGGTTGATGCCTCATCTGATGATGGCTTTTTTCTTCGGCCGCGGCAGAGCCGAGCAGTTTTCTTCTTCCGCTTCTTTTCTTTATTCGCTGCAGAGTTTTGTTTCGCGGTCTCGCTTACGCCGGATCCCATTTGTTGCGGTTGTTGTCTCCGTCATCCCTTTTCCGTGTTTACTTTTTCATTTAAGCTTGGTCTTTGAATGCTTTTCTTTTATGGAATTCCTTTATCATGAGCCCCTTGTTTTGACGCACGAAAGAACGACCGACGGATATGGGGTATCTTCGGCCGCGGAGGAGAACAAACGGTTGGTTCCTTGTCCCAATTCACGTATTCCTTGCCTCTTGATTTCGGAATCCTCTTTAGCTTGCGATCCACCAGGCACCTGTTTGTATGCTTTACTTGCGTTGCTGTAATTGCAGGTATATGTGCTCTTTTCCTTATCCACCGGATTAGTCTGAATCTCAAGGTACCGTCCGCGTCCGGAAGTGTGTTTATATTTTTGTGCCGCGACGCTAAATATGTGGGCCAAGGCAAGAATGTCCTCTTTCGAACACCCTAGTACTTACCTACTCTGATTTCATCTTTAAGTCTACCAATTATGGGAGAGGCAACCAATCTTCATCCAGGAACACTCCGCCGTTTTCTAAGCCGCACCGGCCGCGGATAGTGCGGGTTGCACAGCTTTTTGCGCAGCTCCCCGGCGTCGCGTGCTCTTTCTCTTGCTATGTATGAATGGCCGACGCATACACCCTCCTGCACTGGTTAGCTACTCCCTCTCTATGTTCACAAATCGGTGAGTAAACTGGGTTCTCAAGGCTAAAAGTCTTCTTGACAAGAAGCGGTATATTAATCTTTTCCTCATGATAGCAAAGTGATATACGGGCCCTCGGGGTAAATATATATGGAGGATAAATAAATCTTCTTTTCCACCCTATGGCCTTGAATTCATAGTATCACACATGCATTCAATCACTTTAATAGTAATGGTGCATCTTATTGAAATGATCATTTTAATAATCCACACACCATAAATCTTAAGCGAAAATCCCCATCATACATGATCGCCACATCCGCAGCAAGCAATTAATTATAATGCATGCATCCTTCAACCTAACTAACATATATCAAGTTGATTACTTGATCAAGATGATGGACAAAATCAATCCGATCGAAATAAAAGTTGGCGGAATGTTTCAACATAAATTACCTCTTAAAGTGAGGAATCCCCACGGACGGCGCCAGTGACGAAATCCGCTTTTCGGAATCCCGCGTTGGCGGGTTCTGGGATCAAGTTGGACGCGAGCGAGCTCAGACGATCAGGCTTACCTGAGACGCGCGACGAGATAACCGTCAGCGTACCCAAACCTGGGCCGATCCGAGCTCAAGCCATCCGCGGACCACCGTCCTCTCCGGGCTCCATCAAACGTCGGCTCCCGCTAAGTGAGATGAATCCCGCTCGGGAAGGCTACTCGAGCCTTCAAAATCCGACCTCTAGCTTTGAGGCCATCGAGCCTTATTTATAGTGTAAGCTTTATGTGCCATGCCCAACATATGTGGCAAATCCGACGACAAGTGTCGCCTGGCCTAGGACAAGTGTCGCATGGCTTGGAACAAGTGTCCCCCATGTGGCACTTCATGGGCTTATCCACATTTGGTGTATTTAGGTGGGGGTTGGTGAGAAAATCCGCCATTTAATAGATGCGGGTTTTATTTATATAGCGGGAACCCGATTATGCATATAAATAAATATTATTTATTTTTTGGTGTTTCGTCAGTTGCTGTGCAGTTTTTTTATTTTTCTTTTGTGTGTTTTTTTTAACACGGACGGATCTTAGATCCGTCCGTATACCTTTTTAAAAATTTGCAACGGACGGATCTTTGATCCGTCCTCGTAGTGCATTTAGCACCTGCCCCCGGTGCATATAGTACAATCCTTAACAAAGTAAATGAAAATGAAAATTAACCGAAAACAATACGCACATATTGGGTGTGTGTTTATGGACAACTAAAAAAGTTGTTAACAGCCTGCGCATATAGTTATACTGCAAAATCAATAGGACAATCGTATGAAGAGAATGCATGGATTTGGAAAATTGATTCCCCGTCAAAGATTAAGAATTTTCTTTGGAAAGTATGTCATGATAGACTCCCAACCGCGGATCGCCTAGTAAAAAAGGGCACTGCGGTTCCTTCCTACTGTGCAATTTGTAATCACCATGAGGAGGACGCTACCCACTTGTTTCTGGAGTGTAAGTACTCGATATTCCATTCTGGTCTTCCCACCAGTATAAAGGGTTTGATCAGGAATAGTATTAATGAATCCAGAAAGATTGCACCTATATGTGCACTGCTGGCCACACAGTTAAATTCCAAGGACATACAAAAAATGGCATTTCACTGGTGGACCATTTGGCTAGTCCGAAATCAGTTCACTTTTCAACAACAGAAAATACCTAACTATGAAGGATTTTTGAGGAAGGTTGAGTCAAGTGTCAATGCATGGGAGAAAGCTGTCAAATACAACAGTAATTGTGTTAACAAACCTAATCACTGGAGTGAGCCTAAAACAAAGAAAGTAAGACATAGAAAAACTGATAAATAGAAAAAATCACCACCTGGAAAGATGAAACTAAACTTTGATGGGTCTGCACCAATCCAAAGACAAAGCTCAATCGGGTATATCATTCGAAACAGTAGGGGGCTTCCAGAGGCAATGGGTGGTAAACTTATTGGGAAACAATCACCTCTGATGACCGAAGCTTTGGCGCTTCGGTCAGGTGTATTAAAAGCACTAGAACTGAAAATGGATAAGCTTATTATCGAGGGTGACTCCCTCATTATAATTGATTATCTAAAAAACGGAACTCCTTGTCCATGGGAAATTGAACTAATTATGTCCGATATTAGTTCTCTTCTTGCAGGGTTTCACGAAGTTTCGTATGCTCACATTCTTCGTAATGGTAACTGTGTAGCAGATAAGGTTGCACACCTTGCTCAGGTTACCGACAACCCCGCCTTATACAATGATCCAGGTCTCAGTGACCTCATCCGTAAGGATGCTATCGGATAACATTTACTGCATCCGAATTCTTACCCAATGAAAAAAATAAAATAAAAAACTAAAAAAGCTGTTAAAAATTAATCATTTGTAGGTATTTACACTACAAAAAATAATTAATTTAGCTTCGGCAAAAGCCCGTAGCAAAAGGTTGTCCAGGCGTGACAAAAGGCCATTAGCTTCGGCATTGCTACGGGAAATGGGGGGGTAGCGAACCACGGGGTCGCAAAAGTTGGTAGCGTCGGCAAGTAGCCGTAGCAAATATATTTGCTACGGCTTTGCTACGGCATCGCTACGGGAGGAAAAAACATCCACTTTGCTACGGCATCGCTACGGTAGGGAGCCGTCGAAAGTGGATTGAAGGCACCAATTTTTTGGCGCCATTTTGGGGGCGCCAAATTCCCTTGGTTGCTACGGCCACAACCGTAGCTAAATTATGGCGCCAAATTTGGGTGAAATTTTGGAGGGAAGGTTGGCGACGGCAATTTTCCGTAGCTGCCGTAGCTACGTTCATAAATGGTTTTCCTGAACGTTTTGTAATAGTTGCCACGGCTCGTGGCCGTTGCTACGGTTAATGGTACCCTAAATTTGTTTATTCTATATATATATATATATATATATATATATATATATATATATATATATATATATATATATATATATATATATATATATATATATATATATATAATTGCACCATGTATAAATTATATAAAAGTGCAATATTATACAATCTGCACAAGCAAATGACGCCAACATTCAAGTGCATTCATCACAAGTGAATTCAGCAAAAGGTCCCTTGCATACACATTTGATGTCCAACGAGTACTTTAAGTAAACAAAAATATTTGACGTCCGAAGTTTACGCCAAGCCATGCAACAAAAGTCTGAAACCTATATATTGCCTAACATCTAGTGTCCATATTGCCTAACACCTCAAGTCTTAAGCCAACAAAAGTGCAAGATAATGAAAACATACTTAGAGCAACCTTTGATTTGTCTCATCCTCAACAGCTCGTCTCCAAGTGTGCTAGAGTTTGTCTTCTTCTTCTTCAAGTGACTGATCCTCATCGGCTTGTTTTTTCAGTCCGGGGGCAGATTGTTGAGTTGATGTGTTCAGAGGTTGATCGTTGGTGGATAGAACAAGAGCTCCGTCTCCAATTGACTCCCTTTGATTTGTCTGATGAACACTTGTCTACAATACATAAAAGAACAAGCGAGATATCAGTTGCTTGAACTGCTGGATGTGATAACACATAGTAGTTGGAAAATGGAGAAAAGGAAAGACAAAGATGTCAATAAACATATGGAGATGTTTGCTGATAGTTAACGATGCTTAAACTGCTGCAAATTATTTTCATGAAGGGGAGGCTTATTTTGGACATCAAAATCAGCTGCTAAATTATTCATCATAGGGCATTTTGACAGCATTTCACACTATTCTGTATTCATGAAGATATGAAATTGAGAAACAATCAGATGACCAAGGAAATGACATCATGCACAAAAGCACTTTATCCTTCAACTTTGAAATATCAAGTGTACATGACCAATGCCAAGTTTGACTGCAACTAGATCATTAAATGGTGAAATCAGGTAGGGAAATGACATCATGGACCAAATAATATTTGCTTGAAATAATATCAAACATGCAAATGAGTCATGTACTTAGATTGAGAAACAACAAGATGATTAAGTAACATGGATCAAGCGCTAGCATGATGTATCAATATACCCATCATACGAAATAACCCAAGGTTCTTACAACATTATCACAATGTGAAAAAAGAAAAGGCAAATAAAAACGCAAAACCCAGGTCATCACAATCAAACACAAGAGGCCATCACAACCAAACATAAGAGGAAACCTTAGCACTCAGGTCAAACATATGATGACTAACCTGTCCATGTGAAGGTGAGCCTCCCCCGTCATTGGGCCGGAAAGTGTTCATAAATTCATTTCGAAAGTGCTCAAATCTTTTATCTATGTGGTTCTCTAAGTGGCTTTTGAGGTCCCCTGCAAACTCTTTGGCAATCTCCCCTACAAACTCTTTGGCAATCTCGCGCATATCTTGAACACCGAGAGCTCTTGCTGAGGAGTTATACACCAAACGTGGAGGGGCACTGGCACCATAGGTCCGATAGTATCCGTGACCATCTTCTCCAATAAGCCGATGGAATATCCTATCCTTCACTTCGTCAAGATCTCGCTGATCCTCAGGTTCCATCAGCAAGAGGGCGTTGAAGTCCTTCTATATGAGTAAAACAAGTAAACATATGCAGTTTAATAATGGATGAAAATTAAAAGGGTCCAAAGAAACTTACAACGGTCTCAATCACATCAGGATCATCTCCATTTCGAGAAGAAACCCACATGCTCATCTTGTTAGTAGGTTGCCCAGCTTTGCCCCGCTAGTTAAATGGCAGAAATCACTCAAGTTAAATATGAATGTCATGGACTTGATACACAAACAAGTACTCAAAAGTGCAAGAACTAAAAATAAATAAAAATTGAACGATATGCACTAATTCAGACAACGTGCACATACGGTCCTCGTGTCTAACTTCAGCGAATGACTTTCGCCCGGTAACATGCACCGGCCCATGCTTATCTCTATTCTTTGAGTTCTGGACGGATTGTTTCTGAACACACGAATACGTTACAATAGGATGCACCAAACTTTGAACTCAACCATCTAAGATAAGGGGGAAATAAAGAATACCTAGGCAACCTTACTTCTCTAATATGAAATGAGCGTAATCCAATCAGGTGGGAGGACAGTTGGAGGATTATGCTTCTCCAGCTCAGGGTCATCTTGGCAACAAGTGAAATATTTCGCCTTTGTTTTAGACTTATAGCCCTTCCACATGATGTTTAACATTCTCAAGCACACCTCTTTGAACCCATCAGGAGGATCCACCAAATTTTTCTATAAGTGTTAAAGTCAATAAGATAAAAAAGAAGCAAATGGTCAGGTTAAAGTTAGTACATGCTGAAAAAGAAAGTCTAAAGGAGAAAGAACATCATCCATATTATAAAAGTGACAAAGTAGAAAAGAGAAAGAAAATACCTTAACTTCTTCCCATATGCCATCCATCACATCTTGTCCGAAAGAGGTCCAGTCCAGCATAGTAAGAGGAAGTCGTTGCCCGTCACGCACTAGTATCCCCAGTTGCGACTTGAGGTGCTTGGCGTTAG
The DNA here is from genome assembly GCA_037127255.1 of Persicaria tinctoria. Classification (NCBI taxonomy): domain Eukaryota; kingdom Viridiplantae; phylum Streptophyta; class Magnoliopsida; order Caryophyllales; family Polygonaceae; genus Persicaria; species Persicaria tinctoria. Next base: position 14,697,705 of record JBANSL010000015.1, read on the forward strand.
GCCCAACTAGTTGGAACTTGTCATTGAATTCGACTACAACCTTGGCTCCTGTGTTCCACCCCAACACACCGTTGCTATGACCTCTAGGGGTCGGGCGTTCACATCCATCTTGAAACACCATATATTTTATTATTCGTTCATACAATTATAAAGGATTGAGGAAGATACAAGGGTTGAAATGCATATTAATGCCTAACCAGATGAATCGACGTTGAGGTCTGCATCAGTAGGAGCATCTGCATCACCCGATGTAGCTGATTGTGGAGCTACATCTGCCTGTGTTGTCAGTGCATTGTTCACTTGAGTGTTCGATTGAGAAAGGATGGGATCAAGTGACTGAGGTTGTCCTAGAGCAAGAACTTCAGTTGGTGGTGGAGTCGTGGGAGGGAGGGTTCCAGCTGCTGATGTCGACATTGAGCACACGCTTGGGGAGGATGTATCTCCGGCAGGCTGATGAAGGGTTTATTTTCAAACAAATAAATTTATAAGATCGAAACCCCGCTATAGTATAGTAGGGTCAAGTTCGTCCGCAGGGAGAAAATCAGTGACTCAATTCTAGTTACAAAGAGCAAGAAATAGCAAGAAGAGATGACAAATATAGAGATTTTTTTGGGTTTTAAAGTTGCTGAATTTTTGGATAAAATCAATATTATGAAAGATCTAGGGCATATGGATCACCACAACGATAATCATACAAGCATCGCAATGCATCAAATAAAAATCATGTTTTTATCTATTAAATAGGTCAACTTGCATCAACCCTAGCAAAGCAATCAATTTATTTTCACAAATTAATAAACTTTACTAACAATCTTAATCAGGTTATCAAACTTTCGTTTCAAAATCCTAATTACTATCCAATTCACAATTCAATCTTTCAATTCAATTGCAAAAGGGAATTTCCCCAATTTTCATTGAGTACTTAAGCATATAAAATAGATAAAACCAATCAATTCATCAATACATAGCAAAATTGCAAGCATAACTATCGTTGGGATCACCCCAACCCTAGAAAAGGCGACTACTCACGCATAAACATGGTAGACATTGCGAAATTGATGAAATAAATAAAAATCAGAAAATTAAATTGCATAAAAACCTGAGAATAACGTCAACAAAGCGTCACAAAAGCAAATAAAAATCAGAAAATTAAATTGCATAAAAACCTGAGAATAACGTCAACAAAGCGTCACAAAAGCCTCCCAAAACGTCCTCCAACTTTCGCCGAAGAAATCGCTTCAAAAAGCTCTCAAATCCGCTCACCAACGCTCTCTAAACGTGTGCTGAAAATTCTCAAAGTGCTGAAAAAGTGATGGAAGGAAGAAGAAGATCCTCCAAACCCTAAAAATCCTATCTATATATAACCTTAATTTAGAAGACTTTGCTTACGTGTCAATCTTAGAGGAGTTTTAGGAATATTGACCAATTATGTTTTTTCCTTGATTTTTTTATTTCTCCTTTTCTCTTTTTTTTCCATAAATTTTTATTAATCCTCCATTAATTCTCTTTTATTCTTAACATATTTACTAACAATCTATATATAACCTTAATTTAGAAGACTTTGCTTACGTGTCAATCTCAGAGGAGTTTTAGGAATATTGACCAATTATGTTTTTTCCTTGATTTTTTTATTTCTCCTTTTCTCTTTTTTTTTTCCATAAATTTTTATTAATCCTCCATTAATTCTCTTTTATTCTTAACATATTTACTAACAATTGGGCTTAATTCAAAACATTGAATTCAATCTAATATAACCATTAGTCTTAACTCACATTTATGTACTAACTATTGTGCTTAATTCAAAACATTGAATATAATTATTAGTTGTGACACATCACATTTAAATGCATGATTCAGATTTCAAAATTTCTAAGAGCTCGTGTGGTTACCATTTAAAAAACTCAGGAAGTTCAAAAACCCAGGAAGTAGAATAAATATTTGTGTTTGGTTGCTTTTTTTAACACGAGAAAATCCAGAAATTTGACTTCCCAGGAATTCCAATTCCTACAACATGGAGGAATTTCACTTACCTATGAGGGATTAGGTAAGTTGCAATTCCACCCTTTTTTTTATGGAAATTTCAACTTCCTACATTTACATTCCCTACATTTTATAACTTAACCAAACAACTTTTTAAAGTTTATGGGAATTATAATTCATGGGAATTGAATTCATGGGAAGTAACTTCCTAGGAAGCATACTTCCTATGTTCAACCAAACAAGCCCTAAAAAAGTTACAATGATATTGATATTATTATTACTAGGTGATTTATAATATCTGTATTTATGTATTATGCTTTAGACGAGATATAAAAAAAATTATTTCAGAATTATAAGATACATTTATAGTAAAGTTTTTTTTATCTTAACTTTTATTAGTATTTTATAATATATTTATATATATTATTAATATTTTAGTTTTAAAAAACCGCGTCATGGCGCGGGAATTGTACTAGTTTATACTTAATAGCCCATAAACTAAATTAGGAAATAACAAATATATGAATTTTATCTAAAGTTTATCTAAGGAAAAGGGTAAAAATAATTAAATCCGGGTAAATAAGCTTCGCTCCAGCCCATACCGAGGCGGAGGACCTCGGTACAGACCCCCCTTAGGGTCGGTATGACCACTGTTGCTCGTCTTGTCTCGCTGGTCCAGAAATAGCCTCGTTACCGACCCAGGTTGGGTCGGTGCAGGGTCGGTACGGCTCGGAAAAATGCTCATATCTCCTTCGTTTGAACTCCGATTGCTTCCATTCTTTTTCCTATGTGCTCCTTATTCTTTTCCGCATCTTTTCATAGTTGAACATTTCTCCAAAATCAGCTTCTAAAATTCTGTAAAACACACAAAAGCTAGTGAAGACATCTATTTCTCATGAAATATGAAAACTTATGCAAAAGACAATAAACCCAATGCAAAATCCTATGAAAATGACTCAAATTGACACTAAAACACATGGAAAAATATGACTAAAACCATGCACATCACAGGCAGTAGAAAGTCAGATATGGTTCGCGGTCTCCCTGGTCGAGCCTTTTGTTTCTTAATGGTTGAAACACAAATACAATGTAGTTAGACAGTCATTACAAATATATATGGTAAGTCTCATGACTTGATTGAATGGACAAGTATCGAAGAACTGTGGGAGCACCAACGAACCTTTTCTTCGGTTGGACATGCAGTCGGTGGTGGAGCTGTGGGAGGAAGTGTTCCGGCTGTTGATGCGGACGGGGACGAGCCACTCTTAGAGCCACGTGAGTCAGTAGCCACTAGGAATTCACCCATGGTTCGCAGTTTGCCGGGTCCACCCTTTCGTTTCTTCATGATTGCCTACAAGTGACAAGGATGATTGTGTATAAGATAAATGATTTATGTACGTTGTAATCAAAACTCTAAATCCCTAACATCTTCATTAACCCTAAGACATTGTACATGACAACAACAAAAAAGAAAAGAAAACACACATTTTTGTTCTACACAATATATGCAACAGGAGCACAAATGGTACAGACCTCTGGTCGAGCTCCAACTCATCATCAATGTCCACATTGCAATCATCTACATGGGCATAGTCCTTAGATTCAACTTCACCGACGTTTAGCCATCCATGTCCAGACGCATCGGGATTATACCACACTTGGCGAGCTTGCGATGCCAAGATAAATGGTTCATCCCCAAGTTTATCACGTGGGTATAGTAACGTATCAAAGTTTACTAAGGTGCATTGAAAAGGATCCAATTTTACCCCTGTTGAAGGATGTGCCCACTCACACCTAAATAATACGTATTCGATATCTAAGGCATATGTAGCCCTTATAATATCCGTTAATCTCCCATAATAGGGTACATAATCTCCTTGCAAATACACCCCACAATTTTGTCTTGTTCTTTTTGTGTCAACACTTTTGACACGAAAGAAATATCCATTCGATGTGTATGAGGTCAACCGTGCTGCCACAGGGGACGGGAAGTTTGACAATGAGATAACTTCATTACTTAAGGACACATCCCCTGCCCGACGCAACTCTGAAACCTGAAGATGTAAAGGTAAAAGGTTCATTTGGCAGGTACTTTACATATTACTCGAATATGATAATGCACATTAATTACACTTGGAAACTTGAAGCTGGTACTCACGTGTGACTTGAACCATTGCGGGAACTCGTTGAAATGAATTGATGCCACTGACGTCTCATTTGCCAAAGGGTTGTGTTGTTTAATATATGCCAAACGTTCCCTTTAATGTTAAGAAGGGGGTATAATGTTAGCAAGTCATATAATATTGGTTTGATATCCTAACAAACCAAATGAACCTAGTCTGAAAAGGACTTACTCCAGATATGGTGTCACTCCAGCAACATGAAACAATACCCATCGGTGGATTTGGCTACGCGTCACTTCGGGTAGAATGAAGCTCTTCCCCTTCTTCTCGGCATCATCTTTTCTTCTTGGTGGTCTTTGCGACTTGCTTTCCACGTCTTGTAGATATTGAGTGCAAAAGTTCATGCACTCTTCCATGATGTAACCTTTGGCTAGTGATGCTTCCGGGCAAGCTTGTTGTCGAACATAATTTTTCAAAGTGAGTAGAAACCTCTCGATAGGGTACATCCATCGAAACTGTACAGCTCCACCGAGTAATGCTTCCTCCGCGAGATGCACAGGCAAATGCTCCATCACATCCATGAAAGATGGGGGAAATATCTTCTCAATCTCACATTGGGTTAGAATGATCTTAGCACGTGCCTCTTCCAATGAAGTGTTTGTATTAACCTTTGAACTCAACACCTTGAAGAACTTTGCAACGTCAATCAGAACACATACAACATTCCTTGGCAAGGAACTCCGAACACAAAGCGGAATTAGCTCTTGTAAAAGAATGCGGTAATCATGGCTTTTAAGCCCTACAATGGTGCGATCCCTTAAGTTCACCCTCCGTGCAATACTGGAACACGAACCATCCGGCATTCTGGCCTTGGATAAGGCTAACAAGAACTTGTCCTTCCCGACATTGTCCATCTCAAATTCAGCCCTCTCATATACCTCAGTGCCCGATTCTGTGAGCTTCACATGGTATTGCTTGCGAATTCCAAGGCTCTCAAGGTCGTGACGAGAAGAGACATTGTCTTTGGTTCGACCTTTCACTCCCAATATTGTATTCAGTACATTTTCGGCAAAATTCTTCTCGGAGTGCATCGCATCGATGCTGTATGGCAACAGATTGTCTTTCCAATACGGTAGCTCATACAAGATGGTTTTCTTCTTCCAATTATGCCCCTTTTTTTTGGATGGATCCCTCTCCGGTTTGTCAGGTCCCATCTTCTTTCTCAATAGCATGTCATCCTTTTTATAACAAGTAAGCACTCTATTTTCGGAAAGTTGTGAGAGGTGATCAGCCCCGATCATTCTAGGAGGCGCGGAATCAAATTCCCGTCCATCATAAAATGACTTCATATCACTTCGATACTTGTGATCATATGGCAAGAACCGCCTACTCCTACCGTACGACCACTTGTGGCTAGCTTTTAAGTACGTTGCACAAGCCTTATGTTGCAATTTGGACATGCATACTCACCTTTAGTACTCCACCCCGACAAATTTGCATAGGCTGGAAAGTCATTGATAGTCCATAGCACGGCAGCACGCATTTGAAACATTTCATTGGCAGAAGCATCAAATGTTTCTACACCCACTTCCCACAATTCCTTTAGCTCCTCTATCAAAGGCTCTAAATACACATCTATCTTATCTCCAGGTCCTTTTGGTCCATCAATAAGCACAGAAAGGTATATATACGGTTGCTTCAAGATGTACATAGGTGGTAAGTTGTAAGGAACTAGGATGACCGGCCACGTGCTATGATTGACATTTTGATTACCAAAAGGATTAAATCCATCAGAAGCAATACCTAAGCGCACATTCCTCATCTCAGCTCCGAAACTAGGGTGTTTGGCATCAAGGTGCTTCCAAGCAGGAGAGTGGGCCGGGTGCCGGTACACACCATCATCAACACGGTTTAAGTTATGCCATTTCATATGGGTGGCAGACTCCATTGTTGCAAACAACCTTTGCAATCGTGGTTTCAACGGAAAATACCTAGCTTGTTGTGCAGCTTTTCGTGTGCTTGATTGACAACCATCAACTGTTTGCCTCCAGCGCGATTCATTGCATATTGCACAAGCATCTAGGCTTGCATCTTCATTTCGAAAGAGTATACAACTATTAGGACATGCGTCCACAATTGTGAAAGTGAAGCCCAAATTGTCCACTAACTTCTGCGCTTGATAATAAGATTTCGGAAGGTGAACCCCATCTGGCAATTCTTTAGATAATATCTTTAGCAAATCTTTGAATGAGTGGTCGGTCCAGCCGTGTAAACTCTTTGCTTGTAAGAGTCGGACAGCGAAGGACAATGACGTGTGCTTCTTAGAACCCGGATATAGAGGAAGATTAGCGGCATCCATTAGCTTCAAAAACTGGTCAGTGCACTCAGTTGGAGCAGGAGTATCACCATCACGTTGGCCATCATGGTCTAGATTTTCCGACGTCGGTACGTTAGTCCTTCCCAAAGCATCTTCCACCATTCTCTCCATACCCACATCCATATACCCATCGACTTTAGGTGGCACTTCATTCCTCTCTCGTGGTTCCTCGATCAGATCATGAATGGTCTCGCCGTGTTTAGTCCATAACTTATAACTAACCAAAAATCCATTGTCTTGAAGATGCTTCCGCACAACTTTTCTAACATATAGTACCCTATTCTTGCATTTCCTACAGGGGCAGTATATGCAACTCCCAACCTCCTTGTTGGTATATGCAAAGTCTAAAAATTCATCTAGCTTTGCAAAATATGCCTCAGAAATCCTAGTACTCCAATCAATCCACGACTTGTCCATACGCATTGTCATGACCTATAGAGGCACTAATTAAGGAAACCTACATCGAACACGGTAAACATTCTAGTAAGTAACTAAAATGCTTACAGAAGGAATGATATGAATGAAGCCGAGAAAGACAATCTTTCCAGGTCAGAAGGAGGAGGATTCTCCTAATTAATGAAGATCAAGAAAGACAAGATTTGATGGTTAGAAGGAGGGAAGATTTTCCTTCTTAATGAACATCGAGAAAGACGAGATTTGATAAGGCATGCTATTAGAGTTATACAAGTTAGTAACTAATAATCTACAAACAAACACAACTCCCTTTGCATCAATGAATACCAATTAATCAGAACCACATTTCTTATTAATACCAGATTTTTGTAATATACACTACTCATTTTTCTGTAATATACACTACCCATTCAGATTTCTTTATATTCATTATGTAATTTCATTTTCTTTATATTCATTATGTAATTTCATAATGTAATTTCATTTTTCTGTAATATACACTACTCATTTTTCTGTAATATACACTACTAATTCAGATTTCTTTATATTCATTATGTAATTTCATTTTCTTTATATTCATTATGTAATTTCATAATGTAATTTCATTTTTCTGTAATATACACTACTTATTTTTCTGTAATATACACTACTCATTCAGATTTCTTTATATTCATTATGTAATTTCATTTTCTTTATATTTATTATGTAATTTCATAATGTAATTTCATTTTTCTGTAATATACACTACTCATTTTTCTGTAATATACACTACTCATTCAAATTTCTTTATATTCATTATGTAATTTCATTTTCTTTATATTCATTATGTAATTTCATAATGTAATTTCATTTTTCTGTAAAATACACTACTCATTCAGAAGAGCATACCAGATTTCTTATTAATACCAGATTTCTATAATATACAGTACTCATTTTTCTGTAATATACACTACAAGAGTTGAGCCCCGTTTTCTAGTAATGTCATTAATTTAGTAACATTAAATTGTACATACAAAAACACAAGAGGATACCAGAGATGTTGAGGTACAAGTTCTTGCTTAAGTATTTGCTAGTTGTATATCAATGTCTTTGCCTCACGGACCTACCTGCATAAATCGGAAGGAAACATCAACACAGCTCATTGTGTAACCATGCTACTGTTTTCTGAGTACAAAACAGTCATAAGAAAATAGAAAAAGGAGGGAAATAAGTGGCCATCGAAAATATTGAGGGGGTAAATAAAAATATAATACAAGAAAAAGGAAAAAGGAAAAACAGTTGATGGTTACATAACATTCATAACAGTGATAATATAACAGAAGAAGGAAAAACCAGAAAAAAAAAGGAAAAAACAGAAGAAGGAAAAACCAGAAAAAGGAAAATCAGAAAAAGGAAATTCAGAAAAAGAAAAAGTAGTGACATGGCTATTGGTCCTTTTCTGAGGACATAATAACAGTAAGAAAAATAGAAAAAGGAAACTCCAAGAGTGGCCATCGAAAATAGTGAGGGAAGCCCTACATTGGTAATGTTTCATTTTTGTCTTCTTGTCTTTGTATGTTCACTCAATCAATGCATTGAAACAAAACAAATACATGGAAACAATAAAGCAAATGGAGACATGGAGGCAGCTGTAAACAACCTGATGACATGCTCTAAAAAGCAACTACAAAGCATACATAAAGCAAAAAAAATCCACAAAAAAGCAACAAAAACCGAGTCAAAGATAGTCACATGCCGAACATTGGCCTCTCCCCTTGCCATTCATAACCTCTTCCCTACATATTTAAAATCTATATATATCCTACCATCCATAACTAGTACCCTACAGATTTCTACCCATTCATAACATCTCCCCTACAGATTTCTACCCATTCATAACCTCTCCCCTTCAACAAGATGGAATCTTCTTCATACCACCACGGCTCCTCGTCAGGCCTCCCTCCCCGCCCTGTCCCCATCAATATATCGTCCGATAGCTCGGACGAAGGGTATGATTACATAGGTTAGTAACTTATTTTATCAGTTTAATATTCATTTTTTTTACTTGTATTCCTAAATTAGCTTGTCTTTGGTTTGTATGCAGCACCAATGCCGAGGCCATTCCGGCCAAATCAGAGAGTGGAGGTCATAGGGGCAGAAGTCGGGATGCTAGGGTCATTGTACGAGGCGACCGTTCTAAGGAGACTGGATCCTAGCCACTATGAAGTGGAGTACATCACCCTCACAGACGACAACAATGAGCCACTTACGGAAATAGTGCAGGCTGGACGACTACTTCCACAACCTCCTCGGGTTAGGTTTCGGTTGGTTTACACAATCGATGACCGCGTCGATTGCCGCGCCCTTGATGGGTTTTGGACTAGTCGTGTCGTTGGGCAGGGTCAATGGCTTGGGAATATTCCAACTCATAGTGTCCACTTCCCGATGACCGGGGATACACATGATTATCGTGCCCGTGAGATGCGCCCACACTTCGAGTGGAATGGAACCAGATGGACCACGCAACCCCATTTTCGTTACTTGCTACGATAGACTACTATTTGAATGTGTTGTATTGGTTTATCCGTACTGTTTTTTATGGCCTTCCTTGTTTGTTGGAGGATTTTAAAAGTTTATGTCGTTGTGTAATCCTATGGTATTGTGCTGCTGATGTTGATCTATTAATGTTGGATTATGGCACATTATTGTTGGTTTCTTCGAATAAATGGCTTTAATGTTTGAAGATAATCTTCTCTCAGTTTACACTTGAGAAAATATGACCAGTATTTAATTGTCATCCTTAAAATAGAGTGTCCATAAGACCATATCGTTTACTAAACGATATGCATGCGACTAAAGTCACTACTAAACAAAAAATCTATACCTTCATAAAAAACTACAAGGCATATTAAGTGTATTAACAAGACAACCCAAACACGAGAATGATGAAGTCTAGCCAAGACAAGATAGAAGTAACATAAATCTTTCATGGAAGAGACATGCAGAAATAACTTCAATTGAAAGGACACATCATAGCTAACAGACTGCCCCAAAAATGAAATGGAAGAAAAGGTATATTTTTTCAACTGATTTTATTAATTCTGTTTTTATGCCAACTAATTATAATAAATGAAAAGGATATAAGCAAGAGACTCCACTTATTTATATAATTAGGCAAGAAAAAAGAACATATCACACAGCACAAACTGTAGATATTAGTCAAACACAACAAGAGGATTTTTGCAACATAGAAATGTAGTTTTACAAGGGTTATCTGCCTTTTAAGTCATTAACCATACCAAACTATGAGCAGATTAAAAATAAAACAGCCAATAAAATATATCGGCAACTAACCTTAGAAAATATTCTTTCAAGATCTTTCAAGGGCTTTGTACGCTCGAAAAAAGACATCAGATACTCCAGCAGCTCAGATATGTACTCCTTGTACTGCCTGCAAAAACATAAGACAACCCAAACAATAAGAAACACTCAAGGAGATAATAATAAGGGGAAAAGAGAGATCAATAAAGAACAACTACCTTGTAGTTTTCAGTTTACGAGGGTCCTTTTCTGGTTTTGAAAAGATATCCAAGTAAGCAGTGTGCTCAATGGGCTCTCCAAACTTTGAATTACTGTACTTGTTGTAAAACTCATGCAAGTCCAGGGATCAACCAAAAGCTTCCTGGCAATTGTAGGAAGTAAGCACTGTATTCAAATGCTCTCCATATATATATATATATATATATATATATATATATATATATATATATATATATATATATATATATAGGGGGGGATATCACCTACGAAGTGATAGCTTAGGTGAGCAATGGGAAGGGGAAATAATGACCCTTGGATTCAATCGGACGGTTACTATTACAATATAATTAAATGGATCACGTGACCATGAAATAATTAACCCTTGACCTAAAACGCTCTCTTCTTGAGGCAATCGGGATGTTCTTCTTCCATGGATTCCCACTAGTTACCGTCTCCACCCTTGTCAGACCATCACCGGCCTTTTTCATCATCAACCTTGTCTAAGGTTTCGCCGCCATCACCACCTCGATGCCCACCGTTGGATCAGCTCCTACTGTGCGCCATGGCCACCACCACTAACCAATCTAAAATTTACCTAAACCCATGGCCATCGATACTTAAGTTTTGATTTCATCCGCTGCTTCGACGTCTCCATCCTTCTTCTGCGCTCCTGTTTCCGTCGCTTCGTATTTGGATTCCGCCATGTCCGAGTTTTCTCGACCACCCGTCTACCGCCATCCCTGATCCCACCACCGCCACTCGCCGATCGCCTAACTCGAATCCACTGGCCGCCACCATGGCCACCGGCGCCACCGCCTCATCTATCTCTTCTTTGGGTTGTTTTTACCGTCTGCCTGCTCACACCGCCTTCTCCCTGTCCGGCTGGTTTACTGCGGTTTTAGAAACAAAACATAACACTACAACATGTTCAAATTCCCCCTCCCTCTCCCATCCCATCTGTTCGTTTCAGATTCCCCACCTCTTTTTCTTGCTTTGAAGTCGAAGCTGCCAATAAATCTACCCGACCACCCCATTGTTACCATCTTCAAGTGGTCTTCTCCTCCTATGTCCTCCATATTATTACTACAATTGGACCTTTTAGAACGGAGAATGTCACAGTTGCCACCAACCATCACCACATCCAGTCACCGTTGCAACCTCCACGACGGCAATTCAAAGGTCTTGTTGGTTAAGGTGCAAAATAGTTGTTACTTGTTTGATTTATGTGGATTGTTTTGTAAAATTTGGGGAATTCATACCATGGATTTTGGTAGTGTTTTGTGACTAGTGGTGCGACGGGACTAGGCCGTGTTGGTCAATCACAAAATAAAACTGATACTTTCAACAAAATAGAATTTTGCCCATAGTTGAAAGGGAGAAGAATGATCAGGCTGTAATCCCTTCATCGTTTAAAGTTGTCTTTGTAGTTGCATCTATTTAGGTTCCCAATTATTTGATTTCCAATCTTGCTCAAGGAGGAGATTAGATAGAAAGAGTAAAGACTATGTCGATCCCACTGCAACAATGGTGTCTTCAAATCTTGATGTATGTGAATCTTTGAACCCAGTAACAGAGGTGAAAGAAGAGAGAGATTAAGTGGGAGGAGGCAATGAAAAGACACAATTTTCACTTATCAAAATTTTCACGTTTTTTTTCCATTAAGCTGGGTCCATTTTAAATCGGGTCACGTGACCCATTAAATGAGGATGCATTTTCAACCATTAAATTATAATCCAAAGGCTATTAATATCAGTTCTCATCTCTCATTTTATTTCCACTTCTCAATGGATATGTTATATATATATATATATATATACAGTTACATTAAGTATCTATAATAATTTAAAGTTTTAGCGTTTTAAGCACTGTATCTATAACATTAACAGATGAAATAACTATAATATTTTAAAGTTTTAAGCAAGTTTGGTTAATATTACATTACCTACCCACCTATAACTTAAAACTGACTTTTTTGGCCAAACTTGTAGATTATTACCACAAAAAAGTCAGTTTTAAGTTTACTTTGGCCAAAAAAGTCAGTTTTAAGTTATATATATATATATATATATATATATATATATATATATATATATACACACATAGTTACACTAAGTTTTAAGCAAGGACAAGAAAATTGATTCAAGGTTAGTCCCATAAATATAATATTTTGAAGCTAATGTGACTTGAAGCCTTGTTAACAATTCATGCTTCAAATGTGAGGAAAACATTAACAGATGAATAGAAAATTTGGACATGACAAACATGAGTAAAAGGAAAATGAACTCACCGTGGAAAGTCTTCATCAAAAGCTGAACTTGGGTTTCCCTGTCCTTAGTTTCTTGCTATACTTGATCAACTGAGTACCTATCCTCAAAGCAACAAGGACCTTCAATAAGTCTGCCAAAATAGACACATTTGAGATCTCTTGATAGTTTACACAATCATTGTAATCACATATTTCAAGGGTGGTAAACTCAGCATCAAAAAAGTGTTGGAGAAGATCAAAAATAAATATAACAATTTAAAAACACACTAAGAAATCTAGGAGACTAGGACTTATGAAACATTCAAGTATAAAAACTAATATCAAAAGTAAATATAAGAATGTAAAAACACTAAGATCAAAAGTAAATATAAGAATGTAAAAAGGTATTGGAGAAGATCATCGGAGAAACAAATATAATGGGGTCAAACTTACTTAGAGTTGTTTATCAAAAGATTAATGACATGTTATACACATGCTAATGCAACAAGAAAAAGCCGCAAAAGCCTCAACCTTTCTAAGAAATACCATGAGCATTGTTCATTAATCATCAGCCTAGGTAGATATAAACTCATCAGTCCTTCACTCCTCCCCCCCTCCCCTATATAACAGTTCTTACTGTCTCATTTTTTTAGTATAGGTCTTTTAGTTTCACCAGAATAACATAATGAAAGTCTGCCGGCAATATATCATGTCATATGTAGAGAGGAGCATTGTTCATTAATCATCATCCCAGGTACAGATGTAAAGTCATCAGTCCTCCCCCCTTCCCCATATAACAATTCTAATTGTCTCATTTTATAGTACATGTATTTTTGGTTTCACCATATTCACATATTGAAAGTCTGGAAACAATATACCTAAATCACACAGCAAAATCCTTCCTAAACGCTAAAGGTAGCCACTTGGCTATTCACAAGGAGATGACACTTGAGCTTAACAAATCAAGGTTCAAGAGTGTCAAACACAATTAGAGTAAGCTTCTCTCTCGTTCATTTTCTGAGTCTCCATACACATGCAAACACCTAATATTGAAGCTATCAAACTAATGGTTCTATGCTTGCACCTTTTTTGTGCAAAAGCTCAGTGAAAATTATTAAATAAAAAGCAAATCAAAGCTCAGGAACTGTGAACAAAAGAGGGAAAAGAGGAGAGTAATCATCTCAACTCAGAAGCTAATGTACTTACTTTAGATTCTCAACTGGAGATGATCGGCAAGCATATGGATATCGCAATCTCACATTCTGCAAATAGAAAAGAGAACAGAGGTATTAGGGCGAAGATTTCGGGATGGAAGAGGAAAAAAGAAAGCTCATATTATGCAATTGATGTCTGCGAAGTGGACAAAAACTGGCAAATCAAAACCCTATTTCATTCCCTGCATTCGGATCAAATTTGAAAAACCCTAGATGGAGACAGATTACACAAATTCGGAACAAATCGAGAGATTACCTAGTAATTTGACACAAAATCGAACAAACCCTTTCCCCACATTAAACCCTAACCAACATATTCCACTACCGCTTACTTCGACACAAAATCGAACAAAGAAAGGGGGATTGAGTACCTGCTGCAGGAGAGTCTTCGATGATCGAGATCGGCACCTTGGATGTACAGACTTTTCCGCTGGCGACCTTCGATCTACAGTCTCCGGCGACCGATGCCTACCTTCGAGCTGGTTAGGGTTAGGGATGATGGTGGGAGCAGCGTTCCTCTCTTTTCTTCTGGTGTAGAGATATTGAGAGGTCAGGCTTGGTTAGGTTGTGTTTGTAATTATGTGTTTTTTTTTTTTTTCACCGAATAAAAAAGGTTGTTTTGCTACGGAGGCAACGGAGCCGTAGCAAATTTTACAAAACCGCCTCTTTTTTTGCGACGGTCGATCCTTGCCGTTTCTACCACCCGTAGCAAATTCTGTTTTTTTGTGTGTGTGTTTAGCTACGGCAACATCACCCCGAAGCTACTGTTTTGATTTTTTTTCCATTTGCAACGCTTGCCGTAGCAAAAGGGTACCAATGGCTACGCCACACATCTGCCGAAGCTAACAAGGGTGACAAATTTAATTATTTTTTGTAGTGTTAATTTTAAAACAATTTTTTGTTGTTGTTTGGATGATCAAAATAAACAAAAATGTATTAAAAATTGTGTTAAAAATCAGCTACAAAATGAAGGTTATTTGAGTTTTTATTTTTATATTTATTCTCCATTTTATCTTATTTGGTTTAAAAGTACCACAATACCCCGAATAACAATCAAATAAACTCCACTTTTTACGAATAAACTGTTTTTCTCCCCATAAGGAGATTATCTTGTTGTTTAAATCTTTAACTACTTTTACCAACCGTTTATAAATTTTATCCTGATATAATTTTAGTCAGCTTATTAACCTCGTCTCATACGAACCCACTATAAATTTTAATTTTAGTACGTAATTACTACTTACCTTTTAGCAAGGCATCTTCTCGCACAACTTTAGGGAGGGGAATTAGACAACTGGTGGGATGTCACATCTAGACTCACTTGAGTCACTTCGACATTAGTTGAGAAACACTCTTCAGTTGAGACCGACGATGTCGTCTGTCATGACACTCTTGGGCGGTGGATCAACAAAGGATGTCCACCCTCAAATCTTTGTCCAATATATATAAAAAAAAAAGATAAGTAAACTATCCTACATTATATAAATTTTACTACGTGATAAATCATGATCCTTTTTTTAAATGTAGCTTCATATCATTAAATGTCAAAATATAAATTTTGTTGTTATAAAAATAATAATTTTGAGTACAAATTAGATGAATAAATTAGCCTTAAAATATAATTTATACTCAAAATTAATTTTTGTAACAAAAATTATATTTGTTTATTTAATGATTTGGTGTTGTTTCATTAAATTTTTGAATCTTTGATTGCCGCATTAAAAAATTAAACAAAAAATTGGACAATATTTGTCCAGTATCGAGATTGATTTTTTTTTTTTTTACAGTAGGCAAAAATTAGGCAGATCCTACCTAGGTAAGATACCACCATGATCATCCGATTGGATGATGTTACAGAGATCCCTACAGGTAGGGATGTTCGAAACGTTCAAATATTCATAGACTTAACTATATAATCAGCGGCCTTGTTTGCTTCCCTGTAGCAGTGTCTGAATTCTATGCTCTCGAAGTTACAACTAAGTTTCTTGATAAACTCCATTTCTCTCATAATTTCCCATCTCACGTACGTAGTTGCTATCATTGATTGCCTTGGTAACCTCCAAGCAATCCCCTTCCATTATGACTCTTCTTATACCTTTAACTATTGCTAAGTTTACACCTGCACATAAAGCAGCTGCTTCTGTTTGAATAGCAGAAGTCGTATCCACTTCAGATTGAAAGATATCAATCACAAAACCCTTATGGTCCCTAATAATCCCACCCACCCGGCAAGAGCCAATGGGTATAAAAGAACCATCTACGTTTATTTTGTAGATAGTCCTAGGTGGTCTTGTCCATTTAATATGGTTTCTTCTTCTTTTGTTACTTAGTGGTGGAGTTTCATCATTAGTTTTGATGGCATCATGCCAAGCTCTGAGGTCTATGATTACTCTTACGGCTATCTGATGAGGCCTATCATGCGTTTTTTTTCCTGAAAATCAATTCATTTCTAGATTCCCATATTTTTTGCCATATAAAACAGAGTTCTTCTATCAACTTCTTGCCTGTATTTGTAGTAATGATACTATCTATATCAGTGTAGTGGTTAGGAATAAGTGTTGTAGTTTTGCTTACATTTTTCTCATAGGCTGCAACCGTAGCTCTGGTGAAAGGGCAATTAACAAAAAGGTGATTGCTATCTTCATTATTGTGGTTACAGAAACAACATTAAGAAGGGACCCTATTTATGTACCTATTTAGTCTATCTGTCGTAGCCAGGCTGTCAGTAGATATTTTCCAAAGCAGGTTTTTAATTATAGGAGGGAGCTTCAGCTTCCATATCCATTTATAATCTTTGGTGGATGTGTTGTTAGTGTTGATTATGTGTCTAGTTGATCTAGTAGAGATATGTATTTTTATGAAGTGTTGTACAATATGATTTGGAAAGATTTTGCTGAGAAGGGGGACATTCCATTCTTTATTTGGGGTAATGAGTTGGTAAATTTTAAGTTCGGGGTCAAAGTTCTGTCGATAACTAATCAGATTATGGTCTTGAACCCAAGGGTCTGTCCAAACATTTATGGTTTTGCCATTTCCAATAATCCATAGTAATCCTTGGAGGAATTGTTGTTTTAGTTGAAGGAGCCTGCCAAATTGCCATGAAGTGTTATGAGATGTTCTTTCTATTAGGCTCTTTTGTTGTAGATATTTTTCTTTGATTAATTTAACTCAAATGTTGTTAGGTTTGCATAGATTTTCCAAAGGAGTTTCATTTGTAAACTGATATTCATGTCTTCTGCAAGTTTCAAGCCCAGACCACCTTGTTCTTTGGGCTTGCAGATTTAATCCCAGCTAATAAGAGGGGTTTATCTCTCTGATTGTAGTTTATTCCAAAAAAAAGTTTTTTTGGATATGATCAATTTGGTTAAGAACGCCTTTAGGTAGCAGGAAGTTTTGCATTAGGTAATTGGTTTTAGAGCTTAAGTTTGCCTGAATGAGGGTTGTTCGCCCTGCTTGGGATAGAGAGGAAGCCCTCCATTTGGATAATTGTTTTTTTTTTTCAGATTTTGAATTGCCTCATCAAAGACATCATTTTTCACTCTTCCTCTTACTAGTGGGATGCCAAGATATTTTTCAAGGGTCTTAGAGATCGGAATGTTCATGTCATTGGCTAGGGCGGTGGCGAGGTTTTGGCTTACATTTTTTGAGACTTGTAGGGAGCTCTTGTTATAGTTGATGGATAGTCCTGAGAGGTTTGAGAAGTTGTTAAGAATATTCATAATCGTGTGGAGACTCTTATGGGATGCTTTAGAGAAGATGATTGTGTCATCTGCAAAGGCGAGAAAGGGGATTGGGGTACCATTTTTGGTTAGTTTGATCCCTATGAGTGCATCTTCATAGACTGCTTCCTCCATTAATTCTTGTGCAAGGTTTTCCATGACCAAGATGAAGATATAGGGAGCAAGTGGATCACCTTGTCTAATTCTCCTTTCAGGTTTGAATTGTTTGTCCGGTATGTTGTTGACCAGAACGGAGAATGTTGTTGTAGTGATGTAGTTCATGACCCAATTTGATATGGAATAGTTTGAAACTTTGAATACATTTTTAATTCACTTGATTTAGAGTTGATAATTCAAAGTGTATTAAAATTTAATTCACTTGATTCTTCATCACGTTTTTAGATAAATGTACACGGAGTAAAATATCAGCTTTTGAATTTTTTTATTAGTAATAAATATCAAGTTTTACTTTTTTTATCCTTTCCAGTTCAAGTCTTACTAGCTTAATTAGTAAGGATGACGTGGGTCTAGTGCTTGCCTATAAACCAAAAAAATAATACTGTATTAAATAATTTTTTTATCTTTTAAGAATTGTGCTGAAAAATCAAATGAATTAAATTTTATTTTAATATATTTTGATTTTCAATTATTTTTCATAAATAAAATTTTAAAAATGATTTCTTATCCTTTCCCTTTTTATCCTCTCTTCCTGCGCGAATAAAGAGAAAAAAGAAGACCGATATATTCGCACACAAACGCCGAATATTCTTTTTTCCTTTAATTTTAACCCACCCAACACACCGCCACTTCCGACCTCCTCTCTTCGTCTTCATCTTCACGCCCACCACTTTCCCTTTTGTGTGATTTCAGTTCTTTCGAAGATTCCCAATCTGCGGTCAGGACGATTAGGATGAAGTTTGGGAAGAACCTGAGCAACCAGATCGAGGAGACTCTCCCGGAGTGGAGGGACAAGTTTTTGTCCTACAAAGGCCTCAAGAAGCGCCTCAAGCTCATCAATCCCAAGGATTCCGACTGCGCTTCTCGTCCGGTGAAGCGTCAGCGGCTCTCCTCTCCCTCCCGTGACGCGGAAGACGTGGATGCGTTGGCGGCCGCGGAGGACGGCATGTCGAAGGAGGAGGTTGATTTCATCAGGCTCCTTGAAGACGAGCTTGAGAAATTCAATACTTTCTTCGTCGAGAAGGAGGAGGAGTACATCATCAGATTGAAGGTATGATACTCAATTTCTCCATCTCCTCTTGAAGAATCTGAATTCGGAGAGTTCGAATTTTGAGTGAATTAGGTTGAAATTGAAGAATTACGCATTATCGGTTGCGACATGGCGTATTTATTAAGCTTCTGATTTTGTCCCCCTTCTATATTCTGAATCACACTATTACTGATTGTGGAACTAAGTCAGTCAGTGAAGATCTACTGCATGTGCTTTATTTATTACCTTGTTTAGGTTGCTGTTGCCCTTTAAAGAGCATGATCTGAAGTTCCTTCTTCGGAAATTTTGATATAAAATGGGAAACAGTTGAATTGTTCAAATCAATAGACTGCCTTATTAGGAAAATAGGATGATTGTGCTACTTGTCATATCTGATCAGTCAAAATTTGTATGATTGATAGCTTAGTGACCTTATGATGGACTCCATATGTGCAGGAGCTGCAAGACAGAGTGGCAAAAGCCAAGGCCTCCAACGAGGAGACACTAAACATCAGGAAGGAGATTGTGGATTTCCATGGGGAGATGGTTCTACTGGAAAATTATAGTGCTTTGAACTATACAGGTAACTGTTAGCTGCCATCTTTGGCGTTTTCTTGGCCTTTGCTTTTTCCATATTCGAGTGGATAAGGTTCGTTATGTTGCAAGTGCATTCAATCACAGGCCACTACTCAGGGTGATATGATAAGGGACGATTGTAATATGTTGTAGCAATTATTGTGAATCAATGATTAACCTTGCCCCCCTAAGAAAACCTACTCCTTAGTTTGATTATCCTTTGGTTGTTGTTTAATTGATGTCTCTAGTGGTTCCAAGTTACACTGTGAACTGTAAAGTGCAGGATCTTTTAGCTAATGGTAGAAGATATGTGTTTGCATAGGTGGATGGATTTTATTGGTGTTTATGTGGATTGGGTTATCTTTGAATAATGTTGTCATTGCTGTGTTGACTATCGTCGCATGAATCTTGTGTGTTTTTGATAAGTTCAAATATTGAGAAATAAAAAGGGATGGTGTACATGAGGATTCAGTCTTCACTGCTGAAAGGAATTGTTAATTTGCCCTATGGTTTCCGTGATTCTTGACTTGGTTTGCTTAGTTGATCATTCAAGTGTCTTTTGAAAGAGATTTTTTTTCCTTTAAAAATTCTTGTGAAAACATTGAAATCATCCTATTGTCCTATTTTATTTGAACTGTATTTGATCTGAAAATGGTATTCCTGTTGAGATCTTTCTTATTCTTATCCTTGGTGAAAGTCTCCTTAATGAGATGGTCCCCCCAATCAGCTCTCATTGTGTTTTCCCCGGTAGAAAGCCAGTATGTAATTTTCACAAGTGCCTTGAAGCTTAACTTCAAACCTCCATTGCAGGACTGGTGAAAATTCTGAAGAAGTATGACAAGAGGACGGGTGCCCTCATTCGCCTGCCCTTCATCCAGAAGGTTCTCCAGCAGCCCTTCTTCACCACTGATCTGCTCTTCAAGCTAGTCAAGGAATGTGAGCGAATGCTCGACATGCTTTTCCCAACCGAGGAGCCATCCCTTGCCTCAGCTGCAGCAGCAGATGGAAAGGAGCCGTGTGGCCCCACCACCAGCGAAAACACTACAGACATCCCCAGCAGCAACGAAGCCCTCCTTGAAGGCACCAAGGAGCTGGCAGAAATAGAGTACATGGAGAGCCTGTACATGAAGAGCACGGTTTCAGCGCTGAGGTCGCTCAAGGAAATGAGAAGGGGTAGCTCGACTGTTAGCATGTTCTCGTTGCCTCCCCTGAAACTTTCTGGGGTGGACGAGACATGGAAGAAGATGCCCGGAGTACCTATATTCGAACAAGTAGCGAAGTAATTGAACTCGTTTGCATTTAGAATATCGCGAGTGTAATCCAAAGATGGCTTGAATTTGTTGTGTTCACCTTCAAAACTGGCAATGTGTATTATGCATGCCGCCTCGCATGCTCCCACTAACAGAGAGACCTTAATTCGCCATAAACTTGAATCTGTAATATAACTTGGTTATCTTCATCGCAGACTACTGCCAGATTTGCCATCGCTTCGACAGCCAGGTCAAGTTCGAGGATCGTAAAGAGGTGTCGGGATTCGGGAATCTGGTCTGACGCTGAGGGGGACAAACAAACCCCATAAGAGTATTGTTATTGTTAGGTTTTAGGCATGAATTTCGACTTCCCGGGAGCCATGATGAAACTGGTTGAGCAGCATTGGAATTTGGAGTCCATGCTGTGGAGATTAAGGAAACTAAAACGACGTTGTTGAAGTTCAACTTTCCAGCTCCATTTGATTCTAAAATCTGGCATTATTGCAAACTTAGCTCAAACTCGATCCATTTTAATCACGATATCCAATTTGAGCTAAACACAAACAAACCTTACTCGATTCATACTCCATCCGTCCTCAACTCAATTCAAACAAGATCTAAGGGCCTGTTTTCTTCCTCCTTTTCCAACACCACTTCCACCCTCGTTAATGGGGTGGATCTCCCTCCCACCTCATACCTCCCGTTCCCAAGATGGGTAATTTTGCCCTATCTCCACCCCATTTTTCCCACCTCCACCCCTCCACCTCTTAAAAATTCGTTCAGAAAACACGCCCTAAATCATAAGTGTCATTTTACTTTTCGACATGTATTTTAAGGATGTAAAATTTTATAAAATATTATTTTTGTAATGATTTTTTTATAATTTTATACTCATTACTAACAATTATGATTTTTTTTAAAATTAATAAATAAAAAATATTTTATAGAATTTTTACTGTGTTTTCAAGTCCAAACAACACTAATAAAATGGAAGAGAACCAATAAGAGTTATTTCATTTAGTAAAAACTATAAAACACAAACAGGCCGTCTCCCTTCCGAGGGCTGGAGAACGCGCCTCCCATGCGCCCCCTCCTTTTTCTATCGAGCCCCATGGTGCTTGTAACCCTAACCTCTGAAATCCTTGGCTCTCAATCTCCTCTCAATCAACCTGCAAACAATCTAATTGGCATGTTTCTTGCTGATGATTACCAATTTCTGCTCGCTCCTTCTCAATCGGGCTCCTTCGTTTTTCGCACTTGTGTTTTACGGCATCGTCCTTGTGTAAGCTCCGCCTGTACCGTCGTTTTCTTCTGGCCTCTTGGTCGCCGGGGTGTCGTGAGGTTGGGGAGAAATTACAAAAAAAGGAAGAAATTGGTTGTCCGGTGGGGGTGGTTCTGCGTCTGGCTCGTGACGGTGCTGTGGTGGTTTGACGGTGATGGTCCTGTTCGCCGGCTTAAAGGCCCTGACCTATTTAGAAAGGTCTCGATGTGCTCTCTTTTCTTTCATTTCAGTCCAGCAATGCTTGTTAGCGGGGGCTGTTTTTGTGGTGGTTTCCGGTGGCGGCTGGCCTGTGCTGGCTCCACCGGTTGTATTGTTGGCTCGGCGTCGAGGTTTGTCTTCCGTTTCTGTTGTTATCGGAAATTCCCGAAAGGGCTATTAAACCGCTGTTTGAATTCACCAATTAAACAAGCTGCTTTGGCTTTGTTTCCTTTGGTGTCTTCATCAATACATAAATGTAAACATTCATTGGGGGTGAAATCTTCTTTTCTCTCCTCAACCAAATCCCGCAAGGGCCCAAATCCTCTTCATGAGGCAAATCACTCGGATGGGAGCATGCTCCCGGACGAGGAAAACAACCACCAAGTTATGGACTTGGTAGAAACTAACATTTCTTTGATGTTTTGTGGCATGACTTCGTTGCGGAAGAACAACAAGAAACACTTGGGGGAGAATGTTTTCTCTTCCCAACTGTCTAAATCCCGAAAGGGCAATAAAAAAATGAGGAACATCCAGGCTGAGGGGACTTGGCTTCCCGATGAGGCTCGGGTCACAATCCTTCGCGGTCCTGGGGGTTGCCGTGCAAATGTTGTTCAGATTTTGGCGTTGCAGGCGAACTCGGTGTTGTCGAATATACCACCTAATCCTTATGATGCAAATAGGGCTTCGTCAACTCTCAAACTTCCTGTGTCCGCACTCTGCCTAGCTGATGGTGATTAAGCTGTTTTACAATCTGCACATACAACCATACTTGTTGAATCGGTCTCAATTAAGAAAGTTGAATATCTATATGTTTTTTACAAGTCCAGCAGTGATTTTTGTCCTTCATCTAAGTTATTGCTACCTTGTAGTTGCCATACTGCTACATTTGTGGATAAACAGCCAGCCTGGTTTGTTGCTCCGTGCACATCACACGCGGTGTATCGTAAGTCGATGCGGCTGCAGGTTTGGCTTTCAAAGATTTATGGATCAAGCATATGCTTTGGTGACACATGCTGCTTGGCATTGATGTTGTCCCCACTAAAGTGTTTTCTTACTAAACAAAGGTATATCTATCCCTCCTTTTTGTGGAGGCTGAATTACTCTTTCTTATTTACGAGATGGAATAGATTTAGCGTGGAATTTGGCAAATTTGGCATCATATTTTCATCCATGGGGAACCTTCTGCTTTTGATGAAACTTAATTATTGTGCAAAAATGCAACAAAATGCATGTAAGGGCTACACTAAAACATGGAAAGTTATTAATGGTTTTAATTGGACTCAAACCCAAGTGTCGTTTACGGAGCTAGTTGTGTGTCAACTAGCGTGGCTTGCCACACTTTGGTCTAAAAATTTCAAGTGCAGGTTGTCTTCAATAAGCCAGATTACTAGTGGCTATGTGTCAACGGTGTCCAATTATGTTGAGTCAAAATCTTTCAATCCAACCCATTACGTAAAGCTTAATCAATTTAAGTTTTATACTATATCAACTAACCGATCGAATTCAAGCTGCCATGGTGCAAGGACAAATTCAGCATTGCAAAAACTACCCCTTTGGAACAAAATCCAGCTGATACTCAGCTCTGAAAACAGGTCGCAGAACCTCTTTTACAAGCCTTTGAGAAGTTTAGTTTGGCCGAGACTTTTTTGTAGTATCACCTATGTATTGTCTTATCCCTGTGCAAATTTTATTTGTTTCCCATGGGTGTGTTATTCGAGCTTGGAAACTAGTGGGAAAAAGGCTGGCTATATAAACCATCATATACTCTTTAGATGTTTCTTGACTTTGGGCTTGGTTACCTCATTTAAACTAATCTCTAATATAGATTCCCTGATGTTTTATTTGGCCGGCACAATTGTTGGTTTTGTGTCTCATTTAGTTAACTACGTTTTTAGTTGCATTTGGCATATTAAAACACAAAATAAAACTATTTTGATGTCGGATATCATGCCCCCTTACAAAAACTATCTCCAAATCAGTTTTTCCCTACACTCTCTTGGTGTGAGGTCCCTTAAACCTTGGCCTCACACCCCTGACAGTTATATATGAAAATCACTTACTGGAATTGCAGAGGTATTAAGAAAACAACTTTTTGGACGGAAATTGATAGCAAGTGCAAAAACGAACATATTCAAATAATGGCATTAGCGGAAACTAAATCGGAAACCATCCCTGAAGACAAAATTTGGAAAACGGCTGGTTTTGACGAGGCTATTTGGTCACCTGCTTCTGGTCGATCGGGTGGTCTCGGTATCCTTTGGAAGTCCTTCCAATTAACAAATGAAATCATTACAGTAGAAATTCACCTCCCCCGAATCATAGGGCTTAGATATGAGAATATTAATGATAGATTCATGACTCTACTGCTATTTACATACGCGCCGCCGGGTCCTCAAGAGAAAGACTCGTTTTGGGAAACCTTATCATCCATTGTGAGGGATTTGTCCATTCCTTGCATTGTTCTGGGTGACTTGAATGAAATTCTATGTAGTGAAGACAAGCTGGGTGGTGCTAACCTTCGTTCGGCTCGATTCACTAGACTCCTGCAATTTAAAAATGACTGCGCTCTGCTGGATTTACCTACTTTCGGGAACCCATTCACTTGGAGAAAGAACCCAGATGACGAAAACACCATTCGCGAAAAACTTGACCGTGTGCTTGTTCATCACCAGATCATTCAGAAATTCCCTAACCTAATTACTCATAACGGAGCCTTCTCATCATCTGACCACTGTCCCATTTCAATATCTCTTGAGTGTGGCTCGGTTTTCAAAGCGCCTCCGTTCAAGTTTGAGAATGCTTGGCTTCAGCGGAAGGATTTTAGAAACATAGTTAAACAATCTTGGCGAGCTAATTGTCCGGGCTCGACTATGTATCAGCTAATGTTCAAACATAGAATTCTAAAGAAGAAAGCTAAGGAATGGAATAAACGAACCTTCGGAAATATTTTTTGCCAATTAAATGAGGTGGAAAATGAACTTCTCAAGATTCAAGCTTCGGCTTCAGGAGGTAACAACAGAGAAAAGCTTCTCATTACAAAGAAAGAAAAACTACTTCTTTACCAAAAAACTTTTTGGAACCAAAGAGCCAAGACAAAGCATCTTAAACTTTCTAATTCGAACACGACTTACTTTCATCGGGTTGCTTCGGGTCGGAGACATAGAAAACAAATCCGCAATATAACTTCTACTGAAGGAACCTTGATAATAGGAGAAGAAAATATTAGAAATGAAATTAAGAGTGATTTTGAAAAAAGATTCAAAAAGGAGCTGATTGATGATAGACTCCTACAAGAAATGTTAAATCTAATCCATCCTTCAATTACCCCTAACGGAAATAATTACCTTATTCGACACCTATCTAATAATGAAATTAAGGCAACTGTTTTCAGCCTTGGCAACAACAAATCGCCAGGCCCGGCTTTACAGGCGAATTCTATAAGAAATACTGGGACATTGTTGGCTTATCTATCATTAGAGCTTTAAAAAGTTTTTTCCACTCTGGAAAAATTCTCAAACAAATAAACCATACATTCATATCACTACTGCCAAAGCGAGATAACCCTACCAATACCAGTCACTACCGCCCAATCAGTTTATGTTCTATTTTATACAAAATCATTTCAAAAATTCTGACAGAAAGAATCAAAACAATTATCGGTAAACTAATTCACCCACTACAAGGTGCCTTTGTGTCGGACAGAGCCATCCAAGACAATGTCCTAATAGCACACGAAATCTTCCACTCCTTCAGATCGCGCAAGGGTCAGGAGGGATGGTTGGCAATAAAACTTGACATGGAGAAAATATACGATAGAGTTGATTGGAACTTCATAAGAAAGGTCTTAGAAAAATTTGGGTTCCACCCTACTTTCATTACGTGGATTATGGAATGCGTAACGACTGTGTCCTTCTCTGTACTAGTCAACAACGGTCCTACTGATATGTTCTTCCCCTCTCGTGGTCTGCGTCAAGGGGACCCTCTATCTCCTTTCTTGTTTATCTTAGGGGCGGAAATTTTAGCTCGAAAACTCTCAGTAGAAACAAATGTGGAAAACAGTCCAATTGGATTTTCCTTCGGTAGGAGTGGACCTAGGGTCCCCTTCCTATCTTTTGTCGACGACATCATTATTTTTACAAGAGGCAGTGCTGCCGCGGGACAGAAAGTTAGGGATATAATTGATTCATACTGTAAAGTTTCTGGACAAAAAGTCAATTATCATAAATCTAGCTTCCAAGCCACAAAAGGCATTTCAAACTCTAGGATCTCATAACTTAGCAGTTGCTTAAGTATTACACATGAAAACTCATTAGAAAAATACCTTGGATGTCCGATTATTAACGACAGAGTAAACAAACACACTTTTGAAGACATCATATGTAAATCTAAAGAGCAACTAAGTAAATGGCGAGCTAATGCTCTATCACAACAGGGACGTGCAATCCTCATTAATACAAACTTATCGGCAAAACCGTTGTATACAATGCATAACTTTTTGTTACCCTCATCAATACATAAAGAGCTTGACCAGATTAATAGAATGTTCTTTTGGAATAAAGATCTACAACACCGCCCGCTTATTAGCTGGGATAAGATTTGCAGACCGAAAAAATATGGGGGAATTGGGCTTAGGAAATCGAAAGAGATGAATGAAGCCCTTCAAATGAAACTACTTTGAAAAATATTGGCTGGACCAGAAAATGTTTGGGTGTCTCTCATTAAACACAAGTATCTTCGTTCAGCTAACATCCTTGAATACGTAAAAAGTGGAGATTCTTCATGGCAATGGGCCAAACTGACAACTCTTATAGATAAATTTAAGACTGGCCTTATATTGGTCAGTAGGAAATGGTTCATCTATCAAATTTTGGACGGATAATTGGATTACAACAAGCTCTCTGCTATCTAGGGATGATTGCCGCCAAATTAACAACATAGAAGAAACTGTCAGTGACTATATCTTAGGTGGTAGATGGTGGACGGAAAAACTTAGCAATACATTACCAAATGACGTAGTCAAAGAAATCCTGGATATTCCACTTCCCGTTTCCCCCTTTGAGGATCGATTATACTGGTGGCCTGATAGGGCTGGTTGGTTCACCACGTCAAGTGCATATAAGCTAATCACAGCTCAAGCCTCACTAAGCATGGGCAATAACGCTTGGATATGGAATTTGGACATTCCGCCTAAGATCAAAAATTTTCTATGGCAAATTTGTCAGAATGGTCTCCCTACTGCTTCTAGGCTGGCTCAACGTGGGACTTCTGTACCTTCCACCTATCAACTGTGCAACTGTGCAGTTGAAGACGACGTTCACTTCTTACTAGAATGCCCATATGTGCGCCCTCTCTTTCGCTTACCTACGCACGTAAACTCAACTATATCCAGTATGATAAATCATTCACAGGAGATAAAACCTATCTTGTCATTCATCGGAAACAAGCTTACTTCCGTTGCCAAGGTGGAGCTTGCCTTTTCTTGGTGGACGAGTTGGTACATTCGAAACCAATTTGTTTTTAGACAGGTCCCCATACCTCATAGAGAAAGTTCATTACGTATCATTAAAACACATAAGGAAAATTGGAGTAAAACAACTCACTTTGAGTATAGCTTGGATGAGGACTTCCCCTTACGCACACGAATCTCCAAACATCCAAGGACGAAAAGAAAGCATGGTAACATTACTTGGCGAAAACCCCCTACGGGAACTTTCAAGTTAAATTTTGATGGATCCACAATCTCAAACAATGATAGCACGGCTGGAGCCATAATCCGGGACTGGGAAGGACATCCGACACACATCTGTTATAAAAAACTTGGCAAACAAAGTCCTTTGAAAGCGGAAGCGCTTGCTCTTAAACTGGGGATCCAAAAGGCTCTACAGCTCCGTATCAATAAACTCCACATTGAAGGTGACTCCATGATAATCATAAACCACCTAAATAAAACATCTACCTGTCCTTGGGAAATCGAACTGATTTTATCAGATGTTAAATTTCTACTATCGACTTTGAAAGAAGTTTCCTTCTTTCATGTTCCCCGATTAGGCAATAGAGTGGCTGATAAGGTTGCACACCTTTGCCACTCTGCCTGGGGTGTCGATATTAAAAACGATTCTGGTCTTCTAGACCTCATCCGTAAGGATGCCATCGGGTAGAGCTCGCTCACCCGAATTCTTTCCTAATCAAAAAAAAAAAAAAAGTCCAAACAACACTAAGGAAAGATGGTGAGAAAAACCCTCCGGGGCCTGCCTCCCTCCACTTCCGTCAACCACGATGGTTCAGGTAAGGTCTCACCATCCCTAACACCCCTCCTCCGGGAGCCTAAACCTCCTTCGGGAGCCCAACCCTCCTTCGGGAGCAAACAATTTCGCCTCCTCGGCGCGATGAACCTCGACTTAGGCCGCCCCTTCTCCTCCCCGGTCGGCCATCCTTTCTCCGCCTCGGTAGGGTGTGCTATTCGAGTTCAACTACTCGGCCTCGGTGTAGTTATGCTCCGTCAGATCCGCGTTCTTGTGTGGTGGTGGATGCGAACGCGTGTTTGATTTTCCGATTCCTCTTCGTCGGAATCGTTTGAAAGGCAAAATTAATTTGGGGCTTTCGTTGATTTGGGTTTCTTCTCCCCAAATCGGTCGTCCTCCTTGCCCAATTGCTACTCTTCTGTGGTTGCAATCCAAGCCATCTACCGTCCCCAAATCGGCCGTCCTCCTTGCCCCAGGGTCCGTTGGCGTCGGTTTGCGGGCTGTGGTGGCGGGCCTTGCCCCCCGCCGCCTCCATCCGCCATCGTCGCTGCAACGGCATCCGTCGTCTGTGTTGCCGGCAAGCACTCCATCACCATTGATGGTGATTACATAAAAAATAAAAAAGGAAAGTAAAAGCAGTTGCAAGGATTACCACAAAAAAATAAAAAATAAATAAAAATAAAAATAAAAAATCTTTGCGCTGCAAGTATGAGAAAAAAAAAAAAAAAAAATTCTTACCCTTTTACTTCGGTTGTTTTGGGCTTGGCTTGGGCCCCAAGGTGACCCGGGTTTGGATTCAGTCCGCTTTCGTTTTCCTTGGGGCCGTTGGCTTGCTTCCGAGGTCAGCCCGCTAAAATTATATAAATAAATAATATAATCGTTACATATAAAATAAATCTTTCCGGAATCTTCCCGCGCTCTTCGCTTTCTTTGCGGTTGTGCTTCATATCCTCTTGAGGTTTGGTGTCCGTCTATTGGTTCGTGGTTAGTTTCGGTTGAGGAGCAGTTCTGCGGCCCTGGTTGATCGATGTGATCGTGTTGGCGGTGTTTGTGGTCTCCGAAGATCCCTCATTTAGGTGGGGGGAACGTCGTGTGATCCACACTTCCCCAGGAGTCGTCTTTGCCTTACGAGGATTTCTGCTTTCCGTCTTTCCGGCGGCGAGACATCGTGTCAGCTAGTGTTGTCCCATGCGCTCGCTATCCACTTCTCCGCGACGGCTTCCTTCCTCTCGATGTGGTGTCCGCTAGTTTGCTTAGATCTTGGGTTTTTTCCGGGTTTATTTGGGTGCTCTTTTGTTGTATTTTATGTTATATTTTCTATTTCGTTGTTGTATGTTTAGACGGCTTACCGTCTGCCGACTTTGTCGGCCTCTCGAGGTCCGGGCATGTCCGACCTCGAATTATTTCCTTATCAAAAAAAAAAAAGTCCAAACAACACTCACGTAGAACTGCAGGATTAATATATTATTTGAATCGAACCCGATATCGACCGAATCCACCCGATTGCCGGTTCCACCTCTACCATCACCGGCTGAACCCACGCAGAACCCCCACTTGTTGTTGTCGTTGATTTTGCCGCCCCACCCCAATCCACTGCGAAACGACTCCGTTTTCTTCTCCTTTTACCCGAATCCTTTCCCGAGACGGAGACACAATGGACAACTCACCTTCCGGCTTCCCATTTCCAAGATCTGAATCTCCCTCCTTTATTTTAAAATTTAATAAAAAAAAATTACCCATATCATATCCATCATTATTTATTAATTCCTGTCCAGTTCAATCTGTACGTGCACTCTCAGTCTCAAATCTCTACAATCCAAATTCTGTGCTTTGATTGCAAGCCACAAGCTCCCGCCGACTCATGGCTTCACTCACACCCATCTCTCAATCCCGCCCTATTTCGAAAGCCTCGGTATTCAATTATCGAATCCCACGGGCGGCTTCTATTTGTTGCTCCGCAAGAAGCCCCAATCTCAATTCCGCCATGGGTTTTGGCCAGAAGCTGTCAATCGGGCATGTGGGTGGCCGGTATTTAACCAGATTGCCCTTGAGGCCGGTGGTGGTGGTGGCGAAGGCGACCGCCGCTGCGTCGTCGGAGATGCAGAAGAAGGGGGACGGTGGTGGTGAGGGTAAGGGGTTTGTGGAGGAAATGAGGTCCGTGGCTATGAGGTTGCATACTAGGGACCAGGCCAAGGAGGGGGAAAAGGAAACCACTTCGCCGGAGGAGACGTCGCCGGCCAAGTGGGACCCGACGGTTGATGGGTATTTGAGGTTTCTGGTGGATAGCAAGGCTGTGTATGAAACAATGGAGGGTATTGTGGAGAAAGCTCCTGTTCCTTATTGTGAGTAGCTTTTGCCCTTCTTTTTGAGTTTTTGGATTGAAATTGCTCTCTCTTTCTTGTCTAGGGTTTATGTCTTACATTTGATGATTAAATACCAAATCAAGAATGAAGTAGGTGTTTTTTTTTTTTTTTTTTTTGGTTTGTTTGGTTATAATTGATTGATTGGTAGTATGTGTTATGTTGGAATATTCAAGGTAGCCTTAGATCATGAGGTTTAGGCCTTAGAAGATAGAGGTCCAGAGTGAAAATATGTACTTGGGAGAGAATTTAAGCTTCTTATGTGGAATTGATCAGTGGATGTTGTCTTACCTAAATGAATAAAATACCTGCCAGTGGTTTACACTTTGTTATGATTTGAACTTGGGATTTTTAGTTTCAGTACAGCTGTTATTATTCAGGTGATTGTCCATGCTTGTAAATGGTTATGTTATGTATAAATAATTGTCCATGCTTGTAAATGATCATGTTATGTATAAATGATTGTCCATGCCTGTGGGATGTAGAGTTTGATAGATTGGTCTGTTTGCAAATGGAAAGTTTATGCTGTATGCTGTTTGAAGGGACTAAGGAGCCATGTTTCTGGCACTTTAGCTTTAGATTTGGATAAGGAACCTATTCAATGGCTGCTCCCA
The DNA here is from genome assembly GCA_037127255.1 of Persicaria tinctoria. Lineage (NCBI taxonomy): Eukaryota > Viridiplantae > Streptophyta > Magnoliopsida > Caryophyllales > Polygonaceae > Persicaria > Persicaria tinctoria. Next base: position 14,729,025 of record JBANSL010000015.1, read on the forward strand.
CCCCTTGGGAGGTACCACAAATAGTCACGTCAATCGCCACTTGTTCGCCTAATATTTGTTGCTTGATTCTTATGTGCTGCTGCTGCATAAGTGCATATATCTAAGATGATAGTAGCTATATTGTTTCTGTAGCAATGTTCTCAATCTGGCAATGACATGGTCATGCTATGCCTGTGACTTCCTAGAATGTAACAAATATATTCATATGCTGGTATATGCTTCTCTTTCATTTGCGGATCTATATTTTTCTTTCATTCTTTTGTTCTTGTGTTTCTCCATGCTATATTGCTATGGAATTGGGCTTGCACACTTTCATTTTTTTTACAAGGAGCTGAATAAAGAGTGATTATGCTAATAATGAGATGGGTGATTTTTACTGTTATTGGAGTTGAATATTAGGTTAGCTGCAATAAGCTAACTGATATTTACTTTGGAACTGCTGAGAAGCTTGCATCTATGGAGAGAGTTTAAGCCTTATTTCTTCTTATTCTTTTCCCCTCTTTTTGGGTTGGGAATATTGCATGATAGCATACAGCATGAGGTTTCTTTTTCCCACTTTTGGGGTTGGGAATTTTGCATAAATAGCATACTGCATGAGGTAAGAAAACAGGGTAGAGCATACTTCATGATCAAAGTTTTCCACTCGCTGATGATTGTTTGGTCTCATCTAGCTGCTGATAGTTTTGATATGGACTATAGAGCAAGACATGCAAAATTATTCCAAACGAGCTTTACAATTAAAGGGGCCAAACAAATGTTGGAAATCACTCTTACCACATTTTACTACAATGTAAATGTAGTAATATTTCATCTAAGACATTATTGAAAATCCATTAGCAACTAAATTCAGTGTTATTTGAAGGAAGTTGAGTGGTTTTAAGTGACTTGTTGATACCAGGGTCTCAAATATCAGGGACTGGTTTCTCTTTTATTGGTGATGCCTGCAATTCAGCTAATGAATGTCATTAGGGGTTGCCCTAAAACCATATTCTGGATTGGTAGTGCTATTATCCTAATGTATGCATCTTTTTTCTGTAGATGCCGAGTTTAGAAACACGGGACTGGAAAGAACAGAAAGTTTAGCCAAGGATTTGGAGTGGTTCAAAGAGCAAGGCTATGCCATTCCTGAACCGTCTACCCCGGGCCTCACTTATGCCAGTTATCTTGAAGAATTATCAGAGAGGGATCCACAGGCATTTATTTGCCATTTCTATAATGTATATTTTGCACATACTGCTGGTGGGCGAATGATTGGAAAAAAGGTAACATCATGAAATTCACTCACTGTTTCTATGTTTCCAGTTTGCCTCGTGTTCAACACTAGGGATTTGGAGTGCTGTTTGTTTTACTCGCTCTTTGGTCTGAAATGTGTGTAGGTGGCCGAGAAGATACTCGACAAAAAAGAGTTGGAATTCTACAAATGGGATGGCGACCTACGACAGTTGCTGCAGAACGTGAGGGACAAACTTAACAAGGTTGCTGAAGTAAGTACTTCTGACCCCTTGTAAGTATCTGTTTCTGATACCTCATTCTCAAGAGCTGTTTACTTGTGCTGCAGAGCTGGAGTAGGGAAGAGAAGAACCATTGCCTGGATGAGACCGAGAAGTCATTCAAGTACTCTGGGGACATACTTCGTCTGATATTAACATGAATTCGTGCAATGAGGCTTCGTTTATATGCATTTTCTTTAAAATCCCCACTTTTAACACAGCCACCGGGGCTCAAGCTCGTGATCACATCACTTCAACTTCGTATAAGTTCTTTCCATGGATGTGAATTGAATGGATTGGTTGCTTCATGGCTGAGTTTTGGTACTTTAGCTTATTATACAGAGGGATCTGTCCCTTGAATGTTCCTCCGATGCTGTCATAAACAAGTTCCTCTTTAATCAATTCCTAGTTCCTACAAGAGTGGATGGATATGGATGATGAACACATTCTTCAAATGGGATCGGATTATTGGAGGGATGAAACATAGCTGTACAGGGTAAATTTTTTCATTTTTGCAAGGTATAAATTACACAGGACAGATCCTAATTTAGGTCATTTTGTTCAAATCATCTTTTATGAGTAAAATTTCATTTTAACCAGCATCTTAACAATTAAGAATTTAAGATAGATGATATTTGATTATTTTTACTCCCTACTAGTGTCTTAGGGTCTGTTTGGATTCCAAATGCATTATGTTTATAATGCAAAATGATAAGGCGGTGTTTGGTTAATAAAAATTTTAAGGCGTTTAAATTACGATATTTTTGGATTCCACGATATATTAATTAAAATGCAATTATTTTATCTCGATTTATGTAATTATTTGGTTAAATTACGGTTTTACCTCGGTTTTTACGAGATTTTTATTTTTACAACCAAACGGATACATAAAACGAGGTAAAATAATTGCATTATAATGAAAATGCAATGGAATCCAAACATACCCTTAGCAACCCGAGAGCTTATTTTAGATTTATTTAGAGTCTTGAGTAAAAAAAGTTAAATGTTTTTTTTATATTATCTTATTATATTAGTTGTGACTTTAACACTTAAATCATTGAGTTAGATTTTGTTGATGATTGTCGGTGTAGTGATTTAGATCTTGTTGATCGAGACCTTGCTTAATAATATTGGTAGTTTTTTTTATATTATCTTATTAAAATAATATTTTAAAAAAGAAATGGAATGCTAGATTTGGAAACACCTTTTATTCTTATCATGAATATATTCACTGAATCACTGTTTTTAGTACATTTTATAAATATATTTCAATAAGTATTGAATTTCGAAGTTTTGTTTTTAGTTTAATGAAAGGCAATTTAGTTAATTCAAGGTGTTTTGGTTTAAAATTATGGATGAGTAATTTATAATATAATGTTTTCGTACCAATTTAAACAACAAAGCGTCTGTAGCTCAGTGGATAGAGCGTCTGTTTCCTAAGCAGAAGGTCGTAGGTTCGACCCCTACCTGACGCGCATTTGAATTTTTATTTTTTGTTTTTTCGGTATTGTTCCATCATCTTTTGTTAAATAAAATCATGGGATTTATTAATGTTCTGCTTTGTTTGATACTTTGATGATTTACTTGCCGGAGATCTCCAACTGTTAAGAACGTACACACGAAGAAACTGATCATAAATTCAGCTCAATCTCCCATTTCATCAATTACACAATAACTTCATACATTAGTACAATTTACACACCACCGACAACAGTATCATATATCACACATGTATTTAGCCTTTTAACAGTGGGGACATGTTGAAAACGCATGAAGAAGCTGATCATAATAAATTCAGCCCAGGAACGATGGTTGGGGCATTCACCTTCAAGTGTGGTCGATTCTCCATGGACTGTCGATTGAAAAGGACATGGGGATCGGCAAACTCATCTTGGAGACGGATTGTGGTGCATTAGCGGAGGAACTAAACGGACATGGAGAGGACGCACACGCAAACTACAACCTTATCCGTCGAAGCCGGCGGATTTTGAGGGAGACGAGCTTGGATGTTCGTGTTAGGCATGCATGTCAGACGTCAGGCAAACAGGGTTGCTGATGCAATCGCAAATTGGGCTATGCCCCTTGATGGATTGCTCACCATACACCCCTCTCTACCACCCTCTATTAGCAACCTAATTCCTTATGTTGCTCCACTTGTGATGTAACTACTGTTTTTCAATAATAAGGGCCCTACCCAGCCTTAAAAAAAAAAAAAAAAATTCAGCCCAGTCTCTTATTTCATCAATTACACAACAAATTCATACATCATACAATATATACCTACAATATCATACATTATCACACATGTATTTTCTGATAAATTAAGGAAGATCTCGATGTTCTGCACCCTGGCTAAGGGTTTTCAAGGTCACATCTCATTAGATTTTGACACGGCTAAACCTACACCTAGAAGTGTATGAGGTTCAATTGTAATCTATCAAGTACTGAATCAAATAGACTTTAGTATCGATTGTAAGTTCAAACCGATTTAAACTAAACCAAGAAAATAAGGAAGAAATCTCTGATGATTCGTAGCGATCTCGACTTTATAGATTGAAAGCCAAGATTGGGGTTTTGAAAACTGAAAACGAACAAGAACGAAATAAAAAACCAAACGCAAGATTTTACGTGGTTCGGCCGGAGCCTACGTCCATGGAGCCTCATCCGAATCGACTTGAGATCTCAAATCCACTAATTGGTAAAAGGTTTACATAAGCAAAACGCAAAACGACATGCCACCTATTGGAACCAACTGGACAAGAGTTATCGGAGAAACAAATTCACTATCAACTTCGGATAGAAAATATGTAAGTTTGCTTTCGATAAAAAAATCAAAGAGAGAGAGAGAGGACAGCAAGAGAGAGTCTGCAGAGAGAAAGTATGCAGAGGAGAGAGAGGAGTGAAAAGGAAAAGTAAAGTTGCAGAGGGGAGAAAGAGAGAGAGATTAGTGAGGATAGGACAAAGAGAGATGAAAGAGTGACAGTGAGGGGGCATTAACATAATTTGAATTAAATCTTAAATTTCAGATAAAAACCATCGAAGAAGAAGCAATTGGACGAGGGTTCATTTGCAAGTTGACATGTAAGCAGCTAGTTTTAACTAGACACCCAAAGCAAAACGACATGACACATTGAAATCGACTGGACAAGAGTTATCGGATAAACAGATTCACCATCGACTTTAGATAGAAAATGGGTAAATTTGCTTCAGATTTGAGGGAGACACATCTCGCATAACCTTTATCGAAAGCAAACTTGCCCATTTTCTATCCGAAGTCGATGGTGAATTTATTTCTCCGATAACTCTTATCCAATCGATTCCAATATGTGTCGTGTCGTTTTGCATTGGGTGTGCAGTTAAAACTAACTGCTTACACGTCAACATGCAAATAAACCCCGTCTAATTGCTTCTTCTTCGAAGTGAAAAAGAAATAGTAAAGTCGCAAAAGAGAGAGAACTCTTCCATCTCTCTCTGTCTTATCCTCACCGATCTCTCTTTCTCTCTCTCCTCTGCAACTTTACTTTTCTTTTTTCACTCCCCCCTATCTCTCTTTTGTCCTCTCTCAATTGCTTTTTCTCTTTCTTTCTGTCTCTCTCCTCTTGCAAATGGGACTTTCTCTCTCTCTCTCTCTCTGATTTTTGCTAGGTGTCGATCAGTGGAAGGCCAAATCCCCCTCACTTACCTGCTACCGGGGGTACAAATCATTTCGGAATGGCTCACCGGAAAGGACTTGTGGGTAGTACCCATAGGTCCCCGGTTCGAACCCCGGAATGACCACTCTTTATTTACCAATTCAAGGGAACCTTTTACCCCATATTCGGTTTGGCCCAATTTCAAACCGGATTGGGTTAACTTTGCAATAAAAACCGGTTTTTGGGTCATTTTGTACTATTCCCTCTAAAAATTATATAATTACGGTGGTGAACATTTCATGAAAATTCTTCTCTTTTAATAATTCGTCATAGATTGCAGATAGATTATGGATGATTAAATGCAAAATACAAATTAAACTAAATACAAAAAAGTATTGTAAATTTCTGCATAGTGCACATTTGCAAGACATTGAAGATAGTAATACTCCCTCCGATAGAGTTTTGCTCACCTTTTTTAAAACAAAAAAAAACAAAAATACACTTATAACTCTCATTATTTCTTTACTTTATTAATTTCTAATAAACTACAACTAATTAATATCTATCTTATCTAAGAGCGATTTTATAAAGTAGATAACAAAACACCTAAAATGATATTTTTTAATAAGATAAGATTTACTTCATAAAACGACATGACTTGATTAACTGATGGAGTATTAAGGGATTTCAAATTTAACTAAATTATTATAAATATAAAATATAAATTATTGTCCATGCTTCGATCCGATCCATTTTGTGTTGGAGTCTCTATGGTAATTTACACATAACCACCATTTATCTTAGCCTTTTTGCAAATCCCCCCTACCTAGCTAAATTTGTTTTGAGTTTGAGTACAATTAACTTAACTAGAGAAAAACAATATGGTTGGTTGTTTATTTCAATTAAAAGGCTCTATCTCTCAGGGGCAGTGCCACAACCAGAAATTGAGTTGATCATCATAAGACTATCACAAACCTCAGTCCGTCGATAGCCCAAGTTTCTAGCTTCTAACACACCTGAGTGGAGAGCAAGGACTTCAACCATCAAGGTTGAAATGGATCCACAAATGGAGACTCGAAGCCGTGACATGACCGAGGTGATCCCGGGTGACGTAGTCAGTTGTTGCCTCTCCCGATGGTAGCTTGGAGCCGTCGAAGCTAATCTTGAAAACTCTAGTTGCCGGTTTGGTCCATCTCAGATTTTTCCTACGTCATGGTATTGGTTTTGGTTGTATTTCCGTTGATTCCTTCTCTTCCCAATACATCGTTTTATAATCCTCTAGTTGTTACAATTGTTGTTGTAGTCTCGTAGATATATCATACCTCTTGTTTTCTTTGATATATGTAGTTGTCATCATTGAATATAATCTTGTTTCTAATGGTCTATAAGCTCCACCAAATGGTAGCTAATGTTGTCTTCTAGGTTGTGTTTAGTTTCAAAAAGATCTCGTTTGTAGTTTGTGGAATTAATACAAGATAAAGGGTGATTTTATGTTAAAAAGTGAAAAAGAAAAATAAACGGTTCGTTTTCTAAAATAGGCCAAGATTGGGGGTGTTTTTGTGTAAAATACGCCTCTATATATTCGAACCCCTAAATCAGCATTCGTTCCTCTTAAACCCTTGTTTTCTCGTTTGGGCAAAAACCCTAGCCCCCATTTTCGCTTTCTCCCCCTTCTTCTTCCTGCTTACTGTGCTCTCGCCGATCCGCCGCTCAAATGGTAATTTCTCTTTTTATTACTATCTCTGTGTCCCTTTCTCTCTAATTGTAGTAGTCGAGACTGAAATCAATTTGTTCTCATCAGCTTCGATATTTTTGAAACTCATGGTAATTTGCGTTAATTGCTTGCTTCGTTGCTAAATACAGGGAGGAGAAGAAGTTAACCCTAAAGCTTACCCGCTGGCCGATGCTCAGCTGACCATCACCATAATGGATTTGGTCTCACAAGCTGCCAATTACAAGCAACTCAAGAAGGGCGCCAATGAAGGTTTGCTCTTTTTTCCATTTTCGGTAATTTCGGTTTCTGCTTTGTTATTAATCCATGGTATTTGACTGATTGGTGTTGTTTGCAGCCACCAAAACATTGAACAGAGGTATCTCTGAGTTTGTAGTCATGGCTGCTGATGCAGAGCCTCTTGAGATCCTCCTCCACCTTCCATTGCTTGCTGAAGACAAGGTACTTGTTTACTGGCGCTGCTGTTGTTGTTTCTTTGCTTATGCTTGTTATTGCTTAGTGCTTGTAGTCGAGTATTTTGTTGATACATGCTTTAAGTTGAACTGATTGTGATAAAGGAAATCAATTTACCGTGGGATGAGCATAAAATTCATGTCCTGTTTCACTGTATCTTTAACAAGATTACAATTTTACAATAGCCTATATTGGAAAAAAGGATTGGGAGTTGGAACAATTATGTTAATTTAACTTTGGGTAAGCATTTACAGGTTTACAATTCTTTGTTTTGAACCTCCATATGTCAACCTGAATCATTTGTTAGTTAACCCTTATGTTAATAGAATCAGTACATCTTGGTAAGTCATTAGTAGTTATTATACTGTAAATTGCCCTTTGATGCTTAAATACAGCAAAGCAAGTGTATTAATAGGTTAGAGAAGATGCATATTTACCTCAACCCTGACTGGTTTAACCTTGACTTTTCCAGTGTTGTAGAATTGCATTTTTCTGTCTCAATTGGAGAAATACTTAAAATGTATGAATGTTTGTGCAGAATGTGCCGTATGTTTTTGTGCCCTCGAAGCAAGCTCTTGGCCGTGCTTGTGGAGTCACAAGACCCGTGATTGCTTGCTCTGTGACCAGCAACGAAGGAAGCCAATTGAAAACTCAAATAAATCAACTGAAGGTGCTTTCCTAAAACCAATGTTTTCTTTGTTTTTGCTCCTTCTCAGTTCATTGTTGCAAATCTAACACTTGTCTGCACGTGTTTACAGGATGCCATTGAGAAGCTCTTGATCTGAAGAAGAATCAAGGAATGCTTATTCGGAGTGATAGCCCCATCAAAAGTTTGCTCCTTGGAGGCTTTGACTGATGAGATCGTTTGTTGCACTTGGCATCCTGATTCGGCTTTTTTCTTTTAAAAAAAACGGTTTCCTTTTTTAAGACTTGCAAGTGAGATGATTGTTGTTTAATGTTATTTCAATTGAAATGCTGGATGTTTTTGAACTTGAATTATATGGTGGTATTGTTTTTTGTTTATCATGCAACTTATTCTCCTAGTCCTTGTTGGTCATGGATTGATGCCTTTCATGTATACACAAGAATAAGATTTAGGAAAATTTACAGAAAACCACCCTTTAAATGAGTTTTTTCACTTAACCACCCCTTAAATTCAAAATTACAGAAAACTACCCTTTAAATGGTCTTTGTTTATAACTCACCACCCATTCCTCTATTTTTCATTAATTTATCATTAAATTTTAATATTTTTAAACTCAAATTTGATGGTAAATATATTCAAATTTTGAATTTAAGGACTCGATTATATAATTTTAGACATTTTTTTCATTTTTTATCAAAGATAATTATTGAACAACAATATTTAAACTATGGACAAATAATAATATTTTTAAAATATTTAAAATATAAATAAATAAGAGTAATTTACATAATATTTTAAAAATTTATAAACATAAATTAAGATAATAATTCTAGGCTATATTTATTATTATTTTTTAGAATAATTAAAATAATCCCTAAAATATAATCGAGCTCTTAAATTCAAAATTTGAATATATTTATAATCAAATTTGAGTTTAAAAATGTTAAAATATAAAATCTTTAATGATAAATTAACGACAAAAGATAAAAGTAGTGGTGAGTTGTAAACAAATACCATTTAAATGGTGGTTTTCTGAAATTTTGAATGTAAGGGGTGGTTAAGTGAAAATACCCATATTTAAAGGGTGGTTTTCTGTAAATTTCCCTAAAATTTAATGTAAATTCCTATCTGAAAGGGGTAAAAAAATAGATGGGCTTAAGACCTTAAGCCCAGTTAGAATACATTTGACCTAGACCTATCAAATGGGTCGGGGCACTTCGGGTCCCGGGTAATATGGGTTCCGGATAATATGGATTTTGGGTATTTTCGGGTTGATTTGAACCTGGGTTTAACCGGGTTTTTGGTCATTTCAAGTCGATTTCGGGTCGGTCGATTTTTTTTTTAAATTAAAAAAATCATGATTTGATAATTTTGCGATAAATTTAAATTCTAAAATTACAGACGTTGTTCATAAGTTCTAGTGCTTGTAATTATATAAATATTTGATTTTTATTATTTCTCGTAGTTTTAATAAAATGTAATAATATATAAATATCAAAATTTTAAATAATTTTTAAAAAATATTTTTATTAAAAATTTGATATTTTATATATTATTACATTTTATTTAAAAACATTTGATTTTTATTATTTCTCATAATTTTTAATAAAATGTAATAATATATAAAATATCAAATTTTCAAATAATTTTTTTAAAAATAATTTAATGCAGTTAGTAATAAGCATAGATTTGTTTTAATATTTTAATATTTTTTAGAATTTTTATCTTCTTAAAAAAGTCTGTTGAAATATAAAAAATCAAATACTATTTGATCGGACGGAGTATTACACAATACAAATAAATATAAAAGTTGATTTGAAAATGAAAGATCAAGTGATTGTAATTATAAAATGTATTAAATTGGAATCTCCACAGAAAATTTAATCATATATAAAATTATAAATCAATTGGGTCAGCGGGTCGAAACCCAGATTACCCATAAAATTTTTAGGTTTTCGGGTTCGGGTCGGAAAAAATTCCCGGGTTCGGGTTGAAAATTTTTCGAGCGTTTGGGTCGGGTTGACCGGTCGGGTTGTGTTTTGACAGATTATAACCTATTAAGTTGGCTAAAACGGCGGATCCTGTAACCTATTTCCTGGACAAGTTGGGGAAGAAACACTTTACTGCAAAGTGCGGTAAGTGGTAACCCATTTTAACTTCTTAAAGCTACAAGTTGCATTTAACACATGCCAGTGCAACTGTGCAAGCATAGTGCAGCAGCTGATAACAAGGATCGGCAAATCTTACCTTACATATTAATCTTGCTGGAGTCTAAAACTTACAGTATCATGCAAGGTGCTATTAGAACAGATCTTGGAAGCTAATTCTAGGTGGGGCTAGGAAGAAGAAAAATGAAACCCTGCCAAACAAGTTAGGGAAACTGAGATCATATCTCGACTTAGCAGGTTGGTAACTTGGCACTGTACCTAACTTCAATAGTTCCATGACTTTATTTCTTACTGTATATTATTGGATATCAACCCAAAGATACTCTGCCTCTTCTGACATGAACTATGATAGATAACCAATGTATCTAGCATAACTTATGGAACCACAAAGAAAGGGAGGACATTTTTAGGCAGAAGGAAAGGAATTAACCAAGTAGCACTGTATACATCATCTAAACCAGACCAAGAGTGACAAAATTAGTCTATTAGAGGTTCTTCATAAGAGCTGCGGTGAGCAAAACTACTAAAGATCCATGTTATGAGTTACGGAGTATTAGTCTATTAGAGGTTCTTCATAAGAAGCTAATTGTTTGAGTCTGTATTTTCTACAAGAATCATTGCTATATACTGACTGGTTCATTATCCATGTTATGCACCTCTGTGATTCTAAAACCATGTTTTTTTTATCGTCTAATGCCACCATATAAGCATACATAGCGTTATCTTGTATCACAGAAATAATGAAGTTCAAATGTTCTACCCTTCATTGCATAGCATTTCCTTGCCCAAAAACTCGGAAAAGTCATCTTTTCAAGTCCAGATAACCGGCAAACAATAAGGTGCATCTGATTAACTCCCATATGTAATCAGACACTGGCACTGGAAACAAACTTCTTGCAATGATATACAGAAAACAGGTAGTCAAGTCTGTATTTTCTAAAAGAATCATTCATATCTACTGACTCGTTTCATTATCCATGTTCTGTACTCAATGATTCTCAAACTCAATCACATGTTCTTCATCAAAGACTGTGTACTCCATGATTCTCAAACACAATCACATGTTCTTCATCAACCACTGCACCATGTAAGCATTTCCTTATCCATAAACTCCAAAAAGGCATCTTTTCAAGTCCAGATAACCAGCAATAAGGTGCATCTGATTAACTCTCATATGTAAAATCACACACTGACACTGGGAACAAATTGAAACTAGTAGCAATGCAATAAGCTGATTTAAAGAAGAAGATAATCACCATAGTTGTAAGCTAAAGGAAGGCCACAGCAAAAAGGACAATTACTCAATTGAACAATGCTAATGTCAATTCCATATGAACCAGACAGAAAATGTCAAGTACCAACATAACAAAGACGATCATCTAAGAATAAACTAAAAACATGACAATTAATATTAGAGTAGAGAACCTGCAATGTGTTTTATCCTGGGTAGCAAGTAAGTATGTGAAGCAAAAGAGAAGATTACACACCACCAACCATCCTCATATCAACTTAATAACAATCCCTAATTCCTCACCCAAAAACAAAACTGGAAATGGAAAGCTCCATAGATCCAATCATCAGTCAGGGGCTCTTTTTTTTTTTTTTGTTGCTGTCTCTATCTCTCCAGCAACAAAAACAGAAAAATTGAATTGCAGTAATAGTAGAAGCAACAGCAACAGAAGAAGGTTTGTAGTAGTAACTAAATCTAGGGTTCCATAGAATCTGAATCAGAATCCAAACCCGAAAGCTCAGATCTTTCACTACTGATTGTCGCTCTTCCTGCCGTCACCGGCGACTGCTCCGCTCTCTCTCTCCTCCATCAGCTTCGCACCCTCCTCATCCGCCTGAGCCAACTTCTTTTGCGCCTCCTTCGCCTTCATCGCTTGCAATTTAGCATGATTGTAGTACGCGACGCCCAAAAACGCCAAGAAGTACCCAACCAGGTTGATTGGAGTGACGGTGTCCTTAATCACCGACCAGGAGAAGGCAATCAGCAGCCAATCCTTGACCACACCGGCCACATTCATCGTCAGCGCCGAAGTCTTCCCGACGAGCAAGAACACGGCCAGATTCAACGCGAAAGCGCAGATCGAATTCGTGCCGAAGATGAAGAAATCGAGATGGAAGCTCGAAGTATCCCTCAGGACGGGGTACTCGACGAAGATCCAGGGGATGAAGAGGAAGACGAGGCAACAGGGGGCGACATAGTAGAGAGAGGTGATCGGATTGAAATTGATTCCCTTGGAGCTGAGCAAGATCTGGATCATGACAAGCCGAGTGGCCTCGAACGCAACGGCGCCTAGTTGGAGAAAGACTCCCCAGCCGTCGAATTTGGCCTCGCCGTAAGCGGCAATGCCGACACCGAAGGAGATAGAGAGCATATTCGCCATGGTTTCTCCCTTGAAGGACTCCTTCTTAAAGAGGACGCCGATTGAGTAAACGGCGACAGGCATCAGAGCCTTGAGCATCTGGATGAAGGAGACGGACAGGTAGATGTAGGCGGAATTGGAGAGCCAGAGGGAGAAAGCGTAGAGAGCGCCGATCGGGACAACGGATGAAAGGTAGACGTCGCGGGACATGGTGACGGGCTCGACGAGCTTGAAAACCCTAACGAGGAGGAAAGCGAGGGAGGAGCAGAAGGACATGTGGATCATGGTGAGGGAGATGGGGTAAGGCCAGTTGTAGAGCTTGCGATCGAGTATGTACTTGTTGTAGACGATGACGGTGAAGGAGAGGAAGATCCAGATCGCCACATAGGTGTAGGAGAGCACGATCTTCTTGATCACGCCGTCGCTCAGGGATCCGCCCTTCCCCATTGTCGCCTCGCCGGGAGGAGCTGGGATTGGGATTACGGTTCTTGGCGGTGGAGGGGAGATCTGGTGTGGGAGGAGGGAGATGTGTTGCAGAGGGGAATGCATAGATTATATGTAGACGATGAGGACTTTGCTGTGTTGAGCGCGTGGGTCCGGGCCGGGCTGGTTCGGGCGGGCTCGGTTAATTGGATTTGGCCCGTTGGAGGCAATTAGTAGTTTGACTTGACTAGTATTATGTATGTAGAACGTGAGGATTGAGTATGTACTTTTAGTATAGATCAAGGATAGATTATTTTTGCACTTTTATTGTGTATATTTAATTATTTAATAAGTGGATTATATATTACTCCCTAGGTCTCAAATTAAATGTCGTTTTACTTTTCTGCACGCTTTTTAAGGAGCGAAAAACTCTATGAAATATTATTTTTTTAATTAATTTTTTTATATAATTTGATACTTATTTAAAAAGCGTGGAGAAAAAGATAAACGACATTTAATATGAGATAGAGGGAGTAGTAAGGATGTTTGTTTAAAGTAAAACTAAAATATCAAATGTGACATCTTTATTTAACCGGAATTATACTTTAAAATAATATATTTTCGTTAATTGATGAATTATTTCACATCTTAAAAATATAGGATAAACAAAAATTCGGCAAAGATTTTTATTTTATAGATGATAGCATACATTTTCTTTATAAAAATTCGGTAAAGAATTTTTTTTTTATAGAGGGGTGGTGAATAGTGATTTAAAAATACGAATTTGGATACTTAACCTTTAAGCTATAACCTATAATGAAGTAAGTTTTTTTTTTTAATTATTATTATTCAGGTCTATATGTATTTGGAATAAATTACACCAACGATTTCCTTAGAAAACAAATCAATTGTTGATTTTTCTATTAAGTAAGGATTTGAGATCAGACAAGTCTGATTATCAAGAGGCGGACAAATCAGCACACGAAAACCATCTAAACATAAAAAAAAGGTGCATCGAACCAAGCTGAAACTAATCTACAACGAGATGACCTAAGCAGAACTACTCCCTATAAGTTGAGGACATCGACGAAGAACGAAGGGAAATAAAAAATCAATTATCGATGGATCATATGCTAAATAAACGTTCAAAAATCAAAATACTAGGAGGAAAAAAAGATAAAATTTTGGCATTATTTTATGATTATAATACACTTTATAACTGTTGAAGTAATCATCTTTTGGTATAGGATAAAATAAAAATTATTGTTTTAAAAGTAATACTATTTTTCTAATTACAAAGTCTTTATCTTTTATATATGATGTAATGTAATGTAACCATAAAACGTGTTAACTTTGGAGCAAAGATTTTGTACATTTGTGCATCCATTTTTTTCGTGTCATCCAATTAAAACGGCAATTGTAACGCTCGTTTTCATATCATAAAATAAAATAATGCAATATTGTAAATATATAAATGAAAAATGCAAAGATGAAAAGTGTTAGTTTGTCACAGTCATGATGTGCATATGATATAATGAACCAAAATTTAATTCATGGATATATGATGGGACGCCTCAGAAGATCAATAAATGTATGTTATGTGGCAAATTGCAATACCTTTTTTGATGATCCGATGAATACCAACTCACCATGGGCATGTCACATGTGGAATTAAACCATCTATATATAAGATTCCATTCCATTTAATTTCATGAAAAATGTGTCCATTAAATAGACAATATCTCATTGTATTCAAGTCATTTCATCTTCATAAAACCCTTGTTTGGGACCAAAAATTGATGTTTACATCTTCAAATTATAAGTAACATATATGTTGCCAAAAAAAAAAGTCAAAATTTTATTATTTTGTTAAAGTCCGCTGCGACTGCAGTAGGATTGTAGGAATAAAACAAGTTGGAAGAAGGTCGTGTGCGAGTCAACGTAAAATTACTTAAATACTTCTGTATTGCGAGAAAAGTCAAATGGTCAACAAGTCAGGTTTTACTCCTATTACTTGAAATGCATTGTATATGTGAGTTGTGTCGTATTTATCTCGAGAAAAGTCAAAGGGTCAACAAGTCTGGTTTTACTCCAATTTGTTAAAGTTAGATGGGTCAAATTTTGGTGCAAATTGAGCTATTAAGGGCGCGCTCGGCGCTGGGTTATTGGGGATTCTTTGAGATTTTTTTTAAAAACAACAATTCAGGGTCGGTGTTTGGCAAGAGGTTATTCAAGGTTGCCTTTTTAGGGGGTGGGGATTATTGAAGGCGATAATCCAACCCCCGCCTATGAAGATTGTCGGGGTTCTCGACTCCAACAATCCCGACTATGACTTCCATGCCCTTGACGTCTCTCGGAGTTCTCCACTTTCGCACTGTCCTCAGGTTTCCATGGCTGCTCAGCCTTCTTCATCTTCCCAAATTGAACCCCTAGCCCACGCCTACTCGTTACTTCGGTCAACAACGAGCATCAATTTCTCCTTCTGTTCGATTTCTTTTGTTCAGGAGCACTGATGTTGAAGGTCGAATCTTCAATTTCTTCCGATTTCATCAGTTCATCACCTCTGTTCATGAACTGATGCTGTTCGATCTGTTCTTCAATTTCTTCCGATTTCATCAGTTCTTCAATCTTCAATTTCTTCTGTTCAGGAATTTGGAATGGGGAGGAAGAAGAAGGGATGAGATAGAAGACAAGGTGGTGCGCAGAGGCGACGAAGGGAGGCGGCGTGAGGAGGCGGTGCGAGTAGGTGGCGCGGAGAGGCGACGGAGGGAGGCGGCGATTTTGCTGGTGCACGGATCTGGAATTTGGAATGGGGAGGAAGAAGAAGGGATGAGGGGTAATTTTGTAATTTTTTAACAAATAACCTTAAAATAACACTCTACCCACCAAACACCTTACCGGGATTATTTTGTCAAAAAAATCTCAACCTCTTCCATCCCCATAACCCACACAATAATCTTCATCCCATATAATCCCTTAAAAATAATCTCCACCCTTTAAAAAATAACCTATTGGCAAGCACGCCCTAAGGCATTTCACTTGGAGTATTTTTAGGATGATTGTCATGAGTGGTATATGTGAGTTGTGTCGTATTTATCTATTCGATAATATAATTTACTCCGTATAATGTTCTATTATTAGTATTGTTTGGGGTATGATAAAGTCACCGCTAATTTTTACTATTTCCACCGCTAATCACCGCATAGGTATGCGGTGGTCTTAATCTGCTTTTTTCCAGACCCACCGATGCGGTGGGTCCGTTGACCGTATACAAACCCACCGCATAGGTATGCGGTGGGGTATAGCGACCGTATACATGCGGTCGGTTTTTGGGCAATTGAAAATGGTTTGTATATGCGGTGGGTTATAGCGACGGTTTTGGACCGTTATGGTGACGGTTTTGAATTGTTATGGCGATTGTTCAAACTCACCGTATACCTATACGGTGGGTTATGGCGACAGTTTTGGACCATTATGGTGACGGTTTTAGATTTGTATACTCCTTGACCCACCGCAAAGTATTACGGTGACCCACCGTATAGGTATGCGGTGGGATCGTTGACTGTCATTAAACCCACCGCATAGGTATGCGATGATTAGCGGTGGAAATAGTAAAAATTAGCGGTGAAAATATCCGTTCCGATTTTGTTTGTTTAGTTTTATGAATTTACACTCTTTGAATAGGGGTAGCCGGGTAGGTTCCCATAGAGTGTATAAGAAATTCTATTTTCATAGCACCTTCAATTGCATATTTTCTTTTATTAGAATGAGTACATTATGAAATTTTATATCCTCTCTATATATACATAATTTTTTTTTACACTTTTTGTACAAACGAATAATTACATTATTATAGACAAATAATCATGATAAAATTAACTAATAATTTTTGTGTACCCGATAAGAGCCGTCTACACTGACACCAACTTACACACACACACATATATATACACCTCTTATAGTGTAATATGTGAACAAATCTAAAGCGCTAGAGTAAAAAATCAACACTTGAGTTTTACAAGAAATTTTGACAAGAAAATTATCCGTCTGTAACAACATGGTTATTCGCACAAAAGTACAAGTACGAAAAACCATGTTACAAGACACATACAGTAGTTTTCACATGACAAAAAAACTATTAACATGTATAAATAATTATATTATATCAAACGAATAATCACGTTAATCATTTTGTTACATATAAATGATCAATTTGTTCACAGTCCACACCGGATCTATTGTATATATGCCTTTTTTTGGACCCTTTAATCAAATAAAAAAAACTAGACCTGGGCAAACGCGGGCCGGCCCGCCCACCTTGTTGGATAGGCTTGGATAGAGGGAAAAGCCCAAGCGGGCCGCTAAGCCCGGCCCGCGCCCGCAGCGGGTACGGGATTGGGTAGGCCAATCTACCCGTTACGGGCCGCTAGGCCCGTAACGGGTACCCACTTTTTTTTTAATTAAAATTAATATATGTATATATATAGATGTAATAAATAATACTATATTGATTATTCATTTAAAAAATAAAAAACAGTAACTACATATAATAACTATATATATGTATGTAAGTAATTTATATATGTATGTAAATAAAAAATAAATAAATAACAGTAGGTTTAGTAGTATATTTTTTTGATTAAAAACAGTAGGTTTAGTAGTTACTAGTTAGTATATAAATAATATATGTAATAAAAAACAGTAGGTATATAAATAATATATGTAATATATATATATATATATATATATAGGGAAGCTTTAAAATGTAAAACATACTTAACGTGTAAAATTTGCTTAACGTGTAAAACTTAATTTTTTTAATAAATCAACAGGACAACATCCCGCGCTTCACACGTAAAGCACCGATCAGGCCAGCATCGGCTTCTCTCTCGGCCTCCCACACCCACCTCGAGCCACCTCCGGCCACCAGCCCCTAGCCGCACTCGAGCCCACCCCTGTGCGCACCTACCGAGCCCAGACGTGGCCCTGTTCGAGCCACTTGCTGCCCCGGCGAGCCCACCCCTGTGCGCACCTGCTGCCCCGGCGCGCAACTTCTCTCCTCGGTGCCCAAGCCACCCACGAGCCACCTCCGGCCACCATCCCCCACCCGCTCGAACCCCCTCACTCAGGCGCACCCCCCGACACCGGAACCCCCTTGGTCCGTGCCCAGCCGAGCCCACACCGAGCCCATCTTCCCCAACAACGCTAATCGGTTCTTTTGGCTCGGAATACCTTCGAAATCCCGATTTGGCTCCTTGTTTCCACTCGAATTTGGTATGATTTCTAACTCTAAACTTGTTTATTACAGTTATTTGGATTGTTTGAATGATTTAGGTTGAGATTGAAAACCTAGGGTTTGATTTAGGAGCGGAATTTGGGGATTTTTTCCAAAAGCCAAATTGATTGAAATTGATGATATGGTTGTGTTGTTGGGTTGATTTTGAGCTAATTTCATGTTCATATCATTGTCAAATTATTTATGGATCATTAGCTAATTGAATTTTAGAATTTTATATTGCGATATTTTTTAGAATTTGGGGCTTTTTGCCAAAAGCAAAATTGACTAAAATTGATTATATGGTTGTGTTGTTGGGTTGATTTGGAGCTAATTTCATGTTCATAGTATTGTCAAATTGTTTATGGATCATGATCTAATGGAAGTTTGGAATTTTATATTGCGATATGATTTAGAATTTGGGGTTTTTTGCCAACGGCCAAATTGACTGAAATTGATGCTATGGTTGTGTTGTTGGGTTGATTTGGAGCTAATTTCATGTTTATAGCATTGTCAAATTGTTTGTGAATCATGAGCTAGTTGAATTTTAGAATTTTATTGCAATATGCTTTAGGTCGATTAGGTTCTTCTATTTTAGCATAAAAATCATAATTTAGCCTATTAGCTCAATTGGTAGAGCAATGTGCGTTTGCACAAAAGATGTGGGTTCAAATCCCACATAGGTTACATAATAGACAAGAGCGTAACAATCGCAAATTGTTAATCATGCACATTATAATCTAAGTTATGCACTTTTTAACCTTAATTATGCACATTTTAATCTTATTTATGCACTTTAATTTTAAAAGCTTATATGTAAAAAAACAAAATTAAAACATCTATCAACCTAAATTATCCGAGAGGTGAACCTAACCTCACAAAAAGTAAAAAAAATAAAAAATTAAAACATCGATTTCAAAAACACATCTTTTGTCTTATTAATGCACATTATGATCTTACATTTGCACAATTGTATTATTAATCTGCACAATTGTATATTACTTTTGCACAATTGTAGTTTAAATTTGCACAATTGTATCCTACTTTAAATTTGCACAATTGCTCAATTAAAGTTGCACAAATGCACTTTATAGTTGCACAAATGCACTTCACAGTTGCACAAAAGGTATCGAAAACGGGAAAAAGTGCATTTACCCATAAAATTAGACATATTTACCCATAAATTAAACATATTTCAATTATAAATTTTTATAATTGAAATAGGCACATTTACCTATTTACCCCATAATGAATTATTTGTCTGCACAAAATAAACTTATATTTGCACAATATTGTGCATAAAAGCAAGTTATACTTGCACAGCAGAAAGTGTTACTACGAAAAAAAAAATTCTGGGCAAAAAAAAAAAAAATCGGATCCGAGAAGGGGGGGCAAGGGGGCACACGCATGGGCAAGGGGGGCAGACATTCTACTAATTAAATTAGGCCCATTAGTAATTAAATTAGACCCATTAGCTAATTTTACGCGATAAGCAAATTTTACACGTTAAGGAGTTTTTACGTTTGAAGTAATCCCTATATATATATATATATATATATATATATATATTAAAATTGATTATAATAAACTTAGTACTCCGTATAACTTTAATAAATAAAAATTGATTAGGTTTGCGAGTACCCGCGGACTACCCGCACCCGCATTTGCGGACAGGCTTGACACGACTTTCAACCCGTTAAGCGGGCTTAGCCCGGCTCACGCCCGCAACAACAGGACAAAATGTCGAGCAAAGCCCGTCCCAAGCCCGGCCCGCGTTTGCCCGGGTCTAAAAAAAACTGACATTTTTTGGGTGATCTCTTATGCCTTTACTATTTTACAAACTAAACAATTCATCTAAAGAGCCCTTTAAGATGAATAATTGAAATACTGAATGAAACATCAAATGAAACACCATTCCAACCAAAGAAATAATCCCTTAGAGAATACCCTATAACTTAACTGCTTATACATTAATCTAAAGCACAAAAAGTTAAAACAAATTGACTGTATCAAAACTGATGTAACAGTAACTCTAGGCCCATCCATTTGGCATTTTTCAGAAGTAATTTTAAGTTGATGAACTGTACTCTTCAGATGAATCTAATTTCTCCATATTGTCAAAATTGCGCAAACTGCTATAATAGCAACACTACAAAAATGCCTATAGAAAGGCAGAGACTGCTCGGTATCTTCAAAAATCATCTCTATTTGAAGCAGCCATCAGCTTTCTTTTCTTTGATGCTTTACCTGAAGCCTGAAATCCGCTTTTCTCGTCAGAATAATGAGCAGCTGTCCGAACCCTCAGTTCTTCCAAGCTCTCGCCTTCCTTGGCTCTCTCGAGAACCTGAATGTTACATCGATTAATATATAGACGCCATTATGAGACAGGGTCCTTATCAATGTATGTATACAACATAGACTGTTAAAGCATATAACTTACCAGATGACGGCCATACAAATGCGTACTTGAAAGAGATTGGAGTGCCTTCTGTGTTTCTTGTTTTGTAGAATACTCCACAAAAGCAAAACCTCTATGGTTTCCTAACTTCTTTGGCAACCTTAAGCTTTTAACCTGATTAAAGACGAACATCACTCAAGTTTAGTAAAACATCATCATTCTCTTTTCCTATTTTTAGCACATTTATCATTTGGCTAGCTTTGCATTCGGGTCAACTATAAGTTTAATGAAACTCTAGCAACTGAAAAGATAAATCTCAGA
This sequence comes from Persicaria tinctoria, assembly GCA_037127255.1. Classification (NCBI taxonomy): domain Eukaryota; kingdom Viridiplantae; phylum Streptophyta; class Magnoliopsida; order Caryophyllales; family Polygonaceae; genus Persicaria; species Persicaria tinctoria. The sequence goes on from JBANSL010000015.1 coordinate 14,749,932, forward strand.
TCTTTTCGGCCCAAAATCTTTTACTCAGAGAAAGAGAAAAGCGTAATACAAGCAAGTTAAAGGGTTGAGATTGATAAACCATACCTGACCATATAAGCCAAAGAGCTCCCTCAATTGCTTCTCAGTTGCCTCAAAAGCTACATTTCTCACAATAAGCTTTGTTGAGCTTAGATCATCTGTGGCTTTTTTGACTACTTTCTCTTTTGTTTTGGGACGAGAAAGTTGCAAAACTAAAGCATGACCATCCAAAACGGTTCCCTATAAAAAAAATACCAGGAAGATGTGTTTCCAATCTCAGTACAAGAAAGACGTCAAATAAAATGTAAGCTTCAAAGCTTGCTTAAGGTATGAACCTGTAAATCTTTGCTTGCATTGGCTGCTGCCTCAACAGAATCAAATTCGACAAAACCAAAACCCATGGAGACATTCTTCCCATTCTTCAAGTGTTTCTTTATCTACAAGGTCATAAAGAGAATATACCGTAAGAGAAGGGGGAGAAAAGTAGCTAAAAATCCAAAGACTAACATGCATAAGCACTAACCCTGACACTTGTAACTTTCCCGTCTTTGATGTTTTCAGTCACATGCTTCCTCAAGCTTTCTTCATTCGTCTTAAAATTCAGATTCTTGACAAACAGAGAACATGACTGAAACACAAAAAGATGAAGATACCAATAGAGTCAAGAACATGAAACAGTGTAATATCATAAGAATGGCACAACAACAAGCAAGGTTCCTTTTCAAGCTGCAAATGCATTTATCACTTATGACTGATGCAAACATTTTCTTCTTGCTATTTAGGTTTGGCCATAATTCATTATCATTGTGCACATCCCAAGTACCCATCAACCAATTTGCCGATTATTGCCGATTATGAGCACACGATAAGTAAAGGTTTGGTCTGCTTGCACAATTTGTCGATGTTAATAATAAATCATAGCATTCACGATGAAAGCTTATTCTTCATTCTACAACAATTTCTTATAAATTATCCGGATAATAATAAGGAAACAGATACAGTGGCTCATTACAAGCATATGGATAAACTAAATGAATTAAAATAGATCAAATACGACCCCTTGTTCCGCAAATGTTGAAGTTTGGAAGTTTTAAAACTATACCACCTACATGTTACAAAGTGTTTCTATTTTCAATATACTGCCTGTATGATTTTTCTTCCCAGTAGTCAACTTAAAGATGTTGGCTAAATGCCAAAACATCAAAACTATCTGCAAATTGTTGGTTTTTAACTAAAGTACTGAACAAATGTCTATCTACTTATTTACACAAGTAAAGTAGTATACAATCAACTTCTTTTATTCACTGAGAAACAAACATAGATTGTTCATTGGGGTGGGGGAGGGGTATGGATTCTTGTTCTAGATGGAGTAACAACGTTCTGTTATTTATGTAATAAGAAATGCATAAGTTCCAACGTAGTAAAGTCAAATCCAAGAGCAAGGGTTGAACAAGTATATCCCAAGAGCATGGGCCAGTGAACACACCAAGAGGATGGGCCAACTCGCTACACGAAATACATGGATGGTCCCAAGAATGCAAAGGAAAATATTCCAATCATGAAACATTTTATCCAAACCCAAAAAAAAAAAAAAACGATGGATGGAATGTGCAGAACTGAAAACCCATTAAATCAAGAATGTTCTGACTAACCTCAATTTCGTCAGGATCTGTATCATTGGATAACATTCCGATTTCTTCTTGGAGCAAAGCTTTCTTAGCTTCATTTCCACCCACAATAGCATAATTCTTTCCATCATTGAAAGATACTGAATCTGGATTCAAAATGTTGCCAGGAGCCCACTCGAGGTATAGTGGAGCATCTCTGTTCACCAAGACAAAGAGTTAAAACAGTGAAACTTCTGTGCTTGTGTACTGTCCATTTATCAAACCTTTTGCAAAGAAGGGAATTTTTGATACGTTCCAAAGGATAATTGCCAAAAGCAGATAAGACAATTCAGAATGAGTCGCAGAATTGGCTTTACATCTGTAATTACTTCTGTGGAAATACTAAAGCCGAGTAAAGAAAATGCCACATGAACAACAAAGAGGTATTTTGTTTTTCTTACTAAAGTAGAAACCAAGAAAGCTAAGATAATACAAGGCTTAATAAAATCAGAGATATTATCAAATCAAATGAGATTTTTCAAGAAAATTACATTACATATTCAAGATTCTATGGACTACTTTACTAAACACTACAATACAGTGAACACTGATTTTTTTTTATTTTAAAAATACTATAGATAAGGTAAATTACTGGAATAAAATAAAAACAACACAGGAAAAAGGGCACATATAAAGCAAACAAGAAATCTATTCATGTATTCAGTGAATCCCTTTGAATGCAGCCAGAAGTTTCCCACCCCAAACGAACTCCCATTAAAACAGTACAAAACAACAACCTAGCATATCCCGCACTAAAGTAGGGTCGCTAAAAAAATCCATCACTTGTTTCCAGTGAATCACACTCAAACTCGACCTTAAAGACTATTTTCTTGCCACACCAACTCACTAAAAGGAAAACATATACACAAAGTACTTCGCTATCATCAAAGATGAACCAGCTAATTTAAACTAATAAGCGCCATATCTAAACAAGTATTATTCAAATTAACAAATGACTTACTTGTAACGTTTGTAAGCTAATTTACTAAAAGCTGTACGAGCTTCACTGGATTCAAGAAAGACCACCTGCAATCACCTCGAGAAGAATAAGTAAGCTAGATCAAGTGACTGATCAAGAGCATTAAGTATTAGACCGAAGAAATTCAATATTTAGAATATCAAATGGAGTTTGAGGAAATAAATAAATCATGTGGATATTTCTATTGTAACGTCTGTAAGCTAATTTCATAGTGATTTATCACTATGAAATAAGTATGTAGATGTCAGCATCCTTAAAAAAATTATGGAGAAATTTTTTACAACAATGGTTTGTTCATACAAGCGCACATGGTTACTTACCAGCGCCATTGTCCTCGTAGGGGGCAGGATAACTTTATCAAGACTTCCATATCTACCAAACATCTCCATAAGCTCAGCTTCGTTTGTATTGTAAGGCAAGTTCTTCACTAATAAAACATAGTTGCTTCTTATCATGCCATTAGTTTTACCGGAGGCAAAATCCTCCAATGATGCTACATTGACTCCAACACTTGCCAGGGCCTTCTTTGTCTCTGAAACAATTTCGGTTTCCCCCACAGCAATACGCACCGCCAGATCACTAGCTTCACGATCAAGTAACTCACTTTTACTGACACCATATTTTCTAGCAATATTTTCAACAATCTGTAAGGAAGAAAGTGTTACAAATCCATGTAGTAAACCAAAAGAGGGAGCTTTATCTGAGCACATTCACTGACAAAATAGAAAGTAAGAAACAATAATATTGTGGGAGATTAAATCAAACCAGATGATGTTTTATCGGAGGATTCTGAGGAATATCATTGTAAAGAAATAATGCCAAAACCAGAGAGGCAAAAGTGAGCATTTTTATATCAACATAACTATTCACGAATGCATGTGTAAGAGATAAGTAGATATTCATTGCATTAGAGGCGGGAACAGGGAAGTAAATATCATCATACTTCAAAACAAAATTCAATAATTTAAATTCTCACGAGAAAAAATACAGGTCAATAAACAATGAGAAAAACCTTCTAATCCACTACAAATATTGTTTCATATGGGATATTCCTTCTATGGGTGTGTGCATTAGTATACAGATATTGATAAAGAAAAAGCAAAGCAACTTATACCATTATTCAAAGCTCAATTTTCTGAAATAAGATTAAAGCTTTACAAACCCTACAATTAAAGGGGAAAGAGAACACCTTTTGTTTTTTTGGGATGAAAAACACCTTTTGTTAATTCCTTATAGATTAATTACTAAATCCTAAGAAAACAATCTTAGGATTTTGGAGAATTACACGCTTACTGCAATACTCATCCCTATATTTTCAGTATGCCATGAACATCAGCACCAATATGAAAAATGACACAAGGATTTCAATAAATGCACAAGGAAGAAGACCAAGGTAATTTCAAACATACGGTGTCAGGCCGCATAAACAAAGTATTCCAAGACCGCGTGTCTCCTCCTGCTTCAGATGCCTTCCTCTGCTCCTCTCTTTTTTGTTTCAATGTTTTAGCATTGTCCACTGAGACACTAGTTGTAAAAGTCCGCAGAGGCAAAATTCAGATCCCAATTTGTAAATCAGGCAAGAACTTATGTATTAACTATTAATAGTAACAAAACAACAGAGCTACACATGCTCCTTTCACTTACGGTTGATTTTGGGAAGAGAGTTTGCTTTTAGCCGGCAGGATGTGCAGCACCCTCCCTTGAAAATCCGAGTGATCGAGTTCCTCTAGTGCCCTGATTATTATTAGACAGTGAGCATTACAAGATTACACAGAATGGTACCAGGAAAAAGGTACCCTAACTAGTAAACTAGATTAGACTTGAAGTAATCTTGTACAAAATAATACTCTGTATGAAGATGTTAATCAAGCTTTCTAGATCTCTGATAAATCTTCTTAATTCCAGAACCCAAACCATTCAGCATGATTGTTTCTCAATTATACATTTGGTCCTAAATGTGGTCCTAAATCTATTACCGCAATAGTGTAATATCAATTATACATTTGGTCCTAAATGTGAAACCATTCATATGACAATACTCAAGAGGCAAATATAACTTAACTTATATTCAAGGAACAGATAATACATAAGAGCAGATGCTTTATGGTTTATGATTCAAATGTTAACCGCCACTGTCTTTCAAAGATTCAAAATGATAGTATACTAAAACATACAAGAGGTCATCTACTAGCTCCCACCTTCAAATACTTATATTTTGCACAAGCTCGTGTATATTGTCATATTTTGTCTTTGTCATACTTTCTAATGTCAATCACTTTGCTCGAAACTATGAAAAAATTTCTCCTAGCATTCTTTTATCCTCCTGCTCCACTACTATCTCTTCTTTGTTTGCCTCACATTAAGCATGATTGTTTCTCCAACAAATTTAATAGCTAACTAGGTCAGATAATATGACAAATAATAAGAGAAGAAGACAACCTACGACCATATTTTAGTCATACCTTTTTGCAGATTCCGGATTACGATAAAGTACATAGCCAAATCCCTTCGACCGCTTTGTCTCTTTGTCAACAATAAGATGTACTTCTACAACATCACCAACACTACCAAAAAAGTCCTGAAGCTCATCCTCGCTGTTCCATGAAACATCATCATCAGATGAGGGAAAACATCTTCCAAGATGAGAAATAAATCGAAAACAAATGAAATCCATACGTGGTAGTATAGGGGAGATTCCGGACAAAAAGGCGGCCGACGTCGAAGATTTCTTCATTCGTATCCTTGACCGATGGGTTCTCTGAGTCAATCAATTCACCATCTTGAGCATCAAAACGGCCCTCGTGTGGAATATTTCCATCGTAAACATGCTCCTCCTTGTCCATCTTTCCATCTCCAATTTGATTATGATGTTCTTTAACTAAGGAATCATCTTTTTCATCAACGGTGCCTTCATTGTCATCCTCCGAGTCAGACCATTCTCTTTTAACTCTACTTTTAAAATAATCCGCATCTGATACTTCAAGATGCGCAGGATTGCTTGAATCTTCTAATGCTTGTTCCTCCCGCTCTTGGTCTTCTTGAGAACGTTCAGTTAAAGCAGCCTTCTTTAACTTTGACTGCTCTTTATCTCCTTTACTGGATGGCTTAATAACCTTACTATTTTTATCAACAGAAGGAGGGACCAATGTATCATCTGCCCACAGTTTTGCTTTACTCCTTGGCTGCATAACTTGTAGAAATTCTTCAAGTTTGAGGTCATCATTTACAATACTCTTTTTGTTTGCGCTGTCCTTAGAGCCCTTATTAGGGGAATCATGGTCCTTGCGAGCTTCCTCTCCATCTTTGATCATTTTTTGCTCCTTCTCTTTGGAATGTCTACTCCATGGTCGAGGAATATTAGGATCTCCAACCTTGCGAGCAACCTACAAGTGCAAAAGTATTGCTAACTGCCTCCATTGAAAGAAAAATAAGGTGGGAGATATAAGGTTAAACACAGAGCATCATCCAACAGCAAATTACATGCATGAGCAACAGCTTAAACTTTCATGTCAGAAGCCTATGTGAAAACTTTTTGGTACTGTCCTTTAAAGTTTTGCACAATGGACATACTCTGAGTGTGGATAAAACTAGTTACTGAAATCAAAATAGAGCTATTTCCTCATTATAAAAAGAAAAAAAAAAGGAGAGAAATTTTACACTTATTCTACTATTTCCAATAAGGCCATAGTACAGCATCCCTAGAATTCCTATCATCAAACAGTGCAAATTGAACTTCCAAAGGCAAATCAATTTTAGGCAGAACCTTGATTCTGCACCACTAAAAAGTAAGTGATGGTTCATGCAAGGGAGTTTGGGGTTAATGAATATGAAGCTGATAAGATACCTCACAAGAAATCTTAGAAGCACCCATGAAAGTGTTGTTGAAGTATCTAATGGCTTCCTGCGCTTCTTGCGGGGTTCGATATCCAATGAAACCGAATTGTCTGCTCTTCCCGTCACTGAAATTAAACAATCCCACAACCGTCAGCCAAACATTAAGCTTCGAACAGTTTCCAATTTCTAATTCAAGAGAAAAATACAATAGTATAAATCAAGTTCCAAGCAAAAAATAAATGATTACGCACATGCGGATGATTTTAACATCGGTCACTTCTCCTTTCTGAGAGAAGACGTTACGGAGCTCATCTTCCTTGGCATTCACAGGCAAGTGCTTTACACAAATCCGAGACCTACAACACCAGGACTCAAACAAATTCAGCAAACAAAATAAGAAAGCAACGAATTTGTTTCGAAATTGAAGCATTTAATACGAAGAACCAAGCACTTACATAGCTTTCCTAACGAAACACCTAGAAAGACAGGCCGAGAAATCGACAGTTGCACGGTGGTGGTGGTGGTGGTGGTGGCAGCGGCGCAGAGCAAAGAGGCTGCTTTATAATCTTCAGAGGTTGTCTGGAACTGTGAAGGGCTCCGGCGTAACGGCCGATCGAGAGACGGTGGAACGACGGCGAGAGGAGGCGGAGAGCAACAAGGGATTGTGGACGAGCTCAACCCTCTCACAGAGTTTTGTTTTAGGAGGAGACCTAAACCGGAGATCCGGACCGGACCGGTTCTAAAAAAGGCCGGTCCAACTGAGGAGCTGCAAAACGACGTCGTCCTAATACCCATATATAAATACACTTAAACGTTGAAACCTTTTTAACCTACGTAGCGCAGCTCTCTCTCCCCCTTTCCGCTCTCTCTAACCACTCAACGGAAGGCCAGAAGAGAAGAGAGAAACAGAGGTAACGATGGAAGAGGAGATGGAGTATCAAATTGACCTAGGGAACCTCTTGGTTTACAACCCTACTCATCACTTCCAGTCCATTCCTTCTTCTAGGTAACTGCGAAGAACAAGACGCCATATTTTTCGTTCTTTACTGGTTATTTTCTGGTGTTATTGCACAAATTGTGCTGTTCTATCAGTTTTTGGATCTGGTGTTGTCCGTTTATTGAAATCTGGACTTTAAATTGCTGGCCTTGTGCTATTTTAGCTGTGTATAGTTGGAGGAGCAAGTCAATTTGTTTGGCCTGTCCACTGTCGACTCTATTAGGGTTACTTTTGTTTTTTCAGTGTAAATGTTATGTAGCTGCACCTCCTTTCAAATTTTTTTTGCCTATAGCAATTAGGGTTTACAATTAGTTTCTGTTCTTCTGGGAAATTAAATAATAAAGGTTGATTCTGGTCAGATTTTTGTATAGCATGCACCATTTATGCTTATTTTTTTATTTTATTGTGAACTTTAGGGAAGAATTGGTGAAGGAATGTGTTAAGGAAGGAACAGCGTTAGCTCAAGCACTTGCAAATAGGCTATTCAACTTACATGCGGAAGAATCTGCAGAAGGACCCATTGTCAAGCTGCCTCCTCCGACTACCAAATTGCCTAGGCAGAAACATGTATGCCGTCTCTTGCTAGGGTTTTCGTACTTTCTTCAATTGTGAAGTTTCTAATGTCATCTGTATATACTATTGTTTATGTCTGATGGGTGTGAAATTACGTATCCAGCTTTCTGTTTGTAAATTGATGCTCTATTGTTTATGATGGGAAATGATTCATTTTTGAAATTTAGTGATACGGCAACGTTTTCTTGAGATCATTGAAGTGCTGTCTCAAGAGGGAAGTTATTAGGAAATGATCTGTCCATTTATAATTAGCATATCTGTTTTCTGCTACGCTTCTCTGATATTTTAATTAGTTTCAACTTTCAAGCATGTGATAACATTATCTAGCTTTTGTTGCATTTTTCATTTCAGAAAGTTGATAACTTCTGTCACCAATCATTTTTTAAACTTGTTGGTCGGATGGCCATTAGCTATTTTCCAATGTGGATCTTTATTCAAGGCTCTTTGGTTCTGTACCCATTTAAGTTCAACTTTCTAGTTTATTATGATTGCCAGAAGCCTAGAGCTGCATATTTTTCTATAAATTGTGCTTAGATTCTCTCTTATCAAAATTCATACACGATAACATTCCGTATGAGTAAGCTATTTTAGATTCATATAAGTATGTTATCTTATTGTTGCTTCATTTGTTATGTGCAGCTTCCAAGGCCTAAACCCCCTACTAAGTGGGAGTTGTTTGCCAAGAAAAAGGGTAACACATCAGCGCAATTTGTTAATATTCATCCTGACTTATACCAGAGTGACTTATCTTAGTCTCACGTACAATTCTTCAATAATATTTAGGCATACAGACTGTGGGGAAGGAAAAGCGTGTGTGGGATGAACAGACTAGTACCTGGAAGCGTCGTCATGGCTATGATCGTGTAAATGATGATAAAGATATACCCATCATTGAGGCTAAGATGACAGATGGTGAGTAAATATGTAAACTAAATACATTCACCAATTTTGACCTCTTGTTTCGACCATTACATTAATATTATGTACATACACATGTTTATTTTTTCCGAGTCTTCTCATCTTTTCTTGTCCTGCATGCCCATTAAACTTGGTGTTCATTACATTTTGCAGAGCCAGGTGTGGATCCTTTTGAAAAGAGAAGAGATGAGAAAAAGGACCGTGTAGCAAAGCAAGAGCAGAATCGTTTGAGGAATCTTAAAGAAGCTGCAAGGGCAGGCGCCCTACCAAAGTACCCTCCTTGAACCAGTGATCCTTCTTCCACATTTCCAATATTTTTGTTAAAAAAAAATATAATGAAAAATATTCGCTTAGTTGATGGGTATGACCCATGGGTCTAATTTCAATTCTGGATTTCGCTAGAATGTTAGGAATATTAGAACAAGCTCCAGAGTTGATATTGTTTTTCTCAAGCATACTTAGAATTTTTATTTTTGAAAGAGACAAACGGTAAGCGGCATCATATATAAATATTTTGTAGTATGTGATTGATCTCATTTTTATGTATGAGAGAGCTTGATTGATCTCATTTTTTATGCCAACTTTGTTAGGTGCTTATTTTGTAGGATTTGCTGAAGTATAAATTTTGTTCTTTATGAAAAAAGACCCATGATTTGTTGTTCTATCATAGAAATTGGTTATATAAATTTACAATGCTTTGGTGGTATGGTTGATCAACCGTTGCACATCAATGATTCTCTTTTGGAAGATCTAAAATGCTTTTCTTTGCAGCCATATTCAGTTGGCTGCTCAATCTTTACCAATAACGGGGACTCAAACTGCACCGAAGAAATTCAGCAAGACCGAACTGGAAGAAGTAGCCGGTGCTGCTGCAACATCAACAGCTAGTGGTGGAAAGTTTGATAGGAAGTTGCCGGGTGAGAAACCACAGAAACAAAAGGGAAAACATCGGAAGGTAAATGTTTGATGTTTCGGATAAATTCGTCAGAATTAGAGTAGTGTTTCTTCATCTCACAATATCCATGTAATATTTTCCTTTTTTTATTAGTTCTTACCCGTTGCGGAAGGCAGTGGCATGGGTTCACAAGAGGAGCAGCAAACTAAGAGAATCCTTGAAAAGTTGTGTGGAAAGAACTCACATGAGATTGTTGATATGAACAAGGTAAGACGATTTAACTTGTTTGTCTCGCGTATGTTTTGAGGTGCTGATGTCAAAGAACTCACATGAGATGAATGTAATGCAGGCTGTTAAGAAGTTTAATGTACAAAGGGAGAAAAAGGGGAGGAATGACAAGTCCTCGAGCAAGTTGAAACCAAAGAAGAACTCATTCAAGAAGTCGCCATATAAAGGAGCGTCAAAGAAGGCAACGCCAAAGAAAGATTGATTTTACAAGCTCTGAGGCATAGTTTGTTGCATGTGTGTTTGCTTGCTTAGTACTTTTAATGCTTCAAGATAGAATACGCTTCTTAAGACCTCGTCAAATTTTGGTTAAATTTCGTCATGTACTACCTTGTGTTTTCAAGTTCTCGATTCGGAGAGTCCAAGGCCTTCCTAGCATTTATAAACGGACTTTTCCCTAATCAACAAAACAATACGTATATATGAGTTGTTTTCAAGTTGATAACAAGGCAAAATGTCGCAAGTAGATTTAGATTAAGGCGGTGTTTGGTACATTAACCATGTAATTTAGAACTCCCCCAAAGAGATCAAACTACTTGAACTTGAAAAAGAACAACAATACAGGGTAGGAAACACTGCAAAACACCAATATATATAATATCAACCTTGCAATAAGCAAGAGCTGCAGCAAAATGCAGATGATCACTTGATGAGGTTCGCACATGATCCACAACCTGAATGACCTAACCGAACCGAACTGGGGAGAGAACCGATCAAAGATATCTCCCATGGGAAAGAAACCCGGTCAGGCTCAAAAGTATGTCGTATCACTGTCACTGTTTACTTACAGCTAGTAGTTAGTTTGCAGGATACTATTCTATAACCCAAAACCATATGTAGTATACTAGTATCGACGATTCAAAATACTGGCTATATATATTATATATAGAGAGGTCGCGCTTGAACCTTGAACGAGCTGTTGTTTCATAGTAGTCAAGGGTGGAGAGGTTCAGCTTTAATCCCATCCAGTCGGGATAATCGTTCCATAATCAAAAGCAGCGCCATGAGAAGAACCAGCAGCGTCAGCAGTGAAGGATGGTTCATAAGAGCAAGGGTAGTGATGAGTATCATCATTCGGGGGTGGAGAGTAGCTTCGGGATCCACCATAACCTCCACCATAGTACCTATGGCGACCACCACTGCCACCACCGTACAAAGCTGATCTCTCAGCATGTTCATGGAGCCAAGGAGGGACCTCCTGGTTGGATTCCTGCATCAGATCAAGGAGTGCCTTTGCGATTGGTGTGTTCCTGTCGCTGAAGAATGCAGTTGCAATACCAGATTTGCCAGCCCGGCCAGTGCGGCCTATCCTGTGGACATAGTCGTCTATGTTGGTTGGCAGGTCGAAGTTGATTACATGGGCTACACTAGGAATGTCTAATCCTCGAGCAGCTACATCTGTCGCCACCAGTATTGATGTGGCTCCGCTTTTGAATGATTTCAATGCCCGCTCCCTCTCCTGGAGCATTCGTGTAAGTAGAAAAGACTGTTAATAACAGCCTTTGAACATTTAACAAATAGATAGGTATTATAAATTCAAAGCATGAGATACTAAGATGCAGTCTGCCATGAGAATTGGAAACAAGACGAATAGAAATATACTTCCAGAAGTACTTTGGGGAAATTATACTAATGATGGATGGTAACCTAGTGTATTAACATGCATTAAAAAGCACTGCTTCCAAACAAAGCAGTTGGAATGATATATGCATGCTAGTGTACACAAAAGACACTTGTTCATTCATTTGTACAACGGCTTCTTTTTTTACTTTCTGGTCAGATGTTGATAGTATTATAAGAATCTAGCTAGTGAAATAGAGTAAAGGTAAAAGATATGAAATGGTAAGATGAGTGATAAGAAGGTAGCTTGCAAGCAAACTATAGATGCCAACCATTTGCACTTTATCTCCATGTATAGCCATAGCAGGGAAGCCTTTCCGACATAACCATTTCTCTAGTGAATCAGCCCCCTTCTTTGTCTGAACGAAAACCAGGGTCAAAGGATTCTGCAGTAAACATGACAGCGTTTAAGATCAATATACAGTGAAAGGCCATGACTACTTGAAATAGGAACCAATTTCAGGACATAGCATATTGTCGAGTTGGATCATATAAATAACTAAGTGAGAGTGAGCAATTCTTATTTTGAATACCTTTCCAAATGACTTCTCTGTGCTCTGAGAAACAAGAATCTCTCTCAAATGATTTCTCTTGTCAACATCATCAACAAGCTGAACCCTTTGTGAGATCAAGTCAGTGCTAGAACCAACCTTTCCAACAGAAAGAAACACGTAGTTTGAGAGGAACTCTGCGGCGAGTTTCTGGAAGAAGAAAATTAGATATTAGAAAAAGCATTTCAGCAGAGAGTTGTGATTTGATTATAGACAGTTAACATATAAAGTAATAAGCAAAACACCATAAAATTCTGGGAGATCAAGAAACTTTTCTGACAAATCCTTGCAAAGCTCAAGAGGTACAAGATGCTCTTACGAAAGCTTATCAAAACCCCAAATGTAGTTTCGACTTCTGAGGATGTCAAATAAGAACATAGCGGTTAAGATGCCAACCCAAAACAATTTACTTTCAATCATAATCAGTGAAATTTACTTTAAATCGTAATCAGTGAACAAAAACTACTCATGTGAAGAATTGGACAAAAGGCACTTCTAAAATCTACAGAAATTTAAACTGCCCTTGATAACAACTACTTTAGGAAATGGGTGTGCTCCACGTTTCACAAGATGGTATAAGCATAAAGCATGTAGCAACAGGTCAAGAAGAGTGTACACTAGCTTGGCTTGAATTTATGACTGCACAATGACCAGCTTCCCTATTCCCCAAACCCTAATATGCAACAATACAAAATCATGTTTCCTACAACTAAGTCATATTTCACATGCACTAGAATTGGAACCAATATTATATCATGCCAAGGTAAAACTAAATGACTATAAACAGGAATAAAATAAATAAACTGATTCTCAAATTGCAAAATATTCTAGATTGCCAACATTGTGCATGCATTCGGTAGGCATGAGAAATGTGACAATTTATAGAAACCTGCATATATAATAGAACAAAGTACAGAGAATCAGAAGGACCTGTATTTCATGAGGAAAGGTGGCACTAAAAAGCATTGTCTGCCTTATACCAGGTGCTGGCATCTCCATCTGCTGAACAATCTTCCGCACTTGTTGCTCAAATCCCATATCCAGCATTCTATCAGCTTCATCTAGTGTTAAATACTTGACTTTGCTAAGCGACACTCTCTCTCTTTCTATTATATCAATTAGGCGCCCAGGGGTAGCAACTAGAATATCAACTCCCTTTTGCAAATTACGTAACTGCATCACGGGAGACAATGCAGTAGCCAGTAAGTATATAGTCACGTGTCAACAAACATGACCCAACAGATAAAATAGAAGTTGCGACGCAAAACATAAAGTTCCTAGTGATAAACGACAAAGGTAATTGAGATGTCGATGTTACAATACTACAGACAGCTATTCAAAGCCAAGCAGATCATAACAACTGAAACCACAGAGACTATGGGGTAAGACTCCAGAACAAATCAAAATATTGATTAGCTTAAGCAACCAGCCACTCAGATAAAAATAACCAAGAATTTTAAATAGCAAGCACATATGTTAGGCAGATTAATAGTAGAAGATAGAGAGAAACTAACACCTATGGTATATGCACTGAGAAACTATGATTCATGAACAGACCAAAACTGTCTTATACTAGCCATCAAGAAGTAAATCCCATACCATTATCCTATTGAATAGGACAGTTCAAACTTTATAACCTAAAAATACAGCTGCTTATCACCAGACTCAGACGCAGCAAGATCAACCAAACTGACAAGAGGCTTAAAAATGGAAGCTGCAATAACCTGATTCACCATTGGAGCTCCACCATAAGCCACAGTCACCTTTACACCAGTCTGATAAGCAAACTTCTTGGCCTCATCATGTATCTAGTAAGCACAAATCCACCATAAAAAACACATTAACCATCAAGAAAATTTTATTAACAAGAAATGAATTGAAAATCAAAGATGAAGTAGAGTTAAAATCACTTGGCAGCAGAGCTCCCTGGTTGGGGATAGTATAAGAGCCACCGGATAAGCCGGTGCCGCATGCCACCAATCCCGGGAACCACCACCACCGGGAGACCCTCGAGAAGCAGTCAAACCGTTGCTCAATATCCCGGATATTATAGGGAAGCAAAACGCCGCTGTTTTGCCGGAACCGGTCTGCGCACATGCCATCAGATCCCGGCCAGCGAGAGCTATGGGGATCGCATGGCGTTGAATGGGCGTCGGCTTCGTGTACTTGCACCTCTTAACGTTGGCGCTCAAAGCATCGCCGAGATCAAAGTCGGCAAACGATTCCGCAGGCGGAGGCACACCGTCGCCGGTAACCTCCACAGGAATGTCCTCATAAGCATCGAAGTTAATCCCAGCGTTACCACCTCCGCCACTGATGTTGTTAGCCTCCGGTCCGAATGGATCGGCCTCAACTTCCTCCTCTACTTCAGCCTGCACGCTCGCTTGGCGGCTCGGCCAGGCTCCCCAGCCGGATCCACTTCCAGAGTTCTCAGCAAAGCCATTAGGGTTAGACCAGCCGCTGACGTTCGGATACGGAGTGTGACCCCATCCGCCGGCGTTCGGAGACGGAGAGTGGCCCCATCCGCCGACGTTCGGAGACGGCTGCTGACCCCAAGCGCCGACGCTCGGCGATTGATCCCATCCTCGGACGTTCGGAGACGGCGTTTGACCCCAACCAGGACCGGAAAAGGCGTTTTCGTTGACTGAAAGACCATTGAGTCTGTCAGACAGAACGTCCCATGAATTGGCGCCTTCACGGTGCTCATGCCTCCGGCCACCGACCGGGCCTCCACTAGCACTTGCACCTGCACCTGCGTGAACTGCATTATTCCATTGCGGACTCATCTTCGTTTTTCAGAGAGTTCAAAAGCCCTATGAAGCAACAAGCAAAACCCTAGGAGAGAGAGATGAAGCAGAAAAGGCGCGGTTTGAGAAATTCAGAGGGGATTGGGGGAGGAAGAGAGGGAGTGGAAGTAGAAAGGAGGGATCAAGGAGAAAGGGGAGGAGGAGGGGAGGAGAAGGTATAGGAGAGGGAAAGGGAAGCCATTGATGTGCACTTTTTGGAGGTTTTACAGAAAGGACTAATATTAGTACTGGGAAAAGTGATGGCAGTGTGACATTTCTACCCCTCTCCAGCTCTCCTCACACTTTCCCTTTTCTGTTACGATTACGATTTCCCTCTCTCTATTATTTTATTTTTTTCCCTCCTGCTTCATTTTCGTAATTACTAATGTAGATATTTTCCCCTTTTAACTCTCCAGTAATTACCACAACATTCATTAGAAATATACTTTTGTGATAGTAGAAAAGAAATAAATAAATACCAATCACAAGTTGGTGTAGGTGCATCCACGTTAAGAAGTCCGAATTTCTAATGACTTTTAATACGAGATTATCCATATTTTAAATTTATATACTCCGTATCACTTATAATTACTAGTCTTTTTTTTTTTTTTTACAGTAAGCAAGAATTAGGTGAACCTTACTAAAGTAAGGTGTCACCATGATCATCTGAATGGATAATGTTACAGAGATCCCTAAGATTAGGGAGATTACAGAGAGTACAATTGTCCCTAGACTTAGCTATGAAATCTGCTGCTTTGTTGGCTTCTCTCTAGCAGTGTCTGAATTCGATGCTGTCAAAGTTTACACTAAGATTCTTGATGAGCTCCACTTCCCTTAAAATTTCCCATCTGGCATGATTCTTATCATTAATGGTCTTGATAACTTCCAAGCAATCTCCTTCGACTATGATTCTTCGTATACCTCTGGATATGGCTAAATTTACACCTGCATAAAAGGTCGCAGCTTCTGTTTGGATAGCAGATGTGGCTGCCGTTTCCGGCTGAAGAATATCAACCACTGAACTGTGATGGTCCCTAATAATGACCCCCACCTGGCAATCGCCCGTGGGTTTTAGAGAGCCATCTACGTTTACTTTGTACATAGCCCTAAGTGGTTTAATCCATCTAGAGTTGCGTTTCCTTTTCACACTATCGGTTGATTTGGTAGAGGATAACTTGTTTGCAGTTTGCCAGTCAGCGATGGCTGATAAGCACCGAGTTGCTATGTTGTGGGAAGTCCCTTGTTGTTTATTCCTGAAAATCAGATCATTTCTTGATTCCCAGATTTTTTGCCAAATAAAGCTAAGTTCTTCAAAATCCTTCTTGTTGTGATTTGTGGTAAGGAGGCCCTTGATGTTATTACAGTGGTTGGGTATGAGTGGTCTATTTTTGCCTACCAAAGTTTCATAGGAAGCAATGGTAGCCCTTGTAAAAGGACATGTGAGAAAAGGTGGTCGGTGTCTTCATTGTTGTTATTACATAAGCAACAGTTAGAGGGTACTCTATTGAAGTACCTATTTAATCTATCCTTAGTAGCAAGGCTGTCAGAAGTTATCTTCCAAAGAAGGTTTTTAATTTTCGGGGGGAGGTGTAGTTTCCAAATCCACTTATAGTCGTCGATGTGGTTGTTGGTACTGGATATCATTTGTCTCGCCGATCTAGTTGTGAATTGTCCATCAGGATTATATTTCCAGACTAGTTTATCTGGAGTATTCCACATTGGAACTTTGATTTTAATGATCTTTAGTGCAATGTTGTTGGGGAAGATCTCATTAAGGAGAGGGATATTCCACTGTTTATTAGTGTTGAGAAGTTGGCTTACTTTTAGATCAGGATCGAGGGTGTCTTGATAGTCTAATAACTTACGGTTTGATAACCAATGGTCTTTCCATACGTTTATGGACTCACCATTTCCTATGATCCATAGTAATCCTTGAGAGAATTTTTCTCGTAGGTGAAGGAGTCTGCTGAATTGCCATGAGGTATTCTGCGATGATTTTTCCATTAATCCTTCATGTTGGAGATATTTTTCCTTTATTATTCTTACCCAAATGTTATTAGGCTCATGATAGATTTTCCATAAAAGTTTCATTTGGAGACTTATGTTCAGATCTTCAGCGAGTTTTAGACCAAGTCCACCTTGCTCTTTTGGTTTACAAATCTTTTCCCAACTAATCAAGGGGGTGTACCTCTCGGAGTGCAGCTTATTCCAAAAGAAATTCTTATGTATTTGATCAATTTGGTGTAGAACTCCTTTTGGTAGAAGAAAGTTTTGCATCAAGTAATTAGTTTTGGAGCTTAAGTTAGCTTGGATAAGGGTTGCACGACCTGCCTGTGTTAGAGTAGAGGCTTTCCATTTGGATAATTGTTTTTTCAGACTTTGAATAGCCTCATTAAAGATCTCATTTTTAACTCTTCCCCTCACCAGAGGTATACCAAGATATTTCTCAAGAGTTTTGGCTATAGGAATTTTCATATCTCGAGCTAGAGAGTTAGCCAGATTTGGACTAATATTTTCAGATACTTGCAAAGAACTTTTGTTATAGTTTATGGTTAGGCCTGAGAGGTTAGAGAAGTTGTTTAGAATATTTCTGATGGTGTGTAGGCTTTTATGGGAGGCTCTGGAGAAGATGATTGTATCGTCAGCAAACGTAAGAAAGGGTATGGTGGTGCCATTTTTTGTTAATTTGATTCCAATGAGTGCATCATCGTAGTTCGCTTCCTCTATAAGTTCTCTGGCTAGATTTTCCATGACCAGGATAAATATGTAGGGTGCAAGGGGGTCCCCTTGTCTTATTCCCCTACCTGGTTTGAATGGGGTACCAGGGCAATTGTTCACTAATACTGAGAAGGTGGTTGTAGTAATACAGTTCATTACCCAAGTGATCCATTGAGGGGCGAACCCAAATTTGGTGAGAGTTGCTCGTATGTAATCCCAATTGATTCTGTCATAGGCCTTTTCCATGTCTAGTTTGATGGCCATCCAGCCTTGTTTCCCTTTTTGTCTATGAAAGCTATGGAATATTTCATGAGCTATGAGGGTGTTATCTTGAATTGATCTTCCTTCAATAAAAGCACCTTGGAAGGGGTTAATTAGCTTATTTAGGATTGGTTTGAGCCTATTGGCAATTATCTTAGTTATGATTTTATAGATGGTGTTGCATAAGCTGATAGACCTATAGTGATTGATATTCAAGGGATTCTCAACTTTGGGTATGAGTGCAATGAAAGTTTGGTTGATTTGTGTTAGCATGCTGCCAGAGTGGAAAAAAGCTTTAACTGCTTTGCAGAGAGAAGCTCCAACTATTTTCTAGTAATTGAGGTAGAATTCCGGAGGGTACCCGTCGGGGCCTGGTGTTTTATCCTCAGCCATACTACTTATTGTATCCTTGATTTCTTTGTTAGTTGGAAGAGTTAGTAAGGCAACATTATCATTGGGTGTGATTTGAGGTTGAATATGCTTAATCTGTTCACTCGAGATAGGGGTTCTATTCTGTGCTATAAACCTGTCGGACATTTCTTTGGTAATTTGGTTAGCTATTACATCATTCTTCATTAACAGAGATCCATCCTTTGTGATAAAAGTAACAGTGGAGTTTCGGTGGTTTTTGATTTTGGCAATAGTTTGATAGTAATTGGTATTCCTATCTCCTAGCTGAAGATGTTTAATCTTAGATCTTTGCTTCCAGAATTTGAGATTATAGTCTAGGAGTGTAGTTTTTTTTTTCTCTAATCTAGCAAGCTTTCTAGCATCAGCCATTGACAGTGTGCCCCATGGGAGTTGAAGTTGCAGTTTTTGGATGTTGCTTTCGACTTCAGAGAGTTGTCTTTGAATGTTGTTCTTGTTGTGTCTTTTGCACCAGTTCTTGATGTTCTTTTTAAGAAGTTTCTGTTTTTGCATGAAGGAGTACGCGAAGGAGCCTGTCAGCTTGTTTTTCCAAACCTTAGAGACTATGGTTTCAATATTGGGATTAGTAGACCAGGCCATCTCGAATCTGAATGGAGCTCCTTTAGGAGAGTCCGAGGATCCAATCTGTAAGGTGATGGGGCAGTGATCAGAGGATGAGAAGGGGTGGTGTTGAACTCTAAGATTTTTAAATTGGGACATAATATTTTGGTGGGCAAGAATTCTATCAAGGCGCTCATAAGTATTATTGGGAGTGTTGTTGGCAGTTTTCCTCCAGGTGAAGGGTGAGCCTACATATGGGATAGTTTGAAGATTAAGCTCATTCTTAAGCTCTCTGATTCTGCGAAATCTGACAATGGAAGGAGTGCAGCCACCAACTTTTTCTGTGTCATCTTCTATATCATTTAAATCTCCTATGATTAGAATCGAAAGCATATGTTTATTGACGACAGTGATGATCTCAGACCAGAAGGTATCTTTTTCAGATTCAATTGTAGGAGCATAGACAAAGATAATGGCAAGATCAAATTGTTCTATTATGATTTTTAGCATACAAAATCTGTGGTGTTGTTCAAGGATTATATAGTCAGGTGTTTTATATTTTTTGGAGAGGATCCAAAGACCTCCTTTGGCACCAGTTGAGGGGATATTTAAAGCCTTGTAGAAGCCAGATTCTTTGAGATTGTAATCAGTAGGAGGTTCAGTTGATTTGGTTTCGGTTAGAGATAGTATGTCAAGCTTATTGTTGTACCTGATTTGATTGATTTCATGCCAAAGAAGGGGCCTCTTGGAACCCCTAATATTCCAGTATCCGACTCTAATCATGAAACCAAATAGGAGCTATGCTACATAGCTTAACAATCAGGATCCAACCTCTATACGAGTTAACAAGTTCAGTCATGGATGTTATGATGAGAAGGTCACATATGAAGTGTGGTTTATCTGTCCGGTTGCTTTTGTAAGCTATAATGAATTGAAAGGAGCCGAAGTAATGTCTTTTACCTGAGCATACATCTCTTTTCTGGAAGATTGCAGGTTTGGTTCTGTCCCCGGCTTGATCACCATCTTGTGGGATTTGGTGGCTGCAGATTTGGTGGGCAATGATGTAGCTTGTTGCACAATGGTTGAGAAAAATTTTGTGTGAGATTTGTTGGTTTGAAGGTTTGGTTTGGCTTTCCACCATGAAAGAACCAGAGGTTGGCCTCATGGGGATGTTAGCCGATTGTTGTTGAAAAAGTTTTGATGAAAACATACCTTGTTTTTCTTGCGTGTAGCTGTGTTCATACAACCCTCTCTTGGTTTCAGATGGAGTTGAATTACCAGAATAATATCTACAGGAAATGAGACATGAGTTTGAAAGCTCAAAGCTGTTCCAGGGGACGAGGCTCCCGCTGAGAAAGAAACTTGGGAGAAGCCTCCAAAACCAAGTTCTGAACAGCAAAAACCAAGAAAAAGCAACCACATTCAAAGCACAACTAGGAAGATTGATAAGCAGGGAGAGTGGAGCAATATAATGCCTGAGATTATTCAATCCATTGGGGCAAAAAAACAACTGGTTAGCGGTCGTGGTTATACCAGGTAAGTAGAGCACAAAGGCATTCGCATCACAAAGGGAACCATAGTCGAAGTCATAGCCGAAGTCATAGTGACTCAAGCAACAACTGGACCGATTACAATGAGGGAGCATCATAGGACAAAACTAAAGGGGAAGGAAAATTTTAGACTGTCTGGGATTAATTAAACACAGTCGATCTTTAGGCAAATATCTAGTAACACTACAAATGCAAGAAACAAACAAGGGAGTTTGGGGAAAAATCTTCCGTTTGATGCAATAGATGTTTTTAAAGTAGGTATAATGATGGAGATCATGAGGTGTTAGAGAAGTATACGAAAGAATCAAGTTCATGTGTAAGATAGAAACATATGCATAAATATAAAAGTCAAAATTTAGTGCAAGGAGAGGTTTAAGTATAATCTTATCTGTCCAGAGGCCTTGTATTCTTTCGTATCCAGAAGGGGGTTGAGTGGCTGAAGTCTCTCCACCGAAAACACCCGTCATGACATCAACATGCAAAAAGGGTGTTATTGGATTGATATGCTGATATATCCAGTTGCATGCAAGGATGCGAGCCTGCAAAGAGGTGAGAATTAGACCAAAGGCATCGAAATTATAGGAGCTTGATATAAAGGGTTTGAAGTGAGATTTGTATTTTGAAGATTTGGGTTTGTAAAAGTTTGATTTTAAGATTTGTAAAGGCTTAAGAGAGCCCTGAAGTTTAGAATGAAGGGTTGAGAGGGACAACTGTTGACCGGCGGGGATCCCCAACAACCATGACAGCCAGCAGAAGCAAACAAGCCTCAAACGCAGAGCATTGCAGTGGAGAAAAGGATCCGCCGGAGGGGGGGAATTTCCAGGATGGTTTGTGTTGTCATGGATAAGGGGCGGGTAGGCACAAGTGTCAGCGACGCCATGCCGGAGAACACGGACAGGTTGAGCGTCGGCAAGGAGAGCACGCCTGGCGGCGGGTCTTTGGTGGAGGTGAAGAGCACCCGCACACCACCGGAGACGAAATTGGGGAAGGCTAGAAAGAGGGGGAGGAAACCGACGCCAGGCAAAAAAGGCCAGTAGCCGCCGAGGGAAGGCCGGACCCCTAGGGCCGAGCCGCCCGCACCCAGATCTGCGCCGGAGGAAGGCGGAGCACAGACCCGCTTTCCATCGCATCTTCCATTTTTTGCCTCTTTTTTTGGCTTCTTTCTTGATTTTGATTGAGATGGAACTCACATTAGCAATCTCCCTCTTAGAATTTGAACGAAGGATCTTGTGGTTTTGATTGAAATGGAGATGCAGGTGGAATTGAGATTTCGGATTTGACTGGGATCGGAAGGTGCGGCGGCTAGTTTTTTTTTTAGAGTTGAGTTTGGGAGTGTTTTTCATCCTTCCTGGTCCAATTACATTACCACTCTTACACTTATAATTACTAGTCGGTCACGTGTGCTTCGCACACAAACTAATTAATTTTTGGTAGTATTTTTAATATATTTCATAAGTATTACGGTATAATATATGTTAAATTATTAAATATCCATAATTTTAAATTGAGAACGAAGGCAATTTGTACAAACTAAAGGCATTTTTGCTATTTTAAAAAAAAACAAGGGCATAAAAAACGATTTAAAGTTACTATTTTGAAGGGTACATATGTATAGGGTTTTTTTTAGATAACGATTTAAAGTTGATATTATAGAATGGAAACAATATTCTTACTATTTCTCTATAATATGATAGTTTTATACATTTAAATAAATGAAACATGTATAAACATGAATTGTCTGTATTGTCCTAATTTTAATGATAATTTTGGAAATTTTCATGAGACTAATTCTTATTTCATATGTAGATTCCCCATATAGGATAAAAGTTTAATTAAATTATTCTTTAGAAAATATTCTCAATTTCTCATACTACCAAATCTCTAAACACAAATACTTTTTACCTTTACTAATATTAGATCCTAGCTTCTACTATATGGGATACCTTTGTGAATTGATACTCTTCAATTAACTATTCGCTCAAATGGACTATTCATAAATTCGAATATGAGAGGTTTATGAGATTTTATGATTTTTAGGGTTTGTTTTATTTTCTTAAATACTCATGCAACATTATAATATTAGAAAAAAATCTCCTTGAATTGTTATCAAAAAATTTTTAAAAATATAAATTAGATGGCATAAATATTTTTTATGAATTAATTCCATGCCTCAATTTGTTACATGACTTGTTGTGTAATATGGGCTGGATTTATGAAAAACTTGGGCCGGTAAATAAATTCAAGTATAAGGGTAAAAAGGGGGAAAAATGTTACTATTCATGGTGGAACTCTCGTTTTTATATAGTTAAAGATAAGTTAAAATTTTCATTTTATATTTACTAATCACGTGTTACGAACTTGTTTTTAACATAATTTTTTAAAATATTATTAAAATATAGAAGGTTATAAAAATGTTGAACTTAATCATTCTTCACATTTTCGTCTATAAACCTATGAAAAGTATGTGAAGTGGGAGACTGTCAGCATAGCTAACGAATGTGAGTTGCAGTTGCAAACCAAAACTCCTCAGATAGTAATAACGTGCATGCGCTAAATGGTACACACCGTAACACACTCGCTACTCACAGTCACGCATACCAAATATATGTCCACAATCTTACATTGTCAAACAAATTATGATGTGTTGATATATATAATAAAAAATATTCAATAACTACCCTAAAGTATAGAGAATGGGCCTAAAAAAATAATTTAAGACACTAGATTCAGAAGTAGAGTAATCCTAGATGGCTTCATGAGAGGGCTCGAATTCACGTGTCACAATCTAGGTCATATCACATCACTTTCGTCCTCACTTACCACTAGTGGCGGCCGCAGGAATTGTTGGGGGGGGGGATTTTCGGTGTGAATTTTTTTTTCCTCGGTATATATAATAAATAAATTTTCTAAAACTATATTGAAAGAAAACTATAAATTATGGTATATTGAAAGAAAACCATAAATTAAGATATATAAATATGATATTTTATTAAAAAATTTATACAATAATTTATATATATGTGTACTTGATTAAGATTTTTTTTTAATGTTGAAAGAAAATTATAAATTTTTTAAAGAATTTGTCATTGGTAAATAAAAAAAATGATAGGATTTGAAAAGTATGATAAAAAAACCCTCATAAATTGTGGTTTAAATATGACATTAATAGTAAAAAATTTTCATATGAATAAAAATTTGAAGATTTTTTAAAAATATATGTGTAACATATTGAATTATCTTATGAAAATATTAAAAGAAAAATATAAAATTTAATTTAAATATGACATTTATAGTAGGATAATTTGATAGGAATAAAAAATAGTGCAAAAAGGGGAGGGAATGGGATTCAAACCCATGACTTCTTAGTTGACTTAAATTTCTTTTCATCTTTTTATCAACTAAGCTAGACAAGTTTTGTGTTCTTTTTCACATTTTTTATTTATTTACCTTAATTTTTAATTTTTTAATTTTTTTTTTAAATACTACGAAGTTCCGTCGCCGGAAGGTGCCCCCCCCCTTACCACCCCCATGTGGTTAATTATTTATACCATGTCACCTCACTTACCACCCCACTAACCACCCCAAGGTCCCCAACTAATACCACTAAGAAGCTATTTATTTAATTAATAAAAAATAAAATGAATGATATAGTTAAGGAATAAACTTATACCACGAACACCTCACCTCTAGGTAGCACCACGTGTATTACCTATGCCTCTAAGCGTGTGGGCATGCGTTACACGTGTCCTTTGTGGAACCACGAGGTCGCCAGCCAGTCACTCGCTTAGTTTCCCTATAAATATCCCCCTCCGACCCCAAAGAAGGGGATCCGATTTCGAGATAATAAAGGCAGAAGAGATCTGATTGTCTCCCGGACCTAAAGCCCCCGGAGTTGAGTTCTCAAGATCTGTGATTGGAAAAGAGCGTTCTTGGAATAAGAACATCATCTGACTCCCTCCCAAGTCTACGACTGAATGACTCAAATCCTCGCGAGCCGAACATAACACCCCCATCACTTGGACCAATAAACGTATAACACCAATCCTAACCCCTCTCGGTTAAGGTTTGCAGGTATTTCTAGTCATTTTGTCGTCATAATGAGGTAATAAGTACAGGTGAAATTCCACGAGCGCTTCATTGGCGCCGTCTGTGGGAACCTTTCACGACGAGAGGTTTCGCATAACGATACACTTTCTTTACTTTGCATTCCTTCAAATCCTTCTCACCTTCTGTTTTGTATTTATACTATCTTCTCTTCAAAAATCATGCCTAAAATAATTAATATATAGCGCGTATTTCCCTTTTAAACACTAATGAATTTTGCAGAAATCGTGAATTTCACCCTATTCGGGGAAGAGTTTGGAAACCAACACCATGATGCTGAGAAAACCAACGGTATATATTAACCTCAACGTTCCCCCCAACGAGGAAGATCTACACAGCGGCAACAAGAACGTCCCTCAACAACCTCCTTGGGACACCGCGCAGCCACCTCCGTTCGCTCCCTACGGAATGTGGGGTGGTTACCCCCCGTACTAACTCTTCGCAGGGAGTTACCCGCAGAGCACATACTTTAATCAACAGGCGAACAGGATGCCATTCCAGCACGACCCCCGTGGTTACTATCAACAACAGGTTCATGTGCCAATAACGGTCAACTACTTCCCCAACCCTGCTGGTGGCCCTCTTAATTCCGGTCCAGAGCTCGATGAAAACGCCAACAAGATCGCCCGTGTTCTCAGCGCCAGGGACGTATCATCGCGTTCGAATTCCCCCGGAGCTCCTGGGAAGACTCACAAAGGTGAACCAACTTTCCCATCCGCTTTTTGCAGGGAAATATGCGAAGCACCCGTTCCCAAGAGGTGGAGGGATATCTCCATCGCTAAGTATAAAGGAGATACTGATCCAAATGATCACCTCAACAAATTCACCACGGCAATGGGAATGAACGAGGACAACGACGCTATGTATTGACGATTGTTTCCGTCTACGTTGAGCAGGGTAGTGTTGACGTGGTTCACCAATTTGGCTTGGTCATCCATCAGCAACTTCGCGCAGCTATCAGGCACGTTCGTCGCGCACTTCGGCAACACTCGCACAAGGAAAAGAACCATGTTGGACCTCAACACCATCAAGCAAGAAGCGACCAAATCATTGGGAAACTTCTCCAGTAGATTCATCAACATGGTGGTACAAATCCCGAGATTCAACCAAGAATCCGCAAGCACAATACTAATGGGCAACCTGGCCGAAGAAGATTTCAAGATCTGCCTATTTCGAAAGGAGTCAGAGAACTACGATGTTCTGAGAGAGCTCGTAACCAAGCAGATCCACGCCATGGAAGTTGCAAGCTTCAGACCGCTGTCTTACCACCGGGCCCCTAACAAACACCAAGTAAGGGAAAATTTCGGGGATCAACAACACCGCAATCCTCCCTGGCAATACTCGATCGTCCCACCACGCTCATGTCCAGGAGGTCCAGTACAACCAAAGGTCAGGATCGGGCCCACTCGGTGCACCGACGAATGTAATGATGGCTCACCCCGACTATGTATCACCTCCGGTTTATGGGATTCCGTAAACCCTCCCTCATAAAGAAATACCCCTTCAGATCTGCGCCCCACTAATGGGTCATAATCATCCAGTTGCGACGCCACCACAACGCCAGCCCCCTGTGGTTCCGCCTCAGCAATATAAACCACCAAGTGCTCCACCAAGGCCTTACAATCCCCAATATGCAGCCAGAGGAAGGGGAAAGGGAGCCTACCCCTAGAATAGGGGAGGAAGAAATGAAAATAGAGGAGGGGGATACAGACCTCCCCTGAGAGACACGAGGAATGCACAGGAAGTCAGATACTCGTCCAACCGGCCTGATTACTCTAACCAGGATCATCGGAAGCCTCCCTCGCCAGATGGATGCATTAATACCATCGCAGGGGGCCCCGCGACATCTGGCACCAGTAAGCAGGAGAGGAAAAACTATGAAAGAGAAGCCAGACACCCCCCGTCCGAGACCAGTGTCAAGCAAGCATCCACCGAGCACGCAATACTCAGCTTCTCTATTTCTGATACTCGGGATGCCCACGACCTAAGAATGCCGCACTCAGATCCTATGGTCATCCATGTGCAGATAGGAAGCAAAACTGTCAAACGAGTTATGATAGATACAAGTTCGTCTATGGACGTCCTTTACTGGGACGCTTTTGAACAACCCGGGATCGCTGAAAGCGCCTTACGTCGGTACTCAGTAAAGCTGGTCTCATTCTCTAGAGACGAAGTTGAGGTAGCCGGAACAATCGAATTGGCCCTGACATTAGGGATCGCGCCGAACAGAAGAATCCACATGATTGAATTCACGGTGGTTCGACTACCGTCCATCTACAACGCTATCATGGGCCGAGTAAGTCTGTTCAAATTCCAAATAGCGTGCTTCATATATCTTTTAGCGTCAAATTTCCATATGCCGACGGGAAGGTGGGCGAAGCGCGGGGGGAACAAGTAGAAAGTAGAATTTGCTACTTATCCTCGTTGAAGAAGGGCCACAATCGAATATTCGCGATTAAGGGAAGCGGTCAAGGGTCTCTAAAAGAGGAAGCGATTGATGAGCACGAACAAGAGGCCACATCCGAACGGCAACATGCGGAGCTGAAAGTTCGGCCTGAGAAGATAGCCGACAAGATTGTGGAGGAAAAGATTGCCTTCTTTCCTTTTCCAAACAAGACTGAATCATTGTACCACGGTCACAGTTTGACCAGTCCAGCCTTGGAGCGCCTCAAGAATATGTTGAAAGGATCGCGTGATGTTTTTGCATGGTCACCACAAGATTTGATGGGGCTCTCTCGAGAAAATACGGAGCACTCCTTGAGACTCAATCGTGAGGCAAAACCTGTATGCCAAAGAAAGAGGAAGATGGATGCCGAAAAGTCGGAAGCAGCAAAATAAGAGGTACATAAGCTTCTACAAGCTGGATTTATTCGCGAGATTAATGATTCAACTTGGTTATCAAATGTAGTGCTGGTCAGAAAGAGCAATGGAAAATGGAGAATGTGTGTAGATTTCAAAGATCTAAACAAGGCCTGCCCAAAAGATAGCTATCCTTTGACATCTATCGACGAGCTGGTAGACACCACGGCAGGGCACGCCACTCTAAGCTTTCTAGATGCTTATTCAGGTTATAATCAAATCAAGATGAGCCCTTGCGACGAAAAAAGCACTGCCTTCATCACCAACCAGGGAACCTTTTGTTATAAGGTAATGTCGTTTAGGCTCAAGAACGTGGGTGCCACCTTTCAACGGATGATAGAGAAAGTGTTTGCGTCGCATATCGGAAAAAATGTTGCAGTTTATGTCGATGATATTGTGATCAAAAGTCTTACGAAAGAGGACCACTGCAAAGATCTACAGGAAACCATCGACACGCTGAGGAGAAATCGCGTTTGCCTGAACCCAGAAAAGTGTGTTTTCGGAGTTGGTTATGGAAAATTCTTGGGTTTCATGATAAGCCACCGAGGAATAGACGTAAATCCCTCAAAAGTACAGACCATCATCGATATGGCCCCTCCAAAAACGTTGAATGATATTCAGAAATTGAAGGGGTCAGTCAACTACTTAAGTAGATTCTGTTCACGATTAGCTAATCACTCCCTGCCTTTTTTTGAGCAGCTAAAAAAGAAAGGTCCGGTCGAGTGGACTACCGCTTTGGATAAAGCCTTCAAAAGTATGAAGGAGTACCTGGCCACTCTGCCCACCCTTCATTTTCCACGCGAGCATGAAACCCTGCAACTGTATCTCGCCGTCGGGTCCGCGACCATCAGCACAATGCTTACTAGGGAATCAAAACTCCCCATCTATTTCGCTAGTAGGATCTTACAGTCGGATGAATCCAGATACACTCCGATTGAAAAAATGGCTCTATCTGTGGCTTTTGTTGCACGAAGATTGATGCCTTATTTTCAGGCTCACACCATCGAGGTACTTTCCGACTTGCCCCTCCATCAGATCCTGCACTCGCCATCGCTTTCAGGAAGAATGGTCAAGTGGGTGGTAGAGCTTTTCAAATTTGACGTACATTTCAAACCCAGAAAATCACGTCTGGCTCAGGCCTTGGCCGATTTTGTAGTAGAAGCCGTCTTTACAGATCATCAGGATCGTGATGGGGAAAACTGGGTCATTAACGTTGACGGATCAGTATCGGTAGAAGGATGTGGCGTTGGGGTTAACATCACAAGCCCAGGTGGGGAAGTAACCGATCTATCATTCCAACTATTGCTTGAAGCTACCAATAATGAAGCGGAGTATGAAGCTCTAATCGCGGGTATTGAGAAAGCGTTGATCAACGGGGCTCGACAAGTCCAGATTTTCACGGATTAAGAAGTGGTGGCTCGGCAGGTTAAAGGAGCATATGAGGCAAAGACAGGGATGCTACCTGAATATTTGGCGCGTGTGCAAACACTCACAGCGGCCTTCGGAAAATGCTCCATCTCATCCATTCCTTGAATAGGTAAATAAAGAGCGGCCATTCCGGAGATCGAACCGGGGACCTATGGGTACTACCCACAAGGCTTTTCCGGTGAGCCATTCCGAAATGGTTTCCATCTCATCCATTCCTCGTGATCAGAATGAACGCGCCGATACCTTGGCCAGAATAGGGGCCACCTTACCCCTGGGATTAAGTGATCGCGTGGTTATTGAACAAAAACATGCCCGAGGAATCCACCAGGGGGTGTTCAGAATATCGAACGTCGAAGGCTGGCGGATACCCCTCCTGGAGTACATAACTAAAGGGCCCCCAGCGGGCGAGTTTCATAACAGCCAGAGCATCAGAAGAAGAGCGGCCCATTTTCGCATCAGAGGTGGCCGATTGTACAAAAAAGGTTTTAACCTACCGGATCTCCTTTGTGTCTCAAACCAGGAAGGTCTTGACCTCGTCCAAGAGCTGCACGCGGGTCTCTGTGGCAATCAACAAGGGTGGAGAGCCGTGACATCTAAAATCATGCGTCTGGGCTACTACTGGCCCTCCCTTAGAGCAGATGCAGAGATGGTTATTCACATATGCGATCCTTGCCAGCGGCACGCATCACTCAATCATCACCCTCATCATCCCTTGAAATACATATTTGCACCATGTCCGTTCGCGATGTGGGGAATTGATATTTTGGGACCATTCCCAACGGCACCTGGCCAGTTACGCTTCATCATCGTGATAGTCGATTACTTCACAAAGTGGGTGGAAGCTGAAGCTATGGCCACCATCACAGCAGAAAAAGTGCGCAAATTCTTCTGGAAGAACATGATTTTCCGATTCGGAGGCCCTTATGCTATTATCACCGATCATGGTCCCCAATTTGATTGCGAAGCAATTCATGAATTCTGTGTCGGCCTCCACATCGACTGCCGATTCTCTTCGGTAGCATACCCGCAATCCAATGGATAGGCTGAGAGCACGAATCGCCAAATTCTAAATGCCCTTAAAAAGAGGTTGGGGACAACAAAGGGAGAATGGGCCGAGATCTTGCCCTTGGTACTATGGTCGTATAGAACCTCGGCCAAGAGTCCCACGGGAGAAACACCCGCAATGGCATTTGGTGTCGATGCAATCATCCCAGTGGAATTACTCATCCCATTGGCCAACATTGTCGATTTCAGTAAAGATACCAACGACGAAGCCCTCGAGCTAGAAATCCACTTGCGTGAGTAAAGAAGAGACACCACTTGTCTCAAAGCAAATGAATATCAGCGCCGACTAGCTGAATGATACAACAAGCGCGTCTTCATACGTCCATTACAAAAGAGGGACATGGTCCTCCGACAAGCAACGACCGGGGGAAAGCTTGAGCCTAAATGGGAAGGTTCGTACGTCATCCACAAAGAAGTAGGAAAGGGTTCTTTCAAACTTCAAAATTCAAAAGGCGTCATACTAGCGAAGGCATGGAACACCAAGAATCTCAAGGCTTATTTTGCGTAAAGGTTAGGCATAAGTAGAAATCCGATGACTTAGATTTTCCGTGTATAGGGGTCATCAAGGTTCCCGATTGGGTATACCACTTCATATGTATAAATGAAAGTTCCAAACCCAACCTAGATTGTCGATACGCAAAATTTAGCAATCGCGTGTATTTCGAACACGGATGTGCAAGTAAGCCTCCAAGGAGAATAAATTTAGCAATCGCGTGTCTTTTGAACACGGATGTGCAAGTAAGCCTCCAAGAAGAATAAATTTAGCAATCGCGTGTCTTTCGAACACGGATGTGCAAGTAAGCCTCCAAGGAGAATAAATTTAGCAATCGCGTGTCTTTCGAACGCGGATGTGCAAGTAAGCCTCCAAGGAGAATAAATTTAGCAATCGCGTGTCTTTCGAACACGGATGTGCAAGTAAGCCTCCAAGGAGAATAAATTTAGTAATCGCGTGTCTTTCGAACACGGATGTGCAAGTAAGCCTCCAAGGAGAATAAATTTAGCAATCGCGTGTCTTTCGAACACGGATGTGCAAGTAAGCCTCCAAGGAGAATAAATTTAGCAATCACGTGTCTTTCGAAACACGGATGTGCAAGTAAGCCTCTAAGGAGAATAAATTTATCAATCGCGTGTCTTTCGAACACGGATGTGCAAGTAAGCCTCCAAGGAGAATAAATTTAGCAATCACGTGTCTTTCGAACACGGATGTGCAAGTGAGCCTCCAAGGAGAATAAATTTAGCAATCACGTATCTTTCGAAACACGGATGTGCAAGTAAGCCTCCAAGGAGAATAAATTTATCAATTGCGTGTCTTTCGAACACGGATGTGAAAGTAAGCCTCTAAGGAGAATAAATTAAGCAATTCTTACGATTCTTATACTTGGATATGTAATTAAACAAGCTTCCGTATTAATTGAGAAACCAATAAAATTGATCTGTCTTCCTCTACTCTCTCTTCTTTACAATATAAGTTCGTTCTGTTGTGATTTTTAATTCCCGACCATCGCAATCAAATGGTTATTAAGAATAAGATGCACTGGAATAAGCCATACCAATCGTGCCAAATTAGGCTATTTGTGAAATAGGTAAAACTAGGTTCGCCCATGCACATTTCTTAAAACCAATGTATGAACAAAGTTCCAAAAACACAATGTGATTGCTATAAACAAATCCAAAAACCAGGTACACAAGCGTCTAAAGGTTCGTATAATAAACAAATGAATAGGAAGCAAAGGAATCATAAAACAACAACAACACGAATTTCACCACAATCTCATGGGCTCACTCATTAGCCTCAAGAACTATTATGGTGAAACGATTACTCCCCTCATATTTAAAAATGATAAGGGATCCCCCGACACGCAAGCCACTATCCACGGCAAAAGCACGCCAACCTTCAGTAAGGATATAATGGTTTTGTCTATCTTGAAACACTCTCACTCGAAATTCTCGCCTAGTGGGAGAAATCAAGAAGACATGAGTCAATCCCTCGCGAGTGTACTGAGCACCGAAAGACTCAGGCAAAAGCTGCAAATAACCAAAGCAAATATCAACTAAGAAAAGCAGAAATTGCAAAAGAAGGGTCGAAACAAATACCATATATTCCAATTTCTCTTCGAAGTCAATAGAACGAAAAAAGTCACGACGACGAGGATGGGGGGAATTCATAACTCTTCAAATTTCAAAATACCAAAACTGAAACAAAGCACAAGGACAACTGCCCAGACTCTATCCGAACTTCTGATATTTATCAGCAAGCAAAGCAAGCAGCATATCGTGTTGTCACGTCATAAAAAAGAGTCTACCCTCGTCCAAAACGATTTTTCCAGAAAACAACGGCATGCCTAGCAAGCGGCAGGATCTCAAAGCATCTCTCTGCAGCTCAGAGCCACAGTAACACATCAGGAAAGGTCACATCTGCGCCAGGAAAAAACAAAAACGCAAAAACGGAAAGCATATCTTCTACCATTCAATAACGATATCATTACATAAGATCTCGCGATTACACATTATAAAGCACATGATTAGGTCTAACAAAAGTACAGCATAAAGGCGATTATCTAATGGGACCGCCATTACAAAACGATAAAGCTCTACTCATCCTCAAGAACAAGGGTCTTGAAGCGGTGCCCTCCCACATACTGAAAAAGCACCATCAATGCTCCAACTCGTATACCATTATTGGTTGCGAATCTTCCCTAACCTTCAGACAACCACCAACGATTTGAGCAATCTTTGGAAACCTCAACACGAAAGTTTTCACCAGTGGCAGAGACCAAACAAACATGATCAGATACGACATGACCATACATCCTTTCGAAAGCACAAGGGAGAGGCTGCAAATAAAAGAGCATTTCATCACAGCAATTCGAACCCAAACAGGTATAAAACACAACGAATATAAACAACTTACCAAACGATGAATCCTTCCCTCTACATCAACACAACGGTAAAAACCTCGCATCTCGGAGTTGGGAAGCGCCATCTCTTTACCACATCAATAATGATAAGCAATAGACAGATAAGCAGATGGCTAAGCACATCGCCCCTTTTTATATGCAGAATGAGACTGTGCGAATCTCAAGATACAACGAAGACA
Organism: Persicaria tinctoria; assembly: GCA_037127255.1. Taxonomy (NCBI): domain Eukaryota; kingdom Viridiplantae; phylum Streptophyta; class Magnoliopsida; order Caryophyllales; family Polygonaceae; genus Persicaria; species Persicaria tinctoria. The sequence goes on from JBANSL010000015.1 coordinate 14,783,106, forward strand.
TTCATTGCATGCATTGACCATACATACTTTTCAGAACCCGACCAAAACCACTAGAGCCTTTCAAATGCAGAAACATTTATTTATTCCTTCTTCTTTTTTTCATTTCTCTTCGAACCAAACCAGCCAGTGTCGCTATAAAATGATTTTTTCCTACAACATGAAAGGCACAACCTTTTCACCAAAAACCTTTCCAAAAAATAGGCATGGCAGCTAATACCATCGATCAAAATCCAAACAATCCCTTCGTTTTTGATATTTATTTGGTAGGGGACGAGCAATACATACGCATGATGCTACCTTACGAATTCAGTGAACATTTCCAACCCCATGTACCCGTGCAAATCCTTTTGTCCACTCGTATCGTCAAAGATTTCCCTGTCCATATCGTAGGGGGCAGTTACGGATCTCACTGGGTAGCACGCATATGGAGGGACTTTGTCGAAACACATGGACTCGAGTTGGAAACTTCAATAATGTTCACTCACCTGGGCGAAGTAAGGTTTGAAGTCCATTTTTTCAACAAGGAAGGCTACTACATTGAGGATGAACTCTACGATGATGATTACGATGGTCCAACGTCAAATGGTTTCCACTAGATCTCAGGGACAGTTTGGTGAGCAATGTTCTTTCTATTAAAATCTTCAATGTAGTTCGAACTATCAATAAAGACTCGCCTCCTTGGATACATATTGCCATTACTTCTTGTCTAAAAATATGAGCAATACGTCCCTGCGTCCAAGAACGCTGGAGATTATCAAGAACTTCTCTCCGTCCTGAACAACACGCTGGAGATTACTCGATTCTTAGTTTAAATCTCCCCTGCGTCCAAGGGCGCTGGAGATTATCAAGAACGTCTCTCCTTCGCGAGTATCACGCTGGAGATTACTTGATTATCAGTTTAAATAACCCCTGCATCCAAGGATGCTGGGGATTATCAAGAACGTCTCTCCTTCGCGAGTACCACCCTGGAGATTGCTTAGTTCTTAGTTTAAATCTCCCCTGCGTCCAAAGACGTTGGAGACTATTAAGGCGACTTCTCTCCATCGCGAACAACACGCTGGAGATTGCTTAGTTCTTAGTTTAAATCTCCCCGGCGTCCAAGGACGCTGGAGACTATTAAGGCGACTTCTCTCCATCGCGAACAACACGCTGGAGATTGCTTAGTTCTTAGTTTAATCTCCTCTGCGTCCAAGGACGCTGGAGATTATTAGCTACACCCCTCCTCCGCGAGCAACACGCTGGAGATTACCTAGTAAGAAATTTATTCTCCCTTGCATTCAAGAACGCTGGAGATTATTAAGAAGGTCTATCCTACGCGAACATCATGCTAGAAATCACCTAGCCCTCGGTTTAATCTCATTAACGTCAGTGAACACTTAAGATTATTAGGTAACTCTCCATCGTGCCATAAAAACTGAAGATCGTTTAATAAGTATTTATTTCTTCGCATTCGTTCGAGAGCCACCCTTAGTTGACACAAATGAGAGCCGGTGACTAAAATACAAGAGCTCCATGGATCCACTCTTCGTGACAAATTCAAACAACCAGCACCACAAAGATAGGTGGGTTTATTATTCACCAAGCAAAACCATTAAAACAAGGGTTAATTGCGCTAAATATTCTGACATTTATGAATAGTTGCGCTTAATATCCCAACCTTGTAAGATTTCGCGAAATATCCCAAATTTTAGTGTTAGTTGCCCTCTCTACCCTAAATAAGTTCATAAGGGCTACAGACAAGATGGTGAAACGTCTATTAACAAGATGATTTTTAATAAATTACACAGTAGTCCTTATCACTTCATAAAAATAATTATGTTTTGGTCCGAGACGCAATCAAGAAAACCATACTTTTGATTGATAAAAAGACACAATCAAGAACCATTCGATGCTTGATTCGATTGCATTTGTTCATATAACGTAGATATGAAATTGGATGGCTCGTGGTTTGAATTGGTCATAAATTTCACCGAATTTGAGAACCTTATCCTAAAATATGTGGAAATCCTAAACAAATTCGATGATTTGTTATTCAATTATGGGGCTGTGGTTTGAGATATTTTTTGGGGTTCCTAGGTGAGGATTTGAGCGTCAAAAACCTTACATCCAAACATCATCTTCTTTTGGAATCCAAAACGGCAGCCCCTCCTCACCATCAATCCAAATCCAAATTCTCTAGTTGATTCTCCATTCCCCATCAATCTTAACCTCCTAAAATCCTATCTCCAATCTCCATGCATGTCTCAAGCCAGTGATATCCCGAGAATCCTTCGGTTGATGCGGCGGGAGGCGGAGAGCCAGAAGCAACAACAGAGCAAGGAGGCGGGATGAAAGAGGCCACCAAGCAGAAGAAGCTCTACCACTGTTAGGAGGCGATTGCGATCTTTGCCGGCGCGACGCTAGATCGAAGGGGAAGCAAATGATAAATTACAGATATGCAATAGTGATTAATTAATTACTAGCCTTCAAGTGAATGTGTAAAACTATGCGAAATAGTGCTTTATTTATTGATTAATTAGTAGTATCGTTGATTAATTCATCGTACGTGATGAAGATTAGGGTTTGGGATTATTGGTTTGAATTGGTCTAACGGAGGATGGTTAATTGAAGATGGCATGTACTGTTTTTTTAAAGGACTTAAGTATAATTTGTTTATACCTATCTTGTCAATAGACATTTGGACCTCTTGTCACTAGCCTCACTCAAATAAGTTTCTTAAATTAAAAAAATTACACAAATAATATTTAAAACTGAAAAAATGGCAAACCACCCCCCTAAAAAAAATCATTTGTAATAGATAACAGCTAATCCTTTAAATAATTATTATAATTACTCAAAATAATAATTTTAATTATTTTCTTATTAGCATATGTTTAAAACAATCTAAATTTACATATACCTATCTATAAATGTAGATTTGTACATCTATATCCTCTATATATTATTTTATATATATATTTTCCTTTTGGTCCATATTATTTTATATACACTAAAACTAATACATAATTAACATCTTATGTGAAATTTTGTGATTGGATCTTAAGCAAATATTTCCCATCTAAATTCCATAGCATTAAAAAAAGATTCTATAAGAAATGCTAACTACACATAGCTAATGAAATATAATACTTTTAAAAAAATTAAATAAAATATTTTTTAAAAAAACAAATAGTAAAATATATGATAGCTAATTAATTGTAATTAATAAAGATATGATAAACATATATTAAAAATAGGCAAAATCGGGTATATACTCATGGAAACTTGATTAATTAGGCATATAATACGGTACTTACATATTAATCTTACGTAATTATAATTATGAGTTTATAAAATAGATTTTTGAGTAATATAAGATATGAATATGGGTGATTAATTAGGCATATAATTTATTTTTAGTAATTGATCTTATTTTCATTTTTTAGAGCACGCATTTTTATATGTTTGGCAAAAATTTCTTTTTTATTTTGATTATAATGGGAGATTATTAATTTTTTTTATATAAATATGGGTGATTTTGTGTAATTTTCATATTATTGTTAGTGATTTTATTAATTTAAGAAACTCAACTATGGTAGAAAGCGCAACTAAAATCAAAGTTCAGGATATTTCGTAAAATCTTACAAGGTCGGGATAGTAAGCGCAACTATCTACAAATGTCGTGATATTTAGTGCAATTTACCCTTAAAACAAAGGTAGCGATATAACCACATAATGCATCGCAAGAACAAAAAGATCAACACTGAACCGTAAAATCTACGTCACCATTTTGGTCAGGACCGTGATCCCTAGCAACAACATCAAAACAAGAATTTCCATCATACTCAAAGATCAAGCGTGTCCCAATACGAGGTTCATTCGAAACAACAAACTCGGGCCACCCACTGGTAAACCAATAGTTGTTGGGCCCTAAAGGTTCCACCCTCACCACAAATTCCTCATCAGCTCGCGTCCATAAATGCACAAAACCAAGGGCATCATAGCCATAATCACGGTATACGGATGGTAAAGGCTGCGAAAACAGCAAACACATCAGAAAAGCTCGACTCTCTTGCCAAGAAATAAATGGCACAAAACAAATTACCAGCCTGTATAAATGCCCTTACACTACAATATCCCATGTAAAACCTCGCACGTGAGGAATGGTTACACCTGGAATATCAACTGGCGTCGTAGGCATCATATCATTACCACGACTAAAACTGCAATAACAATCTCGGGGTTCTTACCCTTTTTTATACTAATCTCTACAAGGATAAACAACAACGGGTACCGCAGACCACCCAAGTCCACCATGAGGTCAACAAATATCAAGCAACACAACAACGAACATACGATAATACGACCCCACTCCACGCGGCAAGCAAACTTCGTATACCAAGCTGCACGAAAAACAGGCTGATGACACGCACCTCCCTGCTTCATGATGATTCAAAGATAACTTTGCCAGACAAGCGTCCATATCCACTCAATGCACAACTAATATAAAGGAAAGCTTTAGGTAAGGAGGAAACAAAATTACTAAGACAAAATGCCAACTTTTCACATGGCTTCAAGAGAACTCTCTCCACCAGAAATCCCGCCACCACCCTTCATCACGAATACTATGCTATTCCCAAATCCTAAATTTGCCAGGATAATCCTTAAGGAAAGCCAGCTACGCAGGCTCCCCCTACCATATATCTTTGTAGAATTCGGGGAAGAAATACCTGACCAAATCTTCCTATGCTCTCCCTTAAAACCAAAAATTCGTGGTACTAGTCGAACGAGATGAAGGGGATTGGTTCTATCTTTCGGAAGGATGGAGATCTTTCGTGAGCAGTAACAACCTCAGAATAGGGAGCCGCCTTACCTTCGAATACCAAGGAGAATCCCACTTTGATGTGGCGATAGAGCAACTAGGCCCAGACGAAAACGGAGATGTCTTGCCCGACTACCTGTGCTACGAAGAAATATAACTATAGAGGACACAAGTTATTCTCTTCTATATTTCATCGCTAAGAAATCACAGCTTTGCTTGTCATTCCGTATAACATCCAATAAATACGCGAACCCTACTTTTTGTTATCTCACGATTCATTTCATAAAACGATCAATGACAGGAGATGGGTAAGGGTACCGCGAATTTATCTTTCAAACAAGGACATTAACAATAGACAGGTGGACAGGTCCAATTCTAGTCGTGAATAAACATAAGTAAGATCGACAGAACAAGCCCTTCAAGAAAAACAAGACATTGCTTTTCATAGGTTGAAATATTCGCCATCCCAAAAACAAACATGTAAACCGCAGCAGAGCACAAGACTCTCACCACGGGTAAAAATGTTTTCAACTTCCCTACACAAAATAGCTTCAAAAAATGTTCATAATGAGTGGAAAGACGATCAGCTAAACATCAATATGAAGGTTATCATCGTCACGAGCGGGCTCGAGGGTCTTCTCACCAACAAGAGGAGGATCGAGGGCATCAACATCATCAATTGGAGCGTCAAGGGGAGGAGGCAGCTCACGTTGAGGGTCTTTAAGCTTCATATCCTCGTCCTCATAACTAGGGGAAAACATCCTCACGTCATCACCGAGATGAGCAAAACGATTGACGATCTGGGAAATCCCACCTTCTACCCCTTCCATAAACGAATCGGTGACCTTGCCGTAAAGGACATCCTGTCCGTCCGTATCAAGGTAATGATTTAGCCGGCCTCGACCAACCTCCTCCATGAAACCAGATAGCCACCCCTAGCCTTCGTCACTGAGCATGAACTCACGAAGCGTACTCTTGGTGAGAAAGACATCCTCGCCAAATGTAAAACGCTCAACTTGTGCTCTTACACCCATAAGCTCTTCACGAGCCATGTTTAACTCGCGCTCGAGACCCTCAAGCTGAATCTTCAAGCGTGTAACCTCTGATTCATGCTGAGCTCCCGTCTCTTGGGCCTTTGTGAGCTCAACTCGCGACAAATCCAGCTCATTCTTCACTTTCTCCACCTCCTTCTGGGATTTCCCCAAAGCCTCTTCCAAACTCTCAATGATTACCTCTCGGAGCTCCGCATCCTTTAGTTTCTCCAGCTTTGCCTTCAAGGCGCTGTTTATCGACCTCAACTCCCTCACTTTATCGTCGTAATTTCTTAGACGCCCAGCCACCTCAGACCATTGCATATTGTCCTACAACGGCACGTGGGTAACGGTGAACACACGTGCAAAATAAGGAGAGAATGGAAAAAGAAAAGTAAATCGCGAAGAAAATTACCCAGCCTCTGGTTTTCTTGCCGTGCTCCAACAATTCTTCATTCGTCAGGTGTTGAAGATACTCCCGTTTGGCCGGACAACTCTTCTTGGGAATCTCCAATTTCTTGATATAAATAGGATCAAACCCGGGTAGCCAATAGGCCGTCATAGAGATCCCCGACTAAGTAATCGGCTCGGAACTCAAAAGCATAGTGGTCCCTGCCACCTCTATTGGTCTTTTACACACGCGTTGAGCCAGGGGCTGATCCTTCGACGACACGCTTTCCTGACCTTCGACCGACTCTTTCCCCTTCAAACTCTTCGTCGCAAGGGGGGGTTGCGGGGAGCGTCCCGTTGGCCACCACCCGCTCGCAGGGCAATGGAAAGAGCAGGGCCGAATATGCCCCTAGCGGCGCTCTTCTTCTTTGCTAGTGCGAAGATCTTCGACTTGTCTACCAACATGTCTGTAAAAGAACCAAAACAAGGTCAATCGAAAGAAAATCGTAATCAAAATAATGGAATGCTTAAGAAAAATCCTAGGCACCGACCCGGCCGATGCGGGAGACTAAGTCCGGCCATTTCCAGACGAATGGGGGTTACAATCGTCCTGTAACCCCGGATCGACGTGACCCCCTCCCAAAAAGCAACCCTCCATCTCTCTGTTGCGACATTCTTGTCCTCATGAGAGACATACTCGTCAGGTTTGGTCATAAAATTCAAAGAAGTCTTGGTTGGATCGCGAACGAGGAACCATTTTCTTCTCCATCTCGTGCTGCTGGACAACCTCTCGACTATCTTCCCAGCCAAAGAAGCGGACACTAGTCCCTCACTGTGTCTCAGAGAAAGAACAGAAAGGAAGTGGTCCATTGACGGCGTTTTCTTGATAGCAGCGCACCGCATAATATAGACCGCGAGGTACATCCACACATTGAAGGGAAGCTGGGCCGGACATTGATTTATGTGCGCCAAGAATTCAGAATAAAGCGGAGGGAGAGGAAGGCGGAAACCCTAGAGCAAACTGCCCAGATGGACGACGACATGGTCTTTATACTCGTTCAAACATCCCCCACTCCCAGTAGCTAGGCCTATTTCTATCCCAGCCGGCCATGGGTAAAGCTTGGCCACCTCCTCCAGATGCTTGACATTTAGAATCGACTCCTCACCCAGCGTCTTGGTTGCAGTAGGAGCTACGCGTTCCATAAATATATTTGGGGTAGGAGAAGGCACAACGGGAGCGTAACCTTCGCAGAAGCTGCAATTGTCTGCCTCTGTTCGATCGTAAGGAGGCAGGGCAACGTCACCCGGAACCACTCGAATAGGTTTTTTAGCCTCTTTGGGTACGCGAGAGGACTCGCCCTTTCCCAAGTCATTGATGGACTCTGAATTATGACAATATTCAGGATTGTCCCTATTCAATGGACGTTGATGGTTCCTGCCATTTTCCGTTTCTTCATGATCTGACCAGCCCCAGGGTTTGCCCTCTTTCTTTTTACCTCACGCGGTTTTTTACTCGGTGGGGGAGGAGCGGGACTCGCTGTAGAATCTGAGTCGACATCTGCCATGGATCTGGTTCGCGAAGAACTAACCTCCTCGTGTTCGTAGCCTGCGCTACGGTTCTGGATGTCACTCTCTTGCGATATCTTAATTCTAAAAACTAGAAGAAAACCCCCTGGAAAAGACGCAATGAAAGGAAAAATCAGCAAGGGGAAACTGTCTTTTCAACATCGCGAGTAAATAAATTTGGCGCCAAAAAGCCCTTTTAGGGGCCCAAGTTGGCGCCTCACGCGCCCTCAAAAGGACGTTGAAAAGACATCTCCCCCCCACATGATGACGGTTAAATGACGCCTTTTCGTCTCCTCCATAAAAACTTCTCGATTCTCGAGAAATCGCCTCTGGGGAAAGAAAAAAGGGGAGACAAAAGGTTTCTTCCACCATTTACCGTCGGAGAGTTTCCGAAAAACCCGAAAAGGATATCTAAGGTTTTCCAAAAAACTCAAGAACGACACTACCCTACCCTAACGCCGCCCCCACTGTCACTAGATAGTTTTCGACCACGCCGCAAAAATCGACCATAATTAAGGAAACAAAGAAGGAAAAAACAGATGGGGCACCATGGCGTACCCTAGTCTCCGCCCCATAACCACCGTCCCCCTCATCGGAGAAAGGCGGTTTCCACCACTGAGGTTGGTATCCCTTTACCGTAAAAAACTTAAAAAACAAACACAAACCTGGAAATTGAGAAGGGTAAGAGAAGGATCAAAGAAAACTTACTTAAGAAATACTGGAGGGAGACGCCGGTAAGCTTGAAAATCCAAGAAGCAGACCACCACCTAACTCCGATTTCGTTCCTCCGAAAGCACAGAAAAACCTTGGACTCTCTCTCTCTCTCTCTCTCTCTCTCTCTCTCTCTCCTCTTTGTGTGTTTAGAAATGCGGAAAGAGGATGAACAATGCAAAAAACCCCACTTAAAGGTCTCTGTGGAGTCACTCCCTTAAGTGGGCCGTAATACACGATAGGCCCAGTTAAGGCCCATCCAATAAACTGGTTTTCTAGCGGGAAGCATCGTGTTTGTCGAAACCCAATCGCGAACGACGTATCACTCGCGATCCGGTTATGAGGAGATATGACGATGCCATGGAAAATAGGCCTATTAAATAACACGAGTATGACATCATAAATGAGCCACCCGACGCAAAAAAACACTTGGCCCCACCACCAGATTCATCGCGAGTAAAGTACTTGATCCAGTCATGACTAGACCCAACACCCTCAAAAACCTTGACCCACATTTCCTCACGACCTGAATATCGATATAATCCCGCGTAAGAACCAGAGCAGGTCCTCCGAATGCCTCATAATTCTCCGGGATCCTAGCAAGCAGCTCGCTGGCTCGAACACCTCATCTCTAGATAGCACCACGTGTATTACCTATACCCCTAAGCGTGTGGGCATGCGTTACACGTGTCCTTTGTAGAACCACGAGGTCGCCAGCCAGTTACTCGCTTAGTTTCCCTATAAATACTCCCCTCCGACCCCAAAGAAGGGGATCCGATTTCGAGATAAGAAAGGCAGAAGAGCTCTGATTGTCTCCCGGACCTAAAACCACCGGAGTTGAGTTCTCAAGATCTGTGATCGGAAAAGAACGTTCTTGGAATAAGAACATCATCTGACTCCCTCTCAAGTCTGCGACTGAATGACTCAAATCCTCGCGAGCCGAACATAACGCCCCCATCGCTTGGACCAATAAACGTATAACACCAATCCTAACCCCTCTCGGTTAAGGTTTGCAGGTATTTTTAGTCATTTTGTCGTCATAATAAGGTAATAAATGCAGGTGAAATTCCACGAGCGCTTCAACTACCAACTTAAAAAATACTTACATTATAAATTTAGAATGTAACTCAAAATTTTAAACAAATATTCGTATCTTAGACACGAGACTCATACTAGTTTATCAATCCTCTATATCCGGATTGAATGTTGTAAACCCCACAAAAGGGTTATTTTTTCCATTAAAAAAAACTAATTTATGTTATTAATATGATTATATATACATGCTCCAACTCCAAGGTGTCCAAGCCTCCAAGTGAAGATGAGCCTCGCATGGTTTCTAATTTTTCATTGTTCACCTATACTAATTAATGAAGGCCCATACTAATATAAGCTCATAAAGCCCACAATTTGATGGATCAGCCCAACCCTTTTTACCACTTCACAATATTCAGAGATCAGCCCATCTTTAATTTCAAATGCATCATTTTGTTCATCCAAGTATAGACCGTTTGACTATCCAAATTCCATCATTCATGCAACTATGCAAGTACCATGTAACGTCGTAATCAAAATGTACATACATGGAGTTGAAGTTGGTGTAATCGTCATGAGACTACGTTTCATTATAAGAGATTCAAAATTTGAATTTTTTTAAAAAAATACTACGTTCCATTCTAAGAGATTCAAAATTTGAAATTTAAAAAAATATATAAAGTCGCTTGTAAATGAGAGTTTAATCATTCAATAAGTCATACAACATCCAATTCAGATACAAAGTAATTAAATTAGATCAAACTTGACTAAGGAAAAAATGTAAACTACCATTTTAATTCAGAAAATGCCACAGATACGAATCGCACTAAAGACTGTTACGGACCTTTGTTTTAGTTTTTTTTTTTATAGATATATAGATAGATGGATAGATAGATAAATATAGATGGATGGTCTTATTGAATATATAAAAAAGGGTTATGTGCCAAAGATATATAGACGAGGATATATGGCACGGCGCGCAATTGGTCAATAATAGATGCGTAAGACTAAATTGAATATATAAAGATAATTGATTTAAGAAATCATATTTTTAACTAGGAAATAAAAATAAAGCACAAACTTTGTGCATTTTTTTTAGATTTGGTAGAATGTTAATATAATAAAGTGAACAAACTTTTCATAAGAGAGAGATGTTTCCCATGAAATATACACAATATCATTTTAGGCGAAATTGCAGGAAACCACCCTTTAAATAGGGTAGTTTGCAGGAAACCACCCTTTAAATTTATTTTTGCAGCAAACCACCCTTTAAATATTGTAGTTTGCGGCAAACCACCCTTTAAAATACATTCATTTAAAAAACACCACCCATCATCACTTTTCATTAAAAATTTATCAAGTAAATCGAAATTAACTTTTTACCCCTTAATATATACTACATCCGTTCAGAAATAAGTGACGTTTGACTTTTTGACACGTTTTTTAAGGAGTTAAAAACTATATAAAATATAAAGTTTTTAATTGATTTTTTAAAATAATTTTATACATATTAGTTATAAGTTTAAAATTATTTTAAAAAATTAATTAAAAAAATTTAATATTTTATATAGTTTTTAGCTCCTTAAAAAACGTGTCGAAAAGTCAAACGACACTTATTAATGAACGGAGAGAGTATATTCTTTTAAGGATGTTAGAAAGAAAATTTTGTTATATTTTTGCGTTATCAATATAGCGATTGTAACCTTATTTAAAATATTTAACTAAATATAATTTTATATCAATCCAAGGAGAGAATAAACATTAAAAAATGTTTTCACTTAAGTCACTTAATATAATATATAAATATTTAGATATAGATATAGATTATATATTAATTCAATGTATTGAATTAAACTCATTGGTTTAAGAAAAATTTAGAATATCTTAAGGATTTTTAAAAAATATAATTGTAATTGAAGCTTATTGATTAAAACACCTAAAAATAAGTTGGTTATGGGATTCTAAAAAAAATGGGTCATGCCAAATCATCATAAGTACTTATATATTAATATATAGTAGATATAGATGACACATCATCTTAATTAAATTCTTATAAATTAATATTATATATAGATATATAGATTTAATATAATAAATAAAGATTTAAATATAGATTCCAATGATTTCAAACATAATGTTTGAGAAAAGAAAAAAAGAGATTTCAAACGTAATGTCATTCATTAAATTGAAATTAAAAGCATAAAAATACAATTTATTTTCTTTCTAACAACCTTGAAATATTATAATATATATTTGGGGGGGGGGGGGGGGTAAAAGAGTAATTTTGGTTTAATTAATAGATTTTTAATTAAAAGTGTTGTTGGGTGGTTTTTTCAAATGAATGTATTTTAAAGGGTGGTTTGTCGCAAACTACTATATTTAGAGGGTGGTTTGCCGCAAAAATAAATTTAAAGGGTGGTTTCCTGCAAACAACCTTATTTAAAGGGTGGTTTCCTGCAATTTCGCCATCATTTTAATTATACAAAAGTTGGTAAGGCTATATTAATAGGTGAATTTTAAAATAGTAGGAATTAGGAACCCTACATTGTGTATAATTTATTCATTACTAGTTATGTACACACCAGCCATATGATTACACACACACATGACACATGATATGATTCACAATTTCACATGGTTAGCTACATTAATTCTACATCAATAATGATTGAAATTAAACTACTACATATATTTACGCTATAAGTAGTTAAATTAAATGGTTTGCAAAGAAAGAAAGCACATATTAGCCAGCGGTTTTTGTTTCGGTTAAAATGCACACATTTGTACAATAATTTTGGTTAAAATATACACATTTGTAAAAATATGTAAAATACACATTTTTTTAAAATAATTGACTCAATTGGTAAAACAAACATTTTTTTTACACACCATTCAAATACAATTAATTTAAAACAAAAAGAAAATAAATTATAAAAAAATAAATGAACCGGTAAAATTGTCTTGCTTTTTGTGAAAGTTTATACACATGGGAAAGATAGTGTGCTACTCAAAACAACCAATGGAGCTAAAAATTAAACATTTGCACACAACTATTTTGGATGGTCTTACCCTTTAAAATGGAAAGAAGAATCCTTATTATAAATGCTTTTAATACTCCCCCGATCAACAATTAATATAAGATATTTGACTTTTTATACATATATTAAGGAGGTAGAACCTATATTTTTTACTAATTTAATATTTATTAATAATTAATAATTGATATTAATTGTAAAATATAATAAAATTTTGATATTTTATACAGTTTGTAACTCCAAAATAAAAATGTAGCACACGAGATTCATGATGGAGATCGTGTGTACAATAATACAAATGTACTTAAAGTACATTCATTAAACTTACATTTTAGAAAAACATTAAAAAAAAGGGTCAATTATGACCGATATAAAATGAATGTACTTTAATTATTTGTTCATTTTTCGCATGCACAAAATTAAAGTCAAAGAAATTGGTATGAATTTGTGAGGAAACGGCCCAAGTGGTCGTCCTATTTGCCCCTTTGTAATTGATTCCTTTGTAATTTGGGGCTATTTAAGCATTCATCATTCATGTGTATAGAAGCAAGAGCTCACACTTCAAGTGACAACATCAACTACAGTCTACAACTTGGGGAGAAAATCACATAAACTCCACTTGGTTATTGTTGTTTTGTGCTGATTGAGGAGATCGAAATTTTCAAAAACTCGTACAAAGATCGATCAATGGAGAACAATCCGCTAGGGCTTACATCCTTGAACCACATCTCAGTCGTGTGTCGTTCACTCGAGAAATCCATCGAGTTCTACCAAAATGTGCTTGGATTCTTCCCTGTCATGAGACCCAGTTCCTTCGATTTCGATGGTGCTTGGTAAGATATAAACTTTGCACGCGTTCTCGTCGAGCTCTATCCTCCTTTAACCCTACGCTTTATATTACTCGTTTCGATTCAATTCTAAATTTGTTGATTTTGGTTGAATTGGTTTTTTATGTGATGGGATCTTAGGCTATTCAATATGGGGATGGGTATACACCTTTTGCAGTCGGAAGACCCTCAAAACATGCTTCTTCGGAAGGACATCAATCCTAAAGACAATCACATTTCTTTCCAAGTAACTCCTCTCCCTACAGACTATAGCCACTTTATTATTATTATTATTATTATTATTATTATTATTATTATTATTATTTGTACATAGTTTTAATTGTAATAGGTTTTTTATGAATTAAAATAACAAATTTCTCGTGGCGACACATTATCACATTATATATCGATCAGTAGCATGATTATCGGTAATAAGTCTTTTATTAATTAAGTACAGATAAACTGTTTATCGGAAATCAGCATTCTGCATTATGTGCTAAACAGATACTAATGCTATAGCTTTAGTATTTAAATGGACGTTGACATGAATTTGTTGGGATTTCGCATTGGTTGGGAAAGTGTGAAAGCATGAAACACGTGGAGAAGCAATTGAAGGAGATGACAGTGGAGTATGTGAAGAGTAGGGTGGAGGAAGAAGCTGGTGGGATTGCCATCCACCAGCTCTTCTTCCACGATCCAGATGGCACCATGATCGAGGTTTGCGACTGCCACGTCCTCCCTGTCATTCCCATTGACCCGAGTTGGACCATGTCTACATGTCCCCAATTGCATCATCCATCAACACCGTCGCCCATGAACTATATATAAATATTGCCATCATCGCATGCATATTAATTATCTGTAAAAGTTTTGTGGATCAGTAACTGTCTTTCATTTTCAATTTTATAGAAAAATATTGTTATTTGTAAGTCGATCATATAGTTTGGAATTGTCTAATTTCTATACATCTATATGTTACACCTCTATATCTATAACATCAACTATTTTCGATCAGAGTGATTAGTTACTTGAACCATACAACCATGTAGTGGATTTGGTACATTTTCACTCGTACGTATTAGTTAATTGTATCATGAACATGTTAATTATATAAGACAAATGATTGCGAAAGCCATATTTATATACACAAAAACTAATTCGCGTGCAATCGAAATGATTCCTTACCAAAAAGTTTGAATATAATTGAAATTTTCTATTTGTTGGGGAAGTTGAAAGGATAATTTAATTAGGTTAAGCTGATGTAGTCCAATTCATGTTTGCTAATATTGATTGAAGTTTCAGATTTATAATTTATCAATCGTCAAAACCTTTAAAATTCAATCAACCAAACCATATAAGTAAGTCATTATACCAAATTCTTTAATTAATTAAGATTTTTTTGGGCCGAACATATGATTAGTTGGTGGTACTGATCGATTCATATGAATATGTGGTATATCGTAAAAGGCAATGTTATTTACACCACAAAATTTACTATTTACACCAAATATCTCACTTTTTATATTTCTTTTTAAAATATATCTTGCTTCTCTTGAGTCACACACTTGCCTCTCAAGAGGCGCATGATATTTTACATAAAAATACCCTGCGCCTCTTGAGGGGCAGATGTGTGACTCAAGAGGAGCAGGGGTATGATTCAAGAGGTGTAGGTGTGGTGTATATAGTAAAATTTACGTTTCGGCTATATACACCGCAAATCCCCACGTCCTTAAGGACGTGCAAGTAGGGAGAGAGCCACCCGAAGCAGGACGTGCTTGCACGTACCTAAGGACGTGCAAAACTGCACGTGGTTAAGGACGTGCAAGCCCGTCTTCTAAATGGCGAAGAGGACGTGCCTCTTCGTGTTCATTCCGTCTTCGTTAGAGAAATCGAGAGCGAGAAAGTTGCCGGAGAGAAATCGAGAGCGAGAGAGATTGTCGGAGAGGGAAATCGAGAGAGAGAGAGAGAGGTCGTCGGAGAGAGAAAGAGAAAGAGATCGAGACGGATAGATGGAGCCGGAGAGAGAGGAGGTGGTGGAACTGACGGCGACGCTGGTGGCTGAGGAGGTTGGTGGTGGGGGTGGAGCCCTGGGGGAGGGGGTGGCGGTGGAGCAGGTGGCCGGGAGTGGTGGTGGAGCGGCGCCCATGGAGGTTGAGGAGGGTGGTGACGGTGGTGGCGGTGGTGGTGATGGTGGCGTAGTGGCGGAGGCGGAACCGCCGCGGAAGCGGCGTACTATTGAGGTTTCGCCGGTCCCGACCCCACCGATATGTTTTTTGATTTATTCATTTTGTTTGATTTATTTTTATAATTTTATATTATAGTTTAGATTTTAATATATAATATAATTTGATAGATTATAATTAGTTTATTATATAGTTTGATAGATAATATATAATTTGATAGATTATATAGTTTTAGTATATAGTTTGAAAGATAGTATATAGTATAGTTTATATATTTTGATAGTTTTAATGGAAAAACAAAAAAAAACGATTAATATATATTACAAGATATTAAAACTTATTACAATATATTAAAAGACATTAAAATAAATGAAAATAAAAATATTAAAATTTAATAAAATATAATAAAATACATAGAAATAAATTTAAATTTAAAGAAAATAAAAACATTAAAATATAATAAATTATAATAAAATACATAAAAATAAATTTAAATTTAAAGAAAATAAAAACATGAAAATATAATGTTTTTATTTTAATGTCTGTCCGGCTGTCATCGCGCCGGATCAGGTCTGCCGCGACACGACCCTAAAGAACGCGCGGTACATCGCCGTGTTTGCCCCGGGCCACAACAGGTGGCGGGACCTGCAGGACGAGGGTCGCTTCTACAGGCGCACCAGTGAGGATTGTGAGGCCGGTGTCACTGCAGATTACTTGCCTTGGTACGCGTCGCAGAGCCGGCCGTACGTGCTGCCGACCACGCCACCCCATCCCAACCCGCCGGCGCCCGTCCACCCGATCGGCATGGACCCATGGGTGGACCTCCCTCAGCCTTCCGTCATCCCTCCGGCGTTGGCGGCCCGCTTGCACGAGATGGAGGGCTATTGGAGGGCCCTGTCTACCGACCCTCGCCTTGAGGAGCTATTAGACGAGGTGACGGGTATTTTGGATCATGCTGTACGCCATCCTGTAGACCAGTGATGTACTTTTGCAGTTTCTATCTTGATATTATACTTTTATATTACGGATTTTGTATCTATCTCTATATTTCTATTAGACTCTTCTCATTTCTTCAGAGTCATATTGAACGTAAACATCAAAAACGAAAACGTTAATATGATAAGGTTGCCCGATAACGAAAACGAAAACGTTAATATGATAAGGTTGCCCGATAACGAAAACGAAAATGTTAATATGATAAGGTCGAGGGCTATTTGTGTATGTTGTTTATAATGTTTTCCTGCATATTTTGGCTAGGGTTTTAGGGTAAGGAAACTGCACGTCCTTAAGGACGTGCAGTTTCCTGACCCTAAAACCCTAGCCTACCCAAACCCTAAAACCCTAGCCAAACCCTAAACCCTAGCACGTCCTTAAGGACGTGCTAGGGTTCTGCTTACAATTAACGCAATAGTGCCTATTTGAAGCGATGAAGGACAGCTTCATTCCGCACTCCAAAACAAAGTCCGACTTCTTTCGATATATTCTTTCGCCGTTAGAATCGTTATGGCCGAGCCGCAAAGCAATCATCGTCTCCAAGTATCCCAGGTACGGATAGGTTTCGTAGAGTCAACATATTTCGTATTCCTTCCGTTTTGTTCATATTTCCAATTATGTGAATACAGTTTCGAGACTTTACATCTGAGTTCTCGGACCCAAAGGTTGGGAATGACCGTGACGAAATGGTTACGCATTTCAAGGACTTGTGTCGGAGACACTGCATGATTTTAGTAATCAAGCGGTCTTGGACGGGGGCGTCGAATCGTCCAGGCGGGGTTCTCCTTGCTTGCGAGCAGTTTGGGGAGTACCGACCACGCGGGAGGAAGCTCCGGAGCACACAGTCGAAGATAAGTGGTTGTCCATTCTCTCTACACGGACACGAAGCTCCGCCGGGTCAGTGGCGCATGACGGTAACCCATGGTGTTCATAACCATGGGCTTTTCACGAGCTTGAAGGGTCACGCCATCGCCGGACAGATGACAGAGGGGGAAAAGAAGATGGCGAGGTGGATGAAGGAAGTTGGCACTCCTCCAAAATCCATTGGGTACGGATTGAGGCAGTTGGATGAGACCAGCGTCACGTCAAGGAAGAGCCTTACCAACACGCTCGCCATGATGGTCGCCGAAGAAAGAGGTAGTCGGACGATGACCCAGGATACCTTGCACCATCTACGGGAAAGAAGGTATTACTACGACTTCAGACGACATTCGGATGACGACAACGTCTTGAGCGACCTCTTCCTGGCGCATCCCGATGGGATACGCCTTCTCCGAAGGTTCCATTACGTCATCATAATGGACAGCACATACAAAATAAATGTGTAAGTTACTTAATTACGATTACATTATTGCACATATAGCCAATTATAAAGTATTTTATATGTAACATATTTACACTTGCAGATATGAGATTCCTTTGTGCGAGGTGGTCGGGTTCACACCCTCAGGTAATACTTACTGCATCGCCTATGCCTTCATGTCACAAGAGAACGAAGACACATATGCCTGGGTGTTGCGATAGCTTCAGATCTTGCTTGGGACGGTTCAGCCTCAAGGTATCATGACTGATCGAGAGCTAGGTCTCTTGGCGGCGCTGAATGTTGTCTTCCCCGACGTCCAGCATCTCCTTTGTTGGTTACACGTGACGAGAAGATGCGAGGAAGCAGCTCTGAAGATCACGAAGAATTTAAACCACGCTGGCATCTTTAAGGGCAACTGTTGGGGGCTGTTCGAATCGAGGTTGGAGGAATCATTCAACCGACGTCGTCGGGCGCTACGAGCTGCATGGCACCCATTCCCAGGTGTGGTGGCGTATTTGGAGTCGGTTTGGCTTCCATACAGCAGGAACATAGTACGGTGCTACGTAGATAATGTCTTCCATCTCAGCACCCGTACGACAAACAGGTACAACCTTACTTCATATCTCCCATTATAATATGATATAATATCGAATATTTAGTGGTATGCACTTCAATGTGTACAGAGTTGAGGGTCAACACAAGGTTCTGAAGGAGGCACTTCACTCATCGACTGGTGACTTCCGCATCGTGATCGATGCAATCCATAGAGTCAACGATTGTCAACTGCATGAGCTGCAAACTGCTTTGGAGATCGACCGCTTCAAATGGCCAACAGCGGCGTATAAAGTCAACCTTTTCGATGAGGTAAAGACTTTAATCTCCAAAAAGTGCTTCGATTATCTGTACAAGATGTGGCAGGACGTCGTGAACCAAAAGGTTCCTCCGGTATGCACGGACCGACATTGGAGGGTTTGTTACGGGATCCCTTGTGTCCATGAGATTCAGGCATACGTCAACTCCGGTACTCCGATACCCGCCGAGGACATCCACCCGTTCTGGATGGATTTGACATGGACTGACCTCGACGACACCCCACTACCGTATGAGCTGTCATCTTTATACACGGCTTCCAACGATGTATGCGAGGATGAGCTGCACCCACCCTCATCAGCAAGCGTCCGAAGGAAGGGGAGGCCTCGGGGGTCGAGGAATGCCTGCAGAACCAACCCGTTGCCATACGAGGAGGTAAGGGAAAGGTTTGAGAGAGAAGAAGCGCGTGCTGCTCGAAATGCTGCTCGGCCTCGTCCACAAGCGACCTCAGCTCGACGTGGACGTGATGATGTGTTCGGAGGGTTCAACTGGGGTCGAAACAACGTTGATCCCTTCATGCTCGGTCATATTCAGACGGTGAGGGACACTGTTGGAGATGGTCATTGTGGCTACCGTGCTTTGGCGGCTTTGACATCACCGATCGGCGAGACTGCTTTCCCGGAACTCAAAACGTTACTATGCAATCACTTGGAGGATCACGCCGTTCTGTACGCCGGTTGTTATACGGGAGAGTACCCATTCCATCAGTTCGTCGACTACCAGAGATGGGCCGGAGCCACACATGGTGATAGGAGACGGTGGATAGAGCTACCCATCATGGGTTTAGTATTTGCGACGGTATATCAGATTCCTCTCGTCGTTCTAGCTTGGCATCATCCGTTCACATGTCTCCCCATGATCTCGCCGACATCTGCTAACAACCCTCCCCAATCAGCAACTCTTGGTGTAGCCTGCATCGGAAACCAAGACCATTTTGCCGCGGTACGACTTCAAACGTCTTTTTTATTACATATTCAAGCTTTTCATACATATGTCAATACTCTAACTCTAAATTTTTGTTCTCATAGATCTGGTTGCGTCCTAACGCTCCTCTTCCGCCGCCTCCACTAGAATGGGTCGAACATCATCATCCGAGCGTCGAAGGATGGGATGCTCCGTTTCAAGCTCATATTGAGAGATTTAGAGCCTTGCGTGCCGAGTCCGGCTGTCCTTTACTATTTTCCTAGATTGTATTCCACAACTTTATTAAAATTATGAATGTAAACCTTTTTTTCGGTTCCTTGTAACGTTATTCGCATATTATCCGAATGAAAACCTTAACAATTCTCGTGTTCTGTTTAATTTGACCCTAAATCCATCAAATCCACTAGCTAAACACAATTTTATCAATTAACATTACAAAACCGTCGGAAAACCTAAACCCTAACCCTAAACCCTGCAAAACCCTAACTAGGGTTTGCACGTCCTTAACAACGTGCAAGCATTGCACGTCCTTAAGGACGTGCTTGCACATTGTTAAGGACGTGCAAGACGTTTTTAGCGCACGTGCACCGTCCCAGACTTGCACGTCCTTAAGGACGTGCAAATCCTTAATCCGGATTTGCGGTGTATATAGTGACACCCAAAATTTATGGGTGTAAATATTATCACCCTGGTAAATATCATGAACACTAAGATATGTACATGTTAGTTGGGGTATTGATGCTAAGAATTTGAGCCAAAATCCAATATTTTTTTTTAGGGATATGATGTTTCCTGTAAGTGTCACTTAAAATGACAACAAAAATTGAACACATTTGTCAAGTAGATCGAGAGACCGACATACCGTTTAACCAACATAGAAAAGAAAAATTCGATCCTTGTAAATATGGCACCAAGCAAGATGTTATGATTCTAAGTGGGATCTTTGTGAGATTGAAGAGGAAGATAAAGATTAGAGATCGAGGAGATTAGAGGAAGAAGATGAAAATCATATAGGAGAGATGGAGATAGAACTAGAGAGATAGAGGGTAGGATAGAGAAAAGATAAGTAATTGGAATATTTTCAATGATATCCCCCAATTACAATAGCTAAAGGGTATTTATACCCTAACCCTGATACCTAATAAGGTCATTACAATAGGGTCATAACACAGTACACCCACGTGAAAATTGAGGACAATGTACAAAGATGAAGGTAAATACTGAGAATACCTATACCTAGGAATGTAAGAAAAAACACTACACAATATTAATCATACAAACATTAGATATATGTTTTTTTTTTATCAAGGTAATAATTCGAAATCTTAAACAACACCATTATCTGAAAAATCAAGAGGCCGAAACAGTGATCGAACAATCGACAAGATACAACAAAGGAACAAACCACAACCTAGCATACAATAAAAAGGATTCCAACACTGCTCACAAGGCACGGGCAAGTCAGTCCATGTGGAAGCATGGGATGAAGATGGGGCATAAAGTGAATGCCGAAAATACGGGAGAGGACATTAGATAGATGTGATTCCTCACAGATACCATATAGAAAAAAAAATCAAAATTCAAGAATAAACAAAGAGCTGAACAACTATCAAACTAGCAAGACCCATCATCATATCATACATTGTGTCCAACCCAAAAAGTTGTCAAACAACAACCTGGAAGCTAGCTAGCTTTTTTCCAATCTCCATTACAAAATCCAACAAATTATAATTTTACATACTATTTGTTGTACATGTACTCAAGAGTCATGATTCACCTTATTTGCTCTTACCGGGCAACGCCGGGGGCCTCCCAAAGATACCGCAGAAACAGCGAGCAGCCATCCTAGGTGACGGCGGGTCCTCCACCTGCTCTGCCACCTTCACCACTTGATCAGGGTTCCGGCCACCATCCGATTTGATCCTCTTGATTTCACTTGTCTTTTCTACATCTTTTGAACACATCATGGCTTCCTCGAGATCTTCTTGTCGTAGTTGAATGTTGAGTTCTTGTGATAAGAACCTCTCGTCCCAAACGAACCCCGATGAGCCCTGCCTTCTGAAGGATATCGCCGACCTCTGCAAACCCGCCATTGTTAGGAGCTTCTCCCTCCCTCTCTTTCTATTTCTCTCTATCTTAGAGAGTTTTTGTGATGAGATTGTTGTGTATATATTTGTAGACCCAGAGAGTGGAAAGTGACAACTAATGGCTACAATGGCAATTGTTTATTTCCTTCTTTTGTATTTGGTGGGTAGTTGGTTTAAAATTTTAAAACAATGTATGATGAGGCACAAATACTAATTAAGTAGAGCTTAAGAAAGTCCTAAAAAACAAAGCATACAATGGCATGGTGATTAATCAACCTACTAAGTTGTCATTAAGTTAATTTTTTATTTTGGCGGGAAGGCCTAACTAACTAACTACCTGACCTTTTGGATTTGTGTAAGTATAACTCAACCTAAAAAGATTGCATCTTTATTTATTTATTTTGATGAAAATGATTGCTTCTTTAGAGTACAATAACTATCTCCATTTTATTTGTTGGATTTGTTAGAGCAAGCCTTCTTGGGAACAACTCCGCCATTTTCCACCATTGACGGAACTATCAAAAAATTAGGTTAAGAAATTCGAAAACGAAAGGAGTTGAGAGAGACAGAGGAGCAAGTAAGGGTTTGCTTCATAAGATCAAGACGGCATAAATGTTGTTTGAAGTGCGTATAACATTTCTGTTGTAAAGGAATATGATTACAGACTCAGGAAGAATTTTGCATTAAAAAAATCATTAGGTAGGTTTAACAGAACAAATAATGGAATATGATTGCAGATTCACTCCAGCTATCACATTTCCTCTAGTCCATCCTACAGATTTACTATAAAATGATTTCACAATTTGATGCCTGGGATACCTGCTGAGCTGTGTAATGAATCATCCTCTTGCGTGGTAAATGAGGATATGGGAACAGCTTGAATCAGGACGAGAACAGACAACACGAATTAACAAATGGGCAAATCTTCCCATTTCAGAAGAATCACAACAGATTCGAATTCATATGTAGCAAGAGAACCAAACTCGTGAATGCAGTAAGCATGAAGCTATTGCAATGAGACGTGCATGAGTCCAACTAATGGTAGGAACAAGAACCTACTGTGTAAATCGGCACGTAGAATTGTGCTGACAAGGGTTTCAATTGCTTTTATTTTACCTCTTTGTTTCAAAGCCGGCTGAAATAAGATCAAAACTTGTAAACCATTTGCTCTGTATATCCAAGATCCTTGAGCACGCCTGCGACCTGCATTATCAAGTCAAAGTTTTTGGATGAAAAAAGAATAGGGGGAAAACAGATAAAAGTCTTGATCTTGTTAAAAATAGTTGTTCAAGGAGAACATAAGACGTTTAATACCTCGCCTTGAGTCCAATCTTTAGCCTTCTCTCCGGATACATGTTTCATCATTCCAGGCGGTCCACATACCTAAGTAATTAATAAACGAAGGAAGTAGAGAGACAAAGTTGGACAAGATCTTATTCGGGAAAGCTAGTGAAGTCATAAACACTATTTGACCTATCCATTTCGTAAGCCATAAAATAAAGGGATGTGGAAATGGCAAGAGAGATCTCACCAAAATAAGTGTATCCTCCCCAGGACCGGGCAAGCCTTTGAGGGCCATATCCTTTGAAATAAAGCCTACACCACCTTTCCAGTCCTTTGATGGGGTATCCACAGTGTAGTATACCTGCATCCGTGTCAAAACAAGTTCAAAATGAGCAAACGTTAAAATTAAATTAATCACAGTTGGGATTGCTAAGAGTCAACAAGGAAAACTATACCTTAAGATTGGGATGGCTAGAAGCAAGTATATCAAGCTTCTTTTTCAGCAGTATGTCATCTGGGGAAACGTTAGCATACAACAATGACACCTGAAATATGTATAAAGCCAAATTTTAATATAGCACACCAATCGCTTGTAATATTACTTTGTACAATGACCATAAGTCCATCACAAAAATATTTCAGTAAAATTTCCCCCCAGAATTACTTCCCTACAAGTACAATGTTTCAGCGTAAAATCTCTCACAAGTCACAAGGAATATTGTGCTGATATAAAGGAATTAAAATAAGCAGAAATGCAGAATATAATATTAGAAAGATATAAGAAAAATCAGAAAAGTTGCAGCCAACCTGGGTGATGTCATCAGGGTTCCGTAGAATAGCCTCAATCACCTGAAGCATCGGAGTAATGCCACTTCCACCAGCAATCTGTGAACAAAAATAGTGAACAGATTGTTTAAGCAATGCACACTATTACAGAAAATGCTGTACCATATTATTCCAAACGAACTTTACCGAACAGCAGTATTAAGATTATTAACCATGCTTTACAAATTACAAATTATAAGACACATCTCTCACCATGCCAATATGTTTCTTCATATTTGGAGTATATCTAAGCTTCTCAATTGGTCTGCAGAATGTAATTTAAAGATATGATGGCCAATTTAAGAATTCATTCACTCTCAGTTAAGTAGCCAAGACAAGTTATAGTGAAGAGTTTACCCTTTAACTTCTAGCACATCCCCTGCTTTCAGTTTCACAAAATGTTGGCTCATTTTTCCCTCAGGATATATCTGTACAAAGAAAAAGAAACCAACCAGTAACACCATAAGATATACAATGAAATACATCAGCGGGTGAATATCAAATATAGATGAAGGGTTATTAAATCGAATATGACAAACCTTAACCAATAAATCAAAGTATCCTTTGGAATCTGGATTTGATATGGGAGTATACCTGAAGATAAAAATGTGCTTAATTGAGCATCCAAATATTAACTCAATACAAACCATTTTTTACTCCATATTTCAGCAAACGCTATTATGGCTAAAGAAAAATGGCACTACATAACATAACAAGTACTTCATATTCTTTTTGACAGGCAGAATTCAGAATGTATTTGTATAATAACATCACAGTCTGAAGACATACAGACAGAGATTCAATATCTTAGGCCATTCTAATCATAGATATATGATCATAGGCCATAAAATCTATGCAAAAATAACATTACAATATAAAAAATATTACACCAAACATAATAATCTTCAATGAGGAGACTTACGGTCGAACAACATATTTGGTCTTCCCATTATCATCCTCTCCAAGTGGTGCCCTACATTTGAATGAACAAACATAAGTAGGAAACTTATATGGCATTTACTCCAAAGTTATAAACATCTCAATGCTCTAATATCACAAAGAAATCGCCAAGGGACAACAGGAAATTAATGAATCCAAACTCAAGTGGCAGTCTTACACCTACCTTGTGAGAAGGCAGGAAGCAATATCAAGGCCCAACTTGTCATTTGGATCAAATGTGAACCTGCAATAACAAAGAACTTAATAAGTTCAGAAAGGAAACATGTTACCTATTTATTTGCCTCATAAATAAGCAAATTTTAAAATGGAGAAACCAAACTACATAGCATCAGATGTTCTACGTAGTTGGGTTCTTGTAATCTTATTTCAGCTTACACCGGGAGTATGGAGAGGGCTCATAATATTCATTAAGGGATTTCATGGCCATGGACTCACAATGATTATTAACCCTTTTGGAATATGTCATTGACAATAAATAGGATATGTTTGTACAATCTGTTAAAGATGTTAATTTATTTTCAACAGCTGCGATGAAGGGCTAAAAGTAAAGAATTTTCCTGTTTTGACTATACAACTTTCATTTTACTTCTAGCTTTGCTCAAAAAGCCAATACATTCTCAAAGAGCCATCCATAAAATATTTCTGAGCCTACTTTACATCCACTGTTCACATACTAGTATCATTTTTTTTTTTGGAGAATCATCTATCCCTTCTAATTTCATTTAAGCTGCTCTTTGACACACTTACAGAAACATATGTGAGAAGTGAGAGGAAAGATGAGCACCTGAACATCTTAGTGTTGTGGCTGACTTTTGCAGTCTCATGGAGTCTAAATTCAATCCACTTATCTGGATTTAGTGCTGCAATTTAGGTTAAAACATTAATTAGTTAAAATAGAAATGCAGAAATAATTTAACTTCAAAAACGTCACATCTACAAGAAGATCAAAAGTGGCTACCAACACAACATCACATCTACTAAGGCACTACTAATAACCCTTGTGTGGGTTCACAAGAAATAAGGGCCTATTCTATTCCAGAAAACCCGTTAAACTTCTATTCAGTGAGCAAAGAGCTTAAGAAAATCATTACCTGCCCTTAACACTAAAGGGGGAAATACAAGACGCATGGATTTTAGTGATGGGCAAAAGGGGGCAATGACGATGTAACAGAGGTAAAAAAGACACAAGAATTAGTTATTCAACTAATTCCATTTTACAATCATGCAGGCCCAAAGGCTGAGCTCCCAAAACATGGAGAACAAGATGTACACAAACGCTTACGAAAATCCGCAACAACAGACACACAAAGGCTATGCTACCCGATCAGGGGCGTTTAGTGACTGTCACATGACAAAATAAGCACAACACATGGTATAGATGGTTCCGACTAATTAGCAACCGAGACTGACACATGTAAGTGAAACCATTTATTAATGTGACAATAGTGTATATTTATGTACAGACAAAGGAAAGACTATGGAGACAGACGCACCCATTTTCGCTCCAGCTCCTTCTTCAGCTGCATCTAGATGAGCCTACAAACATAAAGAGACAAAAACACAACTAATCACCCAAAAATCTGGTTCAAAATCCTTCTTCAGCTACACAGAAGAAGCATAATTTGGCAACTATCCGTATGCACATTCAAAATTCCTCCAATTGAATAACAATCTCCCTGCACTAGAACTATACATTTCGTAGAATTGAATCAAATCACCAAATCCGACGCTCATAAGAGGATATTAGTACTTTCTAATGCCGAATCAATTATGAAACAATTAGATTACTATTAAACCTACAGAGATGAAAAAAGAAGGAACGAATAGATTGTTACCAAATTCGGGGAGGAGTACAGGTAGAATAAGGATCCACCAGAAACGGCAGCGAGTGCTCCAAAAGGGACCTTGAAACCATTGAAATGGGGCTTTTGGTGAGCTCCGAATCCATTGGAGAAGAGGATCGGAGCGGATTTGGCTAATCGTCTGAAGAAGAATGTCATCTTCGGTCACGATCGACAAATCCCAAATTGAAGAGCGAGTGAAGGTTGTGAGTGAGACGACTACGAGGGTTTTAGAATCGGACAACAGAGGTCAATGTATATAATCAGCTGCAACCGAGTGTAGGCAAGCATATATGGGACTTGCTTACGTGGCCTTATCTGATTCGAACTAAACCTCATTTCAATGGCTAGAAGGTTTTAAAAGGGAAATATTTCAATGCTAATTTTTACTATTTCCACCGCTAATCACTGTAGCACTGTAGCATGTGGTGGTGGATTTAATGACGGATATTCGAATCCACCGTTATATAGTGCGGTGGGTGGGACGTATGAGTTATGGTACACCGCAATACGTTAGGGTGACTTGAATTTTTATTTTATTTTTTTAAAATATTAGACTGTCGGGGCATTAAAAAAAATTAACACTACAGTAGTGAAGGCATTTTTTTAAAAAAAAAAAATAAAATAGTATACTGTCAGTTTTTTGAAGCAGATAAAGATTAGGCCGGACGATCCCGAGAGATCGCTCTTCCTAGTGCATCCTTCCGGATGAGAACCCTCAGTTCTGGATCATCTTCTAAACGTCCATCGGCAGGGAGGCTGTGTGCCAGATGTGCTAGACGATCTGCAACAGCATTAGATTCCCTGAAAATATAACAAATCGCAACATTAGAAAAAGAAAGAAGATTAATAAATATATCCGATTGCAGGAGCTTTATGTTCCAGGGGCACTTCCAATCCCCCAGGAGCGCCCGTACAACCGTGAGGTTATCTCCCTCGATGAGTAAATTTGAGATACAGAGTTGTTTAGCATTGAGAATTCCTTTTTTTAAGGCCAAGCGCCTCTACAAACAGAACCGATGTACCGTTACAGAGGCCCGCGCTCGATGACAGCACAATGCCCTGAAAGTCCCGAATAACGAACCCAAAGGACGCAGAACCATCAGAGCGCAACGAACCATCGAAGTTTAGCTTGAAACAATTCCTCGGTGGCTTATCCCAATGCCCATTTCTCAAGTGAGCGGAAGACGAACCCCTACTATCAGAAGGCGGGGTGGAGCAATCGTTCGGGAAGATAGGACGATCCTTTTGCACAGCTTTCGGGCACCCAGAGTGAGCCCCCGGTTCCTCCAGAACCTTTTCTTCCGTCCAGGAATGAGACACTATAGTGTAAAAAATTACCATTTCGTGAATCGAAACCGACAATGCCTTCTCGAAAACGATTTGGTTCCTGAAGAACCCGATCGACCACCAACTTAGCGCTAGTTTTGCCATGAGCTTAGGACCAATAGACTTGAAGATAGACGTAATAGGGATCGGGTGATCATTTCTGAACCTGTTCACAATGTAGTTAGGCATTGGCAGACACAACCTATGCCTGAGAGCTTCTGCTGAAGGACAATTAACGAACAAATGAGTCTGCGACTCATCAGTATTGCCACAAAAGACACAGCCTTGTGGGACAGAAATGTGGGATTTCAAAAGATGATCTTTGGTAGGGAGACCATCTCTAGCGATCTTCCACATAAAGTATTTCACTTTGTTAGGGACATCTAACTTCCAGATCCAACCTCCATCAAAAGAGGATGAACTGACATTGCTTGTGAGCAATTTTGTTGCAGATTTCGTTGAAAACCAGCCGTCTTTGTTGTGCCCCCAGTACAGACGATCCGATAGCTCGTTTGTTGGGAAATGGATATTCGTAATGTGGACAATATCGTTAGGGGATAAGTACTGGTGCAGCATTTGACGCAATTTATGGCAATCCCAGATATTGGGTTGTAGGATAAAGTGCGCTACTGTGAGTTTAGCCAGTTCCGCTGGGAGTTCACCCAACAGACGGTCCTTAAGGGGGGTGTCAAAAGCCCAGCAGTCCGACCAGAAATTAACTGATCTACCATTACCGATACTCCACCGCAACCCCGGTTTGAAGAGCTTCCTGAGAGACATCAGTCTACCCCATTGCCAGGAGGTATTTTGTTTTTTAACATAGTCGAGCAGAGGCGCTCCTTTCAGGTATTTTTCCGATATAACTCGGACCCAGATGTTCGAAGGTTCCGCAATAATCTTCCAAAGCAATTTCATTTGTAGAGCGATATTCATGATTTCTGCTTTGTGCAGTCCTAGACCGCCTTTTAGGGTATCAGAACAGATTTTATCCCAACTAATAAACGGGGGAGACCCAGAGCTCTTATTCCAAAAGAAGGATCTGTAAACCTTATCCAGCTCATTGAGAATATTTGTTGGCAGAAGAAAAGCCTGCATTAGGAAAAGAGGTTGAGCGCTAAGATTTGACTGAATCAGAATTTTCCTACCCTCGGCCGAAAGGCTACTGCCTTTCCACTTGGTGAGTTGATTTTTTGATTTCAGAATGACTTCCGAAAAGGTGTCTCAGTTGACACGTCCATTTATAATGGGGCATCCCATATATTTTTCCAGATTATTCGCTCGGGGAATTCCCAATGTATTGGTAATAGATCGGATAGATGCTGAGTTCGTATTGGGGGAAACTTGAAAGCTAGATTTATGTAAGTTTACCTTTTGTCCCGATGCGATACAAAATTTGTCCAAAATATTTGACACAACAGTACATGCCTCTGGAGAAGCTTTGGTGAAAATAAGGATGTCGTCAGCAAAAGCCAGGAAAGGAATCTTAATTGAGTTCCCAAAAGAGATGCCAATATCTTTATTAACCGTGGAGGCGACTTGCAGATTTCTAGCCAAAACGTCTGACGCCAGTATGAACAGAAAAGGCGACAGAGGATCTCCCTGCCTCAAACCTCTGGAAGGTAAGATGATCGAAGATGGTTCGTCATTGACTAATAGAGAGTAAGAGGCCGTGGAGACACATTCCCTAATCCAGGAGATGAACTTAAGATCGAAACCAAACCTGGACATAACTTGGAACACGAATGGCCATTCGATTCGGTCGTAAGCTTTTTCCATATCAAGTTTTAGAGCTACCAAGCCCTGCTTGCCTTTTTTTATTCTAAACATGTGCAGAATCTCGTGGGCTATCAGGATATTATCTTGAATAGAACGTCCTTTTGTAAAGGCGCTTTGTAATGGATGTATTAATTTGTCGAATATCATGCCAAGTCTGGCAGTTAGGACCTTTGCAATAATTTTGTAAATAGTTGAGCATAATCTAATAGGTCTATAATGATTGGTCATCGACGGGTTATCATTCTTAGGGAGAAGAGTGATGAACGTATGGTTGACTTGTCGCAAAAGTTTTCCCGAGGAAAAGAAGGCTTTTACCGCCTTAGTAACCGAGGGGCCCACTGTCTTCCGGTGGGATTGGAAGAAGCCAGCCGGAAAGCCGTCAGGGCCGGGCGATTTATCTGCTTTCATAGTAAACAACGCATTTTTAATTTCCAGGTTCGTCACTGGCCTAGTCAGTAGAACATTATCCTGTGGAGAGACATCTTGGGAGATGACCTGCAACAGCTCCTCATTCCGCCGCGAAAGACCTAAGGACGAGTGGAATCTAGCTGTAAATTGTTGTAGAAACTGTTGTTGAATGAATTCTGGGTCAGACGATTGAATTCCGTTCTCAAGAGTAATATTTTTAATGAATTTTTTCCCTTTTTTGATTGTATATTCTTGTAGTCAGCCCTTTGAGACCATGCCAGTTCAAACCGGAACGGACGATTACTATGCTGTACGTCACTACAGAAGTCAGCCGAGATAGGGGCGTGATCCGACCGGGTAAAAGGGTGCACCTGTAGACGAACATAATCGTAACTAGGAAGCAGATTTGTGAGCATAAGGAGACGGTAAAGTCTTTCGAGGCAGTTATCCGGACCACCCTTTTTTCTCTGCCAGGTAAAATCCCCACCAAAGGAAGGGACATCCTGCAGATCTAAATTGTTTTTTAGATGATTTAGTCTTATGAACCTTGAGGGCAACGTAACCGCCCCACCAGCCTTATCCGCCGGGCACCCGATGTCGTTGAAATCCCCCATGATACAGAAGGGAATATCGAGACCGTCGATATAAGCGGAGACAGATTCCCAGAAAGCCTGTTTCAGTCTATTATCAGGGGGAGCATATATAATAATAAAAGCGACAGTGGTCATTCGAATAATATATGTATAGTTGAAATGGATGAAACAATGATTAGTAGAGATTAGGTCGATTGACCCTTGAGAGACAGGGAGATCTTTTCACAGTAAGCAGATGCCACCCGAGAACCCACAAGCTGGGTCAAAGGCGATGCCCGAGAAGCCATACTTCTTCCAAATTGTATCAGGCGGAATTTTATTAGTTTTAGTTTCGAGGAGAGCAAGAACATTGATAGAGTTTGTTTTGCAGAAGAAATCAATATTAGTCCAGAAATTACGGCTCCGGATGCCGCACGAATTCCAAGTGCAAATATTCATGAAAACCTTATTCGACAGTGAACCTCCTTGTAGGAATGTTTAGTCGATACAGATCGATCGAGGAAATCGTTTAGGTAATGAGATTTCATCCTAACATTTGTGTAAAGGCAAGGTGTTGAAATCCATCTTAGTAAGATTAGGGACGCAACCTGCTGGAGTTGGCTATAAATTAAACTTAAGACCCATAGCTTATATTGGTCAGTTTGGGAATCCAGTCCCAAAAGGCTAAGTTCAAGCAATAAGAACTTAAACCAACTCGATAGAGAACTAATTAATATAAGGATTACACCCAATAAAAGGCATAGGTTACACAAGTGAGAAAGTATCACAACATTGATTTGGAATAACACACAACTGTTGAAAGGCCAAGAGATTATTCTTAGAACCTTAACTGATACAACGATAGTAGTATGGGAACCAATCGACCACGACAAAACCATGACCAGGCCGAGACACACCAGTTGAGAGCAAGGGATTGTTAGAGCAATGTGCAGTTGTAGCCGCTTGGAGCTGAACCACAGATCCAGAGCCACACGAAAACAGAAGCAAAAGAGCAACACGACCCAAAAACTTTAGATAGGAGCTAGAAACCGGGAAGGCCGAAGATATAGAAACTCTGGTAGCGCGCACAGGCGTAGGCCGACGACACAATCCGAAGACAGCGATACCGCTGTAGCAGACTATATATAGAAGCGGTGGTAGACCAAATTAAAATCCACACCAACATCATCAACGGAGTAATCGTTTGGATCTTCAGTATTGAAGCTATGGGGAGAGTTACTCCCAAAGATTATTAGAATCTTGGAGATGAAATGGATTTGCTTGTAAGCACGCAAGATAGGTAAAGTAGTTGTGTAAGGTAGTGAACCACATACCATTCCGCCACACACACGACAAAGAGTAGTGCGGGAAGACAAGGCTGGACGCCAAATCGAAGGAACTCCCAAGCAGCCTAGCCTGCAGAGCGTCGAGCACCTGCAAACAAGAAGCAAACAGCAAGTAAAGCGAACCAAGATCAGTAAAGCAATCGAATAGCAGTAAGAGAAGCATAGGCGAGTAGCCAATACACAACCAAGCAAACAAGAGGCAAAACACAAGGCAAAATAACCAAAAGGAACCCCAATAACATTCAAATTGCGCACAAAGCAGCAATCAAAAGGAGACAACAAATTAAAAATTCCACCAAGGAAGAACAAAAAGAGGAGATGGGCTAACACAATCCCACTCCAACCCCCTATACCAACCAAACCACACCCCAAAGCCACAGGGTCCAAAAACAAAGAAAGTAACAGAAAAGACAGCAAAAGATTGGCGTTGTAATCCATAAAAAAACTATTTTTTAGATTTCTTCAGAAGCGAGGAGGCCGAGTCATCCAATGGTTCATCCCCACGACGCTTGTCGATGTCCGGCGGAGAGGATGGAGCATTGATCTCAAGCTTGCCGAAGCGACGATTGACTGATCTAGAGGTCGAAGTCGACCCACGAGACTGGTGAGAATCCTCCGACAAAGCCTTCGTCGGAACAGCCCCATCAGGAACAACCGCCACTGGCTCTTTGGGATCAACCTCCATGACCTGCACCGTCGGAGAGATGGTGGCACCAAGAACAGGGCAAACAACCGGGCCCGAGCCACACCAGCCTAACGCCTCATCATCAAACGAGGGGAGCATCCAATCAGGCTTCCTAGCCTTTTCAACGGTCGGATCGACCACATCCACATTCACTGAAACAGGGCCTGGAAGGATGAAGGCAGGAGCAGAGGCAACAAATTTAACCACAATCCCTTTTATGCCAGCCATGTAAGGCTTAATGCTAGCTTTAGCCGAACCTTTACCCCCTTTAGGGCCAACCTTCGTCTACTCAAGATCATCCGACGAACCAACACCTTCCACCGGCCCAGAAATGCAAACCTTGCTCACAGTAGTTTTCGGTTTAGGGATACGATCAGGGTAGGGGTGGTATATGAGCCGAACAGCTCGAGCTCGGCTCGGGCTCGGCTCGAAAAAGCTCGAGCTCGGCTCGTTCAAATTCGTAAAACAAGCCGAGCTTGAACAACATTTTAGGCTCGAACCGAGCCCGAGCCGAGCTCGAGCCGAGCCCGAGCCGAGCCCAGAAGCTCGATATGAGAATTTACAGTATTACCCCTCCTAGGGTTATGAAGGGGCTGAATGAAGCGCTTCATTAAGTTCTTCAATCTTCAACAGTTCATGAGCCGCCTCTCCCTCTTCTCTTTCCTAATCCCTCTTCAGGCTTCATTCAGCAATTCACCCCTTCCTTCCATCAATGGCCACTCGTTCAATCCCCGCCAGCTCCGTTGAAGTACCGAACCCAATCTTCCTTGTCTCAGGGCGGCGCCGGCGAACTGCGACAGGGGCACCAGGTTTGTTTCTCCTAGATGTCTGCTATTCCTCCGTCGATGTTCGTGGCTCCTTGCTTCCTTCTTTTTCATCTTACTTGCTACTCTAGTCCTTTAGTTCGGGCGGCGCCGGCGAACTCGATCAGTAGCCATTACTCCCTCATCGGCTCTTCGTGGTTCCTCTCACTTTCTCCGTCTGTTAGTCGCTCGTGATTGATTTGAAATGTTGGTTGCTTGGAGCGGGATTAGATATATGTAGAAGTAGATCTTGAAATTTGTACAGGTTCATGTTTTTCATCTTGAAATCAATACTCAGTACCCATTGCCGTGGGATTAGAAATTTGCCATGTCAATGTTCATCTTCCTGTGTGAAATTTGTATAGCTAAATTAATTAATATGGTGATTAGAAATTTGTAGAAATTGAAATTGATGAACTTTGCTTGCTTCATCTTCCTGTGTAATTTGTTGTTTGCATCCAGACTTTTAGATACGAACCCGAGCCGAACGAGCTTGAACGAGCCCAATCGACGAGCTCAAACGAGCTCAGGCTTGTTCGTTCAGCTTGTTCGAGCTTAAACAAGCCGAGCTCGAGTTTCACCTTGGGCTCGCGAGCCGAGCTTGAGCATCAAAAAAAGCTCGAATAAATTTTGGGCTCGAGCTCGGCTCGGCTCGTTTGCCGTTCGAGCCAAGCTTGAACATGTCAAGCTCGGCTCGTTCGGCTCGAATACCACCCCTAGATCAGGGCAATCATCATAAACATGAGCAAACATGCCACAGAAGCCACAACCCTTAGGAAAATCCTCATAATACACCCTAAGAGGCATAGGATTAGCATCATCATCTGGGATGGCAACCTCCCCTACAATTTTCTCAAGAGCAACATTAAGGCAAAATCTAGTAAAATCCACTCTAATTTTCAGATAGGAGAGCTTATCAAAACGGATAAACGAACCCACTTTGTACCGGTTTAGGATAACAGTTAAGGCTTCCTTAGAAATGAACTCAGCAGGGAGTTTAGGAATTCTAGCCCAAAGATCAATATGAGTAATCCCAGTCGTGGTGGGATCAAAATCAGGGAACCACTTAAGGAGGACAAACAGTTGGCTATTGAAATGGTAAGGGCGCTCCTCCCAAACCTTTTTGAGATCAGATAGGTGAACAAACCTGGCTTCAAACCACCCAGAGGTCCCGTCAACAATCTCAACCGCACCTACACAGTGCCTCCACTCGCTACGAATTTTGAGCTTAACCTCATTAAGATCATAGAAACCCCCATAGATAGTACAGAAAAGAGTTTTTTTTATTAGCAAGAAGGACAAACTTACGCATCTCGACAAGCTTGTCGAAGAAATCAGCTTGCCCAGCCATTGCCGAATCCACCACAGGGGCCACAGTACCAGCATCCGACAAGACGGCCTTGCCCTTTTCCTCCGCCGAGAGCTTAGGAACCGGAGGGCGACTTCCCGATGCAGACACGAGAGCAACAGATGGAGCAGCAGGAGTAGGATCCGAGGGCATAGTAACATGAGATTGAGTCTCTTTCAGTGCATCCAAGAAGGATTTGGAAGCCATGACAGTAACCGAGAAGAGAAGATAGAGAATTTTCTGAATTTGGAATTTATAAGTGCAATCGGTAGAAATAAGGTAGGAAGTATAATCCCAAAAGTGTACTGGGTAGCAGTATTTATATTGGTGATGCTGGTGAGCAAAGGCCTTCCTTGAGGGGGAGGAGACAGAGGGCAGAGAATTTACAGAGATAAAGTAGACGAACTTCAGTGACAAGACCTGCGAACCACCACATGACCTAAACAGCCAGCCACGCCACCGCACGAACGGACGTATGCGTCCCGGGAACCCAGAGACCCTCCCACGCCTCATAAATGCGAAGCCAGCAGGTATGATTACCATCCAAGTGGATTGAAACCGCCCATCGACGAGCGAATCAGACGATGACACCTCTTTCCAACCGACCAGGTCATGGCCAAACCCATCAGAGATGGGCGAACAGAGGATGACGGGTGTGGCGAGAGCAATCACGGGCTAATGGATGACAAGGCCAGGCATAAGAGGGGTAACAGAGGGAGGGGACGGGGACGCCGCAGTAGCAGACACCGGCTTTGCAGGGCGGCGGCTGTGAAGTTCACAGGGGGGAGAAAAGGGGCGCGTGAAGGAGCGTACCATTGAAGATTTAGGGTTTTTTCCTTCTGTGCACCCTTTTAAAAACAGTATACTTTTTTTTTGATAAGGAAAGAATTCGAGATTAGATATACCTGAATCTCAAAGGCCGACAAGTCGGCAGACAGAAACCCGTCTAAATATACAATAAAACGGAAACAAAAAGCGGTGCAATACAGCAAGTGGAAACGCACCCTACAAGAAACAAGCCTAGGAAAACCTAAATCTAACACGAAGAAGACGTAGACTACGGACGAAAGCCAAGCACCGTTCTAAAACAGCACCATTGGCCGGCGATACCTCAGGGATCCCTGTGGGTAGTGAAGACGAACCTCCAAGAAGCTCCTTCCCGAACACGGAGTCGCCCCGTACACACTACCTCGATCCCAGCTAGACCCGACTCTGACTACCAGAACCCCAACATAGAAGAAGAACCCCAAGCCGCACCTCAGCAGAGACGCACACCACCCAAGCAAAGCAAACCGCGAAAGACCGATCAAAACGAACCGGCCGAGCCCAAACGGGATTTAATGTAAGCTATTTCGATTCCATCCCTTACGTTATAGCTAATTTTTATTACTGTATAATTTACCACGTCCATTTATTATAATAATTTAATTATATTTTTCCAATGAGTAGAAAGAGGACCCAAGAAAAACAATTCGGCCCAAAACCTACCCAAAGGACTCCTTAGGGCCCAAGGAAGCCCGAGACCTTGATTCCAAGGGCTGTCAAGCAGGGAACTGGAGAGCAATGCAAGACAAGCCGCCAGACCAAAGGTGGTCGGCGACACGATTGCACTACACCATGCCGGAGCCACCACAGCCCGGGCCGACCAGGCCGAGGCAAGCTGAGACCACCGCCGGCAAGACCACCAGACCGAAGCAGTCCGGAAATTAAGTCGAAAAGATCGATAAGAAATCCGAAACAAGCCTCGCCAAGTAGCCCAAGCCAACGAAGAGGAGACAGTGACCACCGAAAGGTCGCGCGACCCGCCGGCGGAGCACCACCGGCCAGCAATGACACGAGCGAGGCGGGGAAGACGATGGCGAAGATCAGACCGAGCCCAATCGAGGAAAAACGACAGAGATAAGAAATCAATTAAGTTAAGGAGGCACGCCAGAGAACGGTGATGAAGGTGCAGAGCACCACCAACGCAGACGACGGCTCGGAATCGGAGGACGGCGGTGAGCGGCACCGATCGCAACACCGACGCAACACATCCGAGGAGGAATTTGGGGCTGCGGGTTTGGAGCCGGATTAAGGCAGGAAGGGGAGAACGCCAACCCAGACGAAAGCGACCAGAGTCGGGATAAGGCGGCCGAAGGCGGATTGGGGCCGCCGAGGTTGGATTGGGCCGGTCGAAACCGGAGATTGTCTGAGAGACTGATGTTTAAGGGTTTGTGGGCTCTCAAAAGTGAGGGTTTCTGGGGCTCTCAAACGAGAGAGAGTTTTGGATCGGCCAAGGAAAACCAGAGTGGACCCGAGACCCAAGACCAGAAAATAGAGCGGATCCGCGGAGCGAGACCAGAGGGAGGACTTCCGGCCACAAAACGCCAGCCCCGGGGAGTACAACGCCATAACCAGGGGAAGGTAGGAGGCGGAGAGAGGGACCTCCAAAGAGGTGTTGATGGCCTCCGGAGGGGTGGTAGTAGGCATCCGAAGAGGTGTTGATGGCCTCCGAAGAGGTGGTAGTAAACCTCCGAAGAGGTGTTAAAGGCCTCCGAAGAGGTGGTAGTGGGCCTCCGAAGAGGTGTTGATGGCCTCCGAGGAGGTGATCGACGACGGACGTCGGTGTGTTATTCAGCCCTGGTTGGGTTTTTTTTTTTTTTTTTTTGTAAAAAAAGTTGTTCCATTGTATGCAGACTTTTGCCCATTCCCAATGCCCCCGTTTAACTGCAGACTCATGCATGCATAGGCGCGTAGCTACTTCACCAATTTTTTAATTCTTGATCCATCAGCAATTTTTGAGGACCCATTTCAGGTTTCTCATTTCATTTCATTTGAAAGCCTTCACTTTCCCATTTCATAAGGCCCGACATGTGTTTTTTTTACCAATTTTTTTAAAAAAATTAAATTAATTGAGGCCACCGTCACAAGTCACGGTCACCTTTTTTTCCAATTTTTTTTAAAATTAAATTAAATTTTATTTACAAAACTTTTTTGTATTTTTTTAGGCCACTGTAGACATTGACGGTGGCTTGAAACAGTTCACACACCGGATCATATCCACTGTTGTACGTTGCAGTGACCAGTGAGATACGTCATTAAAGCCATCGTCAATGTCTATGGTGATTAGCGATGGATATAGTAAAAATTAGCGATGAAGATATTCACGTCGGTTTTAAATTTATACAAAAATGACAATGAAGATTCATGTTAGGATATGCTGAATGAAGAGGAATTTGATGTGAACGTAAGAAGGTTTTTAGTAAGGATGAGCTTTTTTAATTGGACTAAATAAGAATTTAACATATATACACGGATTATATTATAGGTTGTTTGTACACTCTTAACCTATGTGTAAGGCAAAGATATCTTACCCACGCATTAATAACATAGCTCTTAGGGTGAGAAAAGTGAGAAGTGATTGAATATAGAATATTTTCATTGTGCTTGTCTTCGATGTAGAAGAGAGATATGTGGTAGAGGGCGATCGATGAAGAGCTCGTATGAAGTGATTAGATAAGATATTGTTGTTTTGAGATTCATTGAGGCCATGACATGGGATGAGATACAGTGGAGGAGTGTTATTTATTTGGAGAAAGGCTAGTCAGATGCGTCATAAGACATGTCTTGGACATATCCTTTACTTTTCGTTATATCTCGCTACTCATACTCCCTTACCTCTCATATGCAATGTTTTGTTAAGCTTTTTTCAAGTCATTTTTTCTACCACTTGTCCTTAGGTTTTGTGTATGTTTTGTCTATATTGTTTATTTGTTATTGTATTAATATCATTAAACTTTATATATATTTATATATATATATATAGGGAGTGGTTCCCTTGTGCACACCCCTTATGATATACTTTGTGCACAAATATGAACCCTTGATCTTATTGGAATAGATGGATAGGATTAAGAGTTTTTTTTTAATTTATTTTTGCTGGAAATATGGTGGGCCACATGAGTAAACGTCTTACTCTCCTGATGCGCGAGTGTATTCCAACAAAGTGAGTGGAGCCCGCATGAGTAAACCAATACCAATTCATTTTTTATATATATAAAAAGGTTAGTGGAATATATCTACCAAATTGAGCCTTTTTGCATATAAAATCGTTGTTTTTTACATATTAGTGGAGATTCACCCTATCATCCATCTTGTCACGTTTTTTATTCCGTTCGATTTAAAATTTTGACAATTTTATCGAATAATGTTTCACATTCTACCTAATAATAGTATATTATTTTTTTCATCCAGTCCAGATCAAAATTTACCAATTCTACTAAATAATTTGTCACATCCTACCGAATAATGTTTTTTTTTTGTTAATCAATTTCAGATAAAAGAAACCTAAAATACATAAACAATAGTCATGATTTATACGAATAATGTTTCTTATTTTAACGAATAATGTTTCTTATTTCAACGAATAATGTTTTACATTCGACCGAATAATGTTTAGTTGTTTAATTGTACTCGTGCGATGAATGTTTTTTAGGTTATTCGTCAAATCGAAGACTCCATATATTGACGAATACGGAATATTTCACCGAATAATTGATCAACTCACTACCACTGGTAACCAAAAATTGACACATACATCTGAATAATAGACGAATGAATAATTAAATTATACATCTCAAAAACCTTACACTAAATAATGTGAAAATTGTATTAATTCGACACTAAATTCTATAAAACCTTACACTAAATTCGACACATACGTCTGAATATTTTTTCATTTTTCTCCTAATAATGTGAAAATTATATTAATTAAGCAACAAATTTCAAACCCCCCTTCACATTATCCGCATCCTTCCTCCAAATCCAAAAAAAAAAAAAAGATTATCAACGAACCTTCTTGGCAACCTCCTCCCTGGCTCAAATGCACCGGTACTGCCCAGGTCGTCTGCCTTGTCGCAAATACTCTACCGATCGATACCGCCCAGGCCATCGTTTACACCACGCCGACCTCCTCGCCTCCTGGGCCACCTTCCTTCTTTTCGCCGAGGCCATTGGATGAGCCGAATCCGAGCCCCACATCCGACGCTGGCGATGTCTTCGCCTCCCACAGACTCTCGGCGGCCATTGGGACAACCACTGCAAGACCCTAGCCAACTCCGACAACAAGCCAAATGGCTCCTCCTCCGCCACCATCTCACCCGCAACCGCCACCGTCTTAACTGCACAATCAGTGAACCTATCGAGCCCCTCCCAGTTTGTTCAAAGTCGCAGCAGATGCAGCCCCAATTTGTTCGAAATCGCCTTCGGTCCGCCCAAATCGCCTTCACCTTCACCTTCGCCTCGCTAGGGCTGACCTCCGCGGTTCCGCCTCGCCAACTGATCGCCCGAGGTCTTCTATGATGAAGATGAAGAGGATGGGATCGACGTTTGAACACGCGCTATCTTGTGGGAAGAGGTTTTTTTTTTAATGGATCTCACATTTTTTTAAATTAAAAAAATTAAAAACACCTAATTAATCTAAGCCATTCATCTATTCTCATTTAACGATCCAGATTTGTGCACAAGCTACACCATAAGCCTTGTGCACAATGTACCTATTCTCTCTCTCTCTCTCTCTCTAATATATATATACACACACATATATACACATACATATACATATATACACACATATATATACATAAATAAAATATATTTCGTCTTTCAAATAGAATAATGACTATTGGGCTACATATATTTAATGGATCAAACATTTAGGTTGCTACCTTCAAGCACGGATGTAGGGGCAGACTGGGGTCTGCTCCAACCCACCGCATTTAAAAAAAAAACTAAAAAAATATGTAAAGATGTACGAAAAAAATTATGCATTTGTTTATTAGAATAATTCCAGGGTTGGAGTAAGAAAAAATTTCAGGGGAAACTCCACTTGTTGTCATATTTTTTTTTGAATATGAGATACAAATTTTTGTAAATAATTTATTAGAAAAAAAAACATTAAATGTGTGATTTAAAGAGTTATTTTAATTTGAAAATGCTAATAGATTTTTTTTTTGTAAAGAATATATTAGAAAAATGGTCTCTCTATAAGAACCAATTCGAAAAAGATTTCCTAAAAAAAAATAAGTGTACCCTAAGAATCTAATTTAAAATTTGGTTAAAACAATTAAATTAAGGAAATGTTTTTTTTTATTTTTTCTAAAACGAGAACCTTATCCTATGCCCCAAGGGCATATGATAGAAAAATCGTTAGAAAAAACATTAAATGTGTGATTTAAAGAGGTATCTTAAGTTTAAAATGCTAAGAGAATTTTTTATTATTGAAAATAAAGCTGTTATGATTTAAATCAAAGACCGCACTGATGATGCACCAAAAAAAAAAACTCACAATATCATAAGTAAATAAGAATACATAATCATAAACAAGGTTCCGCGCTATACAAATAGAACCTTATAAACATGAAAAATGAACAAGTGCGAGTCAAGATAGAGACTCAAGACGTCCACGGACGATAAACCATCTGCGGCTCCCACACGCATGATGGTACACATGGCACCCATGCCACCATTGCACGTGTCATAAAGCATGTGAAATGTGGCGACGCATGGGTTGCATGTAGGAGTACTTGCACTATAAATAATAGAGGTGGAAGCCTCATTAACAGGGGTCGGTTCTCATTTATTCCTAGTACATAGGACGGGAATATAGGGCTCTACGAGCCTATCTGAGCGGGTCCGTCTCGACTCAGCAGGGGGCCGACAATTGATGATGTCCGAGGGAGGACAATGGACCACACTAGCCCCAGGCTCGGACCGGCAGTAATGTTGCGCGGGTGACAAGGCCACTACGCACC
Organism: Persicaria tinctoria; assembly: GCA_037127255.1. Classification (NCBI taxonomy): domain Eukaryota; kingdom Viridiplantae; phylum Streptophyta; class Magnoliopsida; order Caryophyllales; family Polygonaceae; genus Persicaria; species Persicaria tinctoria. The sequence goes on from JBANSL010000015.1 coordinate 14,824,827, forward strand.
TCAGGTAAGCCCCGATCAACAGTGGTTCATTCAATCCCGGAGCCCAATTGTGGAACTTGCAACTTACCGTAACTTCCGAAATCCAACGACACGATTGATCCTACTTTATTGAATTGAAAACTAATTGCAAAAATAGAAATACTACCTAACTATCTTGGGTTGCCTCCAAAGAAGCGCCTTTGTTTCACGTCTTTGGCTCGATGTGATGCATTTCTTGATCAAGTTATTCCACCAAGATCCCCACACTTGTCCTTTTTAAGACAAAAGGTGGAACTTTAGGAACTTCTCCAACATATCCTTCAACAGAATCGATTGATTCTTTCTTGAAACGAGTTACTCTTGGAGGTTGTCCTGCAATTGCAAAAACCTCGACATTGTTAGGAATCAATTTCTCATAGGGAATAGCAATAAAATCATTTGAATTAGACACATTGTCATGTGACCTAAACAAATTCTCAATTTTCTTCTCAATGTCATCTTTCCCTAATCCAATTTCATTTTTGTTAGAAAACTGAAGATTCATAGATTTAATTTCAACAGAAGCATCTAACAAACCATTTGATTCATTCCGGTGATTACTTTCATTAGAGTCAAGAACATCTACGGAATCATTGGCGGAAGAAACAATAGGCTCAAATATAGAAAACTCAATCTTTCTTCCATCAAACTCCATAGTTAGTGAACCTTTAAAGCAATCAATCTTAGTCTTAGCCGTTCGCAAGAATGGCCTTCCTAAGATAATCGGGGTTTCAGGCGTACCTTGTTCCATGTCTAGAATGAAGAAATCAGCCGGAAATATCAAATCATTCACCTTAACCAAAACATCTTCAACAACTTCTCTAGGCTTAATATTAGAACGATCAGCGAGTTACACCAGTTTCAGACAATGAATTAAGACCCAAAAACATGTACAAGTTATAAGACATAACATTAATTGAAGCACCTAGGTCTAACATAGCTTTGGTGAAGCTAACATTACCTATTGTATATGAGATAGTAAACATACCTGGATCTCCGCACTTTCAGGCAATCGTTTCTGAAGCAAAGCAGAAACATTCTCACTTAAACTTACCTTTTCTTTCTTCTGCATCTTTTGCTTGCGTATCATCGTGCATAGTTTTTTCAAGAATTTCGGATAGCGAGGCAAAGTTTTAATCAAATTGAAAAGTGTAATATTTACCTCACAATGAGCAAAGATGTCATAAAGAATTTTTTCATCTTCCCACTTACGATCAAATCTTAAGGCATGAGGAAAGGGCGGTGCAGGTCTTGAAACCTCAGAAGACCACTCTTTAGAAGAATTCTTTAGGGATGGAACAACGTTAGAAGTCGGATCCGTCACTGGAGGAGGCGGCAGACGTCGTGGTGAGGGGCGGTGGGCGCCGTCTATGCAGTGTGTCTCCAATTCCGTCTCTTCCTTCTTATTTCCCAAATCAACTTCTTCTTTAGGCCTCTCTTCAACATTCCTAGTGGGAACATTCACTTATTTACCTCCTCTAAGGATCATGGCTCTAACATTCTCCTTCAGATTCACTACCACCTGCGATGGTAACTTTCCCGAATCTTTCACTTTCAATTCACCAATCTTCTTAGCCATCTGACTCAGCAACTTTTCTTGAACACTCATCTTGTCCAATAGCAACCTCAATGTCTCATCTCGATCTTCTTGTTGAGTGTTTCTGGGACGATCATCGAATTGTCCTCTCTGAAAAGGAACTTGTTGCTGCTGGCCTCTATCATTGAATCCACTTTGGTAGTTTGAATTATAGCCCTGATTGTAATTGTTACCAAAGTTGCGGCGAGGTCCATAATCCATAGCATTCACTTCAGCGGTGTCCTCCTGAATCAGGGGACACTTATCATTCGGATGAGTTGGATCTCCACAAACACCACAAGGTCTAGGTTGATGGGGTTGATTCATTTGCATAGCCATCTTGTTCACGATCTCCATAAGCCTATCGATATCATCCTTGTGTCCATCTCTCGAACTATCCAACTTATGAACTCCTCTTACTCCTTGGTGTCTCCCATATTGTTGCGATGCGTTAGCCAACCCTTCGAAAATCTGCATTGCTTCCCGAGGTGTTTTATCCAAAATATCTCCTCCGCTAGTAGCATTGATGAAACTCCTATCGGTTTCAAGCAAGCCTTCATAAAGATACAGCACTAGATTATCCTCGGGTATACCATGTTGCAGACAACTACCCTTAAGCTTCTTGAACCGCTCAACATACTCATAAAGACTCTCCGTAGGTGATTGCTCAATACGGGACAACTGCTTCTTAAGTTTGTTAAGGCGAGTCGCAGGAAAGTTTTTTGTAGGAAAGCTTTCTTCAATTGTACCCAAGCAGTAATGCTTTCTGGGGGTAGGTAATAAAGCCAATCACTTGCAGAATCCTTCAAAGTAAAAGAGAACACTCTCAACATCAATTGGTCATCGTTCAGCCTTGGGGTCTCAGTCTATCACACATGCTCACAAAGGTAGCAAGGTGCTTGTTTGGCTCCTCCCCGGGCAATCCATGAAAGTAAGGCAAAATAGAAGACCAATTCGACTTATACTCAAATCTTGAACCCTCAGGGAGATCAGGAAGACTAATTGCAAGTGGTTGATCGCTCAAATTAGGTTCCTTTAGGTTTCTCAGGTTCCTTCTTGGCGGATCAACAACAACGTCTTCTGCCATTTCCTCGTCTGTCTCAAACACAAGCTTCTTCTTCAACCTAAGAGATCTTTCAACCTCAGGATCAAAAGACAAAGGAAATGAATTAGAAGATCTAGTTTGAACCATACAAGGACACAAAAGACTCAAAGTAAAGAGTACTTGAAAGAGATAAAGAAAAGCAAACTTCTTTCTTCTCCCCGGCAACGGCGCCAAGAACTTTGCGGGACGAACCTCGTTGGCACTTTCGCCCTTTGCCAAATAGTAATAATATCCAAACTTAAACACAAAACAAAATAGATTAGGCAATCAATCACTTGATAAACCAAGTAACTACTAGTATAGCGATGAAGTCCGGTGTCGAACCCACAGGGAGAAGCGATTTCCTATTCAATAACTCTAAGCAAAGACTCTTATAGCAAAGCAATGATTTGTAATAAGTAGCAAAGATGTAAAAGTAACCAGATTTATGATCGCAAAGTAAATTGATATCAAAGTAGAAAGAACATTTCACCTGCAATTCTCTGACAATGGTTGGAATTCATGGTCATTGGATTGATCTATTAATTATTCATATTCCTAGGTCTACTTGACTAAAGTTGAGAGATCCGCAGAGATTCACTCATATTATTCAATATCACTAAAGAATAGCATTAAGGACTCAAGTAATCAAGACCAATTGGCACATTGACTCAACTCAATTAAGACTAATTGGCACATACCGAACTCAGACTTAATCGAATCTACACAACATAGATCAATTGAAATCATCCACTATAAAGACAAAGAGACATCATTATCATCAATACCTTTGTTTTCTATCGAGAAAACAACAACGAATTCATAGCTAAGACGCCATTCCTAACATGTTGATCAGGCATAGAAAGGAGCACAAATATAAATTAAGCACAAGATGATAACTAAGAACATGAATAATCAAATAGAATCAAATCCTTACAATCCAAACAACTATGTCTTCGAATCACAGACGAAACTATGAGTTTAGCAACTCATAGGCCAATTCTCTCTAATTGTGTTCATAGTCTCACAATAACTCTATCAACGACCACACCATGAAAAGAACTGAAAAACAACTAATAAAGCCTCTCTAAAGTCGGAAAAACCCTAGTAGGAAATAAAATAGAGTAATATAAAATAATGTCTTCGCACCCAAAACCGCGTATCCGGAAAACTGGGCCACGGCGGGCGTCGTGCAAAGGGCGGCGGGCGTCGTGCAAAGGGCGGCGGGCGTTGCCTATGTAGTGTCCGTCGTTCCTCAATTGTCTTCAATAATTCCAATGTCGTGCTTCCTTGCTCCTCTCTAGCTCCTCCTTAGCCTTCATATGCTCCAAAACATGCTTCTTAAGCTCTTCCCAAACTCTATCCAATGTCGGAATGTAATTCTGTAGAATAAACACTAAAAACGCATAGATTCCGAACTTGAATACTTCATAAGCAATATACAGAACTAGACTCAAAACATAGCAAAACAACTACATAATAGCAATAAGAAATACATATAATGCCTATATGAAATATGCATTATTACCCGCACACAAACAACAGTTACAACCTTGCTCCGACGCCGCCGCCCTCTGCGGGATCTCTAGGGTCCTTCCTTGGGTTCTGGCGGTGTTGGAGTGGTGTTCTCCGTCGATCTCCATGGTCCCCAATCCCCAACAATATCCAGTCGGGAAGCCCCCGACGCCGCCCTGGCTTCTTCCGATGTGAAGCCCTCGGCGTCGCACCTCCTCCTCCTGCTCCTCACCCCCGTCTCCATGTCATTCGCCGCCCCTATAAACTAAGGCTTGGTTGTCGGCTCCTCACCTTCGTCTCTATCTCACCCGTCCCTTTTGTGGCGACGACTCCTCCTTCTCCGACCAGCGCCTCCTTGGCTCCACCTACTACAGTGGAAGGTGCTTCATGTTCTCCCTGCTGAGCCTTCCATACATCAGCCATCTCTCCCTCTACTCTCCAACTGCTCCAATTCCTTTCCTATTGTGTTTGTTTAGCTCTAATTCAAACAAAACCTTCTCTAACCCCTAACCATGTATGTTCAGAGAAAATCCCCAAAATTCCATGTTCCCCCAAATCAATTTTCATACCCATGCCTGCAGAAAATACTCTCCAAAATCCCAATTTCAATTTCTTTTTACATGTGGTTTTTTTCAACTTCATGCAAAAAGAGCTTTGAATCACAGTGAAATTTTTGAACCCTCTCACAAAACTTTACCCTATAACCAAAATTTTATCACAAAACTCTATCCTATACCCTTGGATCACCCCCTTTGTAGGTAGTTGTTGGTTCTCGAGTGTAATATTTGGTTTTACACCTCTAACCCACAAGATCATATAGGCTCTAGCCGTCACCGCATCCACTGCAGCCGGAGCAAGAACTGCATCAACTTGCATACAGTTCGTCTAAGCCATTGGATCAGATTTCAATTAGAGTTCAAATTTGTTAGAAGTTTATTTATAAATTTATGGAATTGTAATCTTAGATCTTTTTTTTTCTTTTGATTGGTGACCCTCTGCTTAAGGTCTTTCAAGCCATCTTTTGATGGGTTCAAGATCGCTTTGTCGATCTAATTCTTGCCTACTGTCAAACAAAAAAAAAACCAAAGAACTTCGAAACAAGAGGTTATATTACTAAATTCGATAATTATATAAGAAATTATACAAGTTTAAAGTTTGTATATCTTGTTACACGTTATTGCATGCTAACAGAACAACAAGTTGCATATTAGCTTTGTAGATTTCAAACGATATATTTTTAGACGAAAAAAATATTGTTATTGATTAAAACGACATCGTTTTTTCGTTTAAAGAGAAAAAAAAATGTAAAACAACTACTGACACAATTTTAAATTAAAACACCGTCGTTTTGAACAAAAAAAACATTGTGTTTTGTACTAAAAAAAACTTTGTTTAAACTAAAATATCATCGTTTAACCTAAAATATCATAGTTTTGGTTCGTTAAACGTACTATATATAAAAAAAAATCTAACAAAGAGTGAATCAACAACTTGTATAAAACTTCGCCCCCCCCCCCTTCGATAAATTTTTGACTCCGTCCCTGCCCACAGGGGCTCCTGATGTACCGTTGGACAGCGGTGTCGCTGCTTGGTGGCGCTTGGCTTCGGTTCATAGTCTATGTTGTCCCAAATGTGTTAGGATTAGGTTTGCTAGGTCGCTCAGAATTGTTTTGCTTATCACTGCCTGATTTGCACCTTTTGTTATTTTCATCGTATGTTTTAACGGTTCGCCGTCTGTCGACTTTGTCGGCCTCTCGAGGTACCAGGTCTGTCTAGCCCTCGAATTCTTACCTTATAAAAAAAAAAAGAAGAAGAAGAGAAAATTCATATATATAAAGCCGAGGTACTGTTATATTATGTAGATCGATAAAGTTAAAAAACAATAATGTCATTTTCTCTATATTGTTCAACTAAGGGTACTATATATATTTGAAAATTCAAATGACGCTTTGTTATATATGAAAGTTAAATATTAAGGCCGTGTTTGGCGGTAGATTAATTTTATGGAGATTAATGGGCTTTTTGTAGATGTGAGTAGATGGAGGTAGATGGATATTATTTTTGTAGATTAATGAGATTGTGTGGATTGAGATTATTTATGACGGAAATCTCCGAAAGGTGTTTGGTGGGTATAAGATTGTGGTGTATTTCAAAGGTTAAAAATTACCACTCTACCCCTAAAATTATTAATCCCCTACCCTCCTCCTGCCCCCTCGTGACACCGTCTTCCTCCTCATTGCTCCTCCAACGCCGCCGGCTGCAGTCACCCCGACTTCACCTCGCCAGAATCGGCTTCGTCAGGAATGGCGGTGGCCCAATCTCGTGCAGCTTGTCAATCGGCCTGGGTAGCTCCGATTTCGACGATGACCCATATCCCAAATTCCAATGTTCCTTCCGCCCAAATTAGGGCTGCCGCCGTGCGAATTGGATCCAGATTTGGGTTGTTTTGAGCGTGAGGCCTTGAATGGCGACCTTTGGAATCAAGATCGGATGCGAGGGCGGTTTCTGGCAAGTAGATGTGAGCGTGAGACGTTGAAGGGCGGTTTCTGGCGAGATTTGGAAGGCTGCTGAAGGAGGGCACAGTACTGTTCTTCATCGGCGACGGCGACGGCGAAATTTGGAAGGCTGCTGAAGGAGGGCACGAGCGTGAGACCTTGAAGGGCGGTTTCTAGCGAGATCTGACGACTGACGGTGGGGCAATGTTCTTCACCACGAGGCGAAGGCTGCTGGAGGAGGGCACAGTACAGTCCTTCATCGGATTTGCCGCAAGAGCTTCAGGGGCAAGAATATAATCTGCCCTTCACAGTCTCCTCATAATCTACACAATCTTGGGGAGGCAAGATTCCAAAATCCATCAAAAATGATCTTCCATAATCTGCGTAATCTCCATCTCCCTTTATTCATGATCTACCGCCGAACACCATCACCTCAGATTATTTTTTTTCCCACAATCTCCTTAATCTACCAGAAGCTACCACAATCCGCAGCCGAACACGCGCTAACTCACTCTTTCTCTTTTTATTGTCAGTTGATTTTATTATGAAATTTCACTAGGGTTTATATCGAACTTCTATAGTGCATTCACTTTCATTTGTTGTTTACTATTACTAATTAAATATAAAATTATATATAAATTTTTTTTATATTCATATAAATTTTTATCAGTTTTAATTTTTTTTTACATATGTAAATATTAAAGAATAAATAAAAATGAACGGACATATGTTAAAAAGCATAATTGAGAACAGTGGCGGCCGCAGGATTTGCTAAGGGGGGGTGGAATTTTTGACTGGGAATTTTTTTTCTTCCTCGGTATATATAATAAATTTTTTTTAAAAAAATATATTGAAAATAAACCATAAATTATGGTATATATATATATATATATGATATTTTATTACAAAAATTCATACAATAATTTAATAATATATATGTGTGTGTAGCGGGATTAAGATTTTTTTTTAAATATTGAAAGAAAATTATAAAATTTTTAAAGAGTTTGTCATTGGTAAATGAAAAAAAAATGATAAGATTGAAAAGTATGACAAAAAAAACTCATAAATTGTGGTTTTAATATGACATAGATAGTAAAAAAAAATTATTCACAAAAAAAAAAGATAGTAAAAAAAATTCATAGAAGTAAAAATTAGAAATATATGGGTAACACAATGAATAATCTTATGAAAATATTAAAAGAAAAATATAACCAAGAATGAAAAATTAGAAGAATTATTTAAAATATATTGGTAACATAATGAATAATCTTCTGAAAATATTAAAAGAAAAATATAACCAAAAACCAAAAAAGGTAAGGAATAAAAAAAGTAGTGCATAAAGATAAGTAATAAGATTTGAACCCATAACTAGGGGTGGGCGCGGGACGGGACGGGACCGGGACGGGATTCACTACTGTTTTTTTCAATTCCGCACGGGCCTTGTCCCTCACGGGACTGGACGGGACGGGCCTTGTCCCTCAAATAAAAAAACATTATAAAAAAATCTAAAATTCTTATACATTTTACGATTTTTAAAGACGTAACACATATAAATTTATAGTATTTTTTATATTTTATAATTTTCTTTATATATACACAGGACACATTATATATATAATTACACACATTATATATATACTGTATAGAATATAGTTATGTTATTTATCCTAATCAAATTGCTAATTACTTAAAAGTATACACTTTGTATTACAGTGTGTCGTGTGTGTATTTGTATATATATTACGTAGTACTATTACGGTATTATTTACGTAGTACTAAATTACAGTGTGTATATTTGTACACTCTGTACATATGTAATCAAATATATATATATACTATACTGTCTATATTATATATAACATAATATACTGTATGTATATATATTATATATAACATATAATATACTTTATAAAATAATATATTTTATCTATAGTATTACAATATATATATATATATATATATATATATATATATATATATATATATATATATATATATATATATATATATATATATATATATATATATATATATATATATATATATATATGCGGGACGGGACGAGATTTGCGGGATTGAGACGGGTCGTCCCGCGTCCCGTCCCGCATAATTTTTGCGTGACGGGACCGGGACGGGATTTACTATTTTTTTTCGAAATCTCACCGGGATCGGGACGGGCCCGGGACGGAACCGGGATTTGCGGAATTTGTGCCCACCCCTACCCATAACCTCTTACTTCCCTTATACTTACTTCCCTCCTTTTACCAACTAAACTAGACAACCTATGTGTTTTATTTCACATTTTTTTAAATTTTTTTTAAAAAAATACTACGAAACTCTGTCGTCGAAGAGTGCGGTCGCCCCCCGGTGGCCGCCCCTGATCGAGAAAGATCATACCAAATAATATCGATCCTAAAATAATTGAATTCATCAGGAAAATCATTCATAATTAAAATTTTTAACCTATATATATAGGTTAGAAAGATCGATATAAATATACTAAGCTTCAAATATGGAAAAGTCATATTATATTTTTGGACTAGCATAAGATCGCCCTATTGAAAAGTCATAGTACATGCGGTAGCTAGCCAATCTTTCATTTTGACTGTATATGATACTATACTAGTGTAAGTCTCGTCCAGTGTACGGAGAATACATTAATACATATAATATTATAAATAATTTAGATAGATTTCAATAAATAAAAAATAATAATCTAAATATAAATAATGTTTCCACTATAAAATAATATAGATATAAATAAAATTAGTTCGATGTATTATAAAAAGTTATTTAGATTATCTCAAAATATAAATAAAATTCACATTTATATGGTAAATTTAGATTATGACTTATATAACTTTCTATAAACTATGATAACATATTATTTTATTAATTTTTTCCCTAAAATTCACCACAATCCGCCACATTTATATGGTAAATTTAGATTATGACTTGTATAACTTTCTATAAACTATGATAACATATTATTTTATTAATTTTTTCCCCTATAATTAACCACAACCCGCCACGTAGGATTTCCCCCCAATAATCAACCACAACGCGCTACATAGGACGTTATGCTTCGATTTTAGTATATGTATATGTATATATATATATAGAAGATATAGATATATACATCAGGCATGTATTTAGTCAAGTTTTTTACCCAAAAAAATAAATAAATTCACTTAGTCAAGTTCAGCATGCGATGGTGTACGTCCAATATTGTATATAGTAACTAGTAATTAGTTCTTAATTTCTTACTGTATTTTATAACTATACTACAATTTGAGCTCATCAAGGACTATTAATTCATTCGTGGATCAATGGCGTTTTCGATATTTTAATTCCTATTTTACTTATTTTTCACTTTGAATGGATAGATGAATTGATGAACAATTTCATGGTTCCTTCCTTCCATCTTTTTTTTCCACAAAAAAAAATGATTAATTGAATACTCACTAGTAGTTAAAATTGATAAGATATCTAGCTAGAATTTCTTCAAAGGGGGTACAGTTTGAATTTGTTATACTCTAACACGTAATATGATCGATGTAATTAACCAGATGTTTGAGACAAAATAGACCAAGCCATCACTAGTCGACCATTACAAGCTTAACTTTGATGGAACGCTCTTTTTCTCTAGCAGGAACTCATTCGGCTTCATTATAAGAGACCATTTAGAAAAACTTGTCTGTTTGAGTGCGGGTCCGGCACCTCTCAACTCCTTTATCGGTGCCCCAAATCAATTAATGCGGCATCAGCCTTACCAACCTCATTATAGAAGGTGACAATCTCACCATCGATCATTAACTGTCTCAAGGGCATTTGGACCCCCCCTGGAGATTCTGAAATGATCGCCTCTGCCGTTCTATTCTCCTTGGGATTTTTTCGTTCCATTCAGATTCGTCACGTCTACAGAGAAGCCAATCGACCTGCTGATCGCCTTTCGCACCTCGACTTCGTCTTCTCTGGCCATTCTCCCCCTGACGACGCTGTGCTTATTGACTTCATCCGCTTGGATGCTCCTGGCTTGGGAGGTCCTCTTCATTTGGTCAAATTATTTTCAGTTAAAAAAAAAAACCAGATGTAAAAACTCTAATAAAATTGTGTAACTTCTTAAACTGACTAGCTAGAATAATATTTAAACCATTCTAGTTAATTATTAGAATATTTTTTTTTGATGAGGAAAGAATTCAGATAGCAAACGCTATCCGATAGCATCCCGCAAGATGAGGTCCTGGAGACCTAGATTAGTTTGGATGTCGCTAGATCGAAGAACGACAAAGGTGTGCAACTTTATCAACCGCTCTGTTACCCAATCTGTGGACGTGCCAGAAAGAAACATTTGCCACATGCGACAACAATTTCCTAATGTCTGTTGTGAGAAGTTTGATTTCCTATGGGCAAGCGCCCTATTGGTTGAGATGTCGAATAATTATTTGTGAGTCCCCTTTAATCTGGATACGCTGGAGGTCAGGCTCGACTAGCTTAATAGCACCCAGCTGCAAGGCAATCGCCTCAGCCTGAAGCGGAGTTTGTTTTCCCAATGATTTAATTATTAGAATATGAATGACTTAAAGGATTAATGTGCATTTAATTTTTAAATATTTATAACTTTTTACTTGAATATAAGACTATGATGTATATCGGAATGAAATCATTGAGAAGAACATATACAAGTGATTCGTTGGAGGAAAGGAAGGGAACATGTTCTCTCTTGCCCCTCTTAGGTGTGCTTATAAATACATAATAGTTGAACGGATGAATTAAGTGTATAAAATATATATTATGGGTCCATTTGCATGAGCATTAATTATATATAACTTATAATGCATAATATTGTATTACTACGTATAATATATACAATTATATAATACAATATTGTGCATTATAAATCAGTAAAGACCATCCAAAACAAACCCTATATCATGTTAACAAATTTGGGTTATTGAATTTAATTTAAAAGATAACCAGATGAGATTAAAAGTAACTTTTGATTATTCAGTGGTACTAAGTGATTATTCATTGGAATGAAAGTATTCGTTAGAATAAGTACAAATAATTATGTTGCAACAGATGAATATAATTTTCCCATGAAAAAACTATTAACATATATATGTTAATAGTTTTTTCATGGGAAAATTATATTCATCTGTTGCAACATGATTATTTGTACTTATTCTTATGAGTTATGTACGAATAATCATGTTGCTACAAATGATGAATAGTTTTTCTCGTCAAAACTTCTTGTAAATCACAAACGTTAATCTTTTTAATCGATCTAATAATACATCATATTTGTCCACGGTTCACAGTGTAAGAGGATAACCAAGAGGATATGGAACACTATTAACCTGACGTACAACAACTCTTTGGCTCTTTGTGTTCAATCTCTACAAGTCATCTTAAAGTCAAATTAATAAGCTATTTTACTCAAAAAAAAAAAAAAAAATTAATAAGCTATCTAAATCAATAGAATACTATGTAATGTACTGTACTAGCCTAGATTATCGGGTATTAAATCCCCTATAAATACTCGATACTAAGAGAAACATATATCCTTCCATCCAAATCCAACTCCATCACTTCAGCCAAGTATCTATACAAATGGCGGTAGCTCTTAGCAACCCTCTCGTTACCCTTCGTCCAGACGCCCCAAATTTTGCACCAAGCCCATGGGGCGACCAATTCCTCAATTACAAACCTGATATTAAGGTATATATAGGCCTCCATCAATTAAGTACATGCGTAATTATAGTTTATATATATTGTTTATTGACCAAAATACCAAATTGGTATTTAAAACTGACAATGTTAGATATTTGGGTATTTAAAAAGACACTGGTGTCAAATTGGTATTTAAAACTGCACCGATTGATAAATTGATATTTTTTCTGGTCGGAATTTCGGTTTTCATGCGCGTGACTCCTACGCGTATACTGAACCTTTTTTGTTTAGCTTGGACTGGTTTCTTTCTTCTAATAAATGATCTGAATCCATATTGAATTGTTTTTTTTTTAAATATTGAATCAATTTTTGTTTGTATAATATTATAAAAATAATTATAATTTTTTTATAATAAATCGGTCTAAAATAATTAAACAAAAAAGGCTCAGTATACGCACAGGAGTAGACAGAAGCTTAATTTATACATCTTGAAGAGCTACTCCTCGCATTGCCAATTGGTTTTGAGATGGAACCTCGTTGGGTTTATGTGTTGTTCGAGTCTCCCGTATGTGGGCCCGCACACACGACCTCCCTCCAGCTTGTCTTGATCCCACCGGGCCCAACCGGCTTTAACATGGTATCAGAGCCGGGTTCGGCTAGTTGCGGTCTAGGCTTCGGATTAGTGGGGTTGTTGGCCTTGTTGACATGTCGCGGGCACTGGTTCCCATTTAAGCGCATGTGGCAAGTGCAACTTATTGGCTAAAAATACCGTTGCACTTGAGGGGGCGTGTTGGAATGTGGTTGTCCCACATCAGTTATATAGAGAATACTTGACCAACATATAAGGTTGAAAGGCTACTCCTCTCATTGCCAATTGGTTTTGAGATGGAACCCTGTTGGGTTTATATGGTGTTCGTGTCTCCCATATGTGTGCCCGCACACACGACCTCCCTCCAGCTTATCTTAGCCGCACACACGACCTAAACAAGCCGAGTATGAGCACATTTTAAAGATCGGTCCAAAGCTTGACTCGCTCGAATATTTCGAATTTTATGGAATTTCTAAAATTTTCTTTTAAGTTACTGTATAATGAGCCATTAAAATTGCTGGAAGCTCAAAACAAAAAGCTCGGTTCGAGCTCATTCACTTCCTAAACAAGCCGAGTATGAGCACATTTTTAAGCTCAAGTCAAAATTTGGGCTCGAGCTCGTTCATAACAAGCCATACTCGGCTCATTCGACTCAAATAACAGTACTAAATCAATGCTATTTTGGATGATTTTAGGGTCGATTCACCCCTCGTTTGATTCCTTTGTAGCACTTTCCTTTTCAATAAAAGTGTTGGAGAGCATTGTCGATCTCTCTTTTTCAAAAAAAATGTTATCCGATTAAAAACATTGTAAAATATACACTTTCATTTTTTTTTTAAATCACACAAAATATCATTTTTAATTTCTCAGGCTAAAATAGATGGCTGAATTTTAAATATATTATGTGTAGGTGATTCAAGGACATGAAGAGATAGTGAAGGCGCTAGAGGAGGATATCAGAAGGGAGTTAGTTTCTGTTTCCGACAAGCCATTGATAGAACAGTTGCGTCTGATCGATTCAATTGAAAGACTCGGCGTATCCTATCACTTCGACGACGAGATCGAATCTGCTCTGCAACGCATCCATGAGATGCGGACCGACTCATTCTCCAATGACTTGTTCATCACCTCCCTTCGCTTTTGCCTCTTAAGACATCATGGCTTCAATATATCATCTGGTATGTGTATATACATGGGCGGATCTTGGGGAGGAAAGGGGGAGCATTCGCCCCTCTTTTCATTCGACAAATTACCTATATCTATTCTACTCGTCGATAGCTTCGTTTTGATATATTATAAACCTCAATGCGATAACCGAGTAAATTGAAATTTTTACACAGATAATTATTTCAAATGTCTTTTGATAAATCACGATGCTTTTATATTTTACTTAAGTTGATATTTTGGTCTTATAATTCAACCCAATATCGTCAAAATTAACAAGATATTATATTACTAAATTCGATAATTATATAAGAAAGTATGCAAGTTTAAAGTTTGTATATCTTGTTACACATTATTACATGTTAAGAAAATAATCGGTTACATATTGACTTTGTAGGTTCCAAATGATTTCTTTTAATTTAGACAAAAAGAATGGTGTACGTTATAGAATAACACGACATTGTTTTTCGCTTAAAGAGAATATATATATATATATATATATATATAACCACCAATGACACAGACCTAAAACACCATCGTTTTGAAAAAACGTTGCTCTTTTGAAGTAAAAAAAAATGTTGCCTTTAACTAAAATATATTAGTTTTAGTTCACTAAACTAAAGATAAATCTATCGAAGAGTGACTCAAGAATTTGTACAAAACTCCGCCCCTTTTGATAAATTTATGGGCCCTTTGATATATATTGTACAAATTAAGAGTGTGATGTGTTGTTATTAACAAAATATTGTATGTGTAGATGTGTTCAAGAAATTCCTAAACCCTAATGGAAGCTTGAAGGAGGAGGTAGCAAGTGACGTACAAGGCCTGCTGAGCCTGTACGAAGCCTGTCATCTTAGGGTGCACGGGGAGGACCTAATAGATGAGGTCCTTCCATTGACCATTTCCAAGCTCAAATCCATACATGGTCAAGCCAGCAACCCGACGCTCAAGGACCGCATCGCGTATGCCCTAAAGAGGCCGATCCACCATCGAGTCACTCGCGTCGAGTGTGGTCTTTATATGCAAGTCTACCAGGAAGACGATCCTTTGCACAACAAAACTCTTCTGAGTTTCGCAAAAGCTGATTTCTACTTTCTCCAAGCCTCTCACAGAACTGAACTTAGTGAAATGTGCAGGTGTGTGCCTAAAAATTTAAACCTGCGCGCAATTAACTCGATCTTCTGATGAAACAGAAAATACGGATCAGATTAATATATTTAATTATATGATTGATTGATTAAGTGGGGAAAGATGATTGATATACCAAGCAAGCTGCCGCTAAGGGATAGGATTGTGGAGGCCTATTTTTGGACAACAAGTTTGTACAGTGAGCCTCAATGCGCTCTCGCGAGGAAGATATCGACCATAGCAGGCCAGCTCATTACCTCAATCGACGATATCTATGATTCGTATGCGACGCTTGAAGAACTCGAGGTTTTCACTGAAGCAATCAATAGGTATATATGTACTTACACAAGTAACATACATATAGTTAATCAACTTGAATGAATCAAGTATATATTAAGCATACATATATATGTTGTACATATATAACTAGGTGGGACAGGTCTTGCTTGGAACAACTCCCCGAAAAACTAAGGTGGTTCTACGAAACACTCATTTTGGATGCCCATGACGAAATCGAGAGCTGGCTGGCTCCTGTTGGAAGATCTCAATACCTAGCCTATGCAAAGAAAGAGGTAAGTGTAGTCCTACTCTGTGTGTGTGTATGTGCGCGTGCGCTGATTGTTACATTGATTTCAATGTACAAATGTAGATGAAAGCTTTAGTCCAAACCTACATGACTGAAGCAAAATGGAGGAACGAGAAATATATTCCGACACTTGAAGAATACATAGCGAATGACATGTATCGGAACATGGCCTATATCGTGTCGGCTGCTTACATCTTCCTTGGCACGGACATGGCTGCCGAACATGAATTTGAATGGCTCTGCAGCCTCCCAAAGCCCATCAAATCCTTAAGCTATCACTTGAGGATTCTTAACGACATTGGTGGCAAAAAGGTATGTCAGTATGTGTGTATGTACGTACGTATGTATATATTTATCCTTCAATTCGTGTCATTTTAACTCATGTGCGTCTTGTGTACGTACAACGTAGTTTGATGAACAGAGGGGGCAGTCCGCCTTGTTCCTCGAGTGTTACATGAAGGAATACGGCCTCTCGTTCGAGCAAGCATGTGAGAAGATCTACGAGAAGACGCAGGAGTTATGGAAGGATGTAAACGAATCTATGATTCAGCCAACTGAGGTGC
The DNA here is from genome assembly GCA_037127255.1 of Persicaria tinctoria. Taxonomy (NCBI): domain Eukaryota; kingdom Viridiplantae; phylum Streptophyta; class Magnoliopsida; order Caryophyllales; family Polygonaceae; genus Persicaria; species Persicaria tinctoria. The sequence continues at coordinate 14,841,218 of JBANSL010000015.1, forward strand.
CGAGGCCTGTGGTCAACTGTGTCTTAAACATGACTCGTCTCACAGAAATTATCTACGATGGTGCTGGATTCACTTTAGTTAACGACAACATGAAGCGCTACATCAAGACTTTATACATCGATTCCATTCCGATGTAATCGACTCAACGGCTTCATCCATCTCTACAGATCGATGCATAATATCAATAAGTCTACAAGAAAAATAAGTTATGACTTGCTTACTAGCCGATTTGCAATGTCATGTTTTAATTAGTAGTTAATTTAAGTGGTAATCCTCCTTATAATGAGGTGAATGTGTGTGTGTGTTTGTGTGTGTTTTTTCAGCATGAGGACTTGAGCCAATAAGGGTTGATGGTGAATTGTTCATGTCAAGTTTGATCTGTACTTCCATGTTTTTTTTTTTGTCCATTTATAATAAAGTGGTAATTTCCTTATGAAGGTTTGTTTTACGTTCGTTTGTTTCATTGGTTTCAGTTTTTTGTTGAGGCCGGGTTCGGTTTGGATAGGTTTACTTAAGAGTTTTATTGGTGGTTAACGATCAAGAACTAGTATTTCAAGTTGTACTAGTGTGTCTTAGGTTTTTCGATTAATAAAAGAAGTAGACATATTCGAAATCCTCCCCAAGACAAACATATCTGATTGTTTTGTATGAGTGCCTTAGTTTTATTTCGGGTTGTATTAGTGTGTCTTATTTCTTGTTTTGTCTGATTGTGTTTTATTCCGCCTAACTTAGTTAGTAGCGCAGCGCCAACCCAACCTCCGAACTCTTTACATTGCCTATGCATATGAACTCGTTAGTTGAGGTGTTATGTGAACATATATAGTGTGTTTGTTGCTCAAGCGGTACTGATTTAGAACACTGCATAATGGATCTAAACAGATCTTCATTAGAATAAACAGCACATTGATCGACATTACCACTAACTAGAAAAGATTCAAAGGAAGGCCCCTTCAAAATGCCAACAATTTCGCAGGCGACAACATGCTTTGGAGACCATCTTTAGTCGAAGCCACAGTCACTCCAGGAACTCCTGACCTGATCTTATTGCTTAATATGCACCACCTACAAGTAACAACCAACAAGGTTCCATTCATGTTAATAAATGGAAACTGAATTGATAAGAGAACAAAGAGGATGACACCGGCGAGTACCAGATGAGGAGGATGAGGACGAGGACCAAGACTTGTCACCGAAACCTCTTGGGTTCTTGCACCTGAAGCACTCGCCCCTACTCGCGTAGTTGTGGACACCACATCCGGGCCTGCACTCGGAATCATACATCACAATGCGTTCTAACACAAAAGGTTAAGCCAATGCGTTGCATTTTGATTGAAATAATACAATGCAATTACCTTGAGCAAATCCAATCACCTGACTTCCATCCCGGTATAAGAGATTCAACTTCAAAACCTCCAGTAGGCATCACATTTGATGAGTAGGCCATTTTGATGCAGCCACATCGGAAGCAGGCTGACCTGCTCGCGTAGTTGTGTGCACCGCAGTTGATGGCCTGACAATACCAGTCCCCGGCTAACACCTCTGTCCGGCTTTGGAGGTACTCCGATACATCAGCAGGGCCACCGAACTTGGGAAACCCGCATCTCTGGCAAGTGTCTCTCTTCTTGAAGTTGGAGTGTTGGCATGCTCCACACATCCAGTCTCCTACCCGGCTCATTCTCTAGATTTCAAATCTGAAAAATTCACAACAAAATTTTGATTTTGATTTTTTTTTTGCAATAAAAGAGATCATATGAATACAAGCACAAATGCGCAAGTATGAATTTTCTAGGAGAGCTACCTACACTGAACTACTTAGTGTTCGTTGTCGAAAGTAGAAGACAAAGATTGAAGGATCGATTTGATGGTTTTCTTGTATGTTGAGTCCCCGGCCTTATATATACTAGATGAAAGGCATCTAAATGGATGAAAATCACATCACATATTGAAAAAGTGCTTCTTGTGTTTTCCTTAAACTAAGATTCTTTGGGAATGAAAGTTTAGACCCTATATGGGCTAGTAGTCTAGCACACAAGTCGGGTTTCTATATAACCAGTTGTCAGTAGAAGGAGTAATGCCCGACTTATATATTAAGGCTTGTTATGCTCAACTTTCGATGTGGATCTCTTTTGGTCTCATTCACATCTCTCAACAGTTCTATATCTTGAAGGGGTTACTGCACACTAACTACTTGTTCTCCTCCATTTCAATGCAGAGATGCCCACACAGATGAATGAGGAACCCACCAAAAATTGACTACTTTCTTCGGATTCCCTCGTGTATCATACATCATGTCGAAAGCTTTCCTATATAGAATAGAAGAGGCGTTATGCAGGGGAGATAATATGCAAAAGGTGGCTTCTTTTTTTTCAAGGATTGAGAACCCTTTTTTGATCCCTCCCCTAAATTAGTTGATTCAGTTGGAATGCTTTCAACTCAGTTCAACTTGAAGGGTCCAAAGGGTGCTTGTAGTTCAGGTGTGAACGGGTGAGGCTACAACGGTAAAGAGTGTGATTGAGGAGAATCAGTTCCAACTTCCAAATCATGCACGTCTAAGGCTTTGTTTAGCAATGCAAATAGCTTTCGAAGCTTTCAGTTTTAATATTCAATATAGTTTTAATTAAGTTAAATATAAGATTTTAATTTAATTAACTTTTGAAATTGGATTTTCAACAGCTACTCGATCACCCCAAGTTTTTCAGAATTTTATTCATTTTCTCTGATCTACCTTACTAACTTATGAACACTCTATCAGTTGGATTATGTGTGACCCTAAGTAGCGAGAAACAAACCATATTCGATTCGATTGTTCCCGTTAATGTTGTTCCGTTACCTTCAAGCCAATAATTTCGCGTAAAAAAGAAAGGGCATCTGATTTCAATCATACATATATCAAAAGATATTAGGCCTCCTAAGCAATTTCTGTTGTCAAAGTATATTTACATTTTTCCATTTGAAAGTGTTTCCATTTCAAACCAATTTGATTTGGCTAAAAAAATTAAGCCTTGTATAGTAATTAGTGTATACATCAGTGGATGATCATTACTCACAAAGCATTAATGTTCTAAGTGCCGAATATACAGAAGCCTTTATTCTCTCAATAATACTAAGAAGAATCCCAATATATATTCTGATAGTAACTAGAGTGCAAAAATAGCCGTTGCTTTTCGAAAGATTTGAATATTCTTTCATTCCCCTCAGGCCTAGGACTGCTCCAGATGGGGTAACCATATATATATCCTTCCAATTTGGCCATGGATTTTACGCGTAAATCTCCTCAAATGATGCTTCCCAGATAGATGTGTTTGCAGAAAGGCGTTAATAATTGACCGCCTTGTTGGTCTCCCTGTCTAGTTTTCGCATAAAGAATCAAAAGTCAGGATCTAATTGCTTTGCAATTGAAGCATCTTCTAGCTTGGTCAATCAGATTTTCGATCTTCTTCTTTACATATATCCGGATACGCCCTTCGCCTTCAGGCCGGGTGACACTTAGAAATGCTTTCTTCTTCCTTTACAAAAGTATTTGTTGACATTCTATTTAGATTTATTACTGCAAGGGATTGTGGTTCAACAACTGTTACTGCCTTTGCTCAACAGTCAACACACTATTTATATATGAGGTTTCCGTCTGTGTATTTGTGGTGTGTTTATTGCATCAGTTGTAAACGTACTGATTCACAAAGATAGAAAAAACCCTTCAAATGAAAGGCTTTTTGAGTGGTTCCGTATCTTATTACTTGTTTAATTTCAACATTTAGCCAACAACATTTTTTTTTTAGAATGAATTATACACGGTCGATAGTTCATCATAGGTCATTCTTTTGGACGAGAATATATAGCTCGATCTAAATCCGTGTGAGTGGCTGACTGTTTGAATGATCTAAGAAGGCTAGCAAACTGTTCACTTCTCTAACCATGTGACGAATATGGACCGTTTGAAAACGACAAAGGTCTATCAATTGGAGTTATAAATAATCATTTCAATTTTCCAAGAGCACTTTCAAATGTCCACAAGTGCATTAATAATGTAAAGATTGACACATTCAATTTCGATTTTGGATATTAAGGTCTAGTGCTTCTTGGATTCCAACTCTCAAAGTTGTATCGATACGTACATAGTGTGCTTCATGATCCCGAATTACAAAGATGGCAGTGTTTTCGTTTTCCTAAAACAATCCATCAAAGTTTAGTTTGAAAAGTAATCTTTTTGGTTTTTGCCCTTTTATTCATTTTTTTCCTTTCTGTTTTCACAACTACATAAGTTGTTAGAATGGTTCAAAGTTGATGTTAAGTTAATTTACCTTGTTCCCAACAACATTTTTTGATAAAAATATTTTAATTTGCTAACTATCCACCTTTTATTTATATTGATTTGGATGGAATTCCTCATATTATACATTACTCCCTCCGTCTCGAAAAACAAGTCGTTTTAGCATTGTGCACTAGTTTTAATAAAACACTCACCTATCAATCAACATCATCATTCCACTAACTTTTTTCATTAATTTTATTATTTTTAAATACCCACTATATTTTTTAACCAATCAAACTCTTTTAAAAAGTCAACAACACAAAAACCAATACAAATCATTACTATCCCTCTACCTAGAAAACCTAAAACGACATGTATTTTGATACAACTCAATTAGTCTAAAACGACTTGTTTTTCGAGACGGAGGGAGTATTATTTATGAATCAATATTATATGTATTTTACTTTTTTTTTTAAAAAAAATCCTGTTTTTTCAAATGCAACAAGGTTTGACACTTGATCTTTACCTTTTGATTGATGAGTTTTTTTCTTGCAAGATTTAAATTTACTAATGAGATTTTAGAGTTACACAAATGAATCCAATCGACCGTTATTATTGGCGGGCAATCCATGTAAGTAAGACAACTGTAATTCAAACACTAAAATAAATACTCCGTATTAAAAAAATCGTTAATAAATATTTTATTGGTAACAGAGAAACCCATGGCGCTGTTCTCATCTCCTTCCCCTCCCATCTCCGTTTCTCCTCTCCACTTCCCTCCCAACTCCGACCCTCCCTATTCCATTCTCCAGGCCCACCCCTCTCTATCCCTTCTCCCCAACTGCAAAAGCATCGAAACCCTAAAGCAAATCCATTCCCAATTCATCAAAACCGGCCTGCACCACACCCAATTCGCTCTCAGCAAGCTCGTCGAGTTCTGCGCAACCAATCCATCGGGCGACCTCTCCTACGCATTGTCGTTGTTCGAATCAATCAGCGAACCCAATCGCCTGATATGGAACACCCTAATTCGGGGCCACATGCTGGGACCCGACCCGATTGCAGCAATCGGGTTCTACACGCGGATGCTGATATCTGGTGTTGACCCGAATTCGTATACTTTCCCATTTGTGTTGAAGGCCTGTGCGAAATCGAGGGATGTTGTTGTGGGGAGGCAGGTTCATGGGCAGATTTGGAAGCTAGGGTTAGGCTCAGATGAGTTTGTGCACACGGCGCTGATTAATATGTATTGCTATGGTGGCGAGCTGGACTGTGCCCGCAAGGTGTTTGATAAAAGTCCTATGAGAGATGCCGTGTCGTTTACGACTTTGGTTACCGGTTATGCAATAAAAGGTTTATTGGTTGATGCCCGTAAGCTGTTCGATGAAATTCCTAACAGAGACGTAGTGGCATGGAATGCTATGATTGCAGGATACGCCCAAGGGGGACTGTTTGAGGAGTCATTGAACCTCTTCAAGGAGATGCGGAGGGCTGGAGTTTTACCCAATGCCAGCACATTGTTGACAGTGCTTTCCGCTTGTGCTCATTTGCGTCGCATTGAAATGGGAAGGCAGGTTCATTCTTGGATAAAGGATAATGACCTTGACATTGATACTAGACTTGTTAGTGCACTTATTGATATGTACTCAAAGTGTGGTGATTTGGATACAGCTTGGAGCTTGTTTGAGAGGTTGCCCAAGAGGGACTTGATCTCTTGGAATGTCATGATTGGTGGGTATACACATAACAGTCGCTACAAGGAAGCATTGGCTCTGTTCCGAGAAATGCAACTTCATCAAGAGCCTAATGATGTGACCTTGCTAAGCGTTCTCCCGGCCTGTGCTCATCTGGGCGCTCTTGATCTCGGAAAATGGATCCATGTTTACATCAACAAGAACCCCGGTAAGATGGCAAATACCTCCCTTAGAACAAGTCTCATAGATATGTATGCCAAATGTGGTGCCATAGAGGCTGCTAAACAGGTCTTTGACAGCATGGAAACAAAAACCTTATCGTCTTGGAACGCCCTGATATCAGGGATGGCGATGCACGGATCTGCAGACCTCGCCCTTGACCTCTTCTCCCAAATGGTGGAAGATGGATTCCAGCCCGATGACATCACATTTGTAGCTGTTCTTTCAGCCTGCACACATGGTGGTTTAGTTGATCTAGGTCGTCAGTACTTCAATTCTATGACCTCAGACTACAAGATCACCCCAAAGTTACAACACTATGGGTGTATGATTGACCTATTCGGGCGAGCAGGACTATTCGATGAGGCTGAATCCCTGATAAACACCATGGAGATGAACCCTGATGGTGCCATCTGGGGCTCTCTACTTTCCGCGTGCAAAGCTCACAACAAGGTTGAGCTTGCTGAACGGGTTGCAGGCCATCTCTTCGAGTTAGAGCCTCATAACCCAGGAGCTCATATACTTCTGTCCAACATCTATGCGAGTATCGGTCAATGGGATGATGTTGCCAGGATCAGAACAAGGCTAAATGATCTAGGAATGAAAAAGGTCCCTGGATGCACCTCAATTGAGGTAGACAGTTTTGTTCATGAGTTCCTGGTTGGTGACAAACTGCACCCAGATAAGGAAAAGATCTACCAGATGTTAGATGAGATAGATAGGCTCCTGGATATGGCCGGGCACGTCCCTGATACATCTGATGTTCTCTATGATATGGATAAAGAGTTGAAAGAAGAGGTTTTGAGTCAGCACAGTGAGAGACTTGCCATAGCCTATGGCCTAATCAGCACAAAGCCTGGAACAACCATCAGGATAGTGAAGAATTTGCGGGTTTGCGCAGATTGCCATTCGGCCACGAAGCTCATATCAAAAATCTTTAACAGGGAGATCATAGCCAGAGATCGATACAGGTTCCACCACTTCAAAGATGGATCTTGTTCTTGCATGGACTATTGGTGACTTGTGAGTAAATTTATGTTATAAAGCACTTGTGTATTTTTTTACTGAAATGGAAATCCCACATTTTATTTATATATATAATATAGATAGTAACTGATGGGTACAACAATACAACTTGACAACCAGATTTGGTTCTCTACTTGTACAAGAAAGTGGAGTAGAGGCCATGATAGATTAGAGGGTCAAAATCTTTAGGGTTGAGTGTTCTTGAAGGAGTTCCTTCTTGCAGATGCTAAGACAGTTTTGTCAGCAACTATGAAATAAGCTGCACCAGCCACTGTGGAGACTATCAGAGCCTGAGCTGTGGGGTTGAGGTACTTGGCCTTTGCCCATGGCAGCAACCTTGCACTTGCCACCTGCAAGTTAGAATAACACCCATTTAGATTGGTTATGAAACAATCAACCTGAGAAGGAGGAAAAAAAAAAAAAAAAAGAGAAGAAAATGTTGTGCTTACTGTAGGAACTGCAGCTGCAAAACCAGCAACAGCAGCTGCTTTAGCTCCAGCAAGAACACCCTCTGCATTCACACCAGAGAATTAGAAATAATCAATTTCAGTAAAATGCATAAACAATTACTCTTGGGTCAACCCAATTTCAACATCTGTGTATGTGATTTTGACATTAAACTATATTTTTTAGCACCATTTTGAGTAATTTGAGTTAGAAAGGGGAGTAGAGAGGATTACCTTGAGAGCAACGTTTGGCCATGGCTATCCTCTGGTCAAGATGACCCAAGCTGGACCTTTCAAGAGGAGACTCTGCCACGTTCTTTGCCATTTTACTATGTCTGATTTCTTGAAGTGAATTGGTGTTTGGAAGAGAAGGCAATGGAGAGTTAATTGTAAGGGGTTTGGTTGGGATGAAGGTGGAAGAGGTGAAATGAGTGGGTATATATAGTGTTAAAAGATATCAGTAATTCAGGAGTTTGATGGTTTTGGAGGAAATCAACAGGTGGGCCTCACCTGGTATTTGATTTATCCTGAAACCATCTTCCCAAAAAAAAAACAATCTTTAAAAGAAAAGGTGATTTATTTAATTGGGATGGAATCTTTCATGATTTTGGGGCTTCTCACTGTAGTAAATACAGTGCTGCCTTGGCCAGCCCATAGGTTCACCTCCTAAACTGAGGGAATAGTAGACAGTATTCCCAACAACTATAACCAGAAACAAGAACATAACAGAAGTGGATTATATTGATGAATGAGTCTGTGTTACTCTTTCTGCCCCTTGCCCTTTTGGATGGGTTATCACTTACTCATGCCTTAATATATTGCATCTTGTTTGGAGCAACACCATGAGTCAGTCTTACTATTTGCTTAATTTATTGCAATACCTATTTATGCACATTTTATCGGATGGCAAGGGCAGGTTGGGACAGCGGTGGATCATGAAATTGTTAGTTAAGAGGAAGGAAAATTACCATAAAAAAATATATGTAGAATTACTATGAAGTTTAACAAATATTAATTATGATAAAAGCATTTTAGTTTGATAAATGATGTAGGAAATAATTTATATATTTCCAGTCTTGAAACGTTTATAACTTTTTGTTTAGACGTCGGATTTGAACTTATAATATACTCCGTATCAAATCGAAGTTATCAACATATATATATTAAATTTTATTTTCAATTGGGGGTGATCATCACCTCTAGTCCTAAAGAGGATCCGCCTTGGTTGGGGATCAATTCAGGTTCATGAATCTGATAAAGGTTATTCAGTATCCACACATTTCATCACTGACACAAGAACCCATCTCAAATACCGACTAATTCAGATCATATGTGCATCTAATTGTATATTTTACTAATTCATAAAAAAGCACATGATCTTCCTTTTAAAAAGGGAAATAATTTCTCCTTTTCCTTGAAATAATAAACAAAATTCCTACTTTTTGGCTTCCCCACAGTGGCTCTGCTATGGGGAGGAAAACCATGGGTGCCACTGGCAGTTTGTTTGGGCAATTGAGATAAGCCATAAATCTTTTCGAAATGAGAGAGATAAAGTACTGAAAGCAAGTGATGGATGGGGACACGTGTGCAACTGTACAAAATAAAAGGCCCAGATCGTGTGAGATGATTTTCTGTTTCTGTACACTCTTACTATATTACAGTTGACTGTTGAGAGATGAGGACCGATGTTTGGTGAGAGGGAGATGAAGAGGTGGGAGAGTCGTGGGTTTGTAAATTTCCCATGGGTTTGGTTTGGGCTTCTAAAAAAAAGTGGGTGGGTCATGGGTGTGAGGGTAGGTCGCCCTTTGGATCCGCTCCTTCTCTACTAAAACTAACTTTTTTTTTTGATCTAAATGCTGGCCTAGAGGCCAAAATTTATTAATGTAAACATTCTAAAGGTTCGTGGCAGGTGCATACATGGACATATCCTGAATACGAGTTCGGATCTCCTGCACCCCACGGTAAGATCTTCGGTGCAACACTAAATTATTTCGGGTATAATTTTACTTTAAAAAAAATTTAAAAATATATATTTACATTTCAAATACTTGTATTCACATATTTATAAACTTTTATTGGAAAAAAATCATTTCAAAAAATTTAGAAAATTAAAAGACCAATTATATTAGAAAATAAATTTTATATTTTTTTAAAACATGATTTTTTCTAATAAAATTTTATAAATATGTGAATACAAGTATTTGAAATGTAAATATATTTTTTTAAATTTTTTAAAGTAAAATTATACCCGAAATAATTTAGTGTTGCACCGAAGGTCTTAACGTGGGGTGCAGGAGATCCGGACTCCCTGAATACCTATAGGGGGTTAACTTTTTTCTTTACAAAGGAACCAAACTTTTTCTAACTCTTTATTATATATAAAAAAAAATTAATATACATTTGTGTAACATATAATTATTGTTTGGATTAAGTTAGGTTATACCAAATACATATTAACTTGAATGGATTTGAGTTTTCAATACAGATACAGATTCAATCAATATTATTTTTATTGAATCAACTTTCTATTGAACTTAATTGACAATTGATATTAATTTTTGCTATAAAAAATAACTTCTATTTCTATATTGATGAATAAAATAATAAAAAATTGTTTTATTTATTGTATTTTTTTTATAAGGAATTTATATAAATGTTGTTGATGAATAAAATAATAAAAAAATGTTTTATTTATTGTATTTTTTTATAAGGAATTTATATAAATGTTTCATTTTTTAAAGAAATATCAGATATTAATTCCATATGTTTATAGCAATATTCATAGTGTTATGGGTATATGATAGAAAAATCGTATTAAAAATTCGGTCTTTCTATTCTATGGGCATAAGATAAGAAACTAAATTGTAAAAGATTCCCTAATGAAAAAATTATCAATCATAAGAATCTAATTTAAAAAAGCTAAAACAATTAAAATTTGAAATATAATTTTAAATTTGGATTCTTATCATATATACCCTTAGAATATATAATAGAAAAATCGTTAAAATTTTAATGAATAAAATATTTATCTCTTTAAAAACGTGTAAAAAGTGAAACGATGGAGAGAGTATTAGATATCATTAGTATACTCATGTTTTCAACTTTTCACATCAATATTGATATTGATATCCATATTCAAATATGTATTGATAGGAAGATACGGATACCAAACAAGTCTCAATATATTCTCCTCCATTTCATTTCATCTATAAACTGTCAATTGCCATCTCTGTGTAAGTCAAACATGATAACGTTTTTCAAAGTTTCCAAGTTATAAAATTTAATGGTATCCCAATTTGAAACCTTCTTTATTTTATATAAAGGGCGTTTAGAATCGAAGTTGAAGGTACAAAAAAGTTCGTTCAAAGTCAATTTAGAACGTAAAGAAGACCATGGTTTTATTTTATTTTAATCTATATTGAAGGTTAATAAAATCTATTGAATGGCCACCTATTTAAGTTTGATTCTATGATAACTTATAGTGGCGGTGAGTGAGAAAACCTATAAGTTAAATGGATTATATAGTTTTCGATTTAAATGCCCTTTTTTATATATGAAGAAGTCGAGAGTTCATGCCGGGTTATGCCTTGCTATATTATCATTCGATGGTGTCCTTGCAGATGAAGATGGATAAAATCGTGTTCGATATAGTAGATTTTTCAAGATTAGTTGAGTGAGAAAGCCAAGCAATCCTATTCGTCTCTAGATTAGTCAATAGAAACAAAGACAAGGAACGAATACTCTTCAAATGATAAAGTTGTTCACAACAAAATTATCGTCTTTCTTTCGACCAAAAAATAAAAATAAAAAATTATCGTCTTCCACTTTAATCTAACGAACACCAAAGTCTTTACTCTTTAGATGTAAATATTCTTAGGTGTAGCCCTCGGGCTTCGGCGAATCGAAGCAGCCCTCGAACCAACAAAATTCGATTTGACAGCAAACTCCCAAGATTAGCCAAGTGACAAAGCCAATCAACTATATTTGTCACTTGATTAATCTTGTGGATGGGGATAGCAATAGGGCGGGGACTTTCCGATCCCCACGAGAAATACTCGTTGCGGGGTCGGGTATGGGAAAATTAGGTGAAAACGGGGGCTAAAGTGATTTTTCAAATGGGGATAGCAATGGGACGAGGACTTTCTGATCCCCACGAGAAATACTCTCCGCGGGGACGGATATGGGAAAATTAGATGAGAACAGGGGCTAAAGTGATTTTCCGCACGGGGGACGGAGATACAATTACCCGCTCGAATCCCCGCCCCACCACCTACCCCATTGGGGAAGGGGGGCCCTATGAGGATGGAGAGTACAAGTACAAATTCTCCATTTTTTATCTTATAATTAAAAATTCGGAAATTTCGCGTGGTACTCCTGTGGTAACGGTTATTTCGCGTGGTGTACAATACTTTGACATATTTCGCCAAATGCCCCTGTGGTTTGTAAAATTTTCGTCTCGTGCCCCTAACCCATTAAATCTAACAGCTTCGTTAAGTTTGGGGGTAAAAAAGGAAATTAAAAAAAAATGCTTCAACTCTCTCTGATCATTTTTATTTTTTACGCAAAGGAGACTACCACTTTAGAAAGAGGACTCCACGCCGGCGAAGAATGGAGTGGACGAAGACGACGGTGCCGATGATTAGGACTGAATGAAGAGTCAAGGGGTCCGCAATCCACTGAATGGAAACCGGAAAACTTTTGGTTCTCAAATTGATTGGCCGGGCTGGTGAAGGAGACAAAGGCATCAACAAGATGGAGGCCGACAGTAGCAACAGCGACGATTGGCATCATCTGTGCTTCAAACGACATAGTCAACGATGTGGTGTCCAAGATGCATCCGTAAAGAGGTATATGATGCTTTAATTTCGGTTAAAGCTTCACAATTGGGGCTTTTTTATTATTTAGTTTTTGAATTTAAATGCAATTTAGGGTTTGGGGTTCGAATTTATGACAACCAGTGCAAGTTAGTTAGAACTAAAGGATTGTTAGCATGGTTAAGTTAGCCAGTAGCAGCTTATCCTAGTAGTTTGTTAGTAAGCCAAAGTTAGCTTAGATTAGATGTAATTAGCAGGAGAATAAATAGAGGTAGCATGAGATTTTTGTAATTGATTTTTCATGCTTTTCAATACACATAAAATGGGTCACAAAATATCTTCTTTTTCCCCTAGACTGGCTTGATATCTAGGTTTGCAGAGTGCAGTATTGCATCTATATTTTATGAATGAGACTGAGATTGACAAGTAGCCTATTAGCTTAATTGGTTAAGCAATGTGTTTGCACACAATGACGTGGGTTTGACTCCCACGTAGGCTAATATGTTATGGTATTATAACTTGCTCTAAACTTTCGTCAGACCAAATGAAATCATTCAATCTACTCAAATTGCTCTAAACTTTCACAATGTTCAACTGATTCATGATCTTTTCAGTTTTTTAGATTTTTTCTGTTTTTCCCTTTTTGCATTCTGATTGTTAACAGGCGGTATTTCGGTAATGAGTTTTCTGTATTAGCCTATGTGGGAGTTGAACCCACATCTTGTGCATAAGCACATGCTCTACCGTTTGAGCTAATAAGCTTCAAAATAAGCTTCAAAGTAATTTTATACCCCATGCACTAAAATGATGTATACATTCTTCTGAGCACATTTTTATGTGCATGATTTAGAAGATTTATTCATTTAATCATACAAACAAATTACATATAACAGTAGATGGAGATAAAAAGGTAATTAAAACAAGGGAAATTTACAGAAAACCACCCTTTAAATAGGTAAGTTTTCACTTAAGCACCCTTTAAATGTTAAATTACAGAAAACCACCCTTTAAAGGATTTTTGGTTACAATTCACCACCCATTCATCTATTTTTACTAATTTATCATTAAATATACTATATTTTAATATTTTACACTCAAATTCGATTATAAATTTATTAAAAATTTGAATTTAAGGTCTTAATTAATTTTAGGGACAATTTTATTTATTTTTAATAAATAATAATAAATATAGTCTAGTATTATTATCTTAATTTATGTTTGAACATATATATAATTTTTAAAATATTATGTAAATTACTCTTTTTTTATTTATATTTTAAATATTTTAAAAATATTACAGTATTATTTATTTATATATAATTTAAATATTTTTGTTCAATAATTGTCTTTGATAAAAAAAATCTAAAATGTCTATTATTATATTTAAATTATACGATTAATCGATAAAATATTTTTTTAAAATTTGGGGTAAAAGGCAGGTGAATTCTCCCACATATATTTTTGTTTTAAAAAAAATTATCTATTAAAAATAAGTTAATATTTTTCAACTTAAAATATGAGTTTAATGCATTTTACTTGTTATAGATACCCTTTTTCTTTGAATATAATTAACAAATTTAAAAAATTTGTTAATCAATTAATCGTATCACTTAAATATAATTATAGACTTTTTTAATATTTAACTAATTTTAATTACTGGAAAAAGAATTTAACTATAAATAAATAATAATTTTAAGGTTATTTTTAACTTTATAAATAGAAATTATGATTTCTAGTCATATTATAAAGAAAATATTAATTTACATAATATTTTAAAAATTATAAACATTTTCAAACATAAATGAAGATAATAGTTCTAGGATATATTTATTATTATTTTTTTAAAATAAAAAAAATTATCCCTAAAATATAATTAAGCCCTTAAATTCAAATTTTAAATAAATTTTTAATCAAACATGAGTTTAAAATATTAAAATATATTATGTTTAATGATAAATTAGTAAAAATAGATAAATGGGTGGTGAATTGTAAAGAAAAACCCTTTAAAGGGTGGTTTTCTGTAATTTTACATTTAAAGGGTGGTTAAGTGAAAGCTTACCTGTTTAAAGGGTGGTTTTCCGTAAATTTCCCTTAAAACAAAGCACCATATACTAGCTAGGTTGATGTAGAGCCACCTACTGTGAGGCACTTTATGTGTCAAGGCAACTATTCATGGGTTAATCTTACCAGGAGTTTCTCAAAAAAAATTTACTTACCATACACATTTGCACAAGGCTGTCATCCAGACTATATAAATATATATATATATATAAAATAACTCCGTAATGAAACTCATGTGTAATGAAACTCATGATTTGCAAGCAGCCATCAAACTCAAACATAGTTTCTATTACAGTGCAACTTTCAATATTTATGACAGCAGTAGCTTTCAAAATTATGAGATGTGAATATGTAATGTTCTCATTCTCATTGGTATATATCACCTAATTAAAAAACTCAAACACAGTCAAATTTGATTCTTGTAAAAAAATTGATCAAAATTCATGACAAGTTTCTAATTCAGTAGATATAATTCATTGCATGTTAACTGTTAAGAGTAAAGAATCGGTAGCTGTCTTGTTTATGACAGTGACACCATGTAGTTCAGCCTTGCCATTGAATTCAGCCTATGAAATATTATTTCTCACTTCTTGATTCCCTATTAAATGGCGCCTATTACTTGCCAAACTGTGAACCACTGTATAGAGGTTGAAGAGAATTTTCAAAATCTTCATCTGCTCAAGCTAACTTTGTACCTTGTATATCACTGTTTTTTACTTTCATGGTGATAATCAACATTGTATTTGCCTAGGGAAACCCCAAAGACAAATTGAAACCCCAAATTCGAAATTGAAACCCCAAATTTAGCCCAAACACTTTTCTATTTGCAAACAGACAGGGTTTGAAACACCAAATTGAAACCTCAAACCCCATTTTTCCATTGCAGCCCAAACACAAATTGAAACCCAGATTCAGCTATTATCAATAATATTTTTCTGTTTGCAAACACAAATTCAAACCCCATATTCAAAATTGAACTCACCAATTTAACAACCCCCAATTCGAACTTTAGAACCCTAATTTTTTGAAAAGGGTTTCGAAATAATACATACATGTCACCACTGAGAACCGGCGCCTTCGGCGAGCCCTGCAGCTGCCTTGTGTCGCTTCTCTTGCTTGTCGCCTTGTATCGCCGATTCCAGTCGAGGTCTCTTTCTCCAGGTGGGGCTCTCTTTCTCCGAACTCTTTCTTATTTCGTTTCTATTTTTTAATAAAAAAAAACAAACGGAGAGGAGAGTGTCTGTTACTTTTAACGGACCAAGGGCACGGGGCGAAAATTTTACAAACTACAGGGGCATTTGGCGAAATATGTCAAAGTATTGTACACCACGCGAAATAACCGTTACCACAGGGGTACCACACGAAATTTCCGTTTAAAATTTTATATTATAATTTACATTTATCTTATAAGTTTTAAACGAGAAATCTGATAGGGAAACCCACAGGAAATGTAAACGGAAAAGTTTTAAGTGAGGATAGGGATTCCTCGATGGGGATGGAGGTCTTTTTTTATCCTTGAGCGGTGATGGGGACGGGGATGGGGAGCCTTTATGTAAATGGGGACGAGGATGGGGGGACCTTTTGTAAACGGGGATTGGGAGTAGGGATGGCAATGGGTCGGGTGATGGGTGGATGTTCTACTTCCGTCGCCCGACCCACCACCCAAAATCCTTCACCCTACCCGACCCATCACCCACCAAATATTTCACCCGCCCCGTCCACCCATCACCCATCGGTTGATCGGATGAATCGGGTGATAATTCGGGTGAAATACAAGTCATCAAATTCAATAAAAAAATTTGTAGAAAAACATATGTACGTCGAAAACTTCGATGGATAAACAAGTAGCAAATATAGTCAAATTCGGTTAATTACGTGTAAACATCCACATCTTTCAACACTTAAAGTTAGAAGTTTTAGAAATAAAGAGACATTACAACAATAAGTCTTCAAGAAGAGCAAGACTAAAGAGAAGGAAAGTGTTTGATAGGTTAGTTGAATTAGGGTTTAGGGGTATATTGGTAATTTCATATATAAATATAATTATATAATATAAGTCGGGTGACGGATCGGGTGATGGGTCGGGTGATGGATGGGGAATGCCTTCACCCGAATCCGACCCGACCCATCACCCGTTCATCCATCACCCACTTAATATCCGCTTTAAATCGGATTTTCACCCATTTTTTCGGGTCGGGTGAGACGGATATCCGTCGGATGCGGGTGAAATTGTCATCCCTAATTGGGAGGGTACTCCCTAGTAGTCCCTGCCTGACGAGGATCGTCTAGTCCACAATTTGTAGTCCATACCGCAGTTCAAATTATCTCATTGGCTAAATTGAAATTTCTAATTATTTTCTTAAATAAGTGTTTATACCTTATAATTTATTTTAATGCTTATCGGCCAATGAAATTAAGGGACCATAAAATGGATTATGAAGTTGGACTAGACGATTTTCATCGGTCCCTGCCCTGTTGTTACCCGTACTTGTGAAATATGTGGGTGGAGAGGCAGAGTTGAAAGACTTGATATCTGTCACAACCATCTCGATCCCCTATGTACGTTTACAAACTCCAAATATAAAGTTGTGTAACACCACGATCCACATCGGATAATATAAAGATCTTAGAGTGATTTATAATTAATTCAAGTTATATTCATGTCGCACCATATTAGTGGTATGGACCGGCGCAACCAACCTCGGGTCATATAACTTGTTCACAATAAGTTCGCCTCCTCCGATTGGACGTACCTTTGAGCCATCGAAATTAATTTTAATCGATTGTTTCCATCAAAGGTTTCTTCACTTCCTCCTCCAAATATACCATTTTGGAATCTTTTAATATAAAAAATGTTATTTTAATATTGAAAGGCATTTCACATCATAACTACATACACATAGATGGTAAACGGGCAACAAGTTGCGCCGCCAACCCCTTCTTAATAGCAAAATCAATTCTTTTGAATACGACATCCATAGATCTAGGGGTTATAACATTACTATACATAATCTTTTGGACTCACTTGAGGAGATCGACAGCATCAGGTACCAAAAAACCAAGGTATCAAACGCAAACGGAATGAATACGTGTTGAGTGTCAATACACGCTTTCTCATGTTCAGCCACTTTAGCTGCGAACGCTTTGAGAGCTGCATGTCCCACCGTGAATACCCCATTCCCCAAACTAACCAAAGGGGAAACTCCTGTCTAATCAACACAATCATGTTGTCCACCTATCCACCCAAAAACCAAAATGTCAGCTGGCCTCAATGTCAATCTCCCCTCATGCCGATCAGTCAAGAAGTTCACAGGTGCCTCTTTCTTAGCAGAAACCCCCACCTGCCTAAATATATCAAAGAGAACATCTCGAACAAGATCATGCATGTACTTGAAGCCCGGAAGTTCTTTACAATGAACTGCATGCTCCCCAAAAGTATCCAAAACCCTCCGACAATTGGGAATATGACAAATCTCATCAACTTAGAATAGTGGGATCGTAAGGCGATACCTGAGAATTGTGCGGTACTCCACCGGTGTCATATGTTGTCCAAGCCCATCAATAGGAACAACAGGAAGAAAATCTTGGACATGTGGTGCTTGTAGACACCCAAAAATGGCCTTCTATCTAACCGTCATGTTAAACTTCACCTCCATCTCCTTAATAATTTTACCAAAAAGAGCACTCGCTAAAATATGTTGGGGTTTAGGGGGGTACCTAATTAGCAAAACTATCAAGGTCATAGTCAGGAAGTGCAACATGAAGATTACCCAAAGCTCTACAAAAATCAAAGTCCATACCACTTATCCCACTATCTCGCAATATATGGTCCTGCAACACCTAAGATTGAACCCTAGATGCTACAAAAGCATACGATGAAGCTTCTACTACGGAGTATAACCCAAGACCTCCAAATCGGATGGGTAAAGAAGCCAATCTCCATTGGAGATCCCCAAAAAAAGGACCTCCACAAACCACAAGGTCTTCAATAGAGTTACGAAGCCCTTTATCAAACCAGGCTGCTGCATAATCTGTATGTTCAGGTTGACATGTCCTTAGCCCAAAAAACAATTTGGCAATGCCCATGCAAGAACAGAGTAAAAGAAGCTCACTCTGGGGGTCTTTTAGTTGCGGAAGAAGATGCGTCAAGTCAATAGCCTTAACCGCCCTTTTCATAGCCAACTCCTTAATGAACCCACTATCTCTACTAACTGCCCCTCCAAGTAACTTCACACCCAATTTCGCCCTTGTAATGTCCTTAGGGAATAACCCCTCTAGATGTCGTGTGTCATCGCATGAAGGCCAAAAGAGCTCAGTCTTCTTAACATTCAATTCGAAACCCAAAGTTGGACCATTCTCACGAATTATATCAAACGCTTTAGCTACCTCTTCTGACTCTCCTATGATAGTCCCATCATCGAGGTACCATGCATGCATGGAGAAGAAGTTTGCATTTATCTCTGATTTGATGGACAAGAGGGTGTAACACAAGAGCAAAAAGAAGTAGTCCCAAAGGATCACCTTGTTGCACTCCAGTAGCTGACCAGATATGTCCGGCTCCAAGGTACAATCGGGCTGCCTGACCATACAAAAACTTTACCCATAAAGAGATAGATGAGCATCTCTCCCCCACTTCATAAAGTAAAACACTCCTATCCACCAGATTGAAGGCGTTCAAGAAATCCACTGTAAGCATGGATAGGGACCTATCTTCGTGACGCTCACTTAATAGTCGATTGGCGCTATGTAAGATCGCCTCTGCACCCCCGGAGACACCTACTCCAAACTGAAAGTCATTAAGATAACTCACAATTCCTTTGCCCACACCTTTCATTGCGACCTTAGACACCAACCACCTCCATATAGTACCCACTAAGATGGGACGTATCCCATTGTCTGGCTTTAGCAATGGCGTAAGAGGTGTTGAAGCAATAAACTCAGCTAAACTCACTGGGCACCTTCCTACCGACCATAAGTTAACCACTTGGGTGATTACTTGTAAAAGATCTCTCCCCACAACTGATCCTTCTCCACACATAGCATCTATAATATGTTGTGCCCTCAAGCCGTCTCTTCCACACGAAGTCCCTTTGGGAAAAGACTTAATACATTTAAAGACGGTATCAACCTCTGCCACAAGGGGAGATTCTGAAAAGGCATTATCCGGTCTAGAAGGAGGTGACTTGTGTGGGTGTTTCTCCTCCAAAGTCTTCACCGTATGGTCATTATATGAAGCCACCCCTGAAAAACATAGAACCTTAACAACAGCCGTGAAATGCCCATCAGCGACCTTACGGAGACATTGTTTGATGTTTGGATTCCCTATATCGGCACCTTCCCATCTTTGGTCCCATCTTTGGTGAGATTATATGAGCAAATGCTTGAAGCAAAATATGTTATTTCTATGGGAGCATGTACACTTACAGGGGGAATGTTCAGTACGAATTCTTATAGTACTGTTCGGGGGGTCGATAAACTAATTCATGTGGATGTCTAGGCGGTCTCTCGCTCCAATGGTAAAGGTCGTTGTTCGCCTTTGTCTCTTCACTCCCTCTTCGATGGTTTTAGGGTTCTATCCTCGCCCTTTTTAATTACAATATCTTGACATTCATATGTTGATTGATATGGATTTCCTTCAATTTTTCAACTGCTGTATAGCTTATTCTACATTCTTTCGTTTTTGCCTAGCTATCAGATCTAATTGAATCATGATTGTAGATTTTCAGGGAGGAAAATTAATTTTTTTAATTAGAAATTTCACAGGGAACTGTTTTTAACTATACAGAGATTTTCAGGGAGGAAACTTTTCATGATGATCGATGAAGAGATGCTCTTGATTTGTTGCTTATGGATTGCAGCACTAGTCTCTTTACATGACTTTTATTTGCCTTTTCACTGGAACATTTTCCCTAGTTTTAAAGGTTTACATTTGTATCAATCTGTGCTAGCAGAGTAATTTCATTTCCAAATGCAAAGTTCAAGTTTTGTGGTCCAACTGATTTACCATTCTTTGGGGATGTAGAGTATAAATTACACGAGCTGGTGAGAAAGGTGCGCTATTGATTCCTTTTCTTCCTTAGTATCAACAATTTCTTTGTTCTGTCACTATTAAGAAGCTTACTATATGGGGGAAAGGATATATGTTTTTGCTCCTTACTATCAAACATGGTGTGACCATGTGAGTTAGCTTAATATATCTGCAAGAGCAACATTTTAACTTTAATATTGGATGTTTTTTTAGAGGCTAAACTTAAAGTATGTCTTATTGCATTGTTATTTGGCGATTCTTATGATATGTCTGCATTTCAGCATGTCACCTCGATCAGAGAGAACCAACTCAAAGAAGATGTAGTAAACTCTTCCCATAAGAAACTAAAGTACTACTACTTTTATTCCTTCTTTTGTGCGACTGAACTCAGTCTTTGGTTAGCTTTAAAAGTACTACTTTTATTCCTTCTTTTGGTTTATATGCTGTTTTAATTTCTCTCATTTTAAATTCAACTTCATTCTTGTAACAGGCTGCAGAATCTCTCTTTAATAGGTGCTGATATTTTCTGTTGGGGGAGTTTAGGTATCTTTAAATACCTAAAAATATATTTGAATCACTAGAAGATTTGCTTGGAGATCTAATTTGTTAATCCTTTTGTGTAGGTTCTGCAAAGGTCGTATTACATTTCGCCATAAGAAAACAAATGGTCAGATCCTTATATATGCATATGGTTAGCAAGTGAATCAATCTCGGATTTTACTTTGTAAATTACTATCATGGTCCTCAGTAGGTTGCGTTTTGAGATATCTTCAGCTTTTCTTTTTCAATGTTTTTTTTTTTCTGTGGGAAGCAGATATGAATAAAGATCAGGAGTAGAGCGATTAAGGATGGAGAATAACTTCGAGGATAATCAGGGAATGAACTCAAGGATACCAATTCGGATGATGATGAAGGTGAGCGAGTTGGATCCATAGTCCCCCTTTTCAGTCCTTTTATGGCCACTTGAAGCTCTTCGTTGCAGATAATCTGCAGGAGTATCTTACTGGTAAACTTCAATCAAGATATCGATCATATTCTCCTTTTTTATTTTTATTTTATGTGATTGATTGATGAAATTAGGAGATTGTTGAATTTTCTCGGGTTGACATTACTGATTGGTGGAAGTTAGGTTTCAATTTATGTGGTGTTATTTACTGGAATTTCATGTTAGTATCTAGTTTATGGTATTAAGATCTAGTTTCCTCATATTGGTTGTCCATTGATTTGATTTAGACTTGGTTGCGGAATTTTGAACAGAAGATCTCGAATTGAGGATTTGACAATCTGGTTCGGTTTTATTTTAGATCAATTAGAGACTAAGATCATGACCAATATCTCCGAATGGCCCTATGAACTTAGAGTATGTTCAATGGTTCTTTAAAGCTTTTGTAGAATAACAAATCAAGGCTCAAGTAACCTTTGATTTATTAGTTTGTCTTACGAAACACATCATCACCTACTTTATTCAAGACATGAATCTTTTCTCGGTTGTTCGGTCTACTTCAAACCTTAATCAGCGTTATTGAGTTTCTCTAAAGATTTCATTCTTTGTTCTGCTTCAAATTGTGTAAAATATAATACTGTATTTCTGATCTTCCTCTTAAAAAACACTTGAGAATTTGTTGATTTCTCTTTTCCTTGATGAATGTTTATGAACTTGTAGGTAAGACTTCAACTGGCCAGCAATGTTGACCCAAAGCCATCGATGGAATTTGAAAAACTGTGTCCTGCAGCTTTATCCCCGTTTAAAGATAGTTTTCATCCCGTGGAATGCAGGAAAAAGTCCCCTTTTTTTGTTTATCAGCACAACACTCTTATTGTTTGGTTGTTCAGTCATCTGTGTATAACGAAGACCTCGTTTTCCGGAGGTCAATGGAAGATGTTCCTTCACCCCCCTCACTCAGTTGTTTGAGGCAGAGAGACGAGTATCCATTTGGCAACTAGTGGTTTTTTTTCCCTTTGCTGGTGCCTTGATGATTTCCTCACAAGGTATAATTTTCTTCATGCAGGGAGGTGTTTGTCAAATTTTAGAGATGGTATTGTATGATTTGTATCAGTCTTTAGTTTTATCTATGATTGACACAATTTTCCTCTAATTCTATTATCTTTGTATATATTGTAATGTCTCTTGTGTTTGCTGGAAGATTACCATTTGTATTTTAAACAGGTATGGATTTATTGATTACTTAGTACAAGAAGAATGTAAAAAAGGGGGCTTTCTACCTGGTATTTTTTAAAAAATAATACCGGTAGAAAGCCCCGTATTCTTTAAAAAAAATGTCTCCATCTCTCGGGGGTTTTTAAAAAAACTCCTGAGAGAGTTAGAACTAGGACGGTTTTAGAAAATTCTCTCTCGGGAGTTTTTAAAAAACTCCTGACCGAAAAAATATCTATCGGGTGTTTTTATAAAACTCCCAATAAATATCTATCAGCGAAGGGAATAACGTGAGTTACAAAACTCCCGTATGCTTTGTAAAAAAACCCAGATAAACGTCTAATCTGTACTAGTGTATCTATCTATCTAGACTTTTAACAAGGTCCATAACCATTTTTCCGTCCCCGTTGGCCCGATGTAAATATAAAGAGTGTCATAGTCGATCGAATTCAGCTAAGTCGAAAAGGAGTCCAAAAACAAACGAGTCCAAATTCATATTGGCCCAAACAGAAATCGGCCCAAATTGCTATGGAATCATGACTTAACTGGGCCCCACCATCTCAAGGTAGAGAAAAACCCTTTTTGGACTTTCAACGGTGGGGCGAGGCGGGGGACCAGCCATCAGACCTGACACGTCTCTCAATGCTTTGTGGGCCCCACTCTCCCGCGCATGCAACCATCCAGTTGACCATTTCCCGCTAGTTAGAACTCCAATCCAACCTCCTATGTGATTTCAAAAAAAAAAAATCCAACCTCCTATGCGACCCTAATAATAATAATAAAAATAAAAGGAATTTCCTAAAGTTAATCTTTATTTAACTTTCATCCATATCGATTTAATTATTTCACCACCCTTGGTTAAGAAATTCGTTCTATTCGATTCCATCTACTATCGACTAAGGCCTCGTTTGGTTAAACGTGGAAAATTGACTTCCCAGAAAGTAACTTCACGGGATTTGTAATTTCCATAAATTCTACTTAATGGGAAATGTAAAAATATGTTTGGTTGAAAATAATTTCTCTCAAATTCAATTCCTATGTTTTGTTTGGTTAAACATGGAATTTTCATAGTAATTTAATTAAAATTACTCTTGTAACCTTTTGCTTTTTGTTTAAAAATCAAAATCTATATGGACAAATTGGTGATTTTGTTTATAAAAAATAAATTTTATAGAAGATTTGGAAAAAAAGAATGGAGGAAGTAGATCTTACCTACCCCTTCCATGGTAAGTTCAATTCCACCATTTCATGGGAATTTAAATTCCTAGGAATTCAAATTCCTAGGTTTTCTAATTTTTAAAAAACATACCAAACACATGTATTGACTTCTACTTCCTGAGATTTTGAACTTCCCGGGAAGTAGAGAGCTAACCAAACGAACCCTAACACTTTGATCGAGTGAAATATGGGGGTAGTCAATTTTATATATACATAATTACATATCTCCATCGTAACTTTTATAATTGAAATAAAAAAAATGTAATATATTAAACTTAACATATTATCCACCTACACAAAATACTTTAATACTTATTGATATGAAAAAGGGTTAAAATGACAATGCAAATCATCTTAAATGTACTAAACAGTATGTAAAAAAAAAAGAAAGAATCGAGTTACCTATAAACAAGTTTAAATGAATGAGCAGTTCCGATTGTGGATTGACATCCCCTTCATCATCCACTTATTTATCCATATCTAACTCGATTCATCGTCCACTTATTTATCTATTTATATATATATATATATATATATATATATATATATATATATATATATATTCATAATGGGTTAATGTATTCTACCTCTATAAACAAAGAGCATATAAGGGTGCAGTTTTACAATCTAGTAAAAAATTCTAAAAATATTTTCTAATTATAAAAATTATTATCAATATTTTTTTTAAAGAACACAAATAATTTTCAAAATGAATCGATAATTATTGCACCAATAAACACTAGTGTATTAAGTGTGGGAGCAATTGGGGAACGTTTTATTCGTGAAATAATAAATGAAGGAGGTGGTGGTGTAAGTGTAATGTGAGCAAGGAAGCCATGAAATCTGTAAATGCACTATTTGATTTTGTACCATCATATATATTTTCTATATAATGCATTAATGATTCGGATATATTATATGGTATGTAAGTCACGAGCGTTACATGATTATATTTCTGAACGCCACCTAACCTAATTGTAACGTATTTCAGCGCGGGCACTAGCTTTTGAAGTGTACACAAATTGGACCCCCCCTAAAAAAAATGTACACAAATTAAAGTGGCTTTTTATGGAGTACTAGTGTACTACATTACATATTTACATTAGTATAAGCTCATACAAACCAAGCACATTCTAATTAATCATAATCCCTATTAATTAATTCAACTTACAACATTAAACAAGGCTTTGACCCATACTGTTTTCTACATTAGAAAGGCATGTCTAAACTAGGCAACTTACAATACATATATTATTTCATCTTTATTTATAATTTTTTTAAATCAATAAATATATTATTTTACATTGATTAGATACACTATTTTTTTATTTAAAAATTATCCAAAATTAAAGTTATAACGATACTAAAGATTTCCAAATTTGTTGAGTACATAACAAAATTTGAAAATCTTTTTCAAAATGAATGTTTTATCTTCTTTAATTACATTAGCCTTTAGAGTTTTTAATTATAAATCAAGGGCTTAATTTTCTAGGCATTTTTAATTATAAATTTCTGTAATTGTAATCTTAGGTAATTTTTTTTTCTTTTTGACTGGCGACCCTCTGCGTAGGGTCATTCAAATCATCTGTTGATGGCTTCAACATCACTTAGTCGATTTACTTCTTACCCACTGTTAAAAAAAAAAAAAAAAAAAAACATTAGCCTTTAGAGTTTATGTATAATTCCAGACATTATCGTTCCATTTTAGAATCTTTTGTGTCCTGTGCTCATAGATACACAATCAAAAAGCCCTTAATTAATTAAATTACTTTAAAAATATATTTTTACGGTTCATTTATCACATATATATATATATATATATAGGGGTGTGCACCGGTTTAAACCGGACCGGAACCGGGTCTAAACCGGATAAAAATCGGAACCGTAAAATTAAATAATGACAACCGATAATCGGTCCGAAATTATTCCGGTTTTAAATCGAATCGGACCGAAAAAACTCAAGTCAAACCGTAACCGAACCAGATTAACCGATATTAAGTGATTTACAAAATCATTTACAGGTTCAGTTTCTTGTTTCCTTAATCAAAATTATTGCAAGTGATTTACAATTTTCATTAAATATAATGTAGTAAGTGATTTACAGTTTCTTGAGTTCTTGTTTCCTTAATCAAACTGATTTACAACTTTTTTTCCTCGTTAACTTTTTTCATTTATTGGATTTTTTTTTGGTGGAAATTAAATCATTTATTGGAAATACACGTACAATATTAATACGTATACTTACAATAAATACAATATGTATACTTACAGTAAGTTTCGGTTGGTGGAAATCATTTATTGAAAATACAATATATAAGTTTCGGTTGATTCCGGTTTTAGCCGGAAAACCGCCGGTTTTAGCCGGAAAACCGCCGGTTTTGACCGGATCCGGAATGCTTTGAAAATGTGAACCGAAAATCGAACCGAAAACTTTAATTCGGTTCTGGATCCGGTTTTACCGGTTCGGTTCAGGTTGGTTTTCCGGTTTAAATCGAAATATGCAATTATATACTCCCTCCGTTCCATAATACATGGTCTTTTAGTTTTCAGCACGTTTTTTAAGGAGCGGAAAACTCTATGAAATATTATTTTTTTAATTAATTTTTTTATATAATTTGATACTTATTAGTAACAAGTATCAAACTATATTAAAAAATTAATTAAAAAAATAATAATTTATAGAGCTTTTCGCTCCTTAAAAAACGTGCTGAAAAGTAAAAGGACATGTATTGTGGAACGGAGGTAGTATATGTCTTAAAAGACACCGGTTAAGAAATCAAATTGGAAAATAGATAAATTCTAGAATTTATTTCTAAAATAGGTAAACTGGGTGTATTTAGGAGAAATATTTTTCAAATTAGAATACTTATTCTATGTTATAAGGGCTTATAGAAAATTCAAAATCATTAATGTATATTTTATTTAAAATATGAGAAAGAAGAATAAGAAGGGTGGGAGGAATGATGACCACTTCTTAGATATCAGTACTAAAATGAAGGGGAATGAGTACAAAGTAACAAAAAGGAAAAAATGAATAAGACTGACTTTAGTCTTATACAAATGTCCTTTACTAATTTTTCTTCTTCTTGGCAGAACACCACAAATTATCATAATAATTGCAACCACATGGTTTATACCTTTTATACACACATTATACTATATAGCTAGAATAAGATAATATACACAACTTTTTGGGTGCGAGCAGGACAAGTTAAGACACTAGATGGAATATTGGTGAGATCACAAATTAAAGGCAAGAGGAATGTAATTATGGGTCCCACTTTTAGTTATATGATGATCTGATTTTGCTACTCCAAAATTTAATAAAGGTGATTGGTATGAATGTTAGTTGTTTACAATCATATCTTCTTCGATCATATTTTAAAAAATTAATGTCACTGTCACTATATATGTATCATATATAACATGTACTACGTATATATATAATGTTGGTTTATTCTAATTTTATGTGTTAGTGGAAATAAAGCCTATTTTTAAGGAAATGTATATATACTACCTCCGTTCCATAATACATGGGCTTTTCCTTTTTGACACGTTTTTTAAGGAGCGAAAAACTTAATGAAATATTATTTTTTTAATCAAATTTTTTATATCATTTGATACTTATTACTAATAAGTATCAAATTATATAAAAAATTTAATTAAAAAAATAATATTTCATATAGTTTTTCACTCCTTAAAAAGCGTGCCGAAAACTAAAAGCCCATGTATTTTGGAACGGAGGGAGTATGTTTCAATGAAATTGATTAAACTATAACTGATTTCATTTATGCCTTATAAAAAAAAATCACATCATACACACAACATTTGCTTCAATAATTCAAGCAATTTAAAGAAATTCTACCTAATTATTTTTACAAGGTAACAAAAATAAAAACATCAAAAGAAATCAAAATGATGATTGTGATGATGATGTTGTGAAGGGATTTGATATGGCTGATCTCTCTCCTTCTTACTTAGAACTCTTGGCACCTCCATCAATGCCGGCGACCTAGCATTCCTAGCGCCGCCACCAACGCCACCGCTCTTCTTCATCATCATACTAACCTTCTTCCCATGGGCCTCCTCCGCCGGAACCACCGGCGGCCGAACCGACCTAATAAGGGCCCAATTAACCCCATCAAAGAACTCGTGCCGCTTGATCTCCGCCGCACCATTGACGCTCCCGATCCTCTTCTTCGGGTTCTTCACAAGGAGCCTCCGGATCAAGTCCTTCGCCGTCTCCATCTCCGCCCGATCCTTCGGGCTCAGGCCACCGTCGTGCGTCGGGAATCTCAGGGGCTGCTTCAGTATGTTTCTTAGGGTCTCCTCGTTGTTCTGCCCCTTAAACGGCGTCGTACCGAACACCATCTCGTACAAGAACACCCCGAACGTCCACCAGTCCACCGCGCTCCCGTGCCCCTGCCCTGATATCACCTCCGGCGCCAGGTACTCATGGGTCCCCACGAACGACCTCGACCTCGCCTCTATCGGCTCCACCACCACCTCTCTCCGATCCACAAACCTCCCGGCACTACTACTACTACAATAGTACTTATTACTATTATTACTACTACTGGAATTGTCAACGTCACAGTCACTGTCATAGTTGACTGTGACGTTGTGTTGGGTGTGCCCATCAGCGTGCTCGGTTATAGTGGTAGTGAGGGGAGAAGAGGAGCGGCGAAGGCTAAGGTGGCGGCGGAGAGAGAAGCAGGAAGAGAGGACGGGTTGGATAGGACCACCGGCGCAGGTGGTTATAATATTTGTAGGTGACGGGTGGTGCTTGCGATGATGATGAGTGCAAGGACTCAGATGCTTTTCCTTGAGGAGCTTCGGAACGACGTCGCATTTGAGGGAGAGGTCGAAATCGGAGAGCATTATGTGACCGTCTTCTCTCACAAGTACATTCTCCGGCTTCAAATCCCTATACACTATCCCCATCATATGCAAGTATTCTAGCGCTAGTAGCGTCTCCGCCGTATAAAACCTGCAATTGAATAAAAATATAAGATACATTGTCTGTATAATTATGTTGTTACATGTGAATAATCAGTTCGATTTGTTGAGGGTTGGATGATTACTTGGCGGAGGAGACAGGGAAGCGGCGGGAAGGGAGTTTGAGGCGGGAGGAGTAGAGGTCGCCGCCGGGGCAGAACTCCATGACGAGGCAGGAGAAGTGGGAGGCGTCGAAGTCGGCGTAGAGAGTGGGCAAGAAAGGGTGGTCGAGGGTGCAGAGGATCTCCTTCTCCATCTCGGCGCGGACGAGCTTCTTGCGGGCGGCGAGGGCCTCTCGGTCGACGACCTTCATGGCGTAGAAGCAGTGGGGGGACCCCACCGCGGGGTTTCTGATCTGGCAGAGGTAGACGCTGCCGATGTCGCCGCTGCCCACGCGGCGGAGGAGGCGGAAGTGCTCGAGGCCGACGCGGCCCCCTGACTCGCGGCGGAGGCGGCGCATGGCCTCCCAGGCGGCCTGGTTCGCCTTGTGGGGCTTGGGGGAGCTGAAGTGGCCGCCGTCGGAGGCTGAGGAGAATGAGCTCCGGTGGCTGCCGGTGGAGGTGCTGAGTTTGCTCAGCCAGCTCCGCCGGCTGGACGCCGAGTCCGGCGGGGTGATGGAGGCCAAGGAGCTGGTTTCGTATAGGGAGTCGAATTGATCCTCCCGTGTGGGAGTAGTGATCGGCACTATGGAAGCCATTGGGTCGGGTTGGGTTAACTCGTGTTATTCGGATGAACAGTCTGAACAGATGGTTGGTATGAGAGAGTTTACAGGGAAATGCTTTTGAAGGTAGGGGAGGGAGAGAGGAGAGGATGGTAGGAAGGGTTTAAATAAGTACAAGTGTTGATGCTTTTGATTAGTAGGTGAATGGATGAGCTTATAGATGATATATTGATATGTCTATTTTGCCATTTCAAAAAAGTGGATATTACAATTTTGGCACATTATTGTAGATTATACAAGTGTACTTCTAGAAGGCCAAATGTAGCCAACTCTAAGTTGGGTAACATTGGCTTATAATTTGTGTTCTATTTTTCTTTGGATTATCAAATAATTTTAAATCTTAATAGGTTGATAAGTCGACAGGCATTAAACAGATCCATTTCATATCGTCCGATTCGAATTTCTAGACATGTGTCATTTATTTAACTAGATCAAAGTCTTGAATTCAACTTTTTGGATTAAGTATCTTTATAAAATTTAAAACTAGCTTATTGTAGCTGGTAAAATTTATTTTGTTGTTCCATCTCAAATATTTGATTTATATTTAAAATGCAAAAGTAGACTGTTCAATAAATAGATACCATAACCAATCACAAGTTAGTATAATAGTTGTGGGGCTATATCTCGTGTCAAGAGGTTCGAAATTCGAAATCCCTTCAAAACGTGGAGTCAATTGTGAGTGGGAAGGTCAACGCCTTAAATGGATCATACACTACCCGATCCGGATGTAAAGCGACTGAGTCGATCAATATAGATTAAGATCAAAAAAAAATAAAAATTAGAGACCATATATTGACTCATAAATACATTAATTCATGCTATTACCAACCATTTATCAATAAATGGTTGGATATATGAATTTATTTAGTTTTATATTTCATGTAAATTATATTCTCAATTAACAAACTCCTAACCTCAATTCAAATATCAAAGTTTCTAAAATAAATATTTATATCTATATATAATATATTAAAAACAGATCCTTGAAGTCTCCCAAGTACAATTTGCATATGTGTCATTTTCTGATGCAATTTGGCCCGAGTTTTTTTATGCGTTAATTAATGATGATCCAATATTTTTAATTCACGTTAGATAATAACCTCATCTATTTTATCCATGTGTCATCATATGTGTCTATTTCATATCTTAAGTGGTTACAAAGTCTATATATCATTTTACCATAAGTTGTTTTATAAATATTGTACCTTGAATTATTTTATCTAAGATTGATTATTTTAATTCATTATATCTAATGATAAAATTTCATTATTAATTAATTATCTGTTGAATAATAAAATCTTATCATCAAAATATGTATATTAATTATCAACTCATATCTTAAGTCATTATAAAGGTTAGGGACCAAAATGTAAGGTTAGAGACTATTTTACAACCTTTAAAAGGTTAGGGACTAGAATAAAACGAAATAGAAAGGTCAAGAGCTATTTTGAAACATTTCAAATATTAAGATCTAAAGTGAAACAAGTGGTAAAGATTAGGGACAAAAAATGTAATTCACCTTGAAAATAATCCAATTTTACCTTTTCTTTATCCTACTCTCTATCTCTCTCGTTTTGTCTTTATCTCTCTTATCTGATCTTCATCTTGTTTCTCTAGTCTTCACTCTAATCTATATCTTCCTCCTCAATCTCACAAAAACTCAGTTAGGATCATAATAATATTATCTTTAAATTGAGTACCATAAATAAAAATGTTGGACAGTGATTCTCTTACCCTCTAGTAAGCTTATCCGGGGGTAAAAATGTAATCTCCTTTTGGTAAAAACGTAAGTCAGACTAAAAAAAAAGAAATGAAAATAGAGGTAGTAGGACAATAATTACATGTAGCAATTAAAGTAACCTTGATCCTAATGAGAATTAAAGCACTGTAATCCTTCTCTCTCCAAACACTCAAACGGTAATTTCAAATTTTAATCTCCATCTCTTCAAACGGTCGGAATTGGAGTTGGAATTGTTAGATTGCTCAATTGAAGGAGTCTTCTTTAGGAATCCGGCGACGATCGATCATCGGAGGTACTAGGATTTAGGGTTCCGGCGTCAACGTACTGCTCGAGATCGAAGAACCTACAATCGATCGTTTTTCGATCGCTGAACTTGCCGGACACCGAAGGTGAGCGGTACATATATTCTCCGATTGGATCTATATTCGTGAATAAGGGATTGTCGTTAATTTTCATTTTGAAACTGATTAGAGTGTAATTGTAGTTCGAATGCTAAATTAATTAGGATTTTGGATTTCTCCTGCAGATTTACCGATCATCCTCTTTTCTCAGCTACAATGAGCCGGAACATGGATTTTGATCTTAACGTGGAATACAAAGATGGGTCCGGCTCCGATGATTCGATTAGTGGGTCAGGCTCGCGGGACTTGAACTTGGTCGAAATTTCGGATGATGACAGCGCAAGCATTTCTTCGAACAGTGAAAACCACATCCCGAAAGACGGTGATCAAGGAGCCGATGATGAAGGAGACGATGCTGAGCCTCACGAGATTTCCGATAACTTGAAAATGAATCCTCCCCATGTCTGGCTGATGTTGGAGCTGGAAGCAGATTTTATTCGGCTAATCCACGGATATGCGAGAGAAAATGGATTCATGGTAAGAATTCGGAGTTCGGAAAAGTTACCCCCCGTGGAAGGAGGTGAGGAAGGAGGCGATGGGAATACGGGCGACAGGTACAAGTCAATTAGGATGGAATGTACAAAGGCGGGGAAGTTTGTGTCCAAGTCAAAAAACCCGAGCAAGGGATCCACTTCAACCATAACAGGTTGTAAGTTCAGGGTGAATGTTGTCCGTGATGGACCTGGTGTATGGAGGCTAACCGCCGTTCGGCTTGAGCATAACCACGAGTGTGATGCGGAGAATTCAAAATACCTTACAAATTACAGATACATCACCGAAGGCAACAAGAAACGGATCTTGGATATGGATAGGGCCGTCGTAC
The DNA here is from genome assembly GCA_037127255.1 of Persicaria tinctoria. Taxonomy (NCBI): domain Eukaryota; kingdom Viridiplantae; phylum Streptophyta; class Magnoliopsida; order Caryophyllales; family Polygonaceae; genus Persicaria; species Persicaria tinctoria. The sequence continues at coordinate 14,873,812 of JBANSL010000015.1, forward strand.
CAATAGCTAAGAACTTCACATCCTTTGTGGTTGCCAACGGGAGCCATGATAAAGTGGACTTCACTGAACGGGACCTGCGGAACCTGGTTGCCAAAAACAAAAGCCGGCAAATGAAGAAAGGGGACTTTCTTGCAATGAGGGATCATTTCGATGAAATGGCTTCAAACAACTCGAATTTCTTCTACAGTTATGACGTGGACAACGACAACAGATTGAAGAATGTGTTTTGGGCTGACGGGAGGAGTAGGGCAGTGTACTTGGAATTTGGCAATGTCATCTCATTCGATACGACATACGTCTCAAACAGATACAAGATGCCATTTGCACCATTCATCGGGGTCAATAACCATGGGCAGAGTGTGTTGTTTGGGTGTGCCCTACTCGTCGGAGAGGAAACCAAGCACTTAGTGTGGTTGTTTAAGACTTGACTTAGTTGTATGTCCGGGAAGGCACTAACAACAATCTTAACCGACCAAGCCCAATCCATTGGTAAGCTACTGTATATATATATTGTATCTACATATGTAGTTAAAATAGTCTTATTTATCGATAATGTCCATTCATTTGTTTTCAGGCAATGCAGTGGCGCAAGTGTTTCCCAATGCTTCGCACCGTTGGTGCATATGGCATGTGATGCAGAATGCTAAAAAGCATATGGGGATGCTCCCCAAATGGGATGCCATACTAAGTGCACTCCAAGATGCTCTACACGACTCCTTGAGTGAAGGGGAGTTCGAAGAGGCATGGGATGCGATGCTGGAGAAGTTTGGTTTGCGTAACAACAAGTGGTTATGCAAGATGTACGAGAAGAGAAGGCGTTGGGTTCCTATATACTTCAAGAACATCTTCTGGACCGGGATGTCAAGCACCCAGAGGAATGAAGGTATAAACCATTTCTTCAAATCGTTCCTCAATGTAAATACTACTTTGAAGATGTTCGTTGAGCAGTACGGTCTAGCATTATCGAAAAGGGTAAGGGAGGAGGAGACGTCGAACTTCACATCGATAAATAAGCCCCTCAAGTGCATGACCGACCATGTAATGAGCTCGTGTTCCAAGAGTTGTAAACTACTGCAAAGTTCGAAGAATTTTAAGTTGAGATGCGAAACCTCGTGTACGCCAATGCACTAAGGGTCGAAGACGATGTCAATGTGTGCACTTACGTCGTTACGGTAAAGCTGCCTTATTATCGTCGTACACGGTGCTACAAATACAGGGTTACCCTTCAAAAAGACAACACCGACGTAAAGTGTGAGTGCAAAAACTTTGAGTTCCGCGGGATTTTGTGCACCCACATTTTGCGTGTCTTCAACAAAGAGCAGGTGTATTACATTCTGTAGAGGTATATTCTGGATCGTTGGCGGAAGGACCTGCCCCGGGAAAACTTGAAGGTTGCAGTCCCTTACTATAAGCTGATAGAAAAGAAGTCAGACGGGATGAAACGGTATGGGGATATTCATGGTAAGGTGGACAAAATCGCCAGATTGGCGATGTACGATGAGAATTTGTACAAGGTTGTGATGGATGAACTCGAGGAATTGGAAGACACGGTCAAGGAGGTTGCGCTGAGCAAGCATCGCCTATTTTTTCACAACCTGGATGGCATTGGTAAAGTGTATGGGCGGCGAGTGGTGATCCCAACTGAAACGACCATGAACGATGACGGGGATGTATCGGCTAACGATCTATCCCCCGTGGTAGATCCACCAGACAAAAGGGGTAGAGGCAAAGAGAGAAGTAGGAGATTAGGCTATAGTAGGCAAATGGCGCGGGAGCGTACTGAGCGTCAACGCAGACAGGGTGGGCCAAGCAGCCCTGCGGAGAGCCATGCAGGTCCCAGCTATGGTATTCGCCACCAAAACATGATGTCCATGCCTAACCCTCATCTTTATTACAATTCAGGACGTAACTGGGATTCCAAACATGCTTTCTTGTCAGATTCTTTTCGTTGGCATTATACTTATGATCATCAATTCCCCTCTATTTTGGTAGATGATGCATACACAAGCCATGCAAGATGTATCTTTGAGTGTCCGCCATCTCCAGAAGTTTCGTGCCCATATCGAACTATTGGTTTGCAATTCCTTGTATCCCTTGTAACACCTACTCCCAAGGAACAGAAGAGCTGGATTCACCTTGGTGCAAATGCACACCTTCTGGCCCTGGATGTGATGAGGTGAAGGGCTTGTATTCGATCAGACAAACGGCATTCGTGTGCAGATCCTCAACGTGTGAACTAGTTGGAGTGTTGGACAAAGCCCTGTATCACACTCCATACCATCTTCCGTTGGCCCTACCATCTGATCCTTTATTTCTCGGGCAGGGGGGGCGTCCAAGTCCATTGGTGTACTCCGTTCATCTCGATCCAATCTACTCTTATTTTCGTAGTGGGTCATACAGAAGTCCGCATCTCTCTTCCCATACGGCAGGGGACATGGCAAATATATCGTGTTATGGTAAGATTTCGTCGGTTTCCAATGGGTTGCTCAATCCAGTGCGATTTCATCTCGATCCAGTGGGTTGCTCAACAGACTGGCTGTGTTCAGACTTCTCTCATCGTACACATGAGACCCATGTATCTGCTGCAACCATTCTGGCGGTTCTGGTTCCCACTTCCTAGCGATCAGTGTGATCATACCCCCCAACGCTAACTTCCCTTTCGTGCTCCCGCTTGTTGTATCTCGAATGCAAGATGCAACAAACATAGAAGTCCAGTCACGCACGTTGCTGCATTCTTCGAAAAAGCACCAGAACCATATAAAATCTGAGGCCATGAACTAGTTGGTCTCTCCCTGACCCATAAAAGCCATCCTAATCACTTTTTGTGCCAAGACCAAGCACGGATGCCCAAGCCAAGAGTTAGTCTCGCCCTTGTGACTGTCAAACTGTCTGCCTGTAATGTCAACTCAGAGATCTTTCATATTGTGAGCCGATTTTTTCCAGCCAGGGGTAGGTTGACGAGAAATCCCGAGGATGTCCCGCAACTCGTCGTAGGATAGCCACCTCTCCACATCATTGAGGTGAAATGAAATCCGGTACATATCGTAGGATAGCCACCTCTCCACCTCTCCACATCGTAGGAATTCCAATACATATCTTAGATACGTTGGCGCATTCTTGTTCAAAAATCCCGACAGCCCTGCCTGATCAAACATTGACTTCGTAATTTCGAACATTCCTAGTCGTTTCAGTGTCGCAACATCGTAAAATTTAGTCGGTACAATGTCCATTTCCGCTAACTTTGACCATTTCGCCTTCTGCTCCGTTGTCAGGGTAGTCAGTTGGGGATATTCCGGCTCCATTGCAAACTGATTTCCACACCAGGAATTATACTCGTTTCATAACACATCTACTGAAACCCTAGACCTACCCAGAATCACCCACTGCCCACCCCAAGTACAATCAATCTCTAATGAACATAAAATCAAACATAACTGACTGATTAAAAGCAGAGAGACTTACCAATTCGGAGATTGAGTCGCGGTATGTGATATTGAAACGTAGGAGACGCCTCGCTCGATTAACGATTCTGGTTCTCAATAGCGAGATTCGCTGTTCGATTGTCGTCGTGCTGTTCCGGGGCTGATTGTGTTTTGAAGTTGGCGGTCGAGACTTGGGATAGAGGGAATAGTTAATTTCGAAGAGGGCGGGTCACTGTCTTACGGTTTACGGTTTCATACAGGTAAACTCCAACGTCCCCAAGCATTAGGGTGAAGCAGATGGAGTAGGGTGATGCACTTGGAGCAATTGGGCCGGGCCGAGGTCGTAATTGGGCCGGATTATTTGAGTTAGGTATATAGTAGTATTATGTGAGTTAGGTATATACAGTATTATGCAAGTATATAAGAATATATAATACGGAAATAATCATTTATTTAAAACACAATAATTAATTTAATTACACAGTATAAACTAAGCCTAAATTTTTTATATTTACACAGTGTAAATATCCAAATATAAACAAAGTATAAAAATACTCCAAATAATACTTTCGTAAAAAAGTTTATATACGGACTATTCATTACCGCTATAACTAATTACATTCCAAATAGTAAAATATAGGAGCTGGAACTAATTAAGTTGTACAGTATATTATAAACTAAGTCTATAAATTATTTATGTATAAAGTACTGCCATTTTTTAATTATAGGAGATGGAACTAATTAAGTTGTATAGACCAAGTATAAACAAAGTCTAAAAATTAGTATTTCATTAAACTAATTACGTTGTACGGTATAGTATAAACTAAGTCTATAAATTATTTATGTATAAAGTACCGCCATTTTTTAATTATAGGAGCTGGAACTAATTAAGTTGTATAGACCAAGTATAAACAAAGTCTAAAAATTAGTATTTCATTATAGGAGTTGGAACTAATTAGTTAAGTTGCATACTATCCGTTGTGTTACTTGTGTAGGATTTCAGACAATCTTTTACCGCCCAAATTCGGTTAACAAACTCCATTTATTAGGGGAGAGAAGTAATATAGGTGTAGTAATTATGACATAGGGGTGCATGGAACCTCACAAAAAAAAAGCAAACCTATTTATCCCGGGTAGAGTTTGGGTGGAGTTGGGGAAAAAATTCTACCATAAAATTGAGAGGATCTCAACCACTGATTTTAAAATTGGTGTTTGAAAATCCCCCCTCCTTTCCCTCCCCCCCACCCCCCTCAATTTTTTTTTCTTTATTTTTTGAGAGAGGAAAGGGAAACTCTACTTAACTCCACCGGAACAGGATCCATCTATCCCCTATTAAAATATTTCTTTTTAGCCCACTTTTTCCTTGGATATGGGAATACCTTTGAGTAAGCTTATCAGATGATAAGACAAGTATTTGTTATAGTATTTGGTTAATCAAGTTTTATTTGTTTAGGTGGTTGAATCAATGGTGGCTTATAGAAGTGGGTGCAGGCGGTCAATAAACTTTGTCGTTTCTGCTAAAAGTGCTATACCACTGTTTCCAAAGAAATAAAGAATGTTTTAGAATCTGAATATATTGGTTTGAAAATTTTGACAAAACATGTTGTATTTAAAGTTTGAATTTTGACAACTGAATGAATTTTGTACTCCTCTTATTATTGAATTTGCAAGTGTGAGATGAAATACACCACTCATTTCCGGAAAAAATATGTCCTTGAAAAATCCCATTGATTTTGTATTTTTTATTTATGTCAAAATGGAAAATTAAATAAACAACAACAAAAAAAAAAGAGCCCTGCAAAAAGCCAAAAAAAAGTGCCTTTTCTTTATTCAGGGAAAAAAGGCAAACAAAAAACATCAGTATTTATTAAGGCGATTAAGCTTAAAATTATTTTATAGGTTCACAGAATAAATAAATATATATTTATATTTATATTGTGTCTATAATTCACCATTTTATCTTCACCATAATTAACTCTTATTAATATATTTAAAGTTAATAAATATATTGAATATATATTTCAGCATTTTTTTATATATTTAATTATCTCGGTAAAAGATACTCCCTCCATTAATTAAAACATGTCGTTTTAGACATTTGCACATTTTTTAAGAAAGCAAACAAAAATACACTTATATTCCTAATTATTACTTTATTTTCCACTTTATTGAAAACTACAACTAACAAATTCCTAATCATTACAAAGGTAATTTTGGAAAGTGAACACTAAAATACCTAAAACGGCATATTTTTCTTAACAAAATTTTACACCTAAAACGACATGTTTTTCTTAACGGATGGAGTATTTTTTTTAAATTTGTTGTTACCTTTTTTTTTTGAAATTAGATAAGAGCATGCTCAACAACATGACAACATCTGTAAAATAGAAAAAGAGGAAGTTTTAGAGAGAAAAGGTCATTTTTTTCACCCTAACAGCTTCTGTAAAGGGCAAACTCATTTGTAAAATAGAGAAATAGAAGAAGAGAGGAAAAAATCTGCAAATTTGGAGTGAGATGAAAAATCTCTATAATTTAATGTTTCACTCCGCCCTATGCTGTACCATTCACCTTGACACTCTCTCGTTGCTCATATCCTTATAATATTCAGTATTCACCCATGTTGTCCATCCCTTCTATCATTATTCCTTAGTTTGAAGTACCTGCTGCTGAAGCAACTATTGAAGCCACTGCCCAGGAGTCCAGGACATTGCATCGATGCTTTGCGCTCATGGCCTAGAAGTTGAATGGAGGATCTGTACCATTTCGGAAGCTGCATATATACGACCTCATACCTCTGAGTTCCTCAGTTGTTGATTGCCTGAAATTCTAGTTGCTACTCCGTTACAACCACCCATCTTATTGTGGAACTTATTCATAAATGCATTTAGTATATTATAAATTTCTGTATTTATTACAGTGTATAATAAATATAAAAAATTGTAAATTAGAGAAGTCGTTGGAGTTAGGTTGAATTTATTTTTGATATTTTGATTTCTGTTTTAGAGATTTTTTACAACAGCGGTTGCTCTAATGGTTAGATCTCAACTAAAGGAAATATTTCAACATCTAAGGGGGACTTTCCGTTGAGTACACCCCTTACCATGAAACGGGTGGACAAATCTAGACCCTTAGATGAAAGAAAATCAATGGTCTGGATTAGTTTTAAAAATTCTTGTTTAAGCGTGTATCTACCTAGTATTCATATTTAATGTTAAATATGAATACTCGAATGTTAACCGCTTAAAGCAGGTAACCAAAAACTATTATTCCCAGATTGTGTTAATATTCATATTTTATTATGTAATTATTCATAGATAAATTATTAAATATTCATATTTAGTGCTTAATGGTTCGAAGTAAAATACCAGAGATTTCATCTTTACGCTTAAACGTGTAACCAACTAGTATTCATATTTAACATTAAGTATGAATACTAGGTAGTTTTACGGTTAAACAGTTTGTTTTTCAAAGTTAATCCTAACCCTTTATTTTTTTGATCTAAGAGTTGAGATTTGTCCCCCCGTTTCATAGTAAGGGGTGTACTCACTGGAAAGCTATTCCAACATCTAATTATATTTTTTTTATTAGTTTTTCTTAATTACAAGCTAGACCTGCGTGAGATTAAGAATATAAATATAAATATATATTTCATTTTTAAATTAAATGGTACCCATTATAATAGGGCTTGCCGAATTAAAAACACGAGTACAGTAATTTGATTATTGAAGAACGTACGGGATGCCATAGAGATTGAAAAGAATATACACATTCGCCATTTTCAAAAAACATCCCAAGCTTTTTGAATGGTAGCTTGCTTGGGAAAGCTATAAAAAAAAAAGAACGTTTTAATCATTAACCTCCGACAAACATTTAATTAAATTATTCAACTAATTGATTAAATTACGTACGGATATTAGACACACTTTAATTTGATCGATAGCCATCAAGCTAGATCTTAACCTGATCTTTTTATTCACATTCATTCATGATTATAATGGTTATTTTCATTCAACATTTTAGGGTGTGTGTTAGAATATGAGTGTTAAAGTTTATATGTTATTTTTATCACCCATTTGTAGGTTTGCATACAACCCCTCTTCTAGAGTCTTAGTTCTTCGGGCTCATTGTTAAGAGATGTTAAGAGATTAATTGTACAATCTCACTCGATCGGCCTATATGTCAGGCTATAGTATGTAGCGCATATGCGTTTATACACACGACCCCCGGTCACAAGTTTCAACAGACTTCACTTATGATATTAAAGCGGTTAAACCCTCACTCGACTTATATGCTAAGCTACAAACACATATGCGCTCGTGCGCACAACTCCCGTTCACAAGTCCCAATAGTATTAAGTACCCATTCAAATGCAACCGATCATTTTGGCTCTTGCCATTCAAATTACTCCGTATAATTCAAAGTCAATTGCAAATAATTTGATACATTTTGATTCCTAGAGTTTGGTTTGTTTCAAATTCGAATTGTTTTAGACACTCTCGATCTTATATATGCAATAAAATATATGGTTTGCACTAGATATAGTTAATTAGAAACTAATGCAATTTGATAACCCCTCTCATTAGATTGAACGTTGCTTGTTTGAGAATATTGTGAGGTGATGGGAGATTTTGTATTGAAGCACATGAAACATCGGTGCCTCATTTATACCACCTCTCCATCTCTTTCTCTTCCTCTTTACCTCAAAGGTTTCATGTTCAACATTTATACCTTTTTGTGCGTGTTTGTATATTCTTTTTATACCTACAACATACCTTTTGTTTCTTTGCTTTTCCCTCCCTTTATTTTTCTTTGCATTAGCATGTGAATCCCTCTCATTTCTTTTTGGAATTTGAGGTGTAAAGATTTGTGATTTATAATTAAGGGTATATTTATGAATCTTTTACAACCTACATATGCTACATTCATTTTTTAGTCTCGGTGCTTGAATAAAGGAAAAGTAAATTTCGTTCATAAAAATCATTAGACAAAAAATTTCTAAATATTGCCCCACTTTCGAATAAAACTTTTGAGAGAGAGGGGTTCCGGTGTACTCAACTCTTAACATGTATTATGTGAACAAATCTTGGTCATTAATTGAATGAAATGGAATACTGAGATTAATAGACAATTTTAGTTTTTTTTTTAATTAAAAAAAAGTGAAGCCCACATGTTTTCTTGTCCACTTGCTGAATTGAGGGCGTGTGGGGTGTACTCTCTTTAAATTACTCGATGATATATCTGAATTATACGATCGTATCTATCGATTATGCAATGGTATCGACGGATTATGTGATGGTATATGGATTTTTATATAGATGAATATTCGCTCGTATATGAGTGATTATTGCTAGATATTATCGCTGGATTATTCGATGGTATCGATTGATCATTCGATGGTATAGATGGATTATTCAATGATGCTAGAATATTATTCGGTTACTTATGTCATTTTTACCAAATAACTAAAATTTATTCGATGCTATCGCTGGATTATTCGATGGTATCACTTGATTATTCGATAGTATCGCTTGATCATTGACATCTTTAAATTCACCCATAAACAAAACCCACCAAATTATCCTATATACGTACAAATAAAGTTATACATACAAACAAATAAACCTAAATTACACTATCATTGAAATCTTTAAATTCACAACCACCACAATCAAAATAATCGATGCAAAAAGGACACAAATTCGATCAAATTAGGTCAAGCAAAACTCCAATTGAATAATCCAAAATCAATTCAAGATCAATCAATTGAAAATAAATTGAAAAGGAGGCGTTACTTTATTGGTAGAAAGACATCGAATGTAACTCAATCTGAACAGGAAACTTGAAGCCTAAATACATAGCATCGGATGTAACTCAATGCATTGTCAGAATTGATCCCGACTCCAACCTGCATACCTCTAGATATTACCAACCTTATGCAGTAAGTTCAGCAGATCAAACATCTCAGGTAATAACAAAAACCCTTTAACACTTGCATTTTATAACATTGAAATGCTATAGACTTCGGTATCCTAACAATGAAACTTTGAATCTTATCAATAAGCAATACTTGAAAAAAGTTGACTTGGCATCCCCTAATTGACCAAATTACATCCCGAGATTGAAACCAAGAACCCAAAAATGTCAAACACAACCCAGAAATAGGGACTTTATGTGGAACGAAATAGGAAGGAGTTTATTAGACAAAAACGCCTTTGCCTCTGCCTCTGCCATTTTCTTCGAGTTTCCTATGTCTTCGATTGGAGGCGGCGAATTCCACCGGCCACCATCCTCTGCGATCCAATTGAAGTCATTGCCATCTCCATGGTCGCCGCCGCCGCCAGAGTCGTCACCTTCTTCGCCCGCCATCGCCTCCGACGGCCTTTGCACACGGTGCACTAGACACCAGACTTTGATCCTCTGTCGACTGCTTCAAATCGCCCCTACACTCCTTCAAATCCTCGTTGAGTACTACAATTGAAGTTATCATCATCGCCATCGCCAGGTTCAATTGGCCACCATCCTTTGTGATCCAATTGAAGCCATCGCCATGTTCATCGCCATCGACAGAGTCGTCACACTCCCTTGACCGCTGTTGTCGGACTTCATTCGGGTGTGTAGACCCTCCCTTCTCCTCGCTCTTTCGCCTTTTTCCGATAGCCTTCCGAGTGTTTCTCTCTCTTCTATGGCGAACAATATAAAGAAAGGGTTAAGGTTGGCTTGATACGCGCTCTTATCATGGGTGGAATTGTGTTTTTGCCCTTTTAATTTACAATTAATTTAAACACTCAAATAATCTCGGCCTTTCATTTTTACTAAATGAACGGATAGAATTTGCTCACATGATACACATTAAGAGGTGACACTACGGGAAACACATTGAATTCCAACCACAGGGTTCCAACGCTGTTATTCAATGGATGAAATTCCAACCCTGAAATACAATGGAAAAAAATAATCCAACGGCATACTTTGTTGGAAAGAAGTATTTCGTATTTTCCACCGCTATGACTCGATGGAAATAGTTATCTAAAATTATTCCAATAACTTGATTGTTGGAAATTTAGAAAAATTAGCTTCCATCAATAATTTTCGTTGGAAACTATATTTAAAAAATAAATAGAAATTAACTCCTTCTTTAATTTTAGGCTTGGCCGGTTAAAACTGAATGAGTCAATTAGATATATATATGAATTATGTGTTTGACCGGTTAAGGCGGCATAACATAGCATTCATCTTAGTAATCTTGTTACTTACCATCTCACACTCCACTATATATATACACAACTCTGGAACTAAAGGATATAATTTGAAGGTGTAAAGACTAAAACATCAGGTAACTTTTTGTGTTTTATATTATTTTTTAAAGTCTATTTATAGTTTTGTTGTATCAAGTTTACCACTGTATTTTATGTTTATATGTATTAATTAATGTGGTAGTTGGATTAATCTTTTTGCAGGAAAAAAATTCACAAGTGGAACATAATTGATTTTGCATATATTTGGAGCTAATGGATGAGGGAAACAATCCAGTCAATCTCGGAAGATGTACAACCTCGTCAAATAGAGATCAAAATGTTGTAAACGATTTTGATCTCAACTATCCCACAAGTCTCGAAGGCAATGTGACCCCCGAAAAAACAGTTGGCAAGCTGGGACATACATTCGACTTGAATTATGATGCCGATGAAGAAGTCAAAATCGATCCAGATTATATCAAGAAATATAATTTATCAGAGAAAGAACAACACAAAATAATAAGGGAACAAAGAGTTATTAATAGTTTCGTAAAAATTTACTTACCATCTTGCTTACCCGATCCTGCCTATAATGTTATTTCTGACGAATTTCATAGTAGGAAGAAATAGGATGTACAACTTTCGTCAGGTCCACGCGCATGCGCACACATATATATATTAATAATTATATTTTCATATTATAGTCTATTGTATTGGAAAAAAAAAAAGAGTCAAGCGTCTTCTTCTTTTATTTAAGGAAAAATAATTGAGGCGTTGGAATGGGGGCGTTGGAATGGAGGCGTTGGAATTGAGCCCCCTAATTCTCTCCATCCCCCTCCACGTATAATTACAAATCTTGAATAATTTGTTGTGCAACGGATAAAAAAAAAGATTTGAGAATGTAAATGAGAAAATCTTGATTAATTTGTTGTGCAACGGGAAAAAAAAGATTTGAAAATGTAAATTAGAAAAATGCAACGGACAAAAAAATCAACAGAGTATAAATATATAGGATCTGCTCAAAATTCAAAGAAAAAAAATCACACCTCATTTGTACGACAATTATTTTTGTGGGATCCGATTACGAGTGTCTTGAACTTCATTATTGGAGGCAAAAGGTTTGCTTAATCAATTATTGGTGATCAAAGGTGGAACATTCATTGTATTCAGTTCTATTGATTGAGCTTGAAGGTCCAAAAGTGATCAAAGGTCGAAGAGTCATTGTATTCAGTTCTATAGATTGAGATTGAAGATTTGAAGGCCTAAAAGGGGAGTTTTTCACTCTGGTGATTGACATCAAAGGTCTAGCTTATATATATTCTGTTCGTCAGGCTTATTACAATCATTGTCCAGGTAATTGTCTCAACCTCCTCGTTATAACTGGCAATTATATATATGAGTTGAGCATGTTATTCGTTACAATTATTTTTATATATGTTTATGGTCATATGGCTCCGTTTGCATAGCAGTATATATTTTTTGTTTGCTCGCAATATTATGTTTTTATATACTTTGTTTTTATTTAATTATAATAGTTACTGGTGTTTGGAATGTTAAGTCTATATTATAAAAAAATTAAATTAAATCAACACAATATTTCACTCCAACACTCACATAACCCAACTCATTTTAAAAATTTGTGTAATTTATTATTTTTATTTCAAAAACACTCCTTCCAAGTGCATATATGTTGTCATTTGTTTATTTGTTTGTTTATATTTTTTATTTGCTAAAATTTATAGTTTATTCAATTTTACTATTCGGATGAGGGAGTATCTTATATTATCAATGGTTACATCATTTTAATTAATTGGTGTCAATTATTCAGGGAGTGGTTGTATCGCTTTAATGGTGGAAAAAATTATTTGGGGATCTAACCAACGTATTTTTTTGTTTTTAACTCGTAACATGAAAAGTACAAGAGATATTGGATTTTTCATGAAAGGTTACGTACTTATGTGGATGGTTGATAGACTGGTATTAGTCATCAATCAATTTGATGATTAGTCATCAAATTGGTGGTTTGTGATGAAAAGGAAAGTGAGATTCAACAGAATATTTTTTTCTTACTTTAGTTTTTTTATGGATTCTAAATAATTTTATTTAATTTGAATTTGTTTGGAGGTTAAAAAGATTTACGTTTGATTATTTTATTTAATAAGCCCATTGAACACAAGGGACAAAATAAAATAAAGAAAAAACAATTGAAATAAGGGAGAGATGGAGTGAGAGAGAATTGAGTAAATTTGAGAAGAAAATTAAAGAATAAAATAAGTTAAAAACTAAAAGACTAAAATAACATTATTTATAATTTCAATAAAATAATAAGAAAATTTAAAAAATAATAGTAATATTTATGTTTTAGAAAAAAATTTTAGAAAAATGGTATATATAGCTACATAACAAATAGACAAAGATAGAGTAATTTAATTTAATTGAGAAAATAATATAACAATGGATAACAATATAATAATATTTATATTTATATATACAGAAAAAAAATGTAATTATAAAATATATATGTTTTTAAAACTCACTTTCTAATGATTACTAAATAAATCTACTTTCAAATTAATAAACCATTAAAAATTACATAATTTTAATGTAAGCCCGTGCGTATCGTTACAATCTCATTTTTCAATTCAACATAATTCTAAAATCTCATTCGTCAATTCAGATTGAATTGAATCCAAGTATTAATTACATTAATTAAATAAGATAATCGAATCCTAACAATTCAACATAATTCTAAAATCTCATTCGTCAATTCAGATTGAAGAGAAATCAAATAAGCCTAACAAAACCTAGGAGAACGCATATAATTAACTCCATATTATGTTCAATTATTATTTGTGAGGATTTTATATAATGAATATATGTCCGTATACTAATACAACAAATTTTATAAATAAAATATTTTTTGATGTGACGATTGTAATAGGATGGATGATAGAAGTTGGATGTACAATAAGAATTTACCTGGACGAACCGGAACAACCCAAAAATTTTTCGCCGGAGTCAAAATCTTTATGAAATTCGCTTTGTCCCACAGCAGTGAAAGCCAAATTAGATGTCCTTGTCGGAACTGCGCAAATAAGAAGTATGAATTTCCGGATACAGTTAAGGATCACTTATTTAAAAGAGGGTTCATTTCAAATTACTACCGGTGGACTTCTCATGGCGAGAGTCGGTTACCTGAGCCATCTGCACCATCTGTGCCTTGTTCTTCTAATACCACCCAATCGTTTCCAATGAGGAAGGACTATGATACATTAAATCCACAGCAACGGATGGTATTTGACGCAGCCGGTCCGAATTTTGTTCCACCATGGGCAGCAAATATTACATCGAATTCAGATCAAGTGGACGAGCAAGATTTTTCTTCCTCTGGTGCAGCGAATACTACATCTCCTGATGCTCAACCTAAAGTAGGTGCCAATTTGGAGGATGACATCGGATTATCCAAAAAGTTTTGGGCTGCCTTGAAAGCTGCAGATGAACCTCTTTGGCCTGGATGTGAGACCGAAACTCAATTGTCTGCCATCACTGAACTGCTTCGAATAAAATCTACTTATAATTTGTCACAAAATTGTTACAATCAGATATGTGAATGGGCGGGACGATGCCTTCCCCGAGAGCATACTTTTCCCAGTAATTACTATCAGACAAAAAAGATTGTGAGGGAATTAGGATTGCCGATGGAGAAAATTGATATATGTCCTAGCGGTTGCATGCTATATTGGAATGATGACGTTGAGTTACAACATTGTAAATTCTGCAAGCAAGAAAGATACAAAGAAAAGTCGGGGAAAAAGCCTGTGGCACTTGCCCAACTACGATATTTGCCTCTAATACCCAGATTACAAAGATTGTTTGCGTCATCGACTACTGTTGCACATATGAGATGGCACAAGGAGCATGAAACGCAGGATGGAATCATGTGTCACCCTTCTGATAGTGAGAGTTGGAAACATTTTGATAGGACACATCCTGAATTTGCGAATGAACCACGCAATGTTCGTTTGGCATTATGTTCTGATGGGTTTGCTCCTTTTGGTCAATCTGGAAAAGTATATTCATGTTGGCCAATCATTGTGACCCTATATAATCTTCCACCGTCGATGTGTTTGAAAACCCCTTATATGTTCTTAACAATGGTTATACCTGGGCCTCACAATCCGAAAAAGTTAATTGATATCTGTATGCAACCTTTGATTGAGGAATTGAAATTGCTATGGGAGGAAAGTGTGCCAACGTTTGATATATCTCGGGGTGACACATTTCGCATGCGAGCTGCATTGTTGTGGACGATTAATGATTTTCCTGCTTATGGAATGTTGTCTGGTTGGAGCACAGCTGGTCAAATGGCTTGTCCAATTTGTATGGATAATACTAAAGGGTTTTGGTTGTGTAATGGGCATAAGAATTCTTGGTTCGATTGTCACAGAAAGTTCTTGGACCCTGACCATCCATTTAGGAGAAATAAAAGAGATTTTTTTAAAAACCGTGAGGTTATAGATTCTGCTCCACTTCGATTAACTGGTGATGAGATGTGGAACCAAGTGAAGGACTTGCCGACCGTGATGGAAGATCCACTGTCAACGATACCTGGATATGGGAAAGAGCACAAGTGGACGAAACAAAGTATATTTTGGCAACTTCCATACTGGAAGACACATTTTATTCGTCATAATCTAGATGTGATGCATATAGAGAAGAATGTTTTCGATAATGTCTTTAATACTGTGATGGATGTTAAGGGCAAGACGAAGGACACGATACTGGCACGGAGGGATCTGACGTTATACTGCAATCGGCCAGATCTACAAGTCAACGATGATGATTGTAGGACCATACCAAAAGCTGTGTACACCCTCACAAAAACTCAAAAAATAACAGTTTGTAATTGGATTAAATCAGTGAAATTCCCCGATGGATATGCATCAAACATCGGTAGATGTGTTCAGATAGATGAGTGCAGGCTGATTGGGATGAAGAGCCACGATTGTCATATATTTATGCAGAGGTTGTTGTCAACTGCTTTTAAGGAATTGTTGCCTGATTCTGTATGGGGGCCGCTTACAGAACTGAGTCAGTTTTTCCAGTCGATGTGTTCACCGACATTGGTAGTTGCGGCAATGGAAGAGTTGGAAAAAATAGCTCCGTTGTTGGTGTGCAAGCTCGAGAGAATATTCCCACCTTCATTGATTGACTCCATGGAACATTTGTTAATTCATTTGCCTTATGAAGCTAAAGTAGGAGGCCCAGTACAATATCGGTGGATGTATCCATTTGAAAGGTATAGTATGACCATTGTACATAAAAAAATATACTTTATAAAACTTGTTGTATTTACAAATTTGTCATGTTTTTGTAGATTTTTGCACCATTTGAAGAAAAAGGTTAGCAATAAAGCAAGGGTGGAAGCTTCAATTTGCTCATCTTATATTATTGAAGAAATATCAACATTGGGATCACATTACTTTGAGCGACACAATTCCTCTAGGAGGAAGAGATCTCGAGCTAGTGTGAATGAGCCTAATGCATCCAGGGATGCACAGATTTCCATATTCAATTATCCTGGACATGGATTTGGTAAATCAAAATCTCGTTGGCTAACTGATAACTCAACTGAGATGCACGCAATGGAGACATATATTTTGTTAAATTGTCCAGAAGTAGATGAATATGTTAAGTAAGTGTTTATCAATGAATATGTATTATGTAGTACCCAAATTTACTACGTACACCACTTTTTTCTTCTGACATTTATTTATATTGGTCAAATCTTCAGGATCTTTTGTGAGCAGAGTAGCGGAGACATGAATAAAAACCTTGATGCCCATTTTGCTCCTTGGTTTAAAGAATATGTAGGCGTATGATAATATGTCATCACATATTATTTACGAATTTTATGTTAAGACTTGACACATATGTTCACTTTTGTAGGTGAGGAACAACGACATTCAAGATGACTTAATTCAACGTTTAGCATGGGGTCCAAAGGCGAGAATTCATACATGGTCTGGATATGTAACAAATGGGTATACGTTCCATACTTTGGAAAGAGAAGAAGGCAAACTGTCAATGAATAATGGAGTGTGGGTGAAGGGATCAAACTATGACGAAGACGAAGTTGATTACTATGGTCAACTTGAGGAGATAATAACACTAGAGTACACAGGCATACCTTCGAAGGAGATAGTGCTTTTCAAATGTCGATGGTTTCATCCCACAACGGGAACGCGACGGGTGCACCACAAATACGAGCTCATTGAGGTAAATCCTAAACGCGAATATAAAACTAATGATTGTTTTATATTGGCACAACAAGCACTCCAGGTGTATTATACAAAGTATCCTGGCGCAAAGCGTGATCGGGTTGATTGGCGAGCTGTGTGTAAAACAAAAGCAAGGAGCACAATCGAGCAAAAGTGGGATGAGCCTGATGATGCATATCAACCAGATGATGAAACAGGAGTTCCAACAATTGATGAAACCAGTCTTGGAAATTTTAGAGATCCAAGTGGAGAACTGATTGAAGTGGACGATGAGCCATTAGGTGCCATTAACATACAAAATTTCGATGTTGATTATGATGGATTGGGCGCGGAGCAGATTTCAGAGGATGAGCAGTTATTAGGAAGTGAAGCACATTTTGAAGAACATTACGAAGGAATGGAGAACGAGGAAGATGATGATTGATCCGTATATGGTAAGTAGATATCTATCTTTACCCAAACTCACAAATAAAAATTTTTTATTAAAACCATCCATATAAAGCAAAGGCTAAATCTATCTTATATTATCATCAATTTGGTAAATTAAATAACACGTTCTCTTTTGGCATATTTGGTAGAAAGAAGGTAAAATCTTATTCTCTATTGGCCTATTGGGTAAATGAAATAAATTAATTATTTAATACTTACAAATATATCATCAATTAATCTAGATATATAGGTAATTCAATTAATTATTTTTTTTGGCAATGATATATGTATGTTGAATTCGATAAACGGGTTATTTTTTTTGTACCATTTGATAACTCGTTCTTTTTTTTTTGATCAATTGATAACTCGTTCTTTTGTACCATTTGATAACACAATATATTTTTTTTTATAACAAAGAGTATTTGATAACATGATATTTGCTCCGTAAACATTAAAAAAAAAGGTACTCCGTAAACATAAAAAAAAGTACTCCGTAAACGGTTTATTTGATAACACACTATATTTTTTTTATAACTCGTTCAAGTACTCCGTAAACATAAAAAAAAAACAAAAAAAAAAAGTACTCCGTAAACGGTTTATGTATATTCACAATTGATCAGCATTCCGGGTGATGATTTAACTAAAACAAGTCTTTTTTTTTAACCACAGACACTTCCCTTTCACCTCCAAGCAGTTCCCTTTAACCTCCAAACCCTAGCTACGTACAATCCACCAGTACATCACCTCCAACCACCGCAATCCACCACCACAACTCCTCCTAACACTGCAATCCACCGCCACCGCCACATCGACTTCGACCCCTCAATTCAAACCATCGTCTCCTAATTTACAGTCCTTGCAGTCCAACAGAGTGCCGCCCTTGTCATAAGCAACTGTCCGCGAGCAAGGAGGACCGTAGACGGATCATCCTTGTCATCTCCAGTTCGACCCCTCATCATCCTCCCATTACGACGAATTGAAAGGTAATTAAGTCAATACCCCCTCATCATCTCCAGTTTTTTCGTTTTCACTTTGTTTCAAGTTGGTGTGGTTGAAAGAGGAAAAATTTAATTGTTGTGTGTTGGTTTAGGCTGCGTTTTTCGTTTTAGCATTAGGGGGAAGAATCCATGCACACCTTTCCCCCTAATACAACGATTTTGCTTAGTTTCTTTAGGCTGCGTTTTGTAAGGAAAGATGGGTAATTGGGTTGTGTTTTTGTTATATGTGATTTTGTCTGTTTGATATTTTATAGATAGAAGCTGTGAGCGTTGGTCCCACAATTGATTCGGTGTTTATTTAATAGTCCTTTTGCAAATGCTTTCTATATAGTTTTTTTTTGTCTTATTGAGAGGAAGGGGTAGTTGCTTTCATTGACTCAAGCTCATTGTAGCTTTTGTGCATTTGGGGATTATTGCTAATGCAGTGATTTTTTCGAGGTTCTAAGATATCACTATCAATGGCTCGAACAAGGGGTGGACTGCGAACACCAACCACCAGACCGAGGGGTGGCCTGCGAACACCAACCACTAGACCGAGGGATGAACTGCGAACACCAACCACCAGAACACCCTTGCAAGAAAACAATCCAGACGTACAACGTGTTTGCGAACGTAGTTATCCGGTGGACCATACCAGGCCTATAAGGTTGCCCAATTCTAGCGTAAGTAGGCCACATATAGCACCTAATGTGGGGATGTCGACGGAGGTTGCCAATATTCTCAACCAGTCAACTACGGAGGAAAATGGTAATTGGTTATAGTTTTTATGTATGTTATGCTTTTGTGGATTGAAATGGGAAATATATCAGATTTATGAGGTATGGGAAAGCCATTTACCTAACTTATTCATATCCATTTTATATAACTTTGAGATAGGTTTATTTATAGAATAAGGAATTAAGACATAAACAATGATACTGTAAAATTCACATCGTATTCAATGTGTTTACTTCACTTATTCATATCGTATTCAATGATACTGTAAAATTTATATAACTTTGAGATAGGTATATTTATAACTTTTACGGACGTATTAACTTACCTTATTCATATCGTAATGAATGATACTGTAAAATTCATTTTTCAAAAGCAATGCTCCAATGAGGATATGGTATGGTAACTTTATCGTTTCTCTTTGTCCGTATATGGTTATCACTTGTGTTCAATTAGGTGATATTGCCGAGTTAGTCCATGGTACCCGCCCATTGCAGGAGGGAGTTGACAATGGTGACTCTCGAGACTCTATTGAGGAGGGGGAGGAGGAGGAGGAGGACATTGACAATGGGGTTTTACCAAGACCAGGTCCTGACTTTGATACTACAGATCCCAGCACAGAGAAGGATCATAGAAATCGAAAAAGAATCGAGATTGTTGGCAATATGTAAGTACTAGTACTTTCATTATCGTATACTTTCTACATGTGTAAAATTTCCTATTTATAGGCTTGTGATAATGTCCCTCGTATCTTTATTTCATATGGGCATTACTATATAAACAATATTGTGCAATAAATTCTTCGTATATTTATAGGTTTAAAGACCGAAAGGTTGTCATGAATGAAGCTATTTCAATCATGCAAGCTCACTTCAATGGAGCGTGGAGAGGTTGGAAAGAGATTCCCCAGGATGTCAAAGACGAATGGTGGCAGGAGTTTGAGGTACGTATGCTTTACCATTATTTTATTTTAAATTTTTAACATTGAAATGGTTTACCATTAGTTTATTTTGATCTGCTTACTGTAATCTAGGCCTATTAGTAAGATTATATGTATTTTTTTGTGCCAGTACGAGATAGATGAGCCATTATACAATATTTATCAATCTAATCTACACTGATCATTTAGTGAGTTAATATTTCTGAACCCTTTGCAACTCTTATGCATGCAATCACGTTGCCAACCCAAGAATTCATCTCTTCCCATATCTAAGAGCAAAGACACTGCCCTGCACTAGGTTCTAACAAATATGACCAGGGCTACCAAATATAACATAGTATGTGGGCATTTTTTTCAATAAGTTTAGGTTCATTCAATAAGAAATCAAGATTTTTAAGTTCTTATGTCAGTTGCCCTGTTACTGGTTCCTCTCTGTGCTAAATATACTTTACTTCTTTCTATTGATTGTGCACTTGTGCAGCTCTACACAATGCCTTCTAAGCAATTTTTTTAAATGTATCATTGTACGTCATGAATCTTTTTATTAAAAAAACAATCAATATTCATTCACTCCAAAACTTCAAGCAAAACTTTTATCTTTTCAAGAAATTAACCTCTGTGATCATCATATATGCTCATTTGTGAAAATTAATTGAGATACAGTACTAGCAAATGCATATCAGACTCCTTAATTATATTCATAAATCTGGCATAATCTTCATGTTAAATAAAACCAAGCCATAAACGTAAGATATGTCTTCTATTCCACAGTAGCATCATTTGCCCTGCATTAAGGTAATAAACTAAGCCTGACCAAACATAAACTCAAAGCAGCTACCTAACTCAAAGTTGGGATGACATCTTATGAGTAAAAGTGCAAATGAAACCTGAGCTATCCACATATCTTACCTCTAAATTAAGTAACCAACTATAAAAGAATCCTATTGAATTAATTAACATTTTTCGGTGGGGTTTGCCTCCCATGCCAATGAATTTTTGTATTGCATTGATTGAAAAATTAATGTATATATTTCCAATAGCTAATGTACAAACTTTATTAATTTGAGAATGGAACTCTTGTTTTTTTCTATGTGAATGGTTAAAGGAAAACATGATAATCTTACATTGTTCCATTTCATATTGTCTATCATTTTGATCTCAGAATTCACAAATGCCTTGCAAAATTAATGTATATATTTCCAGCAGCTCAGAATTCACATGATTACCTTACATTGTTCCATTTTCACAGAATCGTTTCTATTGGAATGATGAGGATTCGAACTCAGTCTGGGGTATATGGAAGGACAAGTTACGTGACAAAGTTCGACAAGATAATGCCGATGCTAAAAGATATCACCGAAAACCCAAGTATAGGAGTATTGAGAAGTGGGCCATAAGGGAAGAGGAGTTGAAGAAGGATCCAAAGTATCAAGAAACATGTGCAAGAAACAAGCGCAATCGAGCTTCCATGCCCGCACATGGCGCTGCTATCCATTGTGGAGGGTCTAAGCCAGTGCTGGAGCGTGTTATCGATTATGTAAGTAAATGGCATTGTTTGTTTATTTTATCTTAATTGTTATTGCACTTTCATTTATATATTCATGAAAGTTAAATTGATATGTAGGAGAAAAAGCACAAGAAGAGAATGTCAGCTGAGAAACTATATTCGACAGCATTTCAGAAAGGAACAGGAGAATGGCCCGGCGATGGCCCAAAAGTAGTAATGGTATGTCCGATATTCTTATACAAATAACTATTCTCTTACGTACTTAAAGCACACTCACTTGCTTTAAATCCATAGTATATAAGAATACATCCTCATAAAACACTTTCAACTGAATCTTTGAAAAGGCTTGTCCATTAAAAACATTGGGCCAAAATAACTAATCTTCCATATCACTCTCTTACGGTGTTAATCATCTAAATCTAAAAAAAAATGACTTTCCTGCAGTTAAGCATTTGTTAATCCAACCCTTTTGCTTCAATTTAACTTGATAATGGAGATTAGTAGGAAGGATTTATAAGCAAAAACCAAAAAGAATATGAAACAATGATATATACAAGAAGGTGAGCAGCAATTTAAATCGAGACTGATTTCTCCATTTAGCACGTACTTCAAGTATATCCATATAAATAAGAAGCCAGAATCATTTTAATCAAAGGATAAGATAATAGAAGGAAATATTTAAGAACCTAAAGCGTTGTAATCATCAAATTGATCCGAGACTGAGTTCTCCTTATTTGAATATTATATCCATTTAAATTACTACTTGTTATATGTTGCCTAGTCTTTATGTAAGGCAAATTGCTAGATTTTTAAAAGATAGAAAGATGTGATCAGATCTGATATTTATGGGTGTGACTTGGGGCCAACAGAAGAGAGGTAGGAGATTATAACATTAGGGGGGGAATTCTCATTGTTGTATTGTCTTTTACGTAAGAGGTAAAGATATATATACAAGTGATAATGGGGTAAGGCCTAAAGAAACTAAGCAAAATTAAATAAAAAACAACCCAATATATTTCAGAGCTCATATATAACATTTATATGTTTTTTTTATTATATAGGACAAATTCAAAGAGATGTATGAACCATTGGCACAAGCGAATCCTGAAGGAGTACCCCAAAAAGAGATTGATAGGATGTGGGCAGAGGCGGCTGGTGGTGGTGGAAACCACAAGGATCATGTTATAGGCTTTGGAGCTCTCTGCTCCAAAAAGCGTGATTTTCGCAACCCGGCCGATAAGGGCCCATCCGCATCTTCAACAGTTGGTCTGTCTCTTCATGAGTTCGAAGAGTTGAAGACAACAATTGCAAATGATGTGAAGCAACAGATTGAAGATAATGTTCGCAAGTCCATGGCCGCCGACTTTGAACAACGCTTGGCCCAACAGAGACAACAAGATTATGAGGTGTTACGACGCCAACTGATGGAAGAACATGACTTTGCGGGTGGAGCACCAACGATGCAACAACCGGAGTTGGGATCCTTTGTGGCCTTGTTGAATTCGACAAATCAGGCATCTACCTCTCCTAATACCGATGGTCAGTTTGCATCAATTCCGACACAAGTGCAATCGTCGTTGTCTTATTCCCCCTCCATGGATGCATCGGTTGTTGGTAATGCACATGTTACTTCTATCCATGGGGCGGGGTTTGTTGGCTTTAGAGGTCGTGTTGACGGGTTTGCAGGTGCTACTCATGGATTTGATGTCGGTGCAACCGGTGGGGTTGGAGCTAGTGCTACAACTAGGTTTAGAAGTCCTAGAGGCAGGTCAGGGGAGGTTACTGGTAGGAGTGGTAGCGGTCTATAAATTAACAGGGATATTAGTTTTTGTAATCACTGTTAGTTGGAACTTTCCTTTGTATTTTGCCAAACCTACGTATGTGAACTGATTCTGTACAGATGTTTAAGTTATGGAAATGAAACTAGTGGTATTGTGTTTTATATTTTATATTGTTGATTTATAGGTGCTTTTATATTTTTAGGGGATTCTTCGACCAAATACATACCCAGGCAAACTGTATTAATAAATTTTATATTATTGGAAAAAAAAAATTATTTCCAACGTTACATATAGTTGAAAATTCCAATAGTCAAAGGGTTGGGAGTTCTAAATATCAATCGGGGAATTGGCAATTGGCAACCGGTTGAAAACTAATTCCAATAGCAGCTATCGCTGGAAATTCCAATGGATAAAATGTTGGAAGAGGGAAAAAAGCAACCGGTTAAACCGGTTTGAATGGATTATATATTCCAACAATTTCAACTGTTGGTAATTTCCAATAACTACACGTCCTTGGAAATTCCATCGAAAATAAAGAGTTGGAATCAATTCCAACGGGCTTTTTTCCAACAAGGTGTGTTTGGATGGAATATCCAATAACAGGGTTAAAGTCGTTGGATCTTCCATTGAAAATGAGCGTGGTTATTGGCTGTGTTTCTAGTAGTGTGAGTACATATGATCTATTCTCTCTCTCTCTCTCTCTCTCTCTCTCTCTCTCTCTATATATATATATATATATATATATATATATATATATATATATATATATATATATATATATATATATATATATATTGTTGAGCTACATTCTTCACTTAATAATCATTCAAATCAGACGACAATCAGTGAAACTCCATGAAGGGTTCTTAGACGTGTGTTGTATATGGTGCTCCATCATGTAACAACCGAACTTCTTCTCCTTCGTCTATAAATAGAATAAGTGAAGCTATGAAATAGAACTAATTGATCAAGCAACAAATTCACTCCCTCTTCTCTTTCCCTCGCTTTATGTGATGATCTTCAAATCTCTGGTTGAAGATCACGTCAATTGATCACCAATTGACATGGTAACAGAGCGAAGCGAAGATTCTGATTCTCGACGCTCCGATGCTGGAGGGATTGATCCGATGGATGAACTCTATCTTCATCACTCGGATAATCCTAATTCCATGCTTTCTACTCATCTCCTTGATGGCCGCAATTACAGTAATTGGCGTCGATCTTTGGAGGTTTCATTAATGGCAAAAAAAAAAAGCTCGGATTCATCACCGGAACTTGCAGACGGTCGGCCACTGACTCTCTTCTCCGACAACACTAGGACAGGTGTAACAACATGGTACTTTCTTGGCTTTTACACTCTGTTAACAAGGATATTGCTGAGTCTGTCGTCTATTGTCGGACTGCAACTCAAATATGAAGAAATCAAGAAAGTCGATTTTGTGTTGCAAATCGAACTCGTTTATATCAGATCCAGAAAGATATCATTGTTGTTGAGCAAGGCAATCTCAGTATTCCGGATTATTTCACCAAATTAAGAAATTTTGGGATGAATATATGACTTTTTTTTAGTGTGAATCATGCGAGTGTGGTTCAACCCTTGCTATGTCAAGGATGATTCAAGATCAGTAGGTGATCTTTTTCTGATGGGGCTTAATAAGGCATATAGCAGTGTGAGAGGAAACATACTAATGATGACACCTCCTCCCGGTATTAATGACTCTTATTGATTCTTGATTCAAGATGAACAACAGAGAGGCTTGAACAAAAGTGCTCCTTCTGGAAATGATGCTTCTGCATTTGCATCTCAATCTAAGGGAGGTTTCAAGAAACCTTTGTTTTGTGACCATTGCAAGGTTTTTGATCATGCTATGGAGAAATGTTGGAAGATTCATGGATATCCTTCTAACTCAGGTGGTTCCTTTTGTGATCATTGCAAGGTGGCAGGGCACACCATGGACAAGTGTTGGAAACCTCATGGTTATCCAACGAATTCTCAAAATTCGAGCACTAGCACCACATCATCATCAACTAGTTCTCGTCTATTTTGCACTCACTGCAAGTCTCTTGGTCATGTCATTGACAAGTTTTGGAAGCTACACGGTTGTCCGACTGATCATCCATCTTTAGGGACTTCCAAGAAGATAGTTGTTAATGCTTCTTTTTCATCTCCAATCACTCAAGAACAATATCAGCAATTGATATCTCTTCTTCAACATCATGAGGTCAAGGAACCAACTGCTATGTTGGCATGTATGAGGTCTTGTCTCTTCTCTTCATTGCTTAATTCCTCTAGGATATTGGACAGTGGCGCCACCGACCATATGACCCCCAACCTCAACCTATTTCATTCCTTTGAACCTGCAACCAAGCCTTCATCCATCACCTTTGTAACGACCCGAAATTTAAGTACCCGAATTAACCTCCATAAACCTACTTAGAAGGTAAATAAGGTTCGGAATACTAGATTATCGGGGAACGTTATAGAAGAAGTTTGATCTTCTTCCGTGAGCTTTGGATCTTACGATCGAGTACGAGTTATTATTAGGTTCATTTAAGCGGAAGATTTAGTTGTCAAAAGATGGGGATTGCAAACCCCGAAAAGATCGTAAGCCCGTTGGAGGCTTTACCTGTCCTAGGCTATCGCGAAAACGTTTCGAACAGAAATAAAAGCGGAAATCATAAATACAACAAAATGCCACGGCCACGCCGGGTCAAAACGATAAAACGTATGAGCAAAAGAGTACGAATGTCAAGCGCCTCCCTCACTCTAATCGTCCAAAAGGTCTGTCCCGACAACCATCCACATAAGTAAGTCATATCGGGTAAGGGGTACCTGAATCTAAAAACAAGAAATACATCGGGGTCAATCATCGAAAATATACACACTCAATGCCATATAAAGAGGCATACTTAAACTACATGAATGTTAAAATGTAACACATAAGCAAGTGTATAGATATATATAAATGCGAAATAAACACACAAGGGCCCGTATCATCATCATAATCATCATCATCATCACCATCATATCATATTATCTTCTCAAACGTACTCATCCTTCTCAAACATACTCATCCTTCTCAAACATACTCATCCTTCTCAAACATACTCATTCTTTCTCATCATAAGCCCTTTCATCATTTCATTCGTGTTCCATCGAGTATAAGTCATTTATTCAGATTTTGACGGCCGTCCTACCATAGACACATAGCATACATATGAATCGTTGGATTTACTAAGTTCATCCTACGTCATATTACCAGTTTATATCCCTAACATGTTACTAGGTCGCGTGATGCATGAAGACTCTCGATAAGACAAAGAGTATCACATAAATCCATCATGAGTAAGTCCAGGGGACTTACCTGGAGTCCGGAGAATAAGCAAGCAATAAAGTGCACAACCAAGGATCCAATCAACAAGAGCCTATTAATTTCATTAAGCTTTCATTAGGTGGTATTCTAATGCAATGTACCCAACCTAATAATCAACATACATCCACATAAGGTTCACGATTCTATAGATTACGCACTTTGGTTAAGTGATCCGGACTTAACCAGTTATAATCTATATCGTATTATCACATAATCGATTTTCTTCTTATCGGATCATAAGCCAAGTTATGGGTATACTTCATTTCTGTAATTTATATGCTCTAAGTTTCGGTTATGCCATCACATATTTAGCCATATTCTTAGCATTCCCTTAACCAAGTTTTCTAACCGAGTCATTATAAACACTGGTTACTAAAATTATAATAACTCTTGATCCAACCGTTAGATCGCCCTAATTTTTGAAGGACGGTTAGATAACATTCCCATGAACATCATATTAAGATTTCAGCCGAATCAGACCGTTGGATTGGAAATAAAGTCTAAATTACAGAGGCATATATATCCATTTTGTTGTTGTGACGTTTGCTACAAAACGCAACCAAAAACACATAGAGGCTCCACTTCCTAAGCTCTAATTTACACATAAGGATCTTAACCTATAGAGGGGAAGGTGGATGAGAGATTACCCTCGAAGCCTCTCTCGAAAAAGACCAAATTATCCCTCCAAGATTCCCGGGACCTTGCGCCAAACACCTAGCATTTTTGACAAAACATAAAAGGAATTCTTAGACAAAAACCTTCAAAATTAGTTTTAAAACAAGTATAAAATCAGATTTGAAGGGGAGGAAACCAAGACTCACCCAAACACACTTGAAAACCTCAAGAACACAAAGGGCTCAGCACAGCTGGCTCGGAAACGGGGCTCAATGGGTGGCTTAATGGGACTGGATTTTTGTGAACTCACTATGGTTGGAAAGGCCTCTCTTTTGTGGATATTTGGCTTCAAGAATCAGCCAAAAATCTTGAGTGAGGAGGGAGTTATGGTGGTTTGAAGTTGACAAGGTTGCTAGGGCAACTTGCTCTCTCTTTCTTTTTCTTTCTGATTTTTGGCGTGTGAAGTGGCTGCATGAGGCCAGAAATGTGTCTTTAAGAAAGCCAAAAGGTGAAGCCAAGGTTGGTCAAGGAGTTGGTAAGGTTTAGGTAGAATAGTGGCCAAATAGGAACAAGTCATTCATCCAACATGGCTTCTATTTGTTTAATGCAAAAACATATGGCTCATATTTGATCATATAAAGGGCTGAAATGGGGTGGTTTGGGCAGCAATTTAATGTTAAAACAACGTCCCGAAATGTCGCGACAAGTTACGAAAATTACCGAAATAAACGGATGACAAGGCTTTTGCCTCACTAATATTTCTCGGAAAATTATCATACGAATTCCAATAGATTGGAATTGTAATCCTCTTTCCATATAAAATATGTCATCCAAAAATTTTAAATTTTTCCGGGTTTTCAAAATCGTCAAAAGAAGGATAATTGATCGAATTATCCCTCGGAAATTAATTAAATCTTAATTAATCATAATTAAAATTTTCGGTCTTTACAACCTTACCTAACAATATGAAAGCCAATATCTCTAATATTGGCACTGTGAAAGTTGATCCTCATATTTCCCTCAAAGATGTCTTTCATGTACCGGAATTTCACTTCAACTTGTTGTCAATTCACAAGCTCACAAATGATATACAATATAATGTTCTCTTTACTCCAAATTCATGTATCATCCAAGGCCCTTCAATGAGGAATCCTCTGGTAATTGGAAGTGAAGAACGTGGATTATACATTGCACACAAACCTTATGAGTTGGCAAATTTCTCTGACTTGACATCTATTTTACAGTTTGATTTTTCCAAATGTAATATTGTGTCTTCAAACTCTGTGAGCACTGATGATGTTGCTATTTCTGCCAATTGTAAAGTTGAATTGCTACATTGTTGTATGAGGCATTTTCCATTCTCACAAATAAAGTTCATTGATGATTCCTTGCATATTTCTTCTCCCCCATCTATATGTCAAATTTGTCCTCAAGCTAAATTGCACATGCAACCATTTTTGCTGAGATCACACAAATATGCAGCTCATTTTGATTTCGTCTATTTTGACACTTGGGGACCATATCAACACAGTACTCATAATGGCTTCAAATATTTTTTAACCTTGGTGGATGACTATTCTAAAAGTACATGGACTTACCTCATGGTGATGCGGGACCATCCAAGACACCTTCGGACACACCTATACTTGGGGATGGACCTATAATTCGAGAACGTGAGAATGTTGTCATCCTCAAGAGGAAGAAGAAGGCTCCACCATGGGAGAAGGTCCAAAGGTGCAAGTTTGTTGGGTCGTTTGTTTTTAGATTCATTCAGCAGTTTGACAGCTTTTTGACGTCTAAGTAAAATGGGTCGTTCGGAGTCCATATTTATTGGATTGGATCGTGCCATACTTTGTCGGAACGAGGACGAAGAGATCTACAACTTTGTCGTTGAAGGTTTTTCCAGATTCGACCTAGAGCTTGGCCGAAAATCAACATATTTGCAGATGCACTGTTTGGAACGAAAATCAACACCTTTTGTTACTATTTTTAGAGACCTTATTTAATTAAGTTATTTTAGGTAATGTTAGGAGTTTATTTTAATTAGTCTTTTATTTATTATTTTCATCAAAAATCAGCCTAGGGTTCTATTTAAGCGTCTGATCTCCATTGTAAACATCAGACGTCTTCCATTAATGAAAAACTCTCTTTTTGTGTGAAACACATGAGTGCAAGTCGATCGATTAGAAGCAGGGCTCATCGTTCGCAAATTGGTATTGATCTCAGCTTGATTTGCCTTGAGTTCATCAACCTTGCGAGAGCTTGGTGATCCTGGTATCCACAAGTCCCCTCCTTGTGCCTTCAAGTTGTCCGCTTGGTTGTGTATGGTTGTAGAGGCGGGTTATATAGTCATTGGTGTTGGTTCCTACCCTCTACGGAGGCCTGGGGTCTTCATCATGTTCTATATAGATCGACTCAGTCCACTATCGGTCGTGTCGTTATTTAAATTTTGAGTCTTTGCTTATCTTCATCGAGTCTTTGTTTTCTTTCTTGTTGTCGATTTCGAGTTCATCCTTGTTCTTGAAGTTCTTGTCAAATCTTGCATGATTCTTGGTCGATTCTTTACTTTCTTGCTGCGTTTTCTTTGAGTCTTGTTGAGGCTTTTGTTAGTTCTTGCTTCCGTTCTTGAGTTTCTTGTTTGATTGTCGAAGATCGGGTCATCCTGTGGCTAACCCCGTATCAAATTGGTATCAGAGCGATTAGCCTAACGGCCCGTGTCGATTCTGGTCTGGGTTACCCAGTTGTCCAAGTCTCAACTAGATGGTCATTTCTAGTTGGACTTGCGGGGGCGTGTTAGAGATGTGAATGAGACCAAAAGTGTCCCACATCGAAAAGTTGAACATATCAAGCCCCTAGTATATGAGTCGGTGGGTTACTCCTTCTATTTTGACACTTGGGGACCATATTAACACAGTACTCACAATGGCTTCAAATATTTTTTAACCTTGCTGGATGACTATTCTAAAAGTACATGGACTTACCTCATGGCCTCCAAAACAAACAACTTCTCCATTTTGACCAATTTTGCGTCCCTGATCAAAAATCGGTTTCACCTTTCTATCAAAGCCATGAGATCTGATAATGTTGCTGAGTTCATTGATCATTCATTATCCACATTTTTGCTAGTCATGTCATTATTCACCAAACTAGCTGTGTTGAGTCACCCCAACAAAATGGAGTTGTTGAGAGAAAACACAAGCATTTGCTTGAGGCTGCTAGGGCCTTAAGATTTCAGTCTAAGGTTCCTATACAGTACTGAGGTGAGTGTATTTTGACAGCCACTTACTTGATTAACCATTCCCAGTTTTATCAAACAAGTCTCCTTATGAACTCCTTTTACCAAAAACCACCTTCATATTCTCATCTCATGGTGTTTGGATGCATTTGTTCTGTGAGTACTTTGAAAAGGGGAAGGGACACTACTAGAAAAACTCAATTAGACATCTGTTGTCAACAAATGTCTTTCAAAAAAAATTCCGATCTCTATGTGCGTGTAGTAAAAGATCAAAACTTTCACATCGGTTTTAAGCAAATGTCTTTTCTTAGTTAAAATATCTGTTTTCTTTTTTAATATAGATATAAATCAACCGCTCAATTTTGTTTATTACATGTTCAATTGTTATTATACCCTTGTTATTTTTCATTTTTAAACTTTTGAAGATGTCCGCACCAAGCCAAAATTTGATATTCACATCACTTATTTTAAAATAACCAATGTATTAAAACAAAATAGACATCTTTTTTATTATATTGATTACATGTATATTCATTTCATATATATAATTTGTGATTTTATATTGTTTTCAAATAATTTACCACATGAAATATGTGCACAGCCGATGTATTCAAATGATATAGACATCATTCTTAGAATATTTAGTATGTTTATATTAATTTTATGTTCATACTATGTGACATTATATTGTTTTAAAATAATACATTGTGTGGTACATGTATATAAACGATGTTGGTATTCCTATTCACATCGGTTTATTTCTAGAAAAATGATGTGTATTCATTATTCAACATTGTTATAGCTATTTAAAACGATATTATTGTTATCAATACGTATCAGTTTATATTAGCAATATAATGTAAAAGCATGTATTAGACATTGATTTAAGTTGATAGGACGATGTCTATTAATATTACTAGCATCTGTCAAAACACGTAATGGACTAATTTCAAAACTATGAAAGCACTAAAAAAATTTATTTATAATCTAATGTGTAATTTAATGAATGTACACATTGTATAAAAGAGACATTAACAAATTAAAATGGGCTTTACAATCGTTTTCCACAAATAATATGAAAAATTCTTCATATGTTATAAACCTAATGAGCTTTACAATTGTTCTGTGATAGGTTGCGATGTCAAGCCCATTGTTGGCACCATGAACCAACTCTTCCTACAGCCTCATACTTTCAAATACACCACCAATCTTTGTCGGCACATCAAAGATACCAACGGAGTGCCATCTGCAAAAGCAAATTCATTGACGAAAAGGAAATTCAAGCATGTTGTGAAATTAGGCAAATTCATTAAAGAAAAGGAAATATAATTCACTCTAACCATTTTTTTTCTTTTGATCCACTATAACCATTCAACAAAGTAAATACGATCCACTATTATCGAATGAAATATATTCAAATTGCATCCTTTGTTAATAATACATAAATATTTACCCAGATTTGATAGGAAGTAGAAGCCAATGAATGGGATATATATTTTCTTTTTCACTGTCCAAAAATATATGAGCCTTCGTAGTTCCATTTCTCGAGCATTTGATTAGTATACAAGATTTTCTTTATCTTGTAGGGAATGATAAGTTTCTTTGAAGTAAAGGATTGTGTAAAGGTTTAAACGAAGCTAGGAAGCATACCTATGGAATCACAATTGACAAATTCAACACTCCCATAGATAAACCTGCAGTTTAGTGTATAGATCCATCAGCTCATTACTTCCCTTTCCAAGATGGACATGTGAAAGTAATGTACGAAGGAGAAGTGTGCAAAGCAAAATTACGTACCTTGTTCCAGCCCTAGAGATTCAATACGAGAAGAGATCGTAGTATAGGGAAAATTGTGTGATCTGCAGCAAAAGTAAATGAAATACATAAAGGGAAATAGTTAGTCCAGAAAGCCGGACAAGAAGCAACTATGGTTACACCATTGAATTTAATGATACAATCTCTAAATGTAAGTGTTTATTTGCTGCAAAGACTTGACTAGAGAAATTACATAGTGCAAGTTAAATAAGCCTTACAAGTTAAATAAACATATTATCCTTCATATGTAAATGGAGAAACTTACAGACAATTGCAAGGGAATGCCGAGAACTACAAAGAGACTACCAGCGCAGCAATAACAACGCCATTTGATGGCATTCCTTGCCCATATGAGTCTGACCGGCTCAACACAAATGCAATCACAAGCATTACTGCGAAGTTATCCATGGAGCCAGATAATTCAGCAGGAGACCAAATGCCCCCATTCTAACCCCTAGACTATAGCTTTCACCATCGTTTGGCTTCCCACCATAAATCTCTCGACCCCTCTAGTCAGAATCAAAGAGAAGAAACGAAAACCATCCAATCCATTTTAGAGCGATAACTAATAGGCTTAACCAAATAGATCCTGACAGATAACGAAAACCATCCAATCCAAGTTTTGTCGAATTTAGGACAAGTAAATGAGGACGAAGAAGAAGATAGTACCTTCAGAAGCCAACGGCTGTAGAGGCAGCGAGAAAAGGAGAACCGAGAGGTGCGAATTGCGCACAGGTGGCGGGTGCAAACAGGAGTGGCGACGACAGCACAAAGGTGAGGATGAAGAAGATCTCGCATTCTTTGTGTATTCAGGAGCCGGCGGCTGAGATGAGGTGAGAACAAGGAACCAATTAAGGTTACGACGTCGTCCAGACCGAGCTTAATTCAAGTTTTGTCGAATTTAGGACGAGTAAATGAGGACGAAGAAGAAGATCGTACCTTCAGAAGCCAGCGGTTGTAGAGGCGGCGAGAAAACGAGAACCGAGAGGTGCGAGTTGCGCACAGGTGGCGAGTGCAAATAGGAGTGGCGACAACAGCGCAAAGGTGAGGATGAAGAAGATCCCGCCTTCTTTGTGTACTCAGGAGCCGGCGGCTGAGAGGAGGTGAGAACAGGGAACCAATTAGGGTTACGAAGTCGTCCAGACCGAGCTTAGTGTAAGGGGGTAGTCAGGGGAGTGGTGTTCGGGCCGGAGTGAAACGACTCGGACTTCTCTCGGAGGAGTAACTGGAAGCCATGGAAACTAAAGGAGGAAGAAGCGAGAGTTTAGGTTTGGGAGACGATAAGAGCGAGCCAGAGAGAATCAGAAGGGAGATCCGTGTGCGGTTGAAAATAAAGCATCAGCCGTTAGATCAAAATTAATCAACGGTTCTTAAACAAGTATGGGAGCTGTTTATTGGTTGATGAATAGAGCACACGGATCACTCTTTTCTACCATTAGATTCGGGGAAATGGATGGTTCAGATCGATTCTAATTTGTATCTTTTTTATTTTTAAAATTGATTATATAAATAAAAAAACACTTAGATTAGATAAGAAACAATCTATCTGTGCATGTAAATAAAAAAATACTTAGATTAGATAAGAAACAAAATCTATCAAACTAATGAAATATAGATTACATAAGATTTAATGAAATATACATTAGAAAAAAAATCTTTTACCTTATAAATGTGAATTTTATTTATATTTTGAGAACATCTAAATAAAAAATACTTAGATTATATATAATCTATCAAACTAATTTTTTTTATATCTATATTATTTTTTTGGTGGAAAAAATTATTTATATTTAGATTATTATTATTTATTTATTTGAATATATCTGGATTATTTATAATGTTGTATTAATATATTCTTCGTGCACTAAATGGGACCTATGCTAGTTTTTATATTTAAAATTGATTATATATATATATATATAAGTTATAAGTTTATTATTATAATTCATTTATAAAAAAAAACTAGTTTGATTTATCGAAGCTTAATGGAGTAATAAATATTACTAAATAGAAACCTAACATTTAGCATAATTTTATATATAGGAACTTGTATCAATTTAGTTCAACCGAAAACTATAAGTATATATAATATAGATCTTATCCGTATGAGTTTGGTCAATTGTGAACTTATAATAGTATAGTTTTATATATGCATGAACTTATATAAATTTATTCAAGTAAAACTTGTGAATATTAGTTTGTAATTTTGTACGGATCTTATCATACGAGAACTTATACAAGTAAACCTAACATGTAGGAACTTATACAAATTTAGTTCAGCCGAAAACTATGAGTTTATACAATAGATAGATCTTATCAATATGAGTTTAGTTCATTTAATTAAATTTGGTTATATAAGTTTTTATTTATGAACATTAGTATGTATGAGTTTATAATATAAATAGCATTTATAAGTTTATACAATAATTGGTCAATAAGTTTATATTGGTAAAAGTTATGAAATTGAGTTATATTCGATCATACATATCATAACTGTGAAATTTGATTGAATTTGAAAAAGGATGGATTCCATTTTTTCGTACATAAGATATGTGTGTGTGTGTGAAATTCAATTAAATTTGATTATATAAGTTCGTATAATAAGTAGAAATATATATAAGTATCGCTTATGACCATGAGTTTAAATACGATTTGATCTGTAAGTTCATATCAATATGATAAGTTTTATAGATATTATGAATTATGTACTTTTTTCACGGTTCGACTCTTACTTTACTATATTCAAGTAAACCGATCTTAGTAAGATAAATTTCCTTACAACCTGCCTATATGAGTAATGAGTCTATTACTCAACGACCAAAATCTATAAATGAAAAAAAAATTCATGATATATTAAAATTTGCTAATTTTTTTATTATAATGTAATAAATATAACCAATCAACCCAAATCTTCTTGCAATCATGCCAATGAATTTTGTAATATGAAATTAATTATGAATGATTGATCGACTTGAATATAATGGGTGGATTATACCCTGAATTATATATAATTTTACTTAAAAAATACTTTTTAAAAGACACAAATAATGAAATAAGTTACGTGAATTACATATTTAACCGAATCAACCCAATTACCCAAACAAGCGGAACATGATTCGACCCAAACCCCCCAAACAAACTAGAC
The DNA here is from genome assembly GCA_037127255.1 of Persicaria tinctoria. Classification (NCBI taxonomy): domain Eukaryota; kingdom Viridiplantae; phylum Streptophyta; class Magnoliopsida; order Caryophyllales; family Polygonaceae; genus Persicaria; species Persicaria tinctoria. The sequence goes on from JBANSL010000015.1 coordinate 14,909,303, forward strand.
CCACTTTAATGTGGGTCAAATTTTTCTAAGTGTTAAAATTTTTTCAAAAAAATGGGTCAAATTTTTCTAAGTGTTAAATTTTTTTCAAAAAGTGGGTCAAAATATTCTAAGTGTTTAAAATTACCTTCGAATTCGGAAACCCTCCAATTTTTTTTTCTAACTATTTGGATCCCGCCTTTTTACCCTAAACGCGCGTGTTTTTATTTTTTCCAAAACCAATAATTTCACATCTGTCCATATATTTGACTGTTGTCTAAACTGTTTTACACATCACAAAAAAAAATATTGATGTAATAGATTAATTTAACATTTGTTGCTTTTTTTACTGACTTAAATCACATGATGTCTAATTGCAGTATTCTAGTAGTGGGATAAGTTCCAACCTCGTGCTAACCCCTGTGTTTTCTTGGGGTATAGTTATGGGCCTATGGCAAATGTGCTTACATTGTGCTTGACATCAGTACACGGGTTGATTTTCACACTCGAGTTGTTGTCTTCCATGAGATACATTTTCCTTTTCATTCTAACACATTGCCTGATGTCACTCTTCCACCTCCTGCCACTAGCTTTCCTACACATATTTTCCTTCCTTTAAACACATCTCCATCTTCATCATCTAACACATCATCTCCCACTCCTCAAAGTCCAATTCCTTTTGATCAACCTCTCAGTTCATCTTCTGCTTCTCCATCTCGTATTCCCATTGATCCTCTTCCTTCACCTTCTATCCTCATTGATCCTCCAGCTTTTGTGGCTCCTATATATCCTCAGGAGATCTTCAAGGAATCATCATCTTCTTGTTCATCGATCTCAACGATTTTGTGTGCAATGTGTGTTCTACATCTACCATTCCTCATTACCCTCAAGCTTTCTTTGCTTCAACATTACCCACCATCTCTTTGTCCCTCTTGTCCAAGATCACAGCCTATGTTGTAAAGAAGTTGCCCAAGACCCCAACTGGATTTTAGCAATGAGGAAGGAGATAGATGCTTTGACTGCCAATAGCATTTGGGTTCTTGTTCCTCTCCCTGCAGGTAAAAAGGCCATAGGCTGCAAGTGGGTGTTCAAGGTTAAGTTAAAGGGTGATGGCAGTCTAGAGCGCCACAAATCTCGTCTTGTTGCAAAGGGTTTTACTCAAACTGAGGGACTTGACTATCATGAGACATTTTCTCCTGTTGTCAAGATGACAACAATATTATCAGGACTGTCATTGTTATAGCTGATGCAAATCAATGGTCTCTTCATCAAAAAAGTTGTCTTAATTGGTGAAATATCCACACTTTGGTTTAATTGGTGGAGTGTCCATCTTGCCAATAGCAGTTTTATTATCTTGCCTATAAACTCACTCTTTTTTCTTTTTCTTTTTTTATTTAATATTTTGTCGTGCAAAAATAAGAGTATGTTGTGCATGTTCAAATATAACCGTATGTTGAACAAATATTACCCAAGTATAGTTTTTTTTTTAACATTTTTTCGTGCAAATATAAGAGTACTTGTGCAAATATAACCGTAAGTTGTGCAAATATGAACCAAGTCTAGTTTATTTTTTTATTTATTTTTAACATTTTGTCGTGCAAATATAAGAGTATGTTGTACAAATATAACCATAAGTTGTGCAAATATGAACCAAGTCTTTTTTTTTACATTTTGTCATGCAAATATAAGACTACGATATGCATGTGCAAATATAACCGTATGTTGTGCAAATATAACATTTTGTTGTGCAAAAATACAAATAAAAATATAGATTATGGATCACATAATAAAATATAGATAGTTTTTTCAATTTCTCATATTTATAGGGTGATTTTTGTAATAAATATAGATATTTTTTTATAATTTTCATATTTATTCGATCATTTTTGTAATTTAACAAAAATCTTCTTCTCCTTTCTCCGGAATCCTCCCCGATCTGGAATTGGATCCGTCTCCACCTCCGGCTCGCTCCGGCGTCGCTCGCTCCAGCCTCCTTCGATCTCGCTTGATCTTGTCGTTGCGCCTCGCCGCCTCCGATCTCGCTCCTTTGCTCGCACCCTCGCTCGCTCGCTCGCTCACCGCCTCTGCCTTCGATCTCGCTCCTTTGCTCGCACCCTCGCTCGCTCACCGCCTCCGCCATCGCCTCCGTAGACGTCGACCAAATTCGGCCTCTCGCTCGCTCCTACCTCTATCAAATTTGAAACCTCTGATGCGAGATCGTTCCAATCTGCAGATCCAATTGCCGCATCTCGATTGCAATCAATGAAGGAGACGGGAGGAACGATTGCAATCGATTGCCGCATCTCGATTGGTGCAGAAGAAGAAGACGGGGAGAACGATTGCAAGCACACACAAAAGTCCGGAGAGAGGAGGAAGATGGAGGCGGTGGCGAGCGAGCGAGAGAGAAGTCCGGATATGGAGGTTCAAGAGAGCGAGACGGGAGTTCGACGTCAAGAGAGGAGAAAGATGGTCGGAGGTTCGAGAGAGTGAGACAGGATTTCGGAGAGAGGGGAGAGAATGGGACAATTCACCAATAAAACCAAAAAAAGTGCCTATTTACCAAGTTTTCTCTTCCGCCAATGCTATTAACTCCAATTCAACTATGTGATAATTAACTTACCTAGGTGTGTATAATATTAACAAATTTGAACTATTGAATTAAAATATCAAATGATGAGATTAAAAGTAACATTTGATTATTTGCTTATACTAAGTAATTATTCATTAGAAGAAATTTTTTTTTTTAACACTAATGATCGAAGCGGAGGAAAAAAGAAAAGAAAAAGAAGGAGACAAAGGCAAGATAGGTATGTCATCTCAACCTGGATTTAATTATAAGCCTAGATAGCTACCAGTCTTTAATCTTTATTGTCTAATAAAGTCTCCCCCTCACATTATTAACCCTAAAATTTAGAGTATGAACTTCGAAGTGATCACTATATATATATATATATGCTGTCTCATGTTTGTTTCCTACTTAAATACAGCATGAGTTTAATTATTCATTTTAGGTGGGTACAAATTAACTAAGAGTGAAATTATTAACTAATACTGTATATGCAATAATTTGGTTTAAATAATTAACTGGTACGTTGAAGTACTGTTGATCTGAAAGAAAATTGGCATGAGATGTGGAATTTGAACGTGCGTTTCATTGTCAATTAATATGCATGATTTGATATAGGTAGTTGAAATAAGATGTGATTAATAAGTAGGTTACTTGTAATTTGCAAAAACACTCACCAACGCCGAGTCGCCAACACTAAGGGCATCTCCGACCCATCTATATCTATATCTATATAATATCTTAATTTAGAATATTTTTTTATGATGTGTCAACACTTCCTTAATTTAAGTTTTTTCAATCTATATAATATCTTAATTTAGAATACTTTTTTATGATGTGTCAACACCTTCTTAATTTAAGTTTTTTCAACTAATTATAATTTTCTGTTATTATTTCTTTTCTTTTTCTCTTCATCTCTTTCATACATTTATATTTTTTGCCGTTTATTTTTTTACCTATTTTCTAACCATTGGATTTAATGGATTTAATTCAAAATATTGAATTAAATCTAACGTTTACTATTAATTTATATTTAAATATTTATATATTATAATAATAATAATCTATATCAATATAATATCTTAATTTAAAAACCTTTTGATGAAGCCTAACTTTAATACTTTAATGGTAAATATTTTTACCATTTTCTTAAAGATTTAAACTCTACCTTCATTATTTTATCATAACTTTTATTAATACTTTATAATAATAATTTTTATTAAAATTTTATTTATTAAAAATCGCGCCATGGCGCGGGGATTATACTAGTAAACTCTTAATTTAGAAGAGTTTAGGATGACGTGTCAAGCTTAGAGGAATTTTAGGAGTCTTGACCAATCATTTTTTTGCCATTTTTCATTGATTTTCTTTAATTCTATTTTTTTTCTTCTTTTTCCTTTAATTCTCTTTTTGCTTTAATTTTACTAACTATTGGGCTTAGTTCAAAACATTGATCTTAGCCTAAATTATAATTTTAGTAGTTTTTTTTTTCTAAAAAAAAAATGGGATTAATTCAAAATAAAAAATTAATAATAATAAAACATAAAATTAATATTAGTAATCTATATCTATATATACGACTTTAATCGTTTTCTCAACCCATGAGTTTAATTCAAAATATTTAATTATCTGAACTTTTACAATTATGTTATAATATTAATTTAATATATTAGTAAGATTTTATTTATAAAAAATCGTGCCATGGCGCGGGGATCATACTAGTAAACTCTTAATTTAGAAGAGTTTAGGATGATGTGTCAATCTTAGAGGCATTTTAGGAGTTTTAACTAATCATTTTTATTTATCCATTTTTCTTTGATTTTCTTTAATTCTCTTTTTTTTTTCTTCTTATTATTCCTTTAATTCTCTTTTTTTCTTTAATTTTACTAACTATTAGGCTAAATTCAAAACATAGAATTCAATCTAATATAACTATTGGGATTAAGCAAATTTATTTACTAACTATTGAGCATAATTCAAAACATTTAATATAACTATTGGTTATGACACATCACATTTAAACAATGTTATAATGATATTGATATTGTTATTACTGAGTAATTTAAAATATCTATGTTTATGTATTATACTTTACATAAGATTAAAAAATAATAATTTATAATATAATTGTAAGATACATTTATTGTAAAGTTTTTTTTTATGATTTTTATCTTAAATATTTATTAATATTTTTATATATAATATTTTAGTTTTAAAAAAACGCGTCATGGCGCAGGAGTCGTACTAGTTATCCATTATAAAGAAAATTAGTTTAATAGATTTCTCATTCATTCTTCAAAATAGGAAAGTAAATATGAAATTCCGAGAAAGTTCATTCGGTTCCAGGGACCGGCCCGGTAAGGAGGTGTATTTATTATCTTGAGGTCATGGGTTTAAACCTTTTAGCCTTATTTATCTAATAATTTTTGTTTCTCTTAGTTTTCTTCAATTAAAAATGTCTAATTGAATAACAAATTTAAAATTTTCTTCAATATATTTAAACAAAAGCATTCTATCATATATATAAATATATATAAAATCTCATTTTTTTAATAATTTTTATTTTTTCCTATAAAAAATGACTATTTAAATCAAAATTTTAAGGTTTTTTCTAATATATTCATATATAAAAAATTCATATATACATATATCATATGTGATAAAAAAAATTCTCAAATTTTTTTTAGCCTCCCTTTAAGAAAATTCCTAGATTCGCCACTAGAGTTTAAGTTCAAGTCAGGGATGACCACGATTTTCTAATGACAATTTAAATTTGTGAAAATTATATGTTTTTTTATTAAGTAATAATTCGAGCTCAGATATACCTGAAGCTTGAGGGGCCGACAAATCGGCAGACGGATGAATCGCCGAACATACAAAAAAAACCGAAAAAAAGGCGCAATCAACACGAAGCATGCACTCTGAACTGAACGAAACAGTTATAATTATATGTTTTGATTCAGTCTTTTTACAACGCTATTAACTCTCATATAACCGAATATCAAATACTCCATCTGTTAATTAAAACTTGTCGTTTACTATTCATGCACGCTTTTTTAGAATGATAAAAATCATATAAAATATTAACTTTTTCACATTAATTTATTTTTATAAATTCATACGGAATGGATTAATAAGTATGAAATTATTTAAAAAAATTATTAAAAAGTTAATATTTTATATACTAGTTTTTAAAACCGTCACGTATATAGGTATTAGGTAGGGTATTAGTATACATATATACCCTTATTAGTTGTAATTGATAGAGGAATGAAATAATTAACAATCAATCACTCTTTCTCCTTTACCCTTACTATCTCTCTCTTATCTCTAAACTCGTCTTCTTCCCTAATCTTCCCTAATCTCTCTATCTTCTTCCTAATCTCTTATCTTTCCTTAACAATTCATCTAAATCATGTTTGGGACATGATAAAAACGTAAAAAGCACACGTGAATAGTAAAAAGTCAAGTTTTAATTAACAGAAAGAGTATATTAAAAGCATGTTGATATTGATATGCATAGTATGTTTTTGTTTTTGATGGGTCAAATCTGCAGGAATTAATCAATCATCAGACAAAAAAACAAAACAAAGTTGGAGAAGGTGTTGAAAAAACAAAGCAAAACTAGAATCCAAAAACCTTTCCCTTTCATTTCACCTCAGTCTCCTCCTTTGAATATATAGGGGCAAGATCTTATCATGTTTTTCACTTTTGGTTGCAGTTTCTGGCTGCACACCTTGCAAGATCCTCTGCCCTAGCTACTTGTTGTATACACACAAACCACACTGCACACTATACAAAGAGTGGGCTCTTGTGTTTTGTTTCTCCCCCATCTCTTTAACCCATACCTTCTTCCCATTCCACCAGACATTCAATTCAAACTACATCACATTGCTTCTTCTTCTTTTTTTTTTTACACATATATCACATTTTTAATTTACACACATGTCACATACATTTTGAAGATTCATGTGTTCCTCCTCCCCATCAGTTCTATGTACATGCATGTAATGCAATTTTTACACAGACACCCCATTTTAAAGATAACATATGCCCTCAACTGCTATATGTCAGACTTTGTGATATTAATTTAGGACAATTAGAAATGGGAAGCTCAGTGACAGTGAGTATGTGTGTTCATGATCTCTTATCTGCATATTTTGCAGCCTCCACTCCCTTAACTCACCTATTTCACTGGCCAACATTTCATATATATCCACACTCACCTGTCCCACCCCATTTTTAAAAATTAATTAGTCTTAATTCATTATTAAATACAGTATTTATTAACATATCAATTAATTTGTATATATTACTTTCAATATTTTAGCTAGGGCTAAAAGTATATTTCTTGATAAATGAAAGTAGTGATGGAGTATCTAAAACAATTAATAAATTACTGTTTTTGAAATTAAAAATGGCATGGACTTCAGTGAAAGTAGAGTATTTTGACATTTGGACTGACATATAAAAATGTGACATAGATATGGTTGTGCAGGAGACTGATCTGGGTGCTTCACAAATTCAACATTTGCTTATGCAGAGGGCAGAGGGGGGTGCATCTCATGATGGGCAGCTCCTACCCTGTCCATATGGCTCCATTACACCTTCCACTTCTTCCCTTTATTTTATTTTATTTCTTCTATATATCTATATATAAATCTTTATTTTTAGGCAAAATTACAGAAAACCACCCTTTAAATATGGGTGTTTTCACTTAACCAACCCTTAAATACAAAATTACAGAAAATCACCCTTTAAATGGTATTTGTTTACAACTCACCACCCATTTAACCATTTTCTTTAATTTATCATTAAATATCTTATATTTTAATATTTTTAAACTCAAATTTGATTGTAAATATATTCATATTTTGAATTTAAGGGCTCGATCATATTTTAGGGATTATTTTATTTATTTTTAAAAAATAATAATAAATATAGCCTAGAATTATTATCTTAATTTATGATTGAAATGTTTATAAATTTTAAAAATATTATATAAATTACTCTTATTTATTTATATTTTAAATAAGAGTAATTTAAATAATGTTTTAAAAATTTATAAACATTTTCAAACATAAATTAAGATAATAATTCTAGGCTTTATTGATTATTATTTTTAAAAATAAATACAATGATCCCTAAAATATAATTGGGCCCTTAAATTCAAATTTTGAATATATTTATATTCAAATTTGAGTTTAAAAATATTAAAATATAATATATTTAATGATAAAGTGACAAAAATAGTTGAATGGGTGGTGAGTTGTAAACAAATATCATTTAAAGGGTGGTTTTCTGTAATTTTAAATTTAAGGGGTGGTTAAGTGAAAACACCCATATTTTAAAGGGTGGTTTTCTGTAATTTTCCCTTATTTTTATTGTTACATTTATAAAAATGTAAATTCATTTTTTATTATACAAAATGTGATTAAATTCATTTAGTTTAATTAGTTTTTAAAAGAAGTAAGTACATAGCTCAATATAAGTTGTTGGACAAAAGAGAGCTGAGATTTGATTGAGTGGTTTTCAAGTTGTATAAGAGCAAGTCCAATAGCTTCTCTAAAATAGAGAAATTGAGAGATTTTAGAGAAAAAAATCATTTTTTATCCCAACAGCTTCTCTAAACTCATCTCTAAAATAGAGAAATGGATGGAGAGAGAAAAAATCTCTAAATTTAGATGAAGAGTTAGAATCTGTAAAATTTTATGCGTTCACCCCTTTTAATGCCTACCTATTTGTTCATTGGTGGTTGCCTATTGATTTAATGAAGTTATTGCAATTTTATTTATTAAATTATGAATTTATGCATCTATTATAGTGTATAATAAATGTAGCAATTTTTATAATAGAGAATCTGTTGGAGTTCTGGTGTAAAATTTTTAGAAATTTTGTTATTTTGTTCACTAGTTTAGAGATTTTTTAGAGGAGTTGTTGGAGATGCTCTAAAATTGCCTTTGTGTGTCATTTTTTGTCATATGTATCATCAATTTATTGATGAGAAAACTAGGTTAACAATTTCTATCATAAGACAACTACCACTCCTAAGTTACAAGTTACTTAATTTTATATAATACAAAAATCCATTTAGTACTAGAAAATTTTAGAAGACATTAATGTCCACTTTTGTATACTAGTTTTGCTAAATGTCCAACTAAACTACCTTTTTGTTAAATATCCAAATTTTTTTGAAAACCCCATTTTGCCCCTACCTTATCTAATCAAACCCCCCCTCTCTCTGTGTAGTAGATCCTCGATTTTTCGGTCAAACAAAGAACGAGAGAATTGAGAAGCAGAGATCTCAGTAGATCCATGGAGGATGCCTCGAATCGAAGTTCAAACGGCATCGCAGATCTCTGTAGGTCTCGAATAGAAATCGACGCCTCGAATCGAAATCGACGCCTCGAAGTTCAAACGGCAGACCATGGAGGATGCCTCGAATCGAAATCCAACTTCGAAACCTAGAGAAGCAACTGGAAGGGAAATCGATGCCTCAGGAGCCTTACGATCGTCGGAGCGATCGATTATAGGTCTTGATTCCACCGCCGGAGCGATCGACAATGGCAAGGAACTCGATTTCAGGCCTTGATTCCACCGCCGGAGCGATCGATCACAGGCCTTGATTACAGGTAGGTGAAACTCGATTTCAGTCTCAATTTCTTTGAATTCAGAGTTTGTGTTGGCGCTGGAAGCGGCAAGGAGGAGGACGAGCCGAGTGAAGGCCGCCATTGGTGGTTCGGCCAAGGCAGATGACGTTGCCGATGATTACTACGCCGTTTTGGGCCTGGTAAGATCCCTCCTGTTCTGCTTTTACGGCTGATTGATAGTGCAGATGTCCATAAACCTTAATTATGATCTTCTGCAATAGTGGCTAATTGATATACTTGTATAAATTGAATTGGTAATATATTTTTTGGGGGAGATTTCTGTGTGCGAGCTTGTAAAGATGTAATAGTATAGAGATCTTAGTTTCAGTATATGACAAATTGCATCGGTTATGGTTTAATGTTTTTGTGCTGTGCATAGCTTTTTTTGGTGATCAAAATCAAGCGATGCTGAATATATGTTTCATGGTTTCTAATGGTTCATAAACTTGCTATTACATTGGATGTTGAATTGAAGAGGTTCTGCAATTTTCATTTGAGTCAAGCTTGTTATTGCAGTTGTAAGCCAATATGTGTAAAATTAATAATTAACTATTCATTTTCAGTGTTATAATTAAGGAATCCACTTTTGACTATGTTGTGTTTTGTTATTATAATATATAATAAATTACATTAAATCTTAATAAAATGTATTTATTATTATAGTATATGTGTCACCACTTATAAAATGTAAAAACAAAACTGTCACCAAAAAAAATAATGTTGTCATCACATGTGTCACCAAGAGTGTGACCGCTGATAAGAGTGGTGACATTGATAAGGGTGGTGACAGTGCCCATTGATAAGGGTGGTGACAGTGATAAGGGTGGTAACAACAAGAAGGGCGGTGACAGTTCCCTGATAAGGGTGGTGACAACGATAGGGGGTGGGGGTGACAGTGATAGGGGTGGTGGTGACAACGATACAAGTGGTGATAGCGATAGAGGTGGTGGTGACATTGATATGGGTGGTGGTGACAACAATAGGAGTGGTGGTGACAGCGATAGGAGTGGTGACAGCGATAGTTCGGTGACAGCGATAGAGGTGGTGACAGCAATAAGGGTGGTGACAGCAATAAGGGTGGTGGTGACAGTGATAGGGGTGGTGACAACGATAGGGCGGTGACAACGATAGAGGTGGTGACAACGATAGGGGTGATGACGACGATAATAAGAGTGGTGACAGCGATAGGGGTGGTGGTGACAGCGATAATATATTGTGGTGACAACGATAGGGGTGATGACAACGATAATAAGAGTGGGGACAGCGATAGGAGTGGTGATGACAGAGATAGGAGTGGTGGTGACTAGAGCTGGCAATTCGGGTCATCCGGTCGGGTTCGGGTCGATCACATTCGGGTCCGGCACTGATGAGTCGGGTCAACTCGGGTAAAAATTTCAGTGTCGGTCTTGGTCGGGTCGGGTCGGGTCGGATTCGATCGAAATGAAATTCAGATTGGTCGGGTTTCGGTCAGAATCGGGTTTGACCCATTTGGGTTTTCGGTCAGAATCGGGTTGGTCTCATTCGGGTTGGTACTCGGGTCGGTCTCATTCAGGTTTCAAGTAGAAGCGGGTGAGGTCTACATTTGTTTTAAACTTTTAATCGTTTGGATTGAATTTGTTAAATCATGTTCGTTCGGGACTTTCGAGTAATCAATTTTATAAAATCGAATATGTAATTGATGTTATTTATGTATTTCAAAAAGTATTTTAGTAAAATTAAATATGATTCAATATATAATCTACTCATTGGCTCGTAAGCTCCAATGTTGTTAAAAACTCGATTCGATCCTACAATCTAAAAATGGAAAAACGATCCCGATCTTTTTTTGTTTGCGATTATAATGATCGTATAAAATTTTACAATCTTTATGGATATTTTTTTATGATTTAACATAATATTTATCTAATATTAAACATATTAACTTCATTTAAAAAAAATTCATCCACGCGGTTGCTGAGCTCATTCTATTAATCATTAAGGTCATTGTAATTTTGCAATATATTGTTATCAAAATCATACTTGATTCCCTATCTAAAATATAATTCACGTTATTATATTGTTATTTGTGTCTTTTAAAAAGTAGTTTTCAACAAAAATTTCACTATGTATATGATTCAAGTTATAATTCATCCACCCGGTCGGGTTGGGACTCGGGTCTGTTGGGAGTCGGGTCGGGTTGGAATTCGGGTCGGGCCTTATTTGAGTCAGATCCGGGTTGAGTCGGGTTCGTCTGTATTCGGGTCACTTCGGGTTTCGGGTCAAAGTCGGTCGGGCTCGGTTTCGGGTTCGGGTTATGCATAACGCTAAATTTTCGGGTTCGGTCGGGTTTCGGTTTGAGTCGGTCGGTCGGGTTTCTCGGGCCGGGTCAGATTTTGCCAGCTCTAGTGGTGACAGCGATACGAGTGGTAATAACTATAGGGCGGTGACAGCGATAGAGGTGGCGAAAACAATAAGGGTGGTGACAACAATATGGGTGGTGGTGACAGTGATATAGGTGGTGGTGACATCGATATGAGTGGTGGTGACAGTGATAGGAGTGGTGACAGCGATAGGGTGGTGACAGCGATAGAGGTGGTGACCGCAATAAGGGTGGTGACAACGATATGGGTTGTGGTGACAGCGATAGGGCGGTGACACTAATCTCATAAAAAAAAAAATTTGTCACCCAAAAATTTGTTTATGATCATACATGCCCGGTGTCACCACTTATAAAGGTGGTGACACTAATTTCGTAAAAAAAAAAATCTGTCACCAATTTTTTTTTTTTTTGTTATCAAAGTTGTGTTACCAATTCATTGACTTTGACCGGTCAATGATCAAAATAAAAATGGGAAGGAAAGAAGGAAATGGAAAGGAGGGGAAAAATGCAATATTAGAACAATTTGCAAAAGGAAAAATAAAAGTGGACATTTTGCAAAATGCATTGTAAAAAATGAACACTTAGCTAAATGACCCAAAATTTTAACACAAAATTATTTTTTATAAGACGAGAATTTAGATAGTGCCAAACCTTATTAGACCGCCACCCTTTGAGTTATGGATGAGAAATCAAATACCCTAAATCGCACAAGTGTCGAAGATGAGCCACTTAATCAACTACTTAGTTGATTTCTTGAAACGCAAACACAAAGTCATGTCAAAGTACTTAGAGAAATTGACATCGGAATTACCATCTCGATCTCCCACCAACACCTTTATACCCCAAGTCATACATGTTATTTGAAGTAAATTTTAGAAATATTTTGTTTTATTTGTTATCAATCCTGAACTTTATATGTGGTGGCTTGTCAAACCTACTTAATGGGACCCTCTCACTGATGCACGTTACATTTCCATTACTCCCAAATCTCTCCCATCATATACTTATCCAAATGGGCTTGTACTCTAGAAGTATTGGACTTGTAGCCCATTTGCTTGATTTTGGGCCTTGTTACTAAATGTGGCCCAACATTGATTAAAGGCCTATATGATATATTTTTTGGTGATTTAGTTAATTGAACCTTTATGAAAATTCAATTAGCTAATTAGCCTCTTCAAAAAAAAAATTAGGTGGGGATGTACCCAGTACCTTCCCCAAATGATTAATGGTCAACGTTGATCGACTTATTTCGATTTTTTTTTACTGTCGACAACTGATAACATTTTTTCGTGATGTCATTTTTTTACCGTGATGTCATTTTTCCAATGTCATTTTTTTACCACAATGCCACTTTACCGATGTCATTTCTTACCGTGATGCAATTTTTTCAAATTAATGTTTTGATGCCATTTTTCAAAGTAGTGTTTTGATGTCAAATTTTTAATGATATTTTTTTCCTTTAATGTGATGCCATTTTTGATGATTTGATGTCACTTTCTTAATCAAATCATCCACTTTCTTAATCAAATCGTTTGATGCCACTTTTTTATTTAATCAATTGTATATCGATATATTGTTATTGATTATACTTTTATTCACTGGTGACACGTTTGTGATTACACTTGATTGATGCAATTATTTATGGTGACATTTTATTGTCCACAATGCTTATTCCAATTTAAAGTCGGCTAACAATTGCAATTTGTAAGCTAATCTAACACGGAGTATTTAATTGGCTAATGGAATCAAGTGTGCACCCACACCAATCGCAATTTGGAAGCCAATCTAACACGGAGTATCTAATTGGCTAATAGAATCAAGTGTGCACCTACAGCAAGTGTGTCATCAATAAACGTGGATATTAGTAAAAGCACATGAGATGAATAAACAGACCAAATGATTCGCTTTTTTTTTAACCGCAAAAGATCTTATTTCATCTATCAACTTAACCTAAAGCTATGGAGTCTAGGCACTTTCTTTATTATGATGCAACTTTTTTAAAGTAATGTTTTGATGTTATTTTTCTAATGTAATTATTTGATGTCATTTTTTTAATCAAATCGTTTGATGTCACTTTTTTTAATTTAATCAATTGTATATCGATATATTTTCATCGATTCTACTTTTGTTATTACACTTAGAGCTTGTTTGGTATCCATTCCCGGGAATCAAAACCGGTAATCGTAATGGATGATTCCCGATTTAAGTGTTTGGTATGATTAAAACTTGAAATCGTAATGATTCCGAGGAATCATCCATTCCCAATTTTGTAGCCCATTTCATTCCCATCAAAATACTAGGTAATCCTCCATTCCCAATTTTGTAGTTTATTATTATTATTATTATTATTATTATTATATATTATTATTATTATTATTATTATTATTATTATTATTATTATTATTATTATTATTATTATTATTATTATTATTATTAACCAATTACTATTTACTCCAAATAGTATATTTTTATTATTATTATTATTATTATTATTATTATTATAAACTCCAAATAGTATAGAAATCAAACAACCGAATGTTTACAAGAAGTTAGCGGGTAGCCGAGAAACAAGCTGCGCGCCAACCCCCTTAGCAATGGAAAAACAAACTCTGGTAAAAATATGAGCAGCTAGACGAGAACTAGAATCTAAGGCTAAAGAGAAGGAGCGGATCCGTCCCAGAAGCGCAATCGCATCCCCATCCAGCCCACCAAAGGAGGAGAAAGAAAAAGGCAAAAACCCATAACCAGCGGCAGAGCATACATCCCGATACTTGGTGCACTTACGCCGCGCTACGTCAATGCAAGAACACATCGTCCAGGAGCGAAGGAAGCCAAGCAAGTCTGAGTGAGGGGGGAGGAGCCTGTGATATCAATACACACATCTCGACCCCGATCCCAAGGGTAAAGAAGAATGTCAGCGGGCCTAAGAGGTCCGCTAAGACTGTCAACAACACCAATGTCCACTTCCTTCCCAGAGGAGATCCCAGCCCGGAAGCAAATGTCGAAGAGGGTATCACGGACAAGATTATGCCGATGTTTGATCCCAACAGAACTCGAACACGACACAGCATGACCCCTAAAAGTGTCATCCTCAAAAACCCGACCACATGCAGAGCAAGGAAGACCAGCACGAAAAAAGAGGGATACCCAAATGATAGCAGAGGACAGACCTGTAAGTCCCACCATTCATGGTCTGACCGAGCCCAGAAATAGGAACTGCTCTGAGCCAATCAGATGAATGGGCCCATGTTGAGACCTCCACAACACCACCTGCTGTGGGGTCAATGAGAAAACCGACTCTGAAGAAGCCACAATCCGGGCAAAGTACACATCTGCCAATTTCTTCATAAGTTTGGGGGCAGCGAACTCGCAAGAATCACGACTAAAGTCAGAACCAGTAAGACCATTGAAATCACACAGCGCAGCGTCGAAAGAGGCCCCCTTCACCCAGGGGCAGCCCAGCAAGGCGGAGGAGCGAGGACTGCAACCCAGAAGATTGCAGGCGCGAAGCCAGAAAAGAATAATGCATAACGTCACCAGCAGCATAAACCCCAAGCCCCCCGTACTGAAACGGAAGAGTAGCCAACATCCACTGCCAATCACCGAACCCGGGTCCAGAAGCAGCCACAATACGATCTAAACAGCCACGAAGGGCACTGTCAAAAGTAGGCTGAGCTAGAACAACGGCACCCGGCGGACAAGTACGCAAGGTGAAGTAGAGTCTAGAGATACCTAAACAAGCCCGAATCAAAAGCAGCTCACTCTGCGGATCCTCAAGTTTGGCAACAAGCCCCATAAGCTCGACGGTCTTGGCCACCCGAGTCGCAACAATCTCAGCACTGTAAACAGGGCAAGTACTGACAGGACCACCCAAAACCGTAACGCCAGAAACAGGCTGAGCAATGCAGGTAGGGAAAGCACCAGCCACCAAGCCCCTGGGATCCACGACCGGCCAAAAGACCTCAGTCTTATCCACGTTAAGGTGCAACCCCAACGCAGGCCCCTCAGACACAATCAAGTCAAGAACCTGGCTAACCACAAGAGTGTCCCCTATAATAGAGTTGTCATCCAAATACCAAGCCTGGAAGCATAAATCGAACGTATCTCGGATCTTGCATATCAGAGGATGCAAGACCAAACCGAAGAGCAACGGACCAAGGGGATCACCCTGCTGGACCCCCTAACAAGACCAAAGGCAGTGCTCCCCGTAGTAGAGTCGAGCAGGGATAGAGTAACAGAACTCGACCCAACGCGATAGGCCAGGGCACTGACGACGGACCTCCAAAAGCATAGTACGATCAACCAAGTTGAAAGCATTTTGGAAGTCCACCAACAGTATAGAAAGACCCATCTTAGAACCCCGAGACTCTACAAGCCTATTCAAGGCATGCAGAATGGCCTCACCGCCTCCAGAAACACCAACTCTGAACTGCAGGTCCCTAAAATACCCAGATAACTGAGGCCCAACCAAGAAAGCACCCACCTTAGACACAAGGCGTCTCCAGATCATACCGACAACAATAGGGCGGATACCACCCCCTGGTTTGACCAAAAGAGTAAGAGGGGCACTAGCAACATATTCTCCAAGAGCAGACGGACACCGACCCTCCAAAAAGATGTTTACCACACCTGTAATGTAAACAAGAAGCTCATCAGAAATAGCAATAGTCGCACCACTCAAACAGTCTAACAGATGCTGGGCCCTAAGCCCGTCCCTACCACAAGAAGTACCACGCGGGAAACTCCTAATGGAATCCAAAACAATGGGAGGGAAAACAATAATAGGAGGCTGAGGGGCAAAACCACAAGGCAAAGCGGGGAGAGGGGCAACAGGGTGCTTGTCACGAAGCGCAATCAAAGTAGAATTAGAGTATGGAGCAACACCGGAAGAAGAGAGAACCCGCATGGCAACGGTGAAATGCCCATCAGAAATCTTCTTACGACATTGACGGAGGTTAAACATCGATAGCACCCACTCCCTTAGCGATAATAAAACTGAGTCTAGTGAAAATATAAGCGGCAGTACGAGCCCCAACATCATGAGATACGGAGAATTTCTGAATCCGCTTCAGCAAAGCAACCGTATCCGTATCTAACTCTCCCAACGAAGAGAAGGAGAAGGGTATGAAACCATAACCAGCCGCCGTGCACAAATCTCGATACTTGGCACACTTACGCCGAGCAGCATTAACAACAACACGACCAGGCACAAAGTCAGACATCCCAGACAGAGTCAAAGGGGAGGATCCCGTCAGATCGACACAAACATCCCGCCCTCTGTCCCAGGAATAAAGTAGCAAATCCGCCGGACGAAGAGAATTATCCTGCCCATCAATTAAACCAATATCAACCTCCTTACCGGCAGAAATCCCAGACCTGTAGCATATATCCAGTAAGGTGTCGCGAACGAGGTTATGTCGATGTTTAATGCCCACGGAACCAGCGCAATACACAACATGGTCACCGTATACATCACCATCAAAGACCCGAGAACAAGCAGAACACGGTCTGGACACCGCGAACAATGGAACTCCCAATCGATAGCTAAGCACA
This sequence comes from Persicaria tinctoria, assembly GCA_037127255.1. NCBI lineage: Eukaryota > Viridiplantae > Streptophyta > Magnoliopsida > Caryophyllales > Polygonaceae > Persicaria > Persicaria tinctoria. Next base: position 14,926,407 of record JBANSL010000015.1, read on the forward strand.
CTACGATAGGTCCTTCCATTCATAGTCTGCCCCAACCCAGAAATAGGAACTGTACGCAACCAATCAGATGAGTGAGCACCCTGCTGAGACTTCCACAATGCCACCTGTCGCGGAGTCAATGAGAAAACAGAGTCTGATGTAGTAGCAACCTTCGTGAAATATATATCTGCCAGTTTCTTCATAAGCTTGGAGGCAGCAATTACACTAGGATCGCGTAAAAAATCAGAACATGTGACCTCATTAAAAGAGCGACAAGCATCATCAAAAGTAGGCCCAACATCAATGATACCAGAAGAACGTAAGATCTTAGCCTGCCACTCAGCAGACTGCAAACGGGATGCCAAAAAAGCATAATGTAAGACATCACCAGCAGCATACACTCCAAGCCCACCAAAATGAAAAGGGAATGTGGCGAGCCTCCACTGCCAATCTCCAAACCCAGGCCCAGACGCAGTGACAATACGTTCCAAACTAGAACGGAGTGCCTCGTCAAAGGAAAGTTGGGCCGGCCCAAATACACGCGGAGAACAAGTACACAAGGAAAAGTAAAGCTTAGAAATACCCATACAAGCCCGAAGCATAAGCAACTTGCAACGAGGGTCATCAATCCTCGCGACAGAATCCATAAGCTCTATGGTCCTAGTCACTCTCCTTGCCACTAGTTCGCTGCTGAAATCAGAGCATACACTGACAGCCCCCCCCCACCCCCAAAACCTTGACATCGCGCAATGGCTGAGCAATAGAGGGAGGGAAAACACCAGGAAGTCGACTCATCGGGCCTTCTGTCGGCCAAAAAACCTCGGTCTTATCCACATTACGATGAAGACCAAGGCGCGGACCATCTTCCATAATCAGATCCAAGACCTGCCCCACAACCAAAGTATCCCCAACAATAGTGCCATCATCTAAGTAACAAGCCTACAGACTCAGGTCAAAAGAGTCTCTAATCTATATTATAATACTAAAGGAGAAGTCGCATACGACATGTGGCGGCTTCTCCTTTAATGTAGCATTTTTTATTTAAGATTAATTGATTTATTTTAATGGTTTGCTAATTTTTAATTGATTTATTTTAATTGTTTGTTATTTTATTTTTAAAATCTAAACTTATCTAATCTAATTTAGAGGAGATCCTAACCAAATCTTAAAAAATCAAGGTGATGTAAATATATAGGATTGATTTGGATGAGGCTATCGGTAGTTTTTTTTTTGAAGATTAATTGATTAATTTAATTGTTTGTTAATTTTTAATTGATTTATTTTAATTGTTTGTTAATTTATTGTTAAAATCTATACTTATCTAATTTAGAAGAGATCCTAACCAAATCTTCAAATATAAACGTGATGTAAATATATATGATTGATTTTGACCTCCTCAACCTGCTATCGGTAGATTTTTGTATTTTGAAGATTAATTGATTTATTTTAATTGTATGTTAATTTATCGTTAAAATCTAAACTTATCTAAACTAATTTAGAGGAGATCCTAACCGGCTAAATTTTTAAAAATCAACTTGATGTCAATCCCCTTTCCGTGCTCTCTTCATTTAAATTCTTGAACAAATTTGTTTAATTGATTTATTTGGATCCCCTAAGACAACCGGTTGAACAAGACTAAGGTGATGTCAATCTCCTTTATGTTCTCTCTTCATTTTAATTCTTTAGGACTAGCTATTATCCCAATATGTGTTAATTCGTTAGTACTAGCTAATATTCCAATATGTGTTCATGCTGAGGTAATTAGCATTTGTAGATAATTATGCATTCTTTGATCTAATTGCGGCTATATGCAGAGAATCACACGATGTCAAAAAACAAAGGCAAGACGCCCATAGAGAACAACGGTAATGTGAAAAGGAGAGGTACGTTAAATATTATATCCCTATAATCTATTATTGTTAAGTCCTTAATTTATTAACACTGCAATCATCTTCTTGACTTCATTGATTCTTTATTATAAAACTGATTTTTTTAGGCAATAGACAATTTCATTACTTGGACGAGTTACTACCACAACAATAAAACACCCCAAGAATTTGATGGAATATAATTGTTCGTGTTTTAAGAATGTCGAAAACCCTAAGCTACACTGATCCTGGAACACTTCATTCGATTGACATTATTTTGATATATGAAAAGGTATTTGTGTTTAAAGATTGATTTTTTTTTGTAGTGAGATTGATTAGTGTGTTTACTGTTTGTCTTTAGGTTTGTTATATTTCAACTTCGGTGACTACCGTTCGGAAAGTCCTAGACTACGAAATAAAAAATATATAAAAATTATCATCATCATCATATCTGTACACACTTCATCTAATAAATAGATCACCTTTTGTTAGTTTTTTTCCATCCTTTATAGCATTAGTGTGTTTAAGCGAATTAGTCTTTAGGCGTATCAATTAATGATTCCTTCGTACTTTATGCTATCTATCTTTTAATTAGTTTCGATTTATTGAAATTAGGTATTGGGCACCTTCTTCTTTAATGTAAGATTTTAAATTAATTTAAATTATTCATTAATTTAAATTTAAAATCATACATCTCATTTTCTCCATTTTTTGCATTTTCTTTTAATTCCTTTAAATACAAAATCAGTTGAGATATTCTCGATATTTTTGTTGGTTGGTTTAGATATTCTTCGGGTAAGATAAAAATTAAATCATATTTATCTTAACAAATCTTTGATTTTTTTTTTAGTAATAACAAATCTTTGATTTTCACACATATCTTAACAAATTTTTGATCTTCTCGGTTGATTAAAATCAAAGATTTTCCTGTCATGCATTACATTTTCCATCTAATTTTAGTTTTTATAACTTTTATTGTTTATGTTGCTAATTATACCATCAAGAATCAAGATCGATATATTTATTGATCAAAAAATAAAATCCCTAGGGCCGGCCCAGGTGGAATAGATTTAATTTCTTCATGAAGAAATGCATTACATTTTCCATCTAATTTTAATTTTTATAACTTTTGATGTTTATGTTGCTAATTATACCATCAATATCAATATATTTATTGATAAAAAAAATAAAATCCCTAGGGTCGGCCCCGCTGGAATGGATTTAATTTCTTCATATAATTATTTCTAAATCAGCGCGATTCATGAAGAAAATTCATTCCACCATTCTTGATTAGCAAAACATCATCTACATGACAAAACATTATCATCATTATATACTTTGATTCATTTGGAAGATTCAATTTTTTTTAATTAGTTCAACTGTATCTCAAACTTATTGTTTAGGTTTTTTTTTTTTAAATTGCATTATTTATTTAGTTTCATTATTATTCTAATATTATTAGCATTATATTGATACTAATAATATTTATAAGTTTTACCAATATTGGATAACTTTATGCTTATACTTTATTCTAATGCTTAAAGTTTCTTATTATTTAGCATATTTATTTATTTTAGTATTCAATATGTTAGAGAATGTTTATTTTTTTTATTCCATTGTGAAACTTATAATATTTATGTCAAAAATAATGAACGACATTATATAAACATATATTTTTAAACAAAGATCCGTGCAATGCACGGGTTACTAAGCTAGTCTTGCACACTAAAGGATGCAACATCAAAGCAAAGAGCAGAGGGCCCAATGGATCTCTTTGCTGAACCCCCTGACAAGACCATAAGCTATGCTCCCCATAATACAGCTGGGCAGGACTAGAGTAACAAAATTCCACCCACCGGGATAGAACCGGGCAGTGACGGCGAACTTCCTCTAACATGGCCACACGATCAACTAAGTTGAATGCATTATGGAAGTCGACCAACAACATGGAGAGACCCTCCTCACCACCACGAGCCTTAACGAACCGATTCAAAGCATGCAGAATAACATCTCCTCCACCGGATACCCCGACCTCAAACTGAAGGCCTGAAAAATAACCAGACAAAGAAGGGTCGGCCAAACAAGCACCAACCTTAGAGACAATGGGTCTCCAAATAGTGTCAACAGCAATAGGACGTATACCTCCACCTGGCTTAACAAGCGGGGTGAGCGGAGCACTAGCAATATACTCACCCAGAGCTTGCGGACAACGACCCTCAAGGAAAAGATTGACAACCCGAGTAATAGAGGCGATCAAATCATCCGAAACAGCGACAGCTGCTCCACCCAAACAATCCAAACGATGTTGAGCACGAAACCCATCCCTCCCACATGACGTGCCACGCGGAAAGCTCCGAATCATATCCAAAACACAGGTCGAAAAGGCAACGAGAGGATGGTGATCCATAGGTAAAGGCGATAATTTGGGAGATGGGGGCAATGGGGTGCTTCTCCTGTAGAGCTGCAAGAGTGAAATCAGAATAAGGAGCAATACTTGATGAAGACAACACTCGAACAGCGGCAGTGTAGTGACCATCACAAATCTTCCTCCGACATTGTCGCAGGTTAAGCTCACTCAAATCAAGGTCCTCCTCCACACTAAAAGAAGGGGGAACCTCAGCTAAGGTCTCCTGTAGAAGTTGCAAACTGCCACCGGACACACCCCAAGCACAAATAGCATTGGCAATACTCTCCTCTTGACGCTGCCACTTGACGGCAGTCCTACACTCAAGATTACTCTGCGGAGAAAAGGTCTTAAGTATACAAAGAGGCATCACAAGCAAGCGAATCCAGCAGGAGAGGTCGCCCGGAGAGTCGGCCACAACATCTAATGCCTCTTTTAAAACCCGCGAAAAACCTAAGCGACACTTAGGAGGGACATATCTCACAGTGCGTAACTCCATGGAAAACAAACGGTCAAGCGAAGAAATAGACAAACCAACAGGCACAACCCCCACATCAGACAAAGGAACCGACAGAGACAGAGCTGGAGGTCTGGGAATATCATAAATAATAAAGCGAACAAGGTCATCACCACAGTCTGGAGGCTCCACATAATCGTCATGGGTATGACGACACCGAGCACGAAAGGTATGCGTTTTAAGACGAACTCCACATAGCCAAACCCCCATACGCTTGAAAGTTATCTCAGCATCAGAATAAATAGTCAAACTATTAGAAAGAGTTTGACGAGTAAGTGTCTGAGCATCACCACTGCAATGTCGATCACGAAGGTGCCTGAGCATGGAGGTTTTAACAAGACCTCTACCACCACCATCAAGACACCCACAAAGACCCACAAAGGACAATGGTACCGAACAAGATCCTTAAAACACGCCAACTTAGATAAAAAATCAAAGAGAATCAATCCACGTCTACACGTTGACCTTCAAGCTCCTTGAAATTGATCAAATGAAATTGCAGCCACTTGAGCTAAGAAATGAATTCCACCGATCACTAATTAGAATTGTGAAGATATCTAATTAAGTATTCACAAGCAATTCGAGAGGAATTGCTTTGGTGTAGCATGTACCCAGCACAGACACACCACAAAACAAACAACGCCTCAACAAAACACTACAGTCGGTAACAAACCACCATAGCCGACGTTAACAACACAGCAGCACCAAGACGCCACCGCAAATCAGACAGCAGCAGCAACAACACAACAGCAGTAACCAAGGACCCCGAGAAACGCTCAAAACACCAAACCTTGGCCCCGAGATGACTGAACAATAGCCGGACCAGCAAGCAAAGACCAAGACGACAGACGCGAACAAAACGACCCGACAAACACCGAGATGAAGAAAGCAAACCTGAAGAGATGTGGGACACCAAGACGCCACCCCGACAGACTATTGGCAGTCACTGAGACGCGGGACACTGATCTGAAGAAGGAGAGGACGACTCCGGGCGCCGGGATGAGCCGAAGAAGACGACATCCCCTGATCGCCGATCGATCGCTTGCCCTAGCAGAGATTATTATTATTATTATTATTATTATTATTATTATTATTATTAGTATATTATGTTATATTATTTTCAATAATTTATTATTTAATATATATTATATTATATTTTTTTATTTTTAATAATAATAATATATTTCCCCCATATATTTTATAATATTATTATTATTAATTATATTATATTTATACTTATATTATTATTATCATCAATATTTTATTATTTAATATATATTATATTATATTTTTATTTTTAATAATAATAATAAATTTCTATTATTGTTATTATTATTATTATTATTATTATTATTATTATTATTATTATTATCAATACTTTATTATTTAATATATATTGTATGATATTTTTATTTTTAATATTAATAATATGTTTCTATTAATAATATTATTTTTTATCAATATTTTATTATTTTAAATATATTAGTTTTATATTATTATTATTATTATTATTATTATTATTATTATTATTATTATTAATTATATTATATTTATACTTATATTATTATTATCAATATTTTATTATTTAATATATATTATATTATATTATGTTATGTTATGTTATGTTATGTTATGTTATATTTTTATTTTTAATAATAATAATAATATTCTATTAATATTATTACTTTTATCACTATTATTATTATAAACTTGCTTCTATTAACCAATTACTATTTACAAGAAATTAGTGGGTAGCCGAGATACTATCTGGACACCCACTTCCTTAGCGATAATAAAACTGAGTCTAGTGAAAATATAAGCGACAACATGAGCCCCGGCATCCTAAGATACGGAGAATTTCTGAATCCGCTTCAGCAAAGCAACTGCATCCGTATCTAACTCCCCCAACGAAGAGAAAGAGAAGGGTATGAAACCATAACCAGCCGTTGTGCATAAATCTCGATACTTGGCATACTTACGCCGAGCAGCATACCAAACAACTAGCTCCATTAATGAGTCATTACCATTTTGTTATTCCATTCCCATTTCGATTCCGACACTTATATGAAACGGGGTCTTAATTGATGCAATCACTTGTGGTGACATGTTTATTGCATTTTTATTTATTGATGACATTTGTGATTACACTTTTTTTTATCTCAATCATTTGTGATAACATTGTTTGTTGATGACATTTATATTGATAATATTTTTTGTTTACTATGTTGACACTTTGCTAAGTGGTTTAATCTAGTCGATTGTATATCATAACATTTTTTTTTATTAAAAATGTTTTGATGACATATTTGGAGTGGGTATGGGACGGGATGAGATTGGGATCATCTAGCGTCCCGTTCCACATATTAGTGGGACGGGATTTAATTTGTTTTTTAAATCCCACCTTTTATTTGAAATCATAGATGACATTAATCAAGACAAATAAAACAAGACCATTAATCAATACCGATAAAACAAGTCAAATATACTCCAAATTTAATCAATAATACGGTATGTTAGTGTAAAAACAAAATTAATTAAACAAAGCAAATTGAGTGATCCAATCAATAGTTAAATATACATATACTAATAATCTGATATACATATACTCCGGCCAATCAAGTTATTAAGATTATACCATGATCTGATCACCTTATAAGTCCTTATCCATTTTGGTTTTATAATGCCTTATTAGTTGTTGTGTAATAGGTTATGTCACTCGTCACATCCGGGTGCATATCCACCTTTATTTCTGCACTATTTTGTCTTCTTCTAGCATCCAATAAGATGTGTGCAGCTGCCCTGCTGTATGGACTATATATTGTAATTTTCGTTTTCCCTTAATGGCAAGAGAGAGAGCATGTTTTGAGAGCTGCAAGCAACCCTAAAACCTTGAATGTTCTTGTCCAAATTTGATCATTTTGTGAGTGTGAAGAACACCACCTTTTGTTGATTGTTTCTGGTGAATCTGGCATTGGTATTGCCAGAATTGTGATCAAAGAGCTACTTTTACATGGTATCAGAGCTACGGGGTTGATTTTGTTGCTCGCTTTTGGTGTTCTTGGCTTCTGAAGATGAGTGTGACTCCCACTACTGAAACCCAAGGTAATTTCAGCGACCCTTTGTTCCTAGCTAACTCGGATCATCCTGGATCCCAACTAGTTACTAATGTGTTTGATGGAATGAATTATTTGCCATGGATGAGAGGCATAATGATGGCTCTTGGAGCTAAGAATAAGCTAGGATTCATAGATGGATCATGTGCTAGACATGTACCAGTGGAATCTCAGGATTCTCAGAAATGGATTAGAGCGGATTTTATGGTCCGTTGCTGGCTTTTAAACTCAATGATTGTTTCTATCAAGGAAACCTTCATTTTTGCTAAAACTGCTAAGCAACTCTGGGATGAGATCTCAGAGAGGTATGGACAATCGAATGGTCCACTTATTTATCAACTGAGGAAGAAAATTTGTGGGATTGCTCAGGAAAGTCTTTCAGTAGCTGAATACTTCAACAAGTTGAAGGTCATTTGGGATCAGCTTCAGGTATTGGAAGGGATCCCTGTCTGCACTTGTGGTGGTATTGCAAGCTGCAAATGTGAGCTTCAGAAGAAGATGCTTGACTCAGAGTTGAGGAACAGACTTATGCAATTTCTAATGGGGTTGACAGATTATTATGAGCCAGTGAGGAATCAGATTCTATCCACTGATCCTATGTCAAAGCTCAACAGGGCTTACTACCTAGTGACTCAAGTTGAAGCTCAGAGAGGAGGAAACAACAACACAGTCAGTCATGATTCTAGTGCTCTAGCTGTGAACAAGCAAGGAGGAAGGAATTTCACTAAAGCTCCTCAGCAAGGAAGTGGCAGTTTTGGAAGTGGTAGCTTTGGAAATGGCATCTTTGAAAGAAAGGAATACAAGAAGGACAGTTTTGATAAAGGTGACAAGGCTGACAAAAGCGACAAAAGATGCAACTTTTGTAATCAAAAGGGGCACTTCATGGCTCAATGCTGGAAGCTACATGGGTATCCAGAGTGGCACAGGGAAGCAGGCAAGAGTTCAGCTAACAATGTGGGATCTCACGAGCCAGATAACCCTCTTGAAGAAGAAAGATCCCAGAAGGGAGGAAGTGACACAGGGATTGATAAAGCCCTTGTGAATGCTGTCTGCCAGGAGGTTTGCAAGATGATGAGGGGAAGGAACTCATCTGAGAGCAGTTCATTAGTCAATTTTGCAGGTATTAATTGCTTTGCCATTGTTAATTCTGTTGATAAATGTGAAAGTGAGATGGAATGGGTCATAGACACAGGAGCTAGTGACCATATGGTGAACAATGGTTCACTGCTTTTTGATAAAAGAAGGCTTGTTCATCCTTTCTATGTTGGATTGCCTGATGGACACATTATTCATGTGACTGAATCAGGAAGAGTGATGTTGAACAAGAGAACTACTCTTGATAATGTATTATATGTTCCAGGATTCAAGCACAACCTATTGTCTGTTGGGAAACTTGTTGACAGATCAGAATTTAGAGCTGTTTTTGACAAAGATGGTTGTGTATTACAGGGCCCTGGATGTAAGGAGATCTTGCTCAGAGGGTACAGAAAAGGGGGCTTATATAGAAGCTGCATGAAGATGGAAGATGCTCAGAATAATGAAGTTGTCAATGGCATTGGCCACATTCCATATGTTCTTGTTTCAACTAGAATTGGTTTTGATGTTTATCATGTCAGACTTGGGCATTCTTCCATTTCTAAGTTAAGACATTTAGAGTTTTTAAAGGGTTGTGACATGGATAATGGTTTATGTGACACTTGCAGTTTGGCAAAGCATCATAGATTGCCTTTTCAATTAAGCAATTATGTGGCTGATGATATTTTTGATTTATTACATGTTGATTTATGGGGTCCATATGGGACTACTGGTATTACAGGAGCAAGGTATTTTTTGACTGTGGTTGATGATCACAGTCGTGCCACTTGGACATTCCTTCTTAAGGATAAGATGGAAGTGTTCAAGACTATTAGAAATTTTGTTAAGTATGCTAGCACTCAGTTTGGAAAGAAAGTGAAGTGCATCAGGAGTGACAATGAGACTGAGATAGTGCAAAGAGATTGCATTGATTTCTTTGAGCTAAATGGCATTATTCATCAGAAAAGTGCACCATACACTCCACAGCAAAATGGTAGAGTTGAAAGGAAGCACAGGCATTTGGTTGAAACAGCAAGAGCTATGAGAATACATGCTAACCTGCCAAACAGATTTTGAAGTGAATGTATTCTCTCAGCCACTCATGTGATAAATAAATTGCCCACTGCTGTGTTGGATTGGAAGACACCATATGAAGTTTTATTTGGGAAGAAGCTCATCTATGATGAACTAAGAATTGTGGGGTGTCTGTGCTATACACCCAGGAGTCATGGAATTAGAGACAAATTTGCTGCCAAAGGAAGAAGGTGTGTATTCCTTGGCTATCCCCATGCTCAAAAGGCATACAAACTGTATGATCTGGAGAGCAAGCAAATTGTCATCAGTAGAGATGTAGTTTTCAATGAAGAAATTTTTCCCTTCAAGAAGGACTTGCAAGAAACTGAAACTGTGGAGGTAACACCAGTTTTGCCTCTTGTCAATCCAGCATTTGACTATGAGGGAGTTCAAATGCAACATGAGGTGACAGATCAGGAGGTTGCTACACCAGTGGTTGAGAACAGTGAGCAATCTCAGGGTCAACATCATGAATCACACTCATCACCTTGGAGAGCTATCCCTGCACCAGAGGAAGTTGGGGAGAATTCTCCAAATTTGGTGGATTTTCCACCCCTGAGAAGAACAACTAGAACTTCTACCAGGCCAGGCAGATTAAATGACTATGTTTGTAATGTCATTAGTGGTCCAGATTCAAAGGCTTTCCTCACCAGAAATTTGGGAAACTTGGAAAGCTACAGCAAGGAGTTTGTAACATCCTTCTGTAACATGGTTAGTGTTTATGAGCCTACCTCTTTTAGGGAAGCAGTTAAAGACAGTCTATGGCAAGAAGCCATGAACAAAGAATTAGCTGCTCTAGAGCAGAATAAGACATGGACTATGTCTTCATTGCCACCAGGGCAAAAGCCAGTGGGATGTAAGTGGATCTACAAGGTGAAGTACAGACCAGACGGGTCTGTAGAGAGATATAAGGCCAGGCTAGTGGCAAAGGGCTTCACTCAAGTGGAAGGGAAGGACTATAAATATACATTTTCACCTGTGGCTAAACTGGCAACAGTGAGAATGATGTTTTCTTTGGCTGCTAAGAAGGATTGGGAAATGTATCAGCTGGACATCAACAATGCTTTTCTTCATGGAACCTTGGAAGAAGAAGTGTACATGTGTCCACCTGAAGGTTATGCAGTAAGGCCAGGACAGTACTGTAAGCTCCAAAGGTCTTTATATGGACTAAAACAGGCATCCAGACAGTGGAATGTGGAGTTGACACAGTTTATGATCAAGCTTGGATTCAAACAATCCAAAAATGACTACTCTCTTTTTGTAATGAATGTAAAGAGAGGTCAAGTGATGGCACTTGTTTATGTGGATGATCTATTGATCACTGGTGATGACAAGGAAGTGATTGACTATGTAAAAAGGGCCTTACATAAGGCTTACACCATAAAAGATCTGGGAGTGGCTAGGTTCTTCTTAGGACTTGAAGTCACCAGATCTTCTGCAGATATTTCCTTGCACCAAAGGAAGTATATATTGGATATCATTGATGATTGTGGGATGTCAGAGTGCAAGCCAAGTGCTTTCCCTATGCCCAGAGGTCTGAAACTTACTCATGATGATGGTGAGCTGATTGTTGAACAAGATAAGTACAGAAGACTGATTGGGAGACTTCTATTCTTGAACTTGACAAGGCATGACTTGTCATATTCTATTCAACACTTGAGTCAATTCATGAGCTCACCTAGGAAACCTCACATGGATGCTGCATTACATGTGGTAAGGTACTTAACAGGGACTGTAAATGTTGGTCTCATGCTTAAAAGAGACACAGATTATGGTCTAACAGGTTACTGTGATGCTGATTGGGCAACATGTGCCTATAGTGCCAGATCTCTTACATGATTTTGTGTGTTCTTTGGAGGAGCATTGGTCTCATGGAAGACTAAGAAGCAGCAAACTGTGTCAAAATCCTCAGCTGAATCCGAGTATAGAAGTATGTCAAAAAACTTCAAGTGAACTGGTGTGGTTATATGGACTGATGCAGGACATGGAAATCAAATGTCCCTTGCCAATTCCCTTATACTGTGACAGTAAGGCAGCTATCTACATTGCTGCAAATCCAGTGTTCCACGAGAGAACTAAACACATTAAAGTTGATTGTCATTTCATAAGGGAGAAGGTGTTGGAAGGTTTTATTCAAACTAACCATATTCGAACAGGGCTTCAAATAGCAGATGTTATGACTAAAGCTCTTGGAGAGGATCAATCCAAGTTCTTTCATGGCAAGTTGGACTTGTCAATTGCTCCTCAAGTCCAACTTGAGGAGGGGGTATTAAGATTATACCATGATCTGATCACCTTATAAGTCCTTATCCATTTTGGTTTTATAATGCCTTATTAGTTGTTGTGTAATAGGTTATGTCACTCGTCACATCCGGGTGCATATCCACCTTTATTTCTGCACTATTTTGTCTTCTTCTAGCATCTAATAAGATGTGTGCAGCTGCCCTGCTATATGGACTATATATTGTAATTTTCGTTTTCCCTTAATGGCAAGAGAGAGAGAGCATGTTTTGAGAGCTGCAGCAAGGCTGCAAGCAACCCTAAAACCTTGAATGTTCTTGTCCAGATTTGATCATTTTGTGAGTGTGAAGAACACCACCTTTTGTTGATTGTTTCTGGTGAATCTGGCATTGGTATTGCCAGAATTGTGATCAAAGAGCTACTTTTACACAAGTGATCAACTAAGTTACTGTCATGCTGATCAATCTGCTCCAGAGGTTAAGGAAAGCACTTGCTCTTTCTCTGCAAGCAACACACTGTGACTGTAGTAGCATGAGGTGCCATCAAAAAGTCCAAAAGCTTTGCAACAATGTCTTCTTGGAAAATGGTGGTTTTACAATGAAAATGAATGTGGGAGGTGCATAATACGGCAACAAGTGGAGCTACATCTTAGCACAAATAAAATGGGCAATCGATTACAACACACACACAAAAATACAGTTACAAAATGATCAATGGAATCAGATTAGAAAAGCCAGAACAATGAGATAACAAAATGAAGACAATATATCAGTCATACAAATGCACATAGCTGATAGCACACATAAATTACACATTAGAAAAGATTCAAATGCACATACCAAACACAGAAAAATATATACTTTTTGTTCTCTGTCGGGAATTAACAATTCTCAACGAGACAGCCCCAAGTGGATATTGAGGACTAAAAACAAGATACAGAGAGAATTTTCTTCTGCTAGCAGGTAAAAACACACGCACCTATATCCCATCTATGTTTATCAGGAAGCGTAAGAGACAATGACTTAACCAGATTATAGTTACCTATTATTAGAAGCATCATTTTGCTTATAACCAGGAAACTCCTTTTCATTTGTTTACAGGGATTCCTCTAAACACGTATTTACTACCTCGTGACATTTAGGTATGATTGAACACGATGGACAAACAGACAAAAGAGAGGCCAACTATAACAAGAAACATCAGGAAAAATTGAGATGTAAAACCTGCAATTGCAAACGAACAAAACTAAGTCTATGTAGGTTTCCCAAAACTTGAATATGAATTATGTACAGAGGAGATAAAATCAACTATGAAATATCAGTCAAGTGCAAGATCCATTTGAGATTTGAAATTGCATGTAAAATGTGGCGAAATAACAGCTTTGTTATAGGGTCGACATTTGTCATCAGGATGATGATGATGATGAATGTAACTCACGTGAAGCTTTCCTAGAAAATATAGATGAGGCACCTACATATCACAATGCAGGTATATGTGGACCTTTTTGCCATCTGCATCCTTTTGCTCTGGGACATTAGCGTGCTATGGTAAGAAACTTATTTAAAGTGATGAATTAAAGTGCTGAGCCAATTAAATTTAAAATGAATCTCATGCTAGTTGGACTTCAATTGAAACGAAACAAGCAATAGTCAACGCCCACACGGCCACACCATATGAAAGCAGACAAAGACACTAAAACATTCACAAAATTGAAACGAAACAACTGCTATGACCACCAACCTCAAGATGAATCAAGTAGGAAATCGTACTCTAATGACAAATGTCGGAACCATCAGCCAGATAAGTGTCATAGCTGCCACCGAAATAAAAATTGAGGACAACCGATAGAGGAGAGAAGAATCAAATTGTGCGCAAAAATAAATTTGGTGACATTATGAACTTATGAAGTCAATCGTAGTGTAGCTTTTCATAAACAACATCAAGACATGCTTAAATTTGTGTGAAACTTTTAAGTTATGAAGTCAATCATAGTGTAGCTTTTCATAAACAAAAATGCTTATGAGTAATGCATCTTCTCCTTTTAGGAATCGTTGCTAACTATAATGCATTGACCTAAATGACTTCGGAAAATCAGTATATCATAAATCAAACCTTATTACCTGAAAGGTTTCGGTCCGGTGATGGAAACTCATATGGTGTTAGGCAGAAGATCGAGGCAGCCCATCAATGTAAAGAGAAGTCTCAGAGGCAGCAGGAAGTGAGGCTGAGGCGGCCCCCTTCGCCTGCGAATGTTCTTCAACAGATGCTTCCATCCTCGCAAAAAGGATCGGACTCATTCGCAAACTCCCATTTATCAGTGTCAATCTTGCGAAATCCCTAAACATAAATGTAACCCTAAATCACCAATTCTTTAGATGTTTGATAACAAATTCAACCATGTAAACAAACACCATCAGACTATCAATTTCATCACAATAAAACTATCAATTCTTTATATGTTTGATATGATCAGAAATATGTTGCACTTGAAGTTTTTTTTTTTTTTCAGTAGTTACTGGAAATTCTAACCTGTAGAAGGAAATGGAGCTGGTTCGTAACTAGGACCCTCGTCTTGCTCCTCCTTGATACATTTCTCAAACACCGGAAAGAAAGCATTCCATTCAAGATGGCAACGAGAAAGCACATCAACTCCATTGATGACAGAAAATGCAACAATAACAACATTCAATCAAAAGGTAAATTCTCATAAGAGAAGATCACATCGGATTAATACAACAGCAACAGATTTCAAGCACAGAAGGCAAATTCTCATAAAAATCAGCAATTCAAGAGGAATCACTGCTATTGCACCACCAGAATCCATCTAACAAACGTAATCGGAAGATCCAGTCTCTCACATATCCAAATCAGGGGGAAAACCCCCTAAATCTGCGTTACCAGAAACTCAAATCGAAGGCAAGCGTGTGCCTGAGAGGATAAGAACAAGAGAGGAGAGGAGAGAGTGGGAGAGGACATACCCTAGGAGGAGCGTCGAAGGGATGGGCGAAGGGTGAGGGCGAGGAAGCGTCATGGTAACGGTCGAACGGAGGCCATCGGAGGAGAAGAAGATCGAGAACCGCCATGGACGAATCTGGCTGAGAATGAAAGGGAGAGTGAAATGGGGTACAGAGGCCTAATTAAATATTGAGATGGGATAGCACGGCTAATAAAATATTGAGATGGTTTAATTACCTAATTAAAAGCTTTAAAAAAGGGTATAATATATCAAATTATCTCTATCTTTTACTGCTCAGCCAGAATTTACTTCCAGTAATCAAAGTTGGGAAAAGGCCACGCACACCAACTGTTCGACAAAAGTCCTCAAAGAACCCACAAGCTGTGAAAATGGGTATTCCGACTATTCCCCGGCCATGGCGTGCTCTACTGATAGCCGGAGCCACGGTAACCGGCGGAGTCTTTGCTTTATCGCTGGCCTCCTCCGTCACCTTGGGAGTTGTCCGATCGGCTGTCGAGGCCAGGAGGGTAAAATTCAATCAATCAGTTTCATTACTTCATATACATCCCCTTGCATTGCAAGATACAACACTTAGCTTCTCATCTGGTTTTTGCTTAATTCGCAGAAGAAATCGTCGAAACCGTGTGAAGCTTGTAAAGGAAGGGGGGAGTATTCGTGCAAGCTATGCAAAGGCAATGGCACCATTGAATGGTCTCCTATGTATGACCCGATCGCCATTAACCCTTGCCAATGCCCTACCTGCGAAGGTCGCTGGTTCGTCTCGCTTTCCCCCTCTTGCTCTACCTTTGGATAATTGAATTGGATGAGCGTGTTATGGCTTAACAATGGCTGCTTAATTCATCTTCTGTACACAGCATCCAACGGTGCCTCAACTGTCTAGGAAAGGGCTACTACGTTTGAGCTTTGATCTTATGGAAGCCATCGATTTCGTCTTCTTTTGTTCATCACCTTTCAGATTGGGTGTGATTTCAACTTCAAAGGTTGTAAATTAGACCTTAATTTGATTGGATTTCTTTTGCTAGTTTTTGGTTTCGTCTTCTACCAGTGGATTCCTGCAGCTGAAATCGTCATCCTCCATTGCTAGGTGAATGTGTGGACAATAATAGATGGCAATTTTCGTAATTTTTTTTTTTATTTTTGAGAAATTTCACACAACCACCGTAAATAAGTTATTTTGAACAAAACCATCCTTTACTTTATAAAACTGCATTTAACCATTGATTTTTAAAATTTGGCATTTTACTTGTAATGTCAATTGTGGATGTTTTGTACTCCCTCTGTTAATTAAAACTTGTCATTTACTATTCATATACGTTTTTTTATAATGATAAAAACTATATAAAATATTAACATTTTTTATACTATTTGTTTTTATAAATTCATACTTAATAGTTAATACGGAGTAGTAGCAAGTATGAAATTATTTTAAATTTTTATTAAAAAAATTTAATATTTTATATGGTTTTTAACACTTAAAAAAGCGAATGTGAATAGTAAAAAATCAAGTTTTAATTAACGAATGGAGTATTAACTAATGTTATTTACACCCAAAATTTTACTATATACACCACAGATCCCTTTTTTTTTAAAAAAAAAGACTGTGACTCAGGAGGGGCAGAGTGTGGTGTATATAGTAAATTTTAAGGTTGTAAATATTATCACCCTTTGTATTATGTATTCATCAATTAATTTGGAGGAAATCGAATTTGATCGCTAGTTTTAGGAATTAGGGTTTTTTTTTATCTCAAATTTAAATCTTAGAAATTGAATCAATTTGGTTGATTTCTTTTAACAATGCAATAATTTGGATGGGGCAAAACTCGTTAGATCACCACCCAGTAGAGTCCTTACAGACGAAAACATTAAGTTGTCAGTGAGAACCCAATTGCCCAAATCTAAAGAGTAGTGCAGTCGTGTAATCCGATCAGCAAGAGTGATGACGAACTGCAATTTGGTGCATCAAGGGCAACAACAAATCCGCAATGGTCTCAAGTAACAAATCCCATCGTGGCTTCTCCTTTAAACAATTTTGAGCCATCAAAGTTGATTTTAAGAGTTCCTTATATGGCGAGAGGTTTCATCTAAGATTTTTTTTTTGTTTTTTCTTCGGTTAAAATTGATATGGCTTATATATGTAATATCTTTACGCAAATTTGATCATCATTTGTTCAAATCTATGCTTGATTGATGTGATTGTCATAATTGTTCTTCCTGCTTGTTCATGGTAGTTCGATGGTTTAGGAAAACTCAAACGTGTTGTTAATGGTGGTTGGTGATTTGAGAAAAGTGAAACCTTGTTTATGGTGATTTTTGTGCTTGTTATTTACGTTCTTCGTGAATTCATACTAAAGTGTGTTCATGTCCAAAACGAGTTGAGTTGTTCAACAAGGAAGGAGGATTTTCCTTCATTTTACACATTTGTTTCTATATTTGTTGTTAATTATTTTAATGCTATTTTTTTTCGCAACTTTTGAATCAAAATTTTGGCCAGAATTTTGGTCTTGAGCATATCAATTTTTTCTATGTGATATAGTTTTTACATGAATTGACAATATTTAAGTCCGCATTAATTTTTGTTCACAACTGATAGTTTATACTATTATTTTTTAATATTTTTTTATTTTTAATGATATTTAGTTATTTTTATTGAGAATGATGTCTTTACCGATTTTATATCGATGTTTTTTGTCGAAAAATCGTGGGAATATTTTTTTCCACTTTTATAACGGTTGAACTGTTTTAATTAGTTCCGCATACCAAAATGATTCAATAAAGTAAAACTAAGACCATCCGCATCCATGCGGGTTTCTAGAGTTTCTTAATATCACTTTCTCTCTCCTTAAAAACTCCAACTTACTTTTTCGTCCACATCAATATGAGTTTCTAGAGTTTCTTAATTTACTTTTCACCAATTATTATCTATTATCTATTTAAATATACATAATAATAATATGTTATACATTATCTATATATATGTATTATATTTTGCGTTAATTAATATAATAATAGTATATAATAATTTTTTTAAAAAAATATCCAAAATGTAAAATTAGATAATAAAATTTAATGCAAACAACTTCATTGGAACAAAACAACCACCGAAATACAAGAACAATAAAAATAAAATACAAAGAGTACTCTCCATCATACATGAAATGGAAAATCATCGAAATACAAAAGTAATAAAAATAAAATGCAAAGAGTACTCTTAATCTTACATGAAATGCTTGAAGAAAATTTTAATTTTCCTAAGAGCCATTTCCAAACTTTTGCCATATGTGTTCAACCAGATCTTGCTTCAGTGCATAGTGTGTAATTTTATTCCGAAGTTGCGTTCGCTTTTCAATGTATTTCTCCATGGGGACGGGTCGCCTATTTGAATACGAAGTGTCGGTATCCTCAGCTTGATCAAACTGCGACAAATCAAAAGAAAGACTGTAGTTCTCTCGCTCATCCTCCACTATCATATTGTGAAGGATTATACAAGCTCTCATTATCCTCCCTACCAAAGTAATATCCCATGCAAGTGCTGGGTTCTTGTCGCAGAGCATCTTTGGAGACCCTCGAGCAGAACAATTCGTCTTCTTGTCGCAGAGCATCTTTGCAGACCCTCGAGCAGAGCAATTCATCTTCTTGTCGCAGTGCATCTTTGCAGACCCTCGAGCAGAGCAGAGCATCTTTGCATAAGACTAATAAAACATTTCAAACACATACCAACCATTTTAACGGGAATTGAACATTGCATTGATATAAAGCATACATAATAGTGTGAAGCTAATCTTCACTTAGGGAAATTTAAAACAAAGTGACAACAACCAACATGTAATAATGTGAAGCTAGTCTTCACTTAGGGAAATAAACACTTGACACCACAACATCAATAGCCAGAAGCATGATCGCCTTTGATTCTCATTTTTCGCCGAACAATTCTTTAATGAGGGAATCCCTAGTGAATAATTGTGCATCATTTAAGTTCGGCTCCATGATCAACTTGTTAAGCAAGATAGTCTTTTGTGCTACTGCATACTCATGTACAACTTTTGCCTTATCGGATTCTGCCTGGGCGTTCATGTGAACTCCTTGTTCAAATAATCCCCTCACAACCTCTTCAGCTTCTCTACTGGAAGAATCACTTGAGCTTCCCACCACCTGCTTTCCCTTTCGCTTCATTGCCTTTATGCCTTCAGGTCGCACCGGAGTACTCTCGGATCCACTAACACTAGAAGGGGTACCCGACCCTTCAGTTGATGTGTATGATCCAAATTCATTAACCTTGGTCCTCTTCGAGCCTCCTTCATTAGGAGTAGCATTTGCTGCAACCCACCTATGGAATTTCGGCTCAGTCTTGAGCTCACGCCATGCATGCTCGAATAGGAAGTCATTTCCATGATCGCCTTTGTAGATAGTGTGTGCATTCCTCATGACATCACAATCGTTTTCTCCGCTGCCTTGGCGATTTTTGGCACTCGCATAACATCCTACGAATTTGGAAACAGCAGAGGAAATGGTATACCATCTTGGCTTAACCGTCGAAAGAACCCTCTCTGGCCAATCTTCATCCCTATTGGTGTTGTAGTAATCAGCAACTCTCTGCCAAAAAGCCCCTGCTGTTTGTTGAGTATTTGTTCGACCATCAGTGGTTGTGTTAATCCAACCACTAATGAGTAACAAATCTTCACCTTTGCTCCATGAGTTTCTAGCTCCCCTTTCACCAGTGGCTCTTCCTCGAGCGGATCTCCCACGAGCCCTTCTCCCACGTGTGGCCCTCCTACGAGATGCTCCCCCACGAGTGCCTCTTGCATGGTTAGCCTCTAGGGGTGAATCTTGAATATCGTCAAGACTTGGCACTCCTTCCGCTTGGCTCCACATATTCACCCCATAAGAGCTCCCATGAGATGTAGGGGTAATAGGTGATTACGATGAATACAAGTTGGGATTTGATGAGAAGTTTTGAGCATTAGAGTGATGGGTCATGGAAGATTGTGATGAATATAAGTTGGAAAAATCTGGAGAGTAGGAAAGATGTTGAGGATTCATACTTGAGGAATTCTCCATACTAGTAAAAAAATTTCGGAAGTTGTACGGGTGTTGTGGGTCATTTGGATCCATCTCAAGATTGTAGAGATTCAATAGGGGAAGCTGAGAATTGAAGAGATGGTGGATGGATGTGTGGAAGAAGAGAAGGAGATGGACATATTTATAGGGAAATAGATTATTTAATTTTATTTTTTCATAAATTCATCTTTAATTAACAATTTCGGTGGAAAAAATACTTCACATCTTTGTACCATCTTTAACAATTTTATTTAATTTTATGTTAGTGTCTATAAATAGATTATTTTTTTTAATAATATCTAAAATAATTTTGAATTTTTTTATAATACAATATGCATAAAAATATTATGTTGTACATTATTTATGTATGTATTATATTTTTTTCAACATATATAATATTGGTGTTTATTAATAGCTTAAAATAAATTATGAATTTTAATAAAAAGATTATTCTTTATTTTTTATATTTAATGACTAAAAACTAGCTAAAATAAATATAAAAGAATACAAAAATTTAATTTTATCATCACATCCTTGCATGTGTGACAATTGTCACAAACCTCTCTTTGTTTATATATATTTAACGGGTAAAAAATGGCCTAATACTATCAATAAATACCCCACTTCCAAACATAAAAATCCAACAATGATTTTTAATAACGCATATCTTTTGAGGAAGAAAAACTCCCCTTGAGGGTGACGAACACTGGCAATGGCGGATCCACTACCGACGATTCCTGGAAAAAGCCCTCCTCTGAGGGTAAACTAAATCTCCTTCGGGAGCCCTAAACCTCCTTTGGGAGCCCCAATCCGGCCTCGGTTGCTCTACCTGGCCCCGACACTTTTGCACCACGGTGGTCGCCATGGTTGTGTAGTGGCGAGGCTCTTGAGGAACAAAATTAGTAAACCCTTATATGGAAATTTGTTCTTCAAATTGGTTAAAAAACCGTTTTATTCTAGGTTCCTGATGAAATTGGGTTCTTCTTCCTCTTTCTTTTTTCTCCTTGAGCAATTCGGTTAGCAAATAAATTTGCTTACATCAAAATAAATCTAATTCCTGTATCGTGGCCCTCGTCCTCGCTGCTATGGGCTCATTCTCCGGTTGGCCGGTGTTTGCCCTTCCTCCGGGGTGGCTAGTGGCGGTGCTGGCTCGGTCGTCCCCCTCTTCGTCCACTCCCTTCGTCTATCAATTGATTTGGGGCCTTTCCTATTTCCAAACCCTAGTTCCCTAAATCTTTTGCCACGAGCCTCAATTCGCCCTTGTTTCTGAGGGCTGTCGTTCTGTAGATCTCTAATCTCGCTTGCAGTCCGGCGATTTTGGTCTTCTTCCATTATGCTTTCCGGCGATTCAGATGCTCTCCCTCGCCTCCTCCTCGTCCGCCTTCGATGTTTCCTTGATGTTCGCGGGTGGCTGATGGGTGTCTCCTGTCTTCATCCGTCTCTGCGCCTTCGGTTCATCGTCGGCGTTGGTGGCTTCTCTGGGCATTGGTTGTTGTTGTACCGTCGGGTGCTATTGCTGCGCAACATATTTCCATCCATTTTTGGCCCCTTGGTCTTCCTTGGGCCCGGGTGGCCCGTAGGGGTTGCTTTTGGCCCGACAAGATTGTGATTTGGGCCCAAGTATTTTGCTTGGTCACGGGGCAGCCCGTGTAATTTATAAATAAAAAACAAATAATTAGAATAAAACTTTACCCGAAAGGGTTGAAACCAAATCCTAAAAGGGCTTGATTAAATCCCGGAAGGGCCTCTTGGTGCGTTTTACGAGGGTGGTTCTCGGCTGCATGTCTGGTTGTTCACGGTGTTCCTTTCCTGTGTTGGGGCTCTGGCGTTTCGGTGTCGGGCCTGGCTGGGGTCGAGGCGATGTGTATCGAGGCGACTCCGCATTACGGAAATTTCCTTGGAGGTTCGTCTTCATCGCCCACAGGACTCCTGATGTATCGCCGGTCAGCGGTGTCACTATTTGGTGGTGCTTGGCGTCGTCTCTTAGTCTATGTTGTCCCCAGCTTAGTCGGGTTAGGTTTGCTTATTCGACCGTATTTGTTTGCTTCCCACTTTTGTATTGCACCTTTTCTTCTGTTATTATGTTCTTGTATTGACGGTTCGCCGTCTGCTGACGTTGTCGGCCTCTCGAGGAGTCGGGTATGTTCGTCCCTCGAATTATTTCCTTATAAAAAAAAAATAAAAAATAAAAAATAAAAATCCAACAATGTGTAGTGGGCCCCATGTAAACATATTTAAAAAAATGTAAAAACCGGCCATTATTATATGTGGGTCCCATTTAATGGTTTTTAAGGGAGTTTGGAAGATACAAACTCTCCTATGGGTTTTTAATTTCAATCATTCCCTCTCTCCTACTTTTTTCGACATTTTAGGCTTAAAAACCCACTAAAAGCACCGATGTGGTTGCTCTAAGAATAATAGACAAAAAAAAATTGAAAGAGTAAAAAGAAGAGTATGGGTAAGTTTTTTTTTCCAAGGCTCCATTTGACACTATCAAATCAACTATCTTTTTTTTTTTTTTGAAATCTCAAATCAACTATCTTTTCGGAGTTTTTACTTTTGAGTGTTAAATAACGGTTTTTCTATCATATAATCTAATAATTTAATTAAAAAATGCTAAACTAATTAAATTTTTTTAAAAAAATCCAAAGTAGGGTCTTAGAAAAATCGACTAAATAAATACTATACTCCCTCCGTCCAAGAATACATAGCCTTTTAGGCTCATGCACGCTAATTAAGGAACCTATTTTGCGTCTTAAATCTCATCATTATTATTAAAGGTTAAAATAGTAATTCGAAGTTCAGGGGTTTTCTTTAATTTTTCCAAGAGTTTTATTTAATTTTAACAAGTAAAAAAATAGTAATTTTAGAGATAATAATTATCTATATATCTAAAAGACCATGTATTTTTTATAAAGTTTCAAGGTCTAAAAGACCGTGTATTTTTGGACGGAGAGAGTAATATTTTAGGGCTTCGGACAAGTTATTCTGACTTCGAATTTTTAGCTAATACGGAATAAAAAAGAAAAAGACGGGCCGTATGGGCAAGTCAGCATGAATGGTTGGCACCCTAATCTCTCTCCTCAGTTGCTTCAAGCGTAGAAGAAGAAGAAGACGACGAGCTTAAACCGGGTACAGACTTTTCACTTCTTCACGCTTATCCCTCTTTCCTCTCTCCTTCTTTATCCTCTCAACAATCCCTATCTGATTCCCCAAATTCCGCCTCCACCAGCTGTGAATTGCCCGATTTCGGTCCTTCTTGCTTTTCGATTGCGATCCGGTAATCCCCCTTTGGTCAGCAGATTCGCAATCAGCTGCTCCTCTTCCAACGCCTGCTTTTTTTTACTGTGTGGATTTGTTGTTGCTTGTTTTAAATTGTCGGTGGGGTTTGATTGTTGGACTGCTCTTGTCTAGTTTTTACAGCTTCGTTTAGGGTGGGGGTTGGAGATCAGCGGTCGAAGTACAGTGTCGGCGAAGCTAAGATTTTGAGGCGGTGGGAGGGGCTTGGTTCTTCTGGATTGTGTATTTAGATTTTGTTTCTGATTGCCTGATTTCTCTATTCGCAAGAGATCTTGTGCAATCTGATGAATTTTGATCACATTATTTTTCTCCAGAAGAGATTTTTGTTTCGGACATGCTTAAATTGCTTTCTGATTATCAGATTCTGATGATTGTGCTTTGTGAAGCTAATTGGCTATCTGGCTGAGCTCTACCAGGCAAAAGTGTGTTTTTTTGGTTGGTTAAATGGTTTATGGTCATGTATTTTTATATATTGACATTAATATAGCTGATAGCTCTCTGCCTCTCAAAATTCATGTTGTCTAATGGTGGTGATTGTTTTGCTTATTTTGAAATGATTATTAAACTCTTGCTTTCTTCTTTAGGAGAATGTGAAGTCAAGGATGTGAAACTGCAGTGAACTGAAATGAACTCCCATTTCAAGCCTGCACCTGGATCCTTTTAGTTGGTTGAGTAATCAAGCTTTAGACTAAGACGGCCTGTGTGCTTGGGGTTGGTATATATAGTAGTGTAGAAAATGCTAGCAATTTTGGTGTTTTATTTCCCTTCATAAGACTATTAGTTTCGGATAAGAAATACTCACTTGCTTTTCAACAAGGTGTTGGTAGAATAACACCACATCTTTGTCAGTTTGATTTACTTGCCCTCTCTTCGGTATATGTTTTATTGCATTGGAAAGTCTCATGTGTTTTCTCTGTCTCTGTCATTTCAAACAGTCTTGTGCTGGCTGTATGACCGTTTGGGCGCTTTCTTGTGCAATTAGAATATTTTCCTATTATAAAAAAAATGATATTGCAAGTTATTTGCTTATGTCTTCATGTGTTTCTTAGGTTATGTAAAGTGTTCAAGTATTATATCTACGTTAAAAATTGTTCAGGTTATGTGAAGGCATGTATATTTTGTGTTTATGGAGTTCTTGTTTGTAAGAACATACTCCAAGTCCAACAAGAAGCTACTTTACTTGCATAAGTAAAACTGGGCAATGCTGTAGCCCCTTTGTTTCATATCTTAATTTCATGTTTGTGAATAGGGAGAGTAAATGCATTCTCAATTTATCTTCATGGTTTCAGATTCAGAGGGGCAGAGGGCTTCATATTTTAAGCATTTGCACCCTGCATATTGTGTTTTATTTGTTAGATGCACTTAATTTTCTGTTTATGCCAGAATGAATATCTTATTGCTGCTACTCTTCATCTATGAAGGTGTCAAAAGAACTGTATTGTTTCAATATGCCAAAGACAAGGAGAGATCGTTCTGTTTCTTTTGAGAGTGCTAGGCTGTCTCCCTTACCTTGTAGTTCAAAACATACAAAACAATCTTCATCGTCTATTTATCCTGGAAGCAAAGAGGCAATTAAAGAATTGGAGGAAGCAAAGTGCCCTGTGTGCATGGAGCATCCACATAATGCAGTTCTTCTCATCTGCTCATCCTATGAAAAGGGCTGTCGACCTTACATGTGCGACACGAGCTACCGTCACTCCAACTGTTTTGATCAGTTTTGCAAGTCGCTTGCTGAAACTCCTTGTCCTTCATCAACAGTGTTACAAGAAGCAGCTCTGCATTTAGAAGAATCAATCCCTGCAAGTGCGATAACCTTAGAAACATCAACAGATGGTCTTCAACTACGGAGTTCAGTAGAAGAAAGAAACAAAGGGCCTATGGTTGCAATTGATTTGCCTAATATGCGCAAATTGGACGAGAAACTGCCTTGTCCTCTTTGCCGTGGCCAAATTTGGGGATGTACTGTTATGGAATATGCTCGCAACTTCATGAACACTAAGACCCGTAACTGTGCCTCTGAGACATGTGAATTCAATGGTAACTACACGGATCTAAGGAAGCATGCAAGGTTGGAACACCCTCTTGTTCGGCCTTCAGAAGCTGATCCAGAGAGGCAGCGCAGCTGGAGGAGGTTGGAAAGACAGCGGGATATAGGTGATGTACTTAGCACCATTCAATCCTCATTCGGCGAGGATGAGAATAGCATATTGCCTATCGAGGAAAGCAGTTTGCTGACAGTTTTCCTGCTTATCAGAGTCTTCCGACCTGGTAGTAGTTCAAGGAGCAGCAGCTGGTCAGGCAGTTCCAGACCTCGAGCTCGATATGGTATCAGGACAAGGCCTATTAGGCTATGGGGAGAAAATGACGATGAAGAAACTACTGCTTCTTCTAGAGTAATGGACCAAGATGATGCTTTAAATTCAACAGGTAGTCTGAACAATCATAGCCATAGCATCGCTGTTCAGAATGATGGACAAGACGCTGGTGATCCTTCTAGGGATGATCATGAGACTTCAGGTGATGATCCTGCTGTATGGGGACGGCGTGTTCGCAGGAGGATCACACGCTCCACTCCGGATGACCAACTCTGAGTCTGTTCAACCTCTGAATTTGCTCAACCTTATTGTTTTCAGGGGCCTGAAAATGTAAGTTGCCTTAGTCTCTTTCCATTTAAAATCAATTATCTTTACAGTCTACCCCCGAAAAAAAGTAACTTGTACAATCATTTTGTATGAAAAATGTACTGACTTGTACAAGTTCAGATTTATACTTCATGTAAATTTAGGCTTCCAGTAGATCCTAAGGTCACATGATCATATACATGGCTTATGGTTTACCTCCTTTTTTAGGTAGAGCAAACAAAGTATTGAAGCAGCACCAGGTCAATCATAAGAACTTGGAAATCAGCATTTGGTCTTGTGTATTGTATTGAAGAAATGCTGATAATTTTTCGTGTCTACAGAATGTTGGCAATAAGTAATATGGTACAAACGCTTCCTTCTCTATATCGCATTCCTTTTATCCTCAATTTTTGTTTCTCTCCTGTGGAGCCAAGATGGTTTAGCCCTTCCCATATGGATTGGTATATGTATAGCTCTGTTTGAATTCCCCCCCTGCTATTTCCGCTTAGCAGGTTACATGCTTTTGTATGTTTTCGGGTCTGCCTCGTAGTTATTACAGTGGCTCTGTGAATATATTAGACCCAACAAACATTGGTAAGTTGGGTATGGAAGAGCCAGTTGTTGATGCATTGCTGATACTGATTTCAAGGGTTGTTAAGTTGGGATGATATGAAGTCACATTCCATATATATTTCCTCTTTCTTAAATCCCAGGAGATTTATGGTAATTAAGTTCTTTTTGAAAACCCGCCGCACAAAATCCCGTTCATCAACAAGGTCATACTTGCCGTGATTAATCAAAAGCACACATTTACTGATATGAGATCTGAGGATACCATCATCTCGAGCATAGCTCAAACCCTTTACAACGTGATACGGGTGATACAACTTTTTTACATTCTGGCCTCCCCTTCTCTTTTAACGCATCCAAAGCTAGCCAACTCACCACAGCTAGGAGCCTAGGACTATGTAGGCAAGAATACATCACCGCTTGATATAACCAACTAAGTGGTGGGGATCTTCTAGTCCACAATCATGGTCCTTTATGCGTAGCACTTGATTGGATGTACCGAATTATTTTATTATTTTTCTTGATAAATTGGGTAGTTTTATAATTCTTATCAGCGAATAAGAGAAGGCGGACTACATAAGGGACAATTATAGCGGACTAGAGGATCCTCACACCCAACTAAGATACCTTTCTTCGCCCTTAAACCTACTTTTCGAAAGTCGTCCCTTTAGCAATTGGCCATCCTTGTAGATTTTGTTTAACTCATTTCTTCCCCGATCCTGAGGCAACCAGGGCACCCTTGTCAACTACGGTTTTGTTCCTCTTTCCAACTACAGCCATATACATGCCATCCTTAGTCCATCCAAGTAGGGTGATTTCTCCCGGAAAACTTTTGCCCTTGTTCTCTTTAGTCAAATCAGAAATATACTTTAGGCATGCCTCGTTGACTCTATGAATATCTATCTCGTCATGTTTTAGGACTGATTTCGCCCGATCAATCACAAGGTCGGTCACAGCAACCCAACCACCGGAAGCGGCGATGATATAATCTGAGATTATACACACCTTTGGATAACCTCCAAAAATAATCTCATCCTCGCGCTCGTCCTCCAAATGTTCCACTACCCGCCCATCCGCAACAACATAGCAAGCATCTCCCTATAACAGCAGCGATGCTCGTTCCATGCAGCAGGAGCTCCTCTCTCTTCGTTTGTACTCTTCTAAATCATAACACTTTAACCAATGTGTATCAATTAAATAAATACTCAATAAATCAAATTTTGAATAACTCATAATAATAATTATTTAAATAAATTAGAATAAATAAATAAACAATTATATAACAATTAAATAATAAATATTGGGGCGGATATCTTCACCGCTAATCTATTTCGTATTTCTATTGCCGCGAAATCTCTCAACTTGATCTTCGATCTAGAAGGTTAAGTCCGAGATCTGGTTTTCTACACAAGCTTGGTAAGGGGTATGAGGATGCGAGACAGTTTGTAGAACGGACCGATCCGAACGACATCATATGCTCTCCACTCATGTCGAGGTATCCATGGGAGGTCCTTTGGGGAGAAATAACAAGAGGAAATGTGTGTGGCTGGTGATGCCTTCCACCCAACACTTAAATTCATCACTTCTTCCCTAAGTAACGGCAATTAGAATATTTAATTTAAATTTTTAGATATTTTAATTTCCAATACAGGAAATAAAATCCTACAAAAAAAATTAAATAAACAGGTTAGAAGACTCCTCTTAATTCCTTTTTTTTTCTTGTAATGGATCTAAGTATCCATAGAGCTATACATTTTATAAGCATGTTTCCCTATCCCCAAGGATTATTTTGTTGCAAAGTGATTATTATTTTTACAATCTGCAAAACGTACGTATGCTAGATGCTTTCATTTTACGTTCATCCTATTTCGCTTTATCAGCTTCGTACTGACATTGGATTTGTGATGATAATATGCCTTGAATTATACTACTTTTATTTGGCAAGTTAAACCTATTATTTACTATTTATGCACGTTTTCAGGATGCTAAAAAGTTAGGGAAATTTTGGTATATATCCATATGGCATACCTTATTTAAGTGAATGCCCAATTTTATAAGGGTTTTAAGTAAATGTCCAAAAATGACAATTTTACTCTGCTACTATACTCCCCTTTTTTCTTCTAATCACGGAAACGCAGAAACAATGGATTTTGAAATCATTCGCAATTTTAACAATTCATCGTCCATTTTGTGATTTCATTCATGTGTGATTTCATTTGCAATTTTCAGACAATTCATCATCAATTTTGATCTCCGAAATCAGATCTGAAGGAATTTTTGTTCGATTATAGCATTGTCATCTCAAATTATGTGTTGAAAAGGGGTATATTTCGTATAATCTATATTTTCGTATAATTTGAATGCATTGTAATCTTTGACTTCGAACTCTAAAATCATATATGAAGGATTTCGTATGGGCTAATAGGACTGTAAAATCAATTTTGTAGCGCACCATTGTTGTTGTTTGAGTTTTGAATACTTCTCATCAAAAATGTGTTATTAATTGCAGATGAATGGATATTTATAACCTAAATTTAGATTTTGAGCTAAGTTCTCAATTTTGATCTCATTTCTCGATTTTGATCTTAGTTGCCGATTTGAATTTTGATTTCAGTACTCTATCATCAACAAACTCCACCTAAATTAATGAATAAAAGTGTTCAAAATATTGATAGCTGGGTATGATTACAGATTTACAGTTGTATGCATGTCATCAATTAATGCATTTCTTTGATGTAATCATAAGTAATATACAGTACATGTCTTTTATTTAGTTATAAGAATACTTATTTGATGTAATCATAAATAATATCTATCATTAAAGTACATTTATGCAATTTAAGAGATGTCACCACTGATAGTGGCACATATGTGGTGATAACTTAGTCTAGCTTTATGTTAAGATACTGTTTATTAGGTATAATGGAGGTCAATCTGCTAGCAGTCAAATTTGGTGGAGAATGAAATGTGGAAGATGAGGTGATGATATAGTTTTCTATTCAAGTTAAGATACTGTTTATTAGTCTAGCTTTTCTTGAATAGTTTTCTAATCTTCAATTCAGTCACTTGCATCTATTCAAGAAAACTATGAAGTCTTTTTTTATTGAGAATGACATTGATTTGAAGAGTTTTTTTTTCAAATTAAAGATTTGAAGGATGTGAATTGGATATTATTTTTATATGTTACCGTGATAAAGGAAATCATTGAAGATGAGATTGCACAATCTGTGAATGATGAAAATCAATTGGCATTACAGGATAACAATTATTTCAAAGATACAAAGACAACTTTGTTGTGTGAGGTGATGATATAGGGTGCATAAATGATGACAATGGTATAGTTGATAATGGAGATGACACAGAGATTTACAGTGTCATCAACGACACTATAATGTGTACAAAATATACAACGCCTATATGTTCAAGAAAGGGTGATATTCTAATATTTGTGGGACAACTTTTCAGAACAAAGGAAGATCTCAAAAATATTGTTGAATTGTTGGATGCATAAGAAACTTTTGCTTATTGGGTCAAAAAGTCAACACTAAATAATTATAGAACAAACTGTTGATGAGAGCCGAAATGAAAAATTCATGGTGTCATAGTCAGTGGTTCAACCGTATTTAAAAAAAATACATTCAAGACCATACCTGCACTATGGAAGTAAGGATCACACAACGTTCAGCTCACACCAGCACAGGAGCTTGAGCAACTCCGCAGACGGATAGAGGAGTTCACCACAAGGGAAGCAGAATACGCCCGACGAGAGGCGGGATATGCACTGAATCAACAAGGTGGGAGGCAAGGGTATATCGCGAAACCCATGCCAAAAGAGAGCTTGAGGAACATCTTCAGCATGTCCCTGCAAATGCAAAGGAGTATCTACATCCTACTCTGGAAGTTCCAGAATCACCGATCGTTCTCCCTCGCGTTAACTTTGAAATTCGTCATTCTTTTATTTCTGAAATTAGGAGGAATCAATTTCAGGGGAACCCAGTGAATATAGTTGTGATATGTGTGTGTGTGTGTGTGTGTGTGAGAGAAAGAGAGAGAGAGAGAGAGAGAGAGAGAGAGAGATAAACGTTAGTAGTATGAGAGAAAAAGAACTATTAATTTATCATAAGGAAACAATCAAGGACATTGAGAACAAAATCCTCCATTAAAGGGAAATCATTTACCTTATGTCTCATATTGGTTCCATTAAGAACACGTGTGAACAAAGCTCAAGTCAAGACCAAGTGCAACAGTTCGAGGGACAAGGCATGTCCAGTTCCAGTCCTATAAAAGACAATCCCTCTTACTATAAAAGATTGGGAAGGATTTTTACTGTTCCATATCAAAAGTTACACTGGCCGTTGCTTTTGAGGATGTGGATCTTATCAATGGTTCATAACTCATGTATACCCAATGTCTTATTTAACCCTCAGAGTTTGAATTTAAAATTATTTATTTATTTTATTTCCCTGCCATTTTCTGTCTTTTTGCTTGATATTAGGTTGGTTTACCTTTCCTTTACAAGCGCCTCCTCTCTTCCCCACACTGATTCCTGAGAAGCTCCAACATCGGTGATGGAGAGATCAACGACGGAGAGAGATATCCACAAGTCGAACGCGAACGATGCCGATCAGCAAGCAGTGAATCCATGGGAGGTGTCCGACCGTCCACTATCAATTGTTCCTCTTAGTCGGCTATGGATAGCATAACTTCGATTAGCACTACAAAAAAAAAACATTTTAGCAACGGTTGTTTACCGTGGCCGAAAGTCCACGGGAAACCAGCCGTGGGAAACCTTTGGTGGCAAAAGAGTCTAGCAACGGCTATAGCCGTGGCTAAAAGCTAGCCACGGGAAAAAAGCGACGGCAAGTTGCCGTTGCTAGATTATTTCTGGAATTAAAAAAAGCACTACTTTTTAGCCCGGATTCTACAGGCCCGGGCTAAAAAGTCTCATTTAAAAAAAAGGCAAATCGTTATTTGTGTATTATATTCTGCCCATGCTAAAAACACTGATTCTTTCTAAAATCAAATATACATACTTAATTAATTATTCAAATATACATATACGTCATAATTCAAATTTACATGCATATAACAAAATATTGAAAACTACATCATTTACATAAAAATATAAAATACACACAATATATTCAAAGTGTTTCTTCTTAATTATCATATGATATAAGAAACTAATCGTAAATAAAAAAAGTAGACTCCTCCTAAACCTAGCAATCTTATAATAATTAAAATATCCTTATTAAAAAATCTCACTAATCCAGACAAACCACAAATCCTTATTCCTCATAATAAAAAACATCAAAAACATCAGGAGAATGTTTGCTATTTTGAATACCTTAACTCTAACAAGTTCTTGAATAAAATTTCTTCAGATTTGAGCAATCATCCTGGAAAAAGTCTGCCCCAACAATGTTATCCATATATAACCTGAGGAAACAGACTTGTTTAGACACTCCAGCAACTAGCAGAAAATACAAAAGGAATATAACAACGCTTGCAACTGAAAAGGGACAAAGATATAGATTAGCTGTTGATTCCTATTTTATGCTTCAGTTGCTCATAGCCTTTTCCCTTTTCATAGTTCATACATTTCGGTGTGCATTTGAAAAGTAAGCTTCACTACATATGTAAAATGTAGTTAAATTAACCAATGCTCCATTTTAAAAGCCTTCAAGAACAACTATATACTAATTAAGGAGAGAATTAATTGCTAGTTAAATTTCACTCATCCATACAATGAACAAATTTCAGCAAGGGAAGTTCCTAACTTGGAAGTGATATACACGAATTAATGCAGCCATGAAGGATGGCCAATGCTTTCCACTACAGAAATGGTTAACTGATTATAACCAAATAACAAATACTAGTTCAGCTTATGTAAAAGGAAAGGCTACAATCCAGGATTCCAATAACATAGTATCCAATTAACGCTTTGAAGTAGAAGCAAATACAATCTAGGATTCCAATAACATAGATGCTTGGCTCTTTGCTAATGCAATTGGATAACATATTGATAATCTGATACTCTTAATAATTTAATATTATATATCTCAAGTTTGTTCACGTACTTGCTCCAGATTTCCCGAGGCTAGACATACGTGATTTTGGTCGTTCATTAATGTCTTCCGGGTAATCTAGAATGATATTTGTTTTCTGCGGCCAATATTTTAGTAGAGAATGAAATATTAATATGGCATATTCTTCAGTCATCAACTGATTCCACCTGCAAGCAAGTTCGTGCACACAAAATCATCTATCTTGGGCATCCATTGGCAAGTTTGTAAATTATTTTTCACATGCATACAAAGCACACTGCACAATTGTCAATGCTGGGAACACTTCTCACAGGTATGTACCATCTAGAAGATCAAATAGATACCTAATTCACAGATTTCCTACTAATTGAGAAATCATTAAATTATTTTGACAGAAACAAGAATAATGGTTCATTGTTGAAGTAGTATTGTCAAATAGCTAAAACCATGTATGTTGACTAGACGAGAGTTCCAATCCCATATAAAACAGAAGAGTTTTCGCCTATATGGCACATCCACCTTAATCCTCTCCTTTTTAACTAATCACATTTTTTTCTCCCCTTTTATTTCCTTTTTGCAATTAACTTTTATTTTTGAAATATCCAATCTATATCTATATAAACTCTTAAAACAGAAGAGTTTTCGCCTATATGGCGGATCCACCTTAATCCTCTCATTTTTAACTAATCACCTTTTTTCTCTTTCCCTTTTATTTCCTTTTTGCAATTAATTTTTATTTTTGAAATATCCAATCTATATCTATATCTATATAAACTCTTAAAACAGAAGAGTTTTCGCCTATATGGCGCATCTACCTTAATCCTCCCCTTTTTAACTAATCATCTTTTTTCTCTTTCTCTTTTATTTCCTTTTTGCAATTAATTTTTATTTTTGAAATATCCAATCTATATCTATATCTAATATAATACTAAAACGGTTGCGAAGGATACACGTGGCGGCCTCAGATTAAAAGTGTCACGTGGAAGCCATTCGCTTAACCTACCCCATATATATTTAAAATAAATATACTTAAAATCATTTTTATTAATAAAAATATTTTAAATTTGTTGACCAAATCATAACAACTTCTCCAAATTTATAGATTATTATTTATCCAAGATTTTTTAAAGCCAAAAAATAATAAATCAATATGTTACTAATAAAAAAAATCACTACTCCTTTGAATGATTAATGTCACCTGAAATTTATATTGTTAATTTTTAAAACTTTTTTATTAGATATTTGATGATTTTATTCCACACAACTCCCTGAGATATTTGATGATTTTATAAATAACGAATTACAAAAAATAAATATTTCATATGAATTACAAAAAATAATCTCAAAGAGCTTCTTAAATCATTCTTCTTGCATCTTTGCTCTTTCATCCTCGCTCATAGTTTCCCACTTTGCATCAGTAGCAACCGATTCAAACATAGCAATTGATATTTATTAAGATCCAATGTTTATCTATTTACAAAACAAAAAAGATTGCGATCTCAATACAAAGATTTGATTTTACCCATAACACTTAAAAAAAGGAGTATATGTGATAGTAAATTGCCACCTAATTACCTGCTTGAATGATTTGTTAAAATCTAATGTTTATCTATTTACAAAAAAAAAATCAATCTCGAATACAGGGATTTTCACGGTTGTTTCGAATATTTTATGGGATTTTTTCTGATGAATTATTAAACAAATATTTATCTATTCACTTTAACTATTATATTTACTCATCTATATATATTGATAATGAAATATAGCAAGTAATTCACCTATTTTCATCCACCTACAACGACTTACATTCTTCTTTTTCCTGCGGCTTGCATTCTTCTTTTTCCTGCTTCATCTTCATTCATTTTCTACTTCTTCTCAACCCACTTTTAGTCTTTTACTTACTAATGTTTTTACATTTATCTATTTCAGGATCGCAATCTCCATTGCTTTCCCCTTCTTGCACCCTCTTGGTATCACCTTCCCTATCTTTTTATGTCTTTCAAATCACCTTCTTCATGTATTACTAGGTTCATGTTTTCATAAGTAGAATAATGGATAACAAGAATAGGAATGTGAAACCAGAATGGATCTTTGAAAGTGGTACATAGGATCTTTTAAAGATCATGTAAGCACATTTCCTTGAAGCCGTCTCATTTTACATTGTTATTTTGAACAAGGATTACCTTCATACTACTTTAGATTCCTTCACATATGATAATCAAACTCACCATTTGTTCTTTTCTTTTCAGTTCAGTGTATCCTCCATCCAGAAGCAGTTTTTGATGTATACTTTTGCGAATCTTTCACATGCTTTTGTTAAGTCACTCAACAATTATAAATTATAATGACAAAATTCAAATTGCAGTATATTTGTTAAAAGTAAATCAAAATCCCCCTTTTTAGAGCTTTTTCCTTTCAGCGCCTTTATAAAATCCCAAATTTCAACATCTTGATAGTTGATACTTCACTTTTTAATCAGCTCATTAAATGAATTTCATTGATTTTAGATTCACAATATCATCTTTTAAAACTGCATACCATATAAATTTATCATTCACGGAACCAAGTATCAAGTAAAACATAACAACATGTATAGAGATCATGCAATCACAATGCCTCACTCCTAAAGTCAACATCCTTAATGAAGAGCTAAAGCCTAGAGATCATGCAATCACAATGCCTCATCTCCATCTCATTTTAGACTAATTTTACCTATGATACTTTAACATCATGTATACGAAGCCTATGCGGGATTGAACCCTCATCTTTGTGATTTATGAAAACACTCTTCCAATTTTAAGCTAATAGGCTTAAACTCAGGTTCAATATTTGTGTATTTTAAATGTCAAACAACATAAAACTATAAAGTAATGCCCTTAATAATGTAAACAGCCAAACATGTAAACAGTGAAACAGGATGTGGTAAGGGCAGCTTTTAGCACCATTGGGTTGCATCTTTAGCTCAGGTTTTTGCACATACAAGTTCACAAACCCAACAGCAAGGATACCTATCCAACTTCTTTGATTCATCTTCCTGTCCAATTTTATTCTTCAATTAGAAAATTAATCTGATCTTCTTTAATTCAATCATACATGTATAGATGAAGCAAGTTTAGATGAATTTTATAACCTATTACCAATCTCAACCCTCAAAACCTCATAACTAATAATCTACTACCTACCATACGAGGGTCTTATCAAGTTCCGTGACAGCAAAACTACTCCAAATCCACCCAATCATGCAACTGCCTGCGAATCGGTTATAAGAGGGGTGATGCTTTGACAAAATAAAATGCTAAAGACATGAATTGTTCGAGCATGGTATGAATCTTTGGTAAAGTTAAGAAGGAAACAAATAAATAAGAATCGTTACCTTCATCCCATAGTGTAAAGCCGGTGTTCGATTTTCGTCTCTATTTAATTTTTCAGATCGAAATTGAGGAATGATCTTTTTCAAATCGAAATTGGCAAAGGTTAATTGCAAGAATAACGTCGAATCTCTGGATTTTATGAAAGCTTTGGAGGACAGAACATAGAAATTGATTTTAGGGTTTCGAAAGGAAGAGGATGACTGAATTGGGGCTGGGAGAAAGGAGTCGTCTCTCTTTGATTTTTCAGATCGACATATCGGAAGGATCAATTTCAAATCAAAATTCAGGAATGATCTATTTCACTTTTCAGATAGGAATTGAAAGGAAGAGGATGACTGAATTGGAACGGGGAGAAAGTTGGAATAAAAGAGTCATCGCACTGGTGTTGCCTTTTCATCGTTTTTTTTTTTTCAAAACCTTGAAAGACCGATCCAATTACAAAGTGTTCCATAGTTCATACTCATCCAACTTAATCCATTTACATTTTACAACGTCCATTTGTACATGCAGTTCATCCCTTGATGTATTCCGACGTGCTCTCCATCCAAAAAGTTCTTAAAACTCCATTCACCTAAACTTTGTAGTCGAACTATCAAATTATTTAGTCTTACTTTCCAATCCATTAACACAACAAAAAATAATAGTAGAGGGCCACATTTTTATATCATGTCCCAGGCATTTCAAATCTCAAACCCGACCCTGCTAGGAAGGTGAGACATTGACATTTTGTCACATATATTATATATTGATATAATATAATCATTATATTTTTTTTAATCCAAATTTATATTATTTTTCTATATCATTTTCATATTATTATAATAGTATAATATATCTAATATAGAATGTAAATAAATTATGGTAATAACTTCTATAAAATATAATATATTTTACAAATCTCGTGCGTTACGCACGGGCACTACACTAGTAAACTCTTAAAACAGAAGAGTTTTTGCCTATATGGCGCATCCACCTTAATCCTCTCCTTTTTAACTAATCACCTTTTTTCTCTTTCCCTTTTATTTCCTTTTTACAATTAATTTTTATTTTTGAAATATCCAATAGGTTTAATTCAAAATAGTAAATTAATATATAACATATATCTATTTGTAAATCTTCATATACTATCACAATAAAATCCATCTTTAATGAATCTATTATACCCTTCTGTTATGATTTTGTTCTTATAAGTTTAATTCAAAATATTAAACTAATATTTTATTTAATTGTATAATATTAATCTATTTTATTATTCATTTTTTTTTAAATCGCGCCATGGCGCGGGAACAGTACTAGTTTTTATTATTTTCATAATGATTTTAGGCAATTTCAATATTTTATCTTTTAGCCATCCTTGGCACACAAGTTAGGAACTAGGGTTTTTCTTCTATTTAAGCAATTGTAGGCATGAGACATAATCAGTCTTTCATATTATTAATCAAATATTGGTTTAGAAAATTTTTTCTTTATTTTGGTGGATTCCAAGCCCCTTTCTAATGGATTTCAGGCATATTTTCTAGGGTTTCGACGCTTGCGAACCCTACGTCATCAAAGGCTCGCGCTTGCGTGCCTTCCACGACTTCCTACTGCGTCAATTGTCGTTGCCGGAATAAATTCTTATTCCAAAAGAACTTGTTTACCAACCTTCAAAGCAACACTAGCTCTAATTACATTCAAAGCGACAACTGCTAACCTATATGGAAATTTCATAGAAAACATAAGTGGATGGATGTTGTTAGCCTGTTACTACTTATTACTAATCTGGACTATAGTAGAGATGGGGTTTCAGTTTATTTACCAAAGCATAAGGGCATTCTATATGAGGCCATACTCTCTTTTCATTTAGAGAATGCTACATTGTTTTCAACAACTGCTTTGCCCCCTTTTAAGTTTCATAACTTATTCAACTGCGCATCATTTCTATAGTAGTATATGTTTTTTACTAATGTTTTTTTTATCAAGATAGTTTTATTTAAAGAAGCATCATTTCTCTTTCCCCTAGTGCTGTATGTAGAGTTCCAATAGAATTGGGGATTTGGTTAGTGAGCAATTACTAGAACAGTTGCCAACCCTACAATAACTTTTGTATCGTCTTATTAGATGTCGTGTAGGTCTCTCGTAAACTATAGTGCTGACATCTTATAACTGATGAAGCTCCCCCTCATAGTTTTATTTGTTAGTAAAATGTATGCATATCTTTTCTGTATATAGTCCAGGTACTTTCTTCGTTTCTTGATTTGGTAACACTATGGACACCGTCAGTTGATTTTACAGCCAGAAGGATGTGTTGGAAATTATTTATTTGCCAAACTAATAGGATTTATTTCCGAAAATAAAAGATAATAGACTCATTTAATTATAAGATAATAACTAAGTCTAGGGATTCAATAGGTGAGATACTATGGATTTTTTTTATCTAACTGGTTCCTAATGTTCCAAGTTTATTTGTAGTCTTGAGAGTTGAGAGAGTTGTCTTCAAAGTATACTTGAGATAGTTGGACAAGGTTTCAGAGTATTGCCTTTCTGAAAAGAATCATTGATGTCGTATGTTTCTCACCTCTCTCAAAATTTGTCATTAGCCCTACAATATGTGTGTTGATACAGTACTTCCTTTGGACTATTGCAATCCTCTATCACGAGTCATTAAATCAGTTTTAATGCAAAGACACTCCTTTATTGGAGAAGGGAAACTGATGCAGCTAGTGGCTAGTTGCACCAGTTTCCCTTCTCCATTTCCTTCTAATTCAATCTGATTGAGTGATTGAGATGAGATATCTCTTTGACCCGTCGACCCAATGGTCCGACCCGTAGCCACGTCTAGCTAGTAGTGAATCACGTTAAGACCTG
The DNA here is from genome assembly GCA_037127255.1 of Persicaria tinctoria. Taxonomy (NCBI): domain Eukaryota; kingdom Viridiplantae; phylum Streptophyta; class Magnoliopsida; order Caryophyllales; family Polygonaceae; genus Persicaria; species Persicaria tinctoria. Next base: position 14,965,465 of record JBANSL010000015.1, read on the forward strand.
CCAAACATATTATAACAGATTAAAATGGTGAAAAATAAACATAAATGAGTACATGCATGGATTTGAGAAATAAAGAAACTTTAGATTGATAAAAAGACTCCAATAAAAGAAATCCAAGACCTAACTAAAACTAGTGTTGATATAGAAAAATAAACAAACCTTAGCATTCCTCCCTCTCAACATCACTGAATGATTCTCAAATAGTGGTATTTAATTGTGATTGATATAAAACAAGAAAAAAAAAAGTCCAATAAAAGAAATAAAGAAACTTTAGATTGATAAAAAGTCCAATAAAAGAAATCCTAGACCTAATCAAAACTGCAATAAAGGAGAATTAGAATATTTTTGAATGTCTAAAATCATAAGGTTGATTCCTTATTTATGGTAGATCTTGATCCCTAGGTCATCTAGTTGTGGCTTTAGTATTCCTCCCTTCCAACTTCATTGAATGTCTCAAATAGTAGTATTTACTATTTAGTCCATACAAAGTCCTTAACCTGATTATGTTGTGTAAAGGTCAACACCAGTTAAATTCCTAAATGAGTATAGGGAGGGAGTATAAACCTGATTGGAACACACTAAAGTGAGGGTGGGAACAAAATGGGAGTTGCGACTGAGCAAAATCGGTAATCTGCATTGGCAGCAAAGGTGAATTGCTCAGTGTCCAATACAAAAAAACCCTAATCAATTTAATCCTAAAGTTTCCTTTCTTTTGTTTGAACAATCACTTATTAAGAATAGGACCTATTCTTTGCTCAACCATTTATTTACCCAACTTAACAACTTTTAGTACTTCTCGATAGCATAAATCTAAATTGTTCTAAATGAAAAGGAAAATTTAATCCTAAACCCATTAAAATAGACCAGGGTCTCGGAGTAATCTACCGGCTTATATGCAAGGTATTGGCTAGCCAATATACCAAGGTACCGCACCACATCGCTCTGATGCCAATGTTATCAACCAGGGTCCCGGAGTAGCACACCGACTTATATGCAAGTTATCGGCTAACCAATAGACTAGGGTCTCGGAGTAGTCCACCGGCTTATATGCAAGGTGTCAGCTAGCCAATAGACCAGGGTACCGCACCGCTTTAATGCCAATGTTATTCACCAATGTCCCGGAGTAGCCCACCGGCTTATATGCAAAACTACAATAAAGGAGAATATTGAAACAACAACACAATTGAGCTCAAAATTAGATAGAGAGTAGCAAATAGAAAGCAAACAGAGAGATATCTCACCTCAATCAAGCTGAATTAAAAGGAAATGGAGAAGAGAAATTTCTCTTCTCCATTTCAAACATATTGTAAACCCATTAAAATAGATATTTGAAAATCATAGGAAAAACAAAACAGCTTAGAAGTATTTTTCCTAGCAAGAATTGGCGACACAGACCAGAATTTATTTATTTCTGCTACTTATCATGATAGTATGTCATAATGTATTCAAATATTTGATTCATATTTGACCAAAAAAGAAATCTTATCTTCAAGCACTGAAACTATACTTCTAGAAAGCAATTCAAGAGGGTCGGAAATGAAACTTCATCTACACAAAGATTACAATCTAAGTACATTACCTTCCTTATTTCCTTGGATAACATAATCAAGAAAAGGGAAAAAAAAGACAATAGGTAAACCACCGACGTCATTAAAGATGAAGACTGTTTAAAGTTAGGATTTAGTGTTTATGTATAAAAGTTGATGTTTTTTTAATTCATCTTTTATTTGAATGGCAAGGGAAATGATTTTTTTCATATTTGTTTAGTTCTTGATCTGATTTTCAAGGATTTGATTTTTTGTGATGTTGAATTGCTTACTCGCATGCTGAGTAGTCGGAGTAGTGTGTTTGAGAAATTACAAGCAATAATCAAAAAACGATTTTTTATTTTAGAAAGGCTACAAAAAAACTATAGAGTATATATGTTGCGTAATTCTGAGTCAATGGTCCTTTTGCTTTTCTTCCGTTTTGGCCACTCCTTACTCCGATCGGTATTCTCGTTTTGATACAAGATAGGGAGATAGGATTTGAGGGGTATGTTACACTTACCTATCCCTCTATATAGCCTTTGTTTCCCAGAAGAATGCTGCGGGTCCCGAGTCAACACTGCCTCTGCTTTCCTTTTCCTCTCGGCCTTGCCTTCGTACTCTAACCGGTATCACCATCAATGGGGATAGGGAGATAGGCCTCGCGGTGTATGTTGCACATACCGACACCTATCTGAATCTTCATAAAGCCTTGTTTTCCCCATTTGGTTCCCAAAGAATTCAAAATGATCTAGTAATGTACTCCGCACTCTCTTCCATATCCTACGATAACTACTGCGTGGGTAAGATCTCCGCTAGTGTGATCACAGAATATGTCCTACATTAATATAAATCAACCCAAATTAACCACAATAAAATAAAATTACAAGTATATAATGCAATGAAAAAAATGAAATATAAATAAAATAAAAAGTTATTTAAGAATTACCCATCCATCATAGCGGCGGAAACTGTCTGAAGTGCTGGTCAGAAATCCTAGGATCGGTCGCTTGTCGACCGCATCCATCATTGCCTTTTCTTTGTCACCGCCCTTACCCACTTCTATTCATTCCCATCGGGCCACCCCGACTTTAGGCGGGAGGAACTACAACAAGCAAAGTGAGATGGGGAAAGCAAACAAACACAAATACACAAATGATACCATGCTCAAATATGCAGACATACAGTATTTGAAACATGATTTGTATATATAGTGACAATATAGAATAAAAAATTATCAGATTATACTAGCTGATAACATACATGGACTATGATTCCACAAGGATCACTTAGTAAGCATAAAGGCTAAGAGTAAATTCAGTTTAGATGGAGACAGGTGTAAATAAATAATTTAAGACAGATTCGTGGATTGTTACCTTCTTTTTGTCGAATTTCCCCTTAACATATGCACCGTCAACGATATTCGAAGGGTAATTATGGCTTGTGGTGATCCATTTATTCTTTTGAAAATATGCCAGTATGTGTTTAACTTGGATCGTCCCTTATAGCATTCCATCAATTACTTGCTGATCCGAGAGGGCCACCCATTTACGCTTGTGCAGGTAATGCATAGCCTCAATGCATGCAACGCAAGCATGACAGTAGCAATAATTGCCTACATCAATTGTGAAAATAATGAAATGAAATTCCAACAGCAAAGGCTTATTTAATATAATGTTCCCCTCATTGATATGGACCAAAACTAAAAGATGGTATCTCAAAGTTTAAGTATAGGCATGTGATTCTCAAAATTCAAAGGTTAAACCAATGAAAGATGAGAGCATTAAATCAATATAGAAGAACAAAGATGCTTGTACACTTATGCTTGAGATGCCAAGGTAATCAATATAGAAGAACATAAAATGCATTGTCGGCCTCAGCGCACGCCACGCAAGTGTTCAGAAAAAAAAAATGCCTACATGAAATTTAAATATTTAATAATATAAACAAATTAAAAGGAAGCAAGAAGGGGGATGATGCCTACATGAAATTTAAATGCCTACATGATTTTCAAGGATTTGATTTTTTGTGATATTGAATTGCTTACTCGTGCGCTGAGTAGTCGGAGTAGTGTTTGAGAAACTACAAGCAATAATAAAATTTTGATTTTTTATTTTAGAAAGGCTACAAAAAAACTATAGAGTATATATGTCGCGTAATTCTGAGTTAATGGTCCTTTTGCTTTTCTTTCGTTTTGGACACTCCTTACTTCGATCGGTATTCCCGTTTTGATACAGGATAGAGAGATAGGATTTGAGGGGTATGTTACACTTACTTATCCCTCTATAAATCCTTATATAGCCTTTGTTTCCCCAGAAGAGTGATGCGGGTCCTGAGTCAACACTGCCTCTGCTTTCCTCTTCCTCTCGGCCTTGCCTTCGTACTCTAACCGGTATCACCATCAATGGGGATAGGGAGATAGGCCTCGCGGTGTATGTTGCACATATCGACACCTATCTGAATCTTTATAAAGCCATGTTTTCCCCATTTGGTTCCCCAAGAATTCAAAATGATCTAGTAATGTACTCCGCACTCTCTTCCATATCCTACGATAACTACTGCGTGGGTAAGATCTCCGCTAGTGTGATCACAGAATATGTCCTACATTAATATAAATCAACCCAAATTAACTACAATAAAATAAAATTACAAGTATATAATGCAATGAAAAAACAAAATATAAATAAAATAAAAAGTTATTTAAGAATTACCCATCCATCATAGCGGTGGAAACTGTCTGAAGTGCTGGTCAGAAATCCTAGGATCGGTCGCTTGTCGACCGCATCCATCATTGCCTTTTCTTTGTCACCGCCCTTACCCACTTCTATTCGTTCCCATCGGGCCACCCCGACTTTAGGAGGGAGGAACTACAACAAGCAAAGTGAGATGGGGAAAGCAAACAAACACAAATACACAAATGATACCATGCTCAAATATGCAGACATACAGTATTTGAAACATGATTTGTATATATAGTGACAATATAGAATAAAAAATTATCAGATTATACCATCTGATAACATACATGGACTATGATTCCACAAGGATCACTTAGTAAGCATAAAGGCTAAGAGTAAATTCAGTTTAGATGGAGACAGGTGTAAATAAATAATTTAAGACGGATTCATGGATTGTTACCTTCTTTTTGTCGAATTTCCCCTTAACATATGCACCGTCAACGATATTCGAAGGGTAATTATGGCTTGTGGTGATCCATTTATTCTTTTGAAAATATGTCAGTATGTGTTTAACTTGGATCGTCCCTTATAGCATTCCATCAATTACTTGTTGATCCGAGAGGGCCACCCGTTTACGCTTGTGTAGGTAATGCATAGCCTCAATGCATGCAACACAAGCATGACAGTAGCAATAATTGTCTACATCAATTGTGGAAATAATGAAATGAAATTCCAGCAGCAAAGGCTTATTTAATATAATGTTCCCCTCATTGATATGGACCAAAACTAAAATATGGTATCTCAAAGTTTAAGCATAGGCATGTGATTCTCAAAATTCAAAGGTTAAACCAATGAAAGATGGGAGCATTAAATCAATATAGAAGAACAAAGATGCTTGTACACTTATGCTTGAGATGCCAATGTAATCAATATAGAAGAACAGAAAATGCATTGTCGGCCTCAACGCACGCCACACAAGTGTTCAGAAAAAAAATGCCTACATGAAATTTAAATGTTTAATAATATAAACAAAGTAAAAGGAAGCAAGAAGGGGGGATGATGCCTACATGAAATTTAAATGCCTACATGATTTTCAAGGATTTGATTTTTTCCATTCTTTTATTTAGATGGTTCAATAAAATTTGTATATAAGAGGGATGATGTCTTGTAAATTCTTGAAATGTGTAGGTTTTAAAGACAATTTTTATAAAGTTGAGAGTTGGCCATTAGAAGTAGTGGGGCTCCCACTTTTATACCCACATCGAGGTTCATAAATTCCCGATGTGGGATATAAGGTGTCCCATACCACTAGACTTGAGCAAACATGGGTCAAACCGCCCGAAAAATATACTGGTTTGGACAAAGTAGTTGGCTCAAGTGGGTCTACAGGCCTTGTTCGGTACGCCCAGTGGGATAGGCTTGGGCAAAGGGTGAAGCCCAAACAGGTCGATAGGCCCGGCCCAGTTATATATTAACATTATATATAATTATATTAGTTATATATAGTATTATATTATTAACCTAATAAAAATATATACATAATTGTTATAAATTGTTATATTACGGGTGTCAATGTGTCATACTACTGCTAAGTGCTAACTATTCTCAATCCTAAATGCTCTCACCCTCAAAATATAGACATAATTTTTATAATTTATAATTATATAATTATATGTACGGGTGCAACTCTCTCATCTTCAAATTCAAATGCAATTGAGAAATGAGAAACTTAAATGCTCTCTCGCATAGCCCGAGCGCCATCTGAAAGTATTGGTACAATATGAGGTTGATTTCCATTTGTTAGTAAGCTAATATTGTAAAGGCTCAGATTTTCAAATCCTAATTTTTCGGAAAAGGAAATTAAAAATGAATTTAAATCGAATTAAAAGCTCGTTTAGCGGATTCCGACCGTAATATAAAATTTGACAAACGATTTCCATCCTTTTACCTCGAAAATTTAAAATAATTATCAGATGGCGATATCCTTGTCGATTATAAAAATCTAATTAATCGAGAGAACGAGAGTCGGAGAAACTAACATTTGATAACTAATTACGGGATTCAAAATTCGTGTATTCATGATTTATTTCCGGGTAATTGTTTACCCATTTCCACACACTACCCCACCCACTCCCATCACTCGCCATACCTTTCAGATCCACCCCATACCCCGTCACTCCCTCCTTCAAATCACCTTACCCTTCGATTGGAACCATCCCTCACCCTTACTGGCATCTTCTTCACCTACTCTCCATCACCATCATCGCCACCTCCATCCTCGTTCATCTTCACCATCAGCGCCACCTTCCTCATCCCTCATCACCGTTGTTCTTCAACATCTCCACCATCTTCATGATCACCACCACTGTCACCATCGGCTTCAGCTCCTCCGCCATGCCTTCCATCACCACCTCACCGTCGCTAGCAGCTCCACCAGTAGCCCCTGTACGAGCAGCAACTAGAGCCCCCACCTTCCTCCTCCTTGTTGAAGCGACCGACGCCACCACCACTCCAACGCATCATCGCCATCACCTCCTGCTCATCTCCATCGGTGATCCATCACCTTCACTCCTTCGTCGTCGTCACCAATACCACCTCCTTCGACGTCCACAACCACCCTGACGCCGCCCAGAAGCCACCGAAGCCGTCGACGAGCCACTGAACATCCTCCTTGCTCTGTTTCGCGAAGCCTCATTCCGGTAAGCCGTTCTCCTTCGTTTTCGATCGAAATCGCCTTCGGTCTTCACCAACACACTCATTCATGTCCGGTATAGGTCCGACGAGCCATCGCGAGCCACCGACGAAGCCCAGAACTCCGATCGAGAGCTCCGAAGTCGCGAAAAATCCATCTCGGTGAGCTCCGAAATTATACTCGTTTCGATTCGTAGTTTTAGTCTTTTTCGATGTTTAGATTAGTCGCGAGTGAGCGTGAGGTGAGTGCGGGATGATTGGGTGTGCTCGAGAGCTTCGGCGAGCTCGAGAGCGAGCCCGAGAGTGCGAAGCGAGCTCGAGAGTGGGTCCGGGAGTGCAAGGCGAGCGTGAGTTCGAGCCAGGGCCGGCCCTGAGATTTTTGGGGCCCGAGGCGGTGTAAAAAAAAAAGACTTTTAAATATCCATAATTTTTTTAGAAAAAATATTAAACAATGCAAATTATATATATATATATATATAACTATTATAAATTTCAGATTTTATTTTTATCACTAAAAGGAAAATTTACGGACATTCTGTAGTATAAAATCTCTCGGTATAACACAGCAAAATACTACGATTTATAGATTTACCGATATACTTGTTTACTTTTTTATTACATTTCCTTGCAAGTCCTATTAAAAAAAATATGATTTTTTTAGTGAGAAATAAAAGTAATTTTTTTTAATATTATATTCTTTCCCATGAATGTAAAACAATATGATTAAACACTTTAAAATATATTATTACTTTACAAATTTATCCAAATAAAATACTATAATCACTTAAATAAATTTATTAAAGTAGTATAAGTTGTTACTTAAAAACTATTCATTTTTGCATGGATAACAAAAATTAAAAGACGGAGACCTTCTTAGACTCTTTATTGTTGACTCGAAATATTGAAAGTGACATCACAAATGAGTTTTTTTTATGTATAAATTTTTGTAAATATTTTATTACGTGTAAATATAATAATACATAATACCTTAATTATATATTACGTATAACATTTTTTTTTTCCGGGGCCCTACTCGGTAGGGGGCCCTAGGCGACCGCCTCTTGGGCCTACCCCTAGGGCCGGCTCTGGTTCGAGCGGGGTAGGCGGGTGCGTGGGAGCGGGGGGTGCGAGGTGCGGTCAGGGAGGTGAGTTCGAGTGAAGCCGGGAGGAGCTCAGGAGCTCGGGCACTCGACGACGATCACCATGGCGAGCCGGCGGGAGCTTCTTCATTTGAACGCGGGGAAGAAGAAGGCGTGGGGCCTCTCCCGTCAGCACCATGGGCCCCACCTCCTAATTTTGTTATTTGTTGAACCGGTTGAGATTTAAGCGAGTTCGGTTCGGTCCGGGTTATCCGTTTATTATTTAACTAATTAGCGGTAATTAAAATATATTATAATAGTATTTGAGGATTTAAAAGATAAAGTATTAATTCTGGAGATTTATAAATGGTTGATTTCATTAAATAAAAACGGTTTGGATCTTAGGGGATTTGGAAATAACTTATAAGGGTGTTTTATTAAATGATGTTTTATAATATTATATCTATAATAATAATTAGGATTTAACATGAATAAGTTGGACTTGCCTGTTAGAAAAGAATTTGGAAAAGAATTTCAAGGTTGAAAAGTAGTCTAACAAATAAATTAAAAAGGGAATTCGGTGAGTATTTTAAGGGTCGGAATACTTAACTATTTAACTGGGATTTGAAACGGTTTTGAAACTAACCTGGGAATAAGACTAATTCGGTGACTAACTAGCATGATAATATGATCGTTTGACTAACAGTATGATATGTATGACTAATAACATGACTTGTGGTGAATTATTATATGAGATTAAATGTTGGATAATTATGGCGATCTAGTAGGATTTTATATCACACAAATTATGTCTTATGATTTTGATGAACTGTTGAGGTATATGTGGAAATGACGTATATGAACATGCAGAATTGGTTGAATGATTTATGGAGAACGATGCTGTCTTGAGGAGTGGATGATGCGATGAAATGACTTTCATAATATGTTACTTATTCTATTGATTGAGGTGTGCTTGAGTGCTTAATAGTTGAATGTAGACTTATATATATATTCCATTATGTACTAGGTGATACTCTGTGATTGTGAATACTGTGTGATGGATTGTTCTGTTGTCGGTCTGCTAGCCAGGTAAGTACCTCCGGAGCTTACTCAGTAACCAGTACCTCCTTCCTGATGTGTCATATAGTATGTAGGTGTTGCATATGTATAAGAGCATGTCATGTAGTATCATGCTTAGGAATTGCATTTACGAATAAGCATCCTTATTCTGTATGAGTTTGAATACAGAACGGCCGTTATCTGTGAGTCCTAGAGTCCTTGCTAGGGTCATAGGGCAGCCCAGCTTCATCGGGTGTTGTCCTCCTCGAGTCATTTATATATATCACGAGATACGAGATGGGCATGAGATATGATATGACGATGAGATATGATATGATGATGAGATATGATGATGAGATTTGATATGATTATAGCATCGAACTGGCCAGTCTCCACCTTGTCTGGAAGAGGGGTGGTGGTAAAAGAGGGATATACCGCTTGGTATTCTTTGTTAAGGTCTTCCTTAATATTCTGCACATATGAATTAGGAGCATGATAGTGTGGTTAATATTCCAGTACTGCATGAAGGCATCCTTTATTCTAGGTATAGGCGTATTATATGTCCTCAGCGCGGTCAGAGGACCCGCGGGCGGACTCTTGGCCTGACATGGTGGTATAGTTTCAGGTACCCGATACACTGCTTGATTTTGTGCTGTTATGACGGGGTCTATTCATATGGCGGAGAGTGAGTGTTTGAAACCCGACTTCACCTGATTCATGCTTTTGGGATTTCTCCCTACCTATACTCCGTTTTGACCCGGCTCTGCCGTGGCACTGGTTGTATCATTTTCTGAACTTATGCCCTTTTCATGATGAATGATTTTCCGCGTTGTAGACTTAGGACAGGTATAGGGGTTTACCCCGGGGTCTCCAACGGACCTTCCGGATTTGGGTGCGAAATCCTACTTTAAACTACAAACCTTCGGTTTCAAACCTTCAACCTGTACTCGGGGCGCAAGATCCCAACGAGGGGTTTCATCCCTCGAAACGTAACTCGGGAATCATAATCCCGGGCCGTTACAAATATTGTCCAAATATGTCTCACATTAGAAAGTATGGATAGAGGGTTGTGATTTGCCGCTTAATTTTTATTTTTTTACAATTTGATTTCGGATAGATAACTAATTTGAGATGCTAGTCCCGTTTGGTCCGTTGGGTGTGTGGCCGGGCTCAACAATAAGGGCGGGCTTGGACAAGGCACTAGGCCCAAATACCGTGTCTGGCCCAAGCCATGTCTGGTGTAATGGGCTGAAAATTTGGTCAAGGTCCAGCCCAAGCCCGCTCCGTTCGGCCCATGCTTAGGCCTACCTACCACTATATTCCTATTACAGCGCAGCGAAGAGCGAACAAGAAAGGTAACCCTAAATCGGAAAATAATTAGCCAAAACGGAAACAATGGATCCTAATTAGGTGAAGGTGAACAGGAGAAAGAGAGAAGAAGAAGTACCTTGCCTATGGAGAAGAATAATAGTGTCAGGAGAAGCGAAGGCGCAACGAAGAGCGAACTAAATAGGTAAAGCCTACATCAAAAAATAATTAACCAAAATGAAAACATGGATCTGAATTGATGTGACGGGAACAAGAGAAAGAGAGAAGAAGAAGTACATGGAGAAGCGAAGGCGCAACGAAGAACGAACAAGCAAGGTAAACCCTAGGTCGAAAAATAATTAACCAAAACGAAAATCATGGATCTGAATTGAGATGAAAGGCAAACAAGAGAAAGAGCGAACCAGAAAAGTAGAATCAATGGAAAAAAATATCAATATACAAATTGATTGAATTAAAAAAGTGGCATCAAACGATTTAATTAAAAAAAGTGGCATCAAATAATTACATTAGAAAAATGACATCAAAATTCTACTTTGAAAAAATAGCATCACATTAAAGAAAAAAAATGTCATGAAAAAAATGACATCAAAATTCTACTTTTGAAAAAATAGCATCACAGTAAAAAAAATATCATAAAAAAAATTCATAAAAGAAATGGGATCACAAAAGGGTAAGCAGTGGTCAATGCGCCTAATTTTATTTGTTTATGTTACAATTAGCTAATTAGCTTTTTATAAAGGTATGATAAACAAAATCACCCTTTATTTAATTTGAAAATACATTGGTTAATCACGGTGGAGTGTCACATACAGTTTTAGGCAGAAATGAAACCAAAATCCCGGCGATTAGAGGGCTGATAGTAACACGACTTATGAGTGAAATAGTGTCTTTTTGAAACCATGACAAAACACACCCTAAAAAACCTGAGTAACACAACCTGAGAGTAAAACCTACATGTTATATTGTAGTAACCAAATACCATGACTAGTATATTAATTAAGAATCAGAAATCTCGGAAACTCATCTTCACGTCAATATCTTTCTTGCCACCCCTCCCTCTTCCTCTACCCCTCCCTCTCCCTCTTCCCCTCCCTCTGAAAGAGGACCGCCCGTGCTTCATTTCCACTAGTGAATGAAGCAGTTCATCGCAAAGGATGCAACCCCTATGCAACGTAGGACCGGAACCTTGTCAGGCTACTCGGGTTTTGAATACCTTAACTCTAACAAGTTCTTGAATAAAATTTCTTCAGATTTGAGCAATCATCCTGGAAAAACTCTGCCCCGGCAATGTTATCCATATATAAACTTAGGAAACATACTTGTTTAGACACTCCAGCAACTAGCAGAAAATACAAAAGGAATATAACAACGCTTGCAGCTGAAAAGGGACAAAGATATAGATTAGCTGTTGATTCCTATTTTATGCTTTAGTTGCTCATAGCCTTTTCCCTTTTCATAGTTCATACATTTCAGTGTGCATTTGAAAAGTAAGCTTCACTGCATATGTAAAATGTAGTTAAATTAACCAATGCTCCATTTTAAAAGCCTTCAAGAACAACTATATACTAATTAAGGAGAGAATTAATTGCTAGTTAAATTTCACTCATCCATACAATGAACAAATTTCAGCAAGGGAAGTTCCTAACTTGGAAGTGATATACACGAATTAATGCAGCCATGAAGGATGGCCAATGCTTTCCACTACAGAAATGGTTAACTGATTATAACCAAATAACAAATACTAGTTCAGCTTATGTAAAAGGAAAGGCTACAATCCAGGATTCCAATAACATAGTATCCAATTAACGCTTTGAAGTAGAAGCAAATACAATCCAGGATTCCAATAACATAGATGCTTGGCTCTTGGCTAATGCAATTGGATAACATATTGATAATCTGATACTTTTAAGAATTTAATATTACATATCTCAAGTTTGTTCACGTACTTGCTCCAGATTTCCCGAGGCTAGACATACGTGATTTTGGTCGTTCATTAATGTCTTCCAGGTAATCTAGAATGATGTTTGTTTTCTGCGACCAATATTTTAGTAGAGAATGAAATATTAATATGGCATATTCGTCAGTCATCAACTGATTCCACCTGCAAGCAAGTTCGTGCACACGGGCATCCATTGGCAAGTTTGTAAATTATTTTTCACATGCATAAAAAGCACACTGCACAATTGTCAATGCTGGGAACACTTCTCACAGGTATGTACCATCTAGAAGATCAAATAGATACCTAATTCACATATTTCCTACTAATTGAGAAATCATTAAATTATTTTGACAGAAATAAGAATAATGGTTCATTGTTGAAATAGTATTGTCAAATAGCCAAAACCATGTATGTTGACTAGACAAGAGTTCCAATCCCATATAATGCTAAACCATTTCTAGCAAAGACAAATCATAATCAATAATCAATGTCTTTATTTATAATCAGCACAAACCCCCTTGCAAATAAATTTTGCCATCCCTGCACCCATCAATAATTTGTGATTTCTTCGATTGCTTCTTGATAGCTGCAAAGTGTTGCTTCCCAACCATCCAGGTACATGAAGTCTACTATCGACTTACTAGTTAAAGGTGCAATTAACAAATCATTTATAATTCATTTGAAATACTATTAGCTTTTTTTTTCTTGTCACGCAGAATCAAAGTCAACATGAATGCTAAAGACAAAAAGTCTAAGCCTCCCTCTGGACATATAACATAAAAAACTAAAGCCATTTTATATCCAGGAACCTCAGTAAGCTAGGCTGCAGATGGTTTGGAATATTCTGATCAAAGAGCATAGTGTGAATTAAATAATCTTGACATTAATTGCAAACAAGTTGTTGTGGAGTAAAGTCTGAACGGGTAAATAGATAGATGAAGTGGGATAACCCACATTTACAAAAGATAGGATCCAAACTAACAAGGGCCTATAAAAGCCATCTATACCTCTAAGCACCCCTAACTACCCAAAAAACTGCTCAACTCTCAAAAGTGCGCCTAACCGACTTCTATCCACTCCCTATACCCTCCAAAAATAACGAACATCAACGTCGAAATCGTTGCCCCGCTATGAGCTTAGTATGCCACCGCATATCCTTGTGTGATTACCACTTCCACATCAAGGATATGCGCGACCTACAGCTCTCAACGATTTGGATAATACAAGCCTTTACATTAAAGGACTCTCCATTAAACACCACATTGTTCCTACACCTCCATGCGTGGTGGAGTAAAGTGTTCATGATCAAAGAGCATAAATAGTTTTTGGTAAGGTTGTAGATGGTTTGGAACTAGTATTTGAATAATAAAAAAAATGTATGTAACTAGTATTAGAATGCAATATCAGGAAACCACTCAATCTACCATTTGGTTTACCATAACAAAATTATGACCGATAATCATTGAAGCATCAAATTTCTAAGGAAATTGGCAAGAAACACAGGATATCAGCACAACCCAGCTTACTTTATAGGGTGATAAACTTAATTCCAAAACTTGATAACAAAAGTAGAACCAATATTAAAGAACGAAAAAAGGAGCAACTTCCTAGTTGCTCGGAAGCAGTTGCCCCCATATTCAGATCATGTATAAATACACTAGTATAGTATACTGAATTCAATAAGTTTAGCATCACCCCACCCATGACCCATCCAAGTTTGTTCTCATGTTAGGCTCTCATCTATATAACTACTTTAATTCACTATACTTTATGCTGACATGGCGGTCTCCCCACAATTTTCTCCTTTTCACCCAATCAAATTTTTTCTTTTTTTTAAACACCTCTTCACATCTTGAAACAAATAGTGTTTAGGGTTAGTATTCCGCCCCCGCCTCCTTCGTTCCTGCCTCTACCGATTCTTATGCTTCAATCCTCCGTTCCGACGATTTCAGTTCTTCATCCTTCGCTTTGCCAGTTCCATCTTCGTCAAAGAGCGCGGCCCCTTCCAATTCCGGCGATTTCGACTCTTTCTCCTTGCCTCTGCTGGTTCAATTACGTTGTCTTCCTCCTCCTGCCCTCCCAATCCCGGCGATTTCGGCTCTTTCTTTGCCTATGTCAGTTCAGTTACATTGTCTTCCTCCTCTGCCGAGGTAATACTCCCTCATCTTCTCTATCTTTCTCCACTTCAGGTTCAAATTTCATTGATTTTTTATGACCTTTCGCTTCTACTGAATATTAAGTAGGGAGGTTTTGATGTATCGCCAATTTCAGATTGGGGTTGTGATGCTCAGGTTCATTGATTTTCAGATTGGGGATGGCTATACCTTGGGGTATCATCCTTTGACGCTGCTTACGGAGTCCGTCGATTGCTCTTGAAATCAGGTCTTTTGGTTACATCCTTCTCCTTCGATGTTTGTTGTTGTTCTGGATGTTATTTATGGACCCTCGCTAACTTCTATTTCTCTGTCAATCGCTCATTTTTGTGCCTCCGATTTCTTCTTCCCTGTCATGACGATATACCGGTGCTTCTGACGACAATGAAGATGAATACCAATTTTGCCATCGACCTCACGTATAAGGTATTCCGCTGCCTCATAGGGTCAATGCCTACTTTGAGGTCTTGCATTGCTTCAGTCGTGTTGTTGTCCCTAAGTTCTACTCCTCTTATTATCCTTTTTCATTTGCTTTCAGCACTCCTACCGGAGTGGAGACACGCCTGATGTTATAAATCTTCCTAAGCAAGAGAGGAAGGAACCTGCGAGACAACTTTGCTAGGTAATAAATTTTTTGTGCACATTTAATCTATAAATCCTAATTTTCAGCTCTGTCAAGCTATGTCTGAAATTTCGCACCTCTAAGTATGTTTTCAAATTCAATTCTTTAACTCAGTTTCTAAAATTCATTTCCTGTAATTTAGTTCTGTCATTTTCTTCTCCCATTCAGTTTGTGTAATTCAGTTCCCTTACTCCTGTATCTAACTATGTGCAATTTCCAATAATTCAGTTTATAAACACAGAGATATATTATTAGTGTTTCGTTATTGATTGAAATCTTAAGTTGACTCAATGTCCTTACTTTTGAGTGTTTGATAGATTCTCTAAATTGAATTATTTCAAACAAAATACTCTTTTTGATGAAATTACATGCATGTAAAGTATTTATGAGTTTTTTTATATTCAAAGATAATTTCAAAGGAGGCATACCCACCATAGTTGTAAAGCATAATCTTGATTGGATGAGCAGTGTCAATCTATTTTTACATGTGCTTTATCGTTTTTTAAGCGTGAATTATGCTTGCAGAAGATACCACAAGTTCTAAAGGATACTTTGCTTCTACCAACTCTTACTAATCTTAGATTATAAGTTCTTGAATTAGTTGAATATATAAGTTGCCTTTGTGTGTTGCCTTTTATGATACAGCCTGGGCAAGTGAGCAACCTTTTTGTCCCTTCTTCTATTTTATCATTTTTAAAACAACCTATTTTCACCTAAAACAACATCTTCTCTTAGCTCTTTGGTTGCTCAATAGCAGATGCAAGTCAATATAATGATATTATTGATGCTGGTAAAAAAAAGAAATAAAATCCTTATGAGATCGGTGTCAATGTTGTGTAGTTTCATTGATTATAAATTATAATCATGAAATGATGGCATATATTCTATATAGTTATCTATCTGCCTTAATTGGTTCAAGTTTTCAATTGTCACCGAATACTTGAGCATCTATAATCATTTACTTTGGAATTGAAGATAGTATCGTGTTCTAATTGAAAATAGTACTCTATATCCTAGCTTCTATATAATCCTAGACATTTCCTAATTGTTTTGTTTACTTTAGGCCATTGCAATGGTTGAAGGTTATAAAGACAAAGGAGAACGAGGATTATAGCCCTTATGGACTATACCAGATGATCCAAGTCAAACACCGACGTCTTATACCGTGTGCTTTTTGAGGACCTTGCTGATGGACAATATTTTTTTAATCTTCTAGCTAGAATCATTTTTCAAGGAGTTGGAAGATGTTAATTTCTTTGTCAGAACCATTCGTTTGTATAGCTCCAAATAGTATATTTGGTTCATTATAGCTAAGATGAATTGTCTTTATTAATTGTCCCTCTTTTTTGAATGTGCGTACATCCTGACCCCAGACCCCGCTTAATCGCGGGATTTACTGGGCTGTTGTTGTTGTTTTGAATGTGCATGAACTAAATAATGCAATCCAATCATGTACCAGAAACGTGTTGATCAAATGTGGTTGTTAAACCATCAATGAAAGACAAATACCATATTTCATTGATGATTTATAAGAATCTATTTACTTTAAAGAGTGCTAGCACCATGAAAGTTTTTACGAATACGAAGAGATTGGTGAGCCAAGCTTTCATACTTCTGGGAATAGTGTGTGATTGGTATGTCCTGCCTCTTTTTTTTTCTATTCTTTCCCATGGTCATTTGGCTAATCACACTTCAACACTAATTAAAAAAGAATCGAAGGTCAGATGGGAAAAATTTACAATTCAACTTTAAGTCCAATTCCAATTTAAAAACAATAACATACTCTAATTCTTTTTAATTAATCTTACTAATATATGTTTAAGTTTGAGAAAGTTTTTACAATTTTTCCTTTTAATTTCTATTTTTTAATGGTAAACTTTACACCTTTTTATAGCCACACTGCAAATATGTAGAGTATCTTATTTACTTTTGAAATGTGATTGGCCTACACGTTGAAGATGAAAAAAATGACTAAAATATATTTAGCACCAAAAGTCCAAAACAAACAAGAGACTTGAAAATTGCTAAAGCAATATGTATTATTTTAACATCTTGAGAGTTTTGTTTATTTTATTCCATTAGTATATTATTTTTTCATACTATTTTTAGCATTTTTAAACTTAGATACTCTTTTCACTATTGCCTTGAAACTTGGATACTCTTATCATTTTGTAGGTTTCCCTATTTGAGTTAATGTTGAATTTACTATAGTTTGATTTTTTTTTAATTATCTCTAGATTAGGAACATGGATATAATAAAAGTAAAACCAGTTGGTTTGATTATTATTTTTAAATTTCATCATTTTTCTATAATCACTTTCAAATGATATTTGTATGCCTAATAAGAGAACAAACTGCAAATGCATAAATGGGTTTAGGATTAATTTGGTTCCATATCTGATCGGTTTAGGATTAATTTTGTTATAAAATTCAACTTAGCTAATTCATTTTCATTGATTCTTTTCTATAATACATTCTTTGTCATTCATTATCTATAATTCCTAAAAAAATTAATTATGAATTTATTAGCTGTAAGTCTGTTTTAAATACCATTTCTTTAACTCGGATTCTAAACTTCATTTCCTATAATTCAGTTTTATGACAGATTCAGTTAATGTAATTCGGTTCCTTAATGACGTCTCTACAATTTAGCATCTTCAAATATTTCTACATTTCATCTCTGTCGTTCAGCTTCCATGATTAATTTTCATCCTCATTCCTCCTTTTACATAATCTCATAGATATGATATGAATTCAATCTTCATCCTCATTTTCATCCTCATTTTTCATCCTCATTCTACTTATCATTTTTCTACATTTCATCCTCATTTTTCATATCTGTAACAAATTGATGACTTGGTTTCATTGTGTTTTAAGTGTTATCTTCCGATCATTGTAACAGTATGATGTTGGTCTCATTTCTTTCATTAATCAGTTCGATGACCTTCTCTTTTAGTTGGGGTAAAAGGGTGTCATCCTAAATAATAACTGATTTGTCTTCCTTATGTAAGTTACACATTTTGGTTCATTATTAAACTTTTTATATTTACATTTTAGTTTGTATATCATTTATTATTAACTTATAAATAATATCCATTATATAAATTCATCCATTTGTATTCATCAATATTTTTTTTCTCCAGGATTTGCATGGACGAAGCCTACGTCACCAACTCGATCTGTGCCTTTTCTAAACACATATGTCGTTCAATAACAAAATTGTTGTTTTAGACTTTCCAAACATTTGTTTATATTTTATTTGGTCATTCCTTATAATAAATATTTTATATTCTTATTTTTTTTTCCATCGCAACCGCACCATGGCGCGGGTATTACAGTAGTTATATATTAAACTAAATATAGTATCATTAATGTAATTGGTAAATATAAATTAAACCAACTTAAAAGTCCACTAGAAATGTCAAATACAGTACTAGTATATAATTTTGAGTGGAAATCCAACTTTTAAACCCCTTAAGCCTTCAAGAAGGTTACTTAGGCTGTCCTTTTACATATATCTTATTTGCCTTTAATAATATATTTGATTTGATGCATTCAACGTTTTCATACAGTTGCAAATAAAAAACTGTATCATCAATCATGATAACAGTAAGTAAAATCATAGATGTTTAAAATGTCTAGCAATACAAAAGAAATTGATAGATTTATCTGAACCAACTAAGCTGAAACCCCTAAACATTCATATTGAACCTCAACCAGATAGCTGCACACTAAAACCATAAATTCACCAAACACTAATCAAGCTCGTGAATTGAAATGAAAGGATTTGTAGAAATTACCTGACAATGGAGATGTTGTAGATCTAAGGAAGAGAGAGGTCAAAGGTGACTGATGCGAGTGACAAATGAAAGGATAGGAACAACCAGCGAGTAGGCAGAGGTGCAAGAGATCTGACGAGCACAAATGAGCAACACATCGGTGGCGTGAGGACGAGCTGTGCACAGGCGAACAGGCTGAGTCACGGCGGCGTGGGGCTTCGGAGCAAGCGAAGGTCGTTGGCGATGACCATTTTTGTGTCGTCTTTTTGAGTATCTGATTTCGATTTAATTTGAAGGTGTTCGGGATTTAATTTGAAGGTGTTCGCAATACCAAGATATCTAATCAGCAAGGGAATCGACAGGGATAACCACACAAGGTCAGACAATGCAACTTAGTTCTCCAGATCTGTGGAATTTTCGCAGGGTTTCGAAAGAGATTATGAAAACACTTACCATTGGAGACGCGGCGGCGATGTTTGTTGTGTGCAGCCATAGCCAGAGAATCGGTTGGAAAGAGAGGCGAGAGCCAAAGAGGCGGAGAGGCGGGGAGTCGAGAACCAGAGAGGCAGAGAGCTTCTTCAATCAATCGCTCGCTGAGGAGAGAGATCCAAATAGGGATACGAAGAAAGAAAGCCCCTTAATTTTCACGAGTCGGGAATTAAACCCGCCCAAGCAACATTTTTTTTTCAACTTTTCACCCATAAAAAAAATTAAGAATTTCTTTTAGGGTGATTTTGGTACATGGCCTTTTTTTAATATTCAATTGGACACTTAGGCCCTAAATCAATTTAATTAGTTTTATCCTAGACTCCTTCCCAATAGAGTGGGTTGGTCAATAGTTGACCATTGACCGGTCAACGTTGACCAACCCATTTTGATGCCAATTTATTTTTTTTTATTTTTATTTTTTTTAGTGATGCCATATTTTACCGTTTTGATGCTAAAATTTTACTATATTTTATTTTCACTTTGATGCCACTTTTCTAATGAAATGATTGGATGACACTTTTTTAATGTCACTTTTTTTAAACCTTGATGACATTTTTTGTTTACAGTAATGTCACGTTGATTATTGATGCCATTTTTTTTTACTGTTAACGACTGATGCCACTTTTTTTTATGTCAATTTTTTGATAATATTTTTTTTACCGTGATGCCATATTTTTTATGATATTTTTTCAAAGTAGTATTTTTTATGACATTTTTTTCTTTAATGTGATACAAATTTTTCAAAATGGTATTTTGATGTCATTTTTATAATATAATTATTTGATGCCATTTTTTTTAATCAAATCGATTGATGCCACATGTTTTTAATTTAATCAATTGTATATCGATTTATTTTCATCGATTATACTTTTATTCACTGATGACATGTTTGTTATTACACTTCATTGATGCAATCACTTGTGCTGACATGTTCATTAAATTTTTATTCATGGATGACATTTGTTATTACGCTTCATTAATCACGATTATTTATGGTGACAATTTTATATAATTGATGACATAAGAGCTTAAAACGTGGAATCAAAATATTGTTACCTCTCGGGAGTACAAAAAAACGCAAGACCAAACTAGAGTCGGAAAAGGTGAAATACGCAAAAGTCCTACCATTTGCTACTACCCACGTGGGACCATCCTCACTGCAAATCACATGCCCAACGGCATAGATACTTGCCATATCATCTCACAAATTTTAATTCACCATATTCTAAATACCACAAGAGGACAAACTACCCTCCTAGACTCTCTTGATCAGACCACCTACTAAAGCTATTCAAAAAAACCAACAAAAGGCAGTAGCTTTTTGAAAAGCAAGTATTACCACCACTACACGCCATCACGCTGCACATGTAGCAACTCAGCACTAAGTCATCATCACACACCGGCGACCAGGGGGAGGGGTTGGGTTGTGGTTGAGGATGGGCTGTTGAAGTCTGGAATCGAGGGGAGGGGTTGCGAGGGGAGGCGATGCGAGGGTAGGGAGCGGGCTCGGGGAGGGGGTTTGGCTGGGGTCGGGGTGGCGCCGGCGACGAAATACAACCGGAGGAGGTGATCGGTGGCCTTAGGCCGACGCGAACGAGCGGCGGGTGAGGTAACAGTAGAGCGAGTAAACAGTAGAGAGGGAGTGGTTAATTTGTTTTTTAAAGCGTCTTGCTCACCTAATAAAAAAAAGAAGGGGCTACTACTTAAACAAATGTGAAAAAGGTCCAAAACAGCAAATTCCCTCTTTCTTTTAAGTGGAATCTATATATTTATATCTATATAAACTCTTAATTTAGAAGAGTTTATGCTGAGGTGTCAACATTATAGTGATTTTAAGGGTTTTGAACAATTATAGTTTTCTTTTTTTTCTCTTTAATCCTTTTTTTTAATTCTCTTTTTTTCTTTTTTTTCTTTTAAATCTCTATTTTTTTATTTAATCTTACTAACTATCTACCTATATAAACTCTTAATTTAGAAGAGTTTATGCTGAGGTGTCAACATTAGAGTGATTTTAGGGGTTTTGAACAATTATAGTTTTCTTTTTTTTCTCTTTAATCTTTTTTTTTTAATTCTCCTTTTTTCTTCTAATTCTTTTTTTTATTTAATCTTACTGACTATCTACATCTATATAAACTCTTAATTTAGAAGAGTTTATGCTGAGGTATCAACATTAGAGTGATTTTAGGGGTTTTGAAAAATGATAGTTTTCTTTTTTTCTCTTTAATCTTTTTTTTTAATTCTCCTTTTTTCTTCTTTTTCTTTTAATTCTCTTTTCTTTATTTAATCTTACTAACTATCTATATCTATATAAACTCTTAATTTAGAAGAGTTTATGCTAAGATGTCAATATTAGAGTGATTTTAGGGGTTTTGGAAAATTATAGTTTTCTTTTTTTCTCTTTAATCCTTTTTTTAATTCTCTTTTTTTTTTTTAATTCTCTTTTTTTATTTAATCTTACTAACTATCTATATAAACTCTTAATTTAGAAGAGTTTATGCTGAGGTGTCAACATTAGAGTGATTTTAGGGTTTTGAACAATTATAGTTTTCTTTTTTCTTTTTAATCCTTTTTTTTTAATTCTCTTTTTTTCTTTTTTTCTTTTAATTCTCTTTTTTTTTATTTAATCTTACTAACTATCTATATCTATATAAACTCTTAATTTAGAAGAGTTTATGCTGAGGTGTCAACATTAGAGTGATTTTAGGGGTTTTGAAAAATTACAGTTTTCTTTTTTTCTCTTTAATCCTTTTTTTTAATTCTCCTTTTTTCTTCTTTTTCTTTTAATTCTCTTTTATTTTTATTTAATCTTACTAACTATCTATATTTATATAAACTCTTAATTTAGAAAAGTTTACGTTGAGGTATCAACATTAGAGTGATTTTAGGGGTTTTGAACAGTTATAGTTTTCTTTTTTTTCTCTTTAATCCTTTTTATTTAATTCTCCTTTTTTCTTCTTTTTCTTATTTAATCTTACTAATTATTTATATAAACTCTTAATTTAGAAGAGTTTATGTCGAGGTGTCAACACTAGAGTGATTTTATGGGTTTTGAAGAATTATAGTTTTCTTTTTTTCTCTTTAATCCTTTTTTTTAATTCTCCTTTTTTCTTCTTTTTCTTTTAATTCTCTTTTTTTTATTTAATCTTACTAATTATTGGGCTTAATTCAAAACATTGAATTCAATCTAATATAACTATTGGGTTTACCTCAAATTCATTTACTGACTATCTATATCTATATACTATATTAATTTATGTCACATGTCCTCTCCATGTTCCAAGGTATTTGTGAAAATAATATTTACATAATATCATTTAATTATGGTAACTATATTTTCTAATTTTTTTTTTTTGAAAAATATTCTAACATTAATTACCCAATATTATTTGATGTTATATTTTTTAACCAATGGGATTAATTCAAAACTTTTATCTTTCACTATTTATTATTTATTTTTCTCTTTATCTCTTTAACCCAAGTGTATTTTTTTCTATTATTTTTAACACATTTACTAATCAATGGGTTTAAATAAAAATATTGAATTAAATCTAATGTCTATAATTTATTTATATCTAAATATTATTTATAAAAAAAACCGCGCCGTGGCGCGGGAATTGTACTAGTATAGTACAATATGTTAATGTTCCTCTTTCTTTTTACTATTTTTATTTAGTTAATTTTTAAATTACTTAATTTAGCCATACGTCAAATATAATCCAACTATGGCAAATTAGTAAAAACTAACTCAATTGCCACGGCAAATTCATGCCGTTGCTATCATGAGTGGCTACTTTATTATTTTGTTATTCAATGGCCACGGCAGCCACTGTCGTTGCTATCGTCCATGGCTAAATTGTTTTTTTGTTACTCATTAGCCACGGCAAATCCTTGCCATTGCTACCATGCGTGGCTAATATATTTTTTTTTTTGTAGTGTAGGGCAACCGCTCTCCAGTTATTGCCCGTTGTTTGGACTTCAATTCGTCAGTCATGTTAGTTTTGATTCGGATATTTGGATCTTAACTTAGCAACTGATTGTTTAATTCCAACCAAATAGCCCTCGATCATGCCTTTATTTTTTTTAATTGCTCTTCGTCGAATCAGGTTTGCTTTTGAAGTAGGGGATTTATTCTTCTTGAAATTTTGGGATGGCCAATTTGCATAACTAGACCAAAAAAAAAAGTTTGCCTAACTAGACATGTCCCTTTTTTATTGGCTAGGGGTAGAAAGTGGTCTATTTTTGCAAATACAAAAATACAACCGGGAGATAAAGTTGCAGGTGAAGGTGAGGCCGGCACTATAGCTCCATCTTTTGGCCGAGAGAAATCAGGAGGGGGAGGTACTGGACCTGTCAAAGGAATTGGAGTGTGGCTCCAATAAAGTAGAGAAATAAGGGGGGTATTTATGAGGGGAAATTTAAATGATTGGAATTAAGGGTGTCAATCAACTCTTATAGAAGCTTGATTGATGGGTGTCATTCCTTATTAAATGTTCTGCAAATAAGAGAGCCAACATAGGAGACGAGTGGAAAGGTGAGGGCAAAGCATCACCTTCATTTCTGGGAACTGGACACGTTTTGGCTTACCAATAGAAGATATTTGTCTTAACAATAGGCCAAACATGTCCTACCATACATGGATATTTTGGAGATAATATGGAGGGGATTGTCCGTAGCGGTTTTAGCGGGTTGTCAGTATAATTTTGGCGCAAAAACAGGATTCGTAAGTTGGGGGAAGAGGGAGAGCATCTGTCTAACCAATATGATATATTTATCTTACCAATAGGCTTAACATGTCCTACCATACCTGAAAAATTTGGAGAAATTTGGAGGGGATTGACCGTAGCTGTAAGATTGACATGTGTCTGATATTATCGGGTTATTAGGGGGCTAATTGTAATGGATACTTGTCATGGATGTCATGTTTTGGCCACAGTGACATGAATTATCGGATCTATTAAGTATTTCTCATGTCGTCCTACCACTATCTTCTTTGTATCTACCAAATAGTTTCAACTTAGCCTACCATTTAGTCTTATGTTATCTTACCAATACCTTCTCAACATAACTGCAATTGACATCCTACCAATATTCTGTATCTATCTTGCCAATAGTGTCTTGGTATCTGCCCAATAGTTTCGGATAATCTTACCAATTATAACATTCATGCAAACATAAACTTCGCAAAAAAAAAATTGCAACCGTGGGTGTAAGCAGAAACTAATTTACGCGAAGCATAAATACCAGTTTAAACCATTACAATCACAACACATTAAAACCGTTAACAAAAGACAATACAACCAACAACATAAGTTTTCAAACAAACATAAGTTTCCACACCACCGAAGTTTTCAAACAAGAGAAGTTTCCAAACAAACAACATCACAATCCAACAACATAGATAATCAGAAGATAATGTCTTCACAAACCAAAAGCCATATACGACAGATGACGACAGGTTGCGGAGAGACCTACAAATAGTGGAGTTGTATGGATAGGCCCAAGTATTGGCGGTAGGGGGCAATGAAATCGTCGTTGACGGTCTCGGATGTCTCTACGCCCTATGCCACCAGCTGCAAAGTCCTGATCACGTATGCTCTACAGTCACCACTGCACAAGAAGGAATTAACAAACAACATAAACTAATTACATCTTACCATTTCCATCATTTAATCATACCAATGGTTTGATTATATCCTACCAATATGTGGCTTTCTATCTTACCAATATTAGTAGAAGTACATAATCCACGAGTTAAGAGACACTTACGAGGTTTCGTTCCTGGGGATCTTGACTGTTTGGGATATGGTGAGAGGGTTGGGGACATCTACGGTGTGTCTGGCACAGAGCTCCACGGAAAATTGCATCACCACAGGGATCAGCTTTGCAATGGGCTCGAGGTGGTTTCGCAGCTCCTTGTCCTTGATCTGGTACCAGTCACTGTCCAACACTTCGATGTTCCACCTAACAAGGTCGATGACGAGACCGATCTAGTGCTTGGCCTTGTAATTCCAAGGCGCTAAGATCTTGGCGTTCGCCACCGACTAGGTCCTACCGTGGTTGTGCGGAAGTGTCCCCACAAAGTACTTCAGCAGCGCCTTCGACACATTGCGATTTGTAATGCGGCTCACATCGCCGCTCACTGCGTCCAACTGCTTCACCACTGCGTCCTGCCAGTAGGGGTCGAGCACGACGACGCCCGACTTCTTGTCACCCTCCCGGGCGTCCAATGCCTTCCGTACCAGGACCAGGGACTCCTGGATGTGTTGCGTTAAGGGGTACGTTCCAAATTCCCATCAGCGTTGATCGCATGACGTAAGTGAATAAGGAAACATGTGGAAGAGGATGAAAGTTTGCGTACCTCGGTGGATGTCCATACGTCGGGTGAGATGAGGTTATTGAAGAAGTCCTTGTTCAATTGGGTCCCATCAGGGCCCTTCACCTGCGTCGAGAACTTCTCGAGCCACGCCAAGAAGTCGTCTCTCTGTGCATCCGTGACCATCCCCTCCGTAGCCGCGTCGGTGGCTAGACACGTTGCCTTTGCACCCTTCTTGGCCCGCTTAGAGGGTTGAGTCACCAAGCTGTCCCCTAATTTCGATGTGACCTTCCTATCGCGCTTGCCTCTCCTCGGCTCCAGCTTTGTATCCTAATAATCAAACACACCCGAATTATTTTCAAACAGCTGTCATTATCCTACCAAAACATATTCAAAAGCCTACCAAAAAGGTAAATATATCCTACCAACTAGGTAATTCTATCGGACCAAAAACAACTGAATTTGATATCCTACCAAAAAACTACATCTATCTTACCAAAAGGGTCAGCCTATCCTACCAACAAGTAAGGTTTACCTTTTCCTCCGCATCCTTTGCATCAGACTCACCCTTGGAACCCTCCCCTGCAGATTGTTTTACAGCCTCCTTGCCCTTCACGTCCCCACCCATGTCTCACTTCTTACTCTGATCCTCAGCCTTGACCACCTTCTCTCCCTGGTCCTTGTCGTGATCATCCCCGGTGAAAGCCTTGTCCTGGTCACCCTCCTTTGCCTCCTCTTCAACCTTGTCCTTAACCTCGTCAAGCGTGCCCATGCCTTGCCCCTTAAGATCAGAGTTCGGCTCTTCGTTCTCCGTCGTGTTATCCTCAACGATCTATCCCTACTTTTCCGAACCCTTAAGATCAGAGTTCAGCTCTTCGTTCTCTGCCGCGTTCTCCTCAACGTTCTCTCCCTGCTTGTCCGGCCCCTTGCCATCAGCATTCACCTCTTCCTTCTCTTCCGCCTTGTCCTCAACATTGTCACCGTCCTTGTCAACCAGATCCTCCTCAACCTTGTCAAAATCTTTCTCAACATCCTTCTCAACAACATCGTCATCCAAAGGCACGTACTCCTGCAAGGAGATGCAGTCATTCAGTCGCATATTATGGGGAATCCAACACATCAACACTATCCTACCATTTGCACATATATATCCTACCATTTCGCTTATTATGGTATACCAACACATCAACACTATCCTACCAATTGCACATATACTGGGCAAAGAAGCACTTACCTTGCCCTTGTCGCCCCTCTCAGATAAAGCCTTCTTGTATTCTCTTGAAACTTCACTGATCCTCTCCTCAAGCACCTCGAACCTGCTCTCCATTTCGACCATCATGCCCCTGCAGAGAGCCTCAACCTTCGCCACAATCCGGGCCTCCAAACCGACGCTCGACGCGTCTGACCCTGACTGGCTGGTTCCCTGACTGGGTCCAGCAGTGGCATCCTCTTGTCGTCGCTTCTCTCTCCGGGCCCTCATGTGCTCGCCCACAATCTGATCAAAGAAGACGTCTGGAGAGTCTTTCTTGTACGATGATTGCGGGTAGGCATCTTTCTCCTTGTGGGTTGGGTGCAAGATGGGCTCTGGCTTCGCGAGCCTGACGTGTTCATCTATGATGTCGTCGACAGGGGCGTCAAGGTTCAGGGAGGACTTCACGTTCTCATATCGGATGTGGGAGTTTGGGGTTTCCCATCTCAGACACCTCGGGATGATGGTGTCGTCAATGCTACGCCCGAACTGATTCCCAATCTTTGGAAAGCACTCATACACCCACAGCTGCACACACATTTTGGTCAGATATTAATAGACAGTTTGCATGACAACTTGATAGATTTGGTAAGATAGAAATACACATTTTGCAGGTCAATTAGATTAACCAAAACCAAATCACCATTTATTCATCATATTTTTAGGCATTTCATCAAACATTTGGTGGGCACTAACGGTTTCAACACTAAAAAAACAATCAACCAAAAATTCCTTCACCCCACTCGGCATACTAGATGTTCAAATTTATCCTGCCAATTTCTTTACCCGGTCCTATGAAATCTGCTACCACAATTTCAAACACAACCTTCAATAATCTGTCCTACCACATGTGCAGATATACCCTACCGATTACCCCCAATCTTGTGGATTCCCTACCCATCCGACCCCCTCCTTTCCCTTTTGTCCCCAATTTCTTACCCAACATCACCTAACCCTTACCCATCCTTTTCCCGACACCCCCAAACCCTAATCGCACCCACCTCCCCAAAATCGACTCACAATGGCACCCTTAACCCCTCCTACTTCATTCCTCTACTGCTAGGCAACTACAATGGCACCCCGATTTCTCAATTTCTTCACAAAACCGCACGTAACCGCACCCCCATTACCACAAATTCGCAACTCAAACAAAAACTCCACAATTGCTTACCTTCGTCTTCGTCTTCAACCTCTTCCTTCCTCCTTGGCAGCGTTCTGGCCCTTCTTCTTCAACCGTTTCTTCCTCCTGTCGCTCCTCCTTTCTCTCCGGTTTTTCGTCTCTCTTTGTCTGTCGCTTTGTAACCGTCTCTCTACCTCCCTCTTCGTTTTAATTTGAGAACTCCCGCACCCTCTACAACCGGTTACAAACAGTTCCAAATAACCAGTTGTTATATTTACTTGGGGGTAGAGATGTTATTTTGGACCATTTTTTTTTCTTGTGATCTATTTGTACAATTAGGCCCAAAAATTGGTGTAGGTGCTACCATTTCCTCTTTTGGGATTCTTGTTTATAACCCTTGATGCTCGACTTGTTCTTCTTTGTCTTCCTCTGTTGTCTGCGATTTTTCCTCTTTCCTCCCTCGATCCACATAAGATTTGGAGATTCAAGTGTTGAAATTAGGGCGATTTTGGGGGTTTTGAATTCAGCCTTTTGACTTGGAGGTGTAAGTAAAGATCGGCGTTCCTGGGTTTTGATTTTGGCAGAGTCCATGTGCATATGTGATCCTTTTGAAGGCCTTAATTCCTGTATATCATAGCCCTTTTAAAAGGAAATGGGTTTGTAAAGGAATTCACTTTCATCTAAATTGACTTGATATATGGATGAAATCAGGATCCTTTTTGTGTTACTATCATTTCTTTCGTTTGAAGACAAAGAATTCCTGAATATAAGAGCTCGAGTCTTGGAGAGTTTTGCATAGATTTTGTAAATTTTGTTCATATCTCTGCTCTGAAATTTTCTTGCCTTTTTTTTCCCTTGTCTGTGATGGCCATTTTCATATAATCTTGATTTTCTATGGATATGAAATGATATTCGCGCTCCTATGAAAGATTTCCTTTTACTACATATTTTGCCGACATCCCTTTTGTTTTGATCTTGAATCATTCTCATTTAAAGGGTCGGATATTCATTCATAACCCTTTCAGCATTGAGCTTATTTTTACCATGTTTCTGGTTAGGCTAGGGCACTAGGCAATGTGTAGGAGATCTGTTAAGTTTACCTTTGGCTTTATTGTTTTTATAGGTGGCATTTATCCATTATATCACAACGGGTAACCCTCATCTTTTAGTAACAACTAAAGCTTTGAAGGTGCTTGATTCTTGTGATCTACTATAATTGAACTTGAGTTATCTTACTTTGATCTGCTAGCGGCCTCTGTTATCCAGGTATGTAAGGAATATTATCCTCATTATTCTCTATCTTCCACATTCCATTTCTTCGGCTGATTTTATTGTTTTCCAATTCTCCAATCCTATCGGTGCTTACGAAGGTGAAGATCTTCCATTTCTATGCATTTCCATCAGGAATTTGTATTTAAAGTTCTCATCATATGTGATGTTGCTTTTGCTCTGAATAGGTACGGTGGTATTGGAACTATCATGCCCAATTTCATTGTTTTCTTATTACAACCCAATACTCATGTGGGGTGTTGAAAACTTCATGTCCACTGTAAAGGAGGTTGGTCTACATGGTAAATCTGAGCTCTACTTTGTAGGGTTTTCTTCTTCTTCTGAAATTACATCTAAAATGAATGTGCTCTTTCAATAAGGAGAAGGGACTAGAATTTCAGGAGCCTTACGGATTTGAGGCCGAATTCAAGGGAAGAGTCATTGGCTTGTATTAACATTCATTTGTCATTGATGATGGCTCTATTGATTTCGATAGGAAACCAAACACCTGGTTGCTACACAAGCTCAAGTCATTCACCAGCCGTTGTTTTTAGTTCTTGTCTGTCGGGTTCAATTAGATGTTATTTCTCTTGTTGTTTTTAGTTCTTGTCTGTTGGGTTCAATTAGATGTTATTTCTCTTGTTGATATCTAGGCCCCTATTGTATTATTTTTGAGATCCACTTTCAAATTGGAATATCTTAGTCATCACCGACACCGTAAGCCCTCATTTAGTAAACATGTATAGCTCGAGCATGGTGAATGCAAGATACTCTCTTTTGGAAACTTCCTAGGCAATTCTCAGTGGTACCCATTTGAGTAACATCTTCGATACAATTTGCCTAAAAGATTCATAACACAATGTTTGAGTACATTGTTCCTTCTGTTGTTGCTAATAGATTTCTATTTTCTACGCGTGCCTCACAAAACTAGTACTCATAAAGGATTTGAAAAAAAAAAAAAGTGAATCTCGTCCTGGTTCCATATTTAAAAAATTACATCGGATTGAACGAGGATGACTCTCATCTCATCCTATTTCATCCCACGCCCGGCCCATCCCTAATAGACTATAGCTAATGGCCAGATGAACTTATATGACGGGAAGGAAGTCAAGATAGACAAAAACCACCAAGTACTTCATCATAATTCTATTTGGAAAGTGAAAACTTGTACCTCATGGAATAGTTGCAAATCGTTAACTAGACATCAAAGAGGTTATTGCTAAATCAGGTAGCATATGACTGAATAATCATTACGGAAAATTTGAAAAATAAAATAAACGGATCACAAATCCGTTGAATTTTGAAAAATAATATCATACAAACCTAAGATCTATTACTATTAAAATTTTAAAACTAAAATAAAGTTGAAACATGAAAAAAAAAAGTGAACAGATGGATCACACACATATTGAACGGATTAAAGATCCATTAATTACTTTCTTATGTCGGACATATTTATTAATGGACAAGTGTGACCATATGGTTTAAACGAATCTTGAATCTATGATTTCATATATATGAGTGCATATAGCCAGAGGTGTCAATAGCGGGTTGGTTCGGGTTCGGTTAGTCGGGATTCGGGTATCCAAAGTAGCGTCCAGAAATACAGTTGTAATGTTCATGCACAACCTCTCTCTTATCTATTATAATGCACCAAAATCATACAACAAAAACTCTGGATTACGATCAAAAATTTTCTCAATTATGCAACTTTAGGGGTCTTCAGAAGATGAACACTCCTCACAAATCCCTTCCCAGCTTTACCAACAGCTCTCAACACATTAAGAAAGTCTTCTTCCTCCTCCCCTCGGCTCCGTTTCTGCAAGTGCAGCAGCATTGCAGGAATGATGTTAAAAGCGGAGAATCACGAGAAATTGGTTAATAGAATAGGGCGAAAAATTAGCATGCCTGGACCATTACCTTTGAAGCAGATCTATCCCATGTTAGCCCAATAGCATCACCACCCAAAGAATCATACCACATCTTAAATCCATCCCCGAACTCTCGCTGCACAGGAACAGAGGATATACAAGTTGCTTAGCCAATAACATCTTGATTGTCATTTGGATCTATTTAGAAAGAGATGCACATGAATTTATCAAAGGGATCTAGCAGGTCAGACAGACTAGTGTAGACAAATGACACTTGTAAAGAAGGTGCGGCAAAGTGGTGAAGCTTGCTAGAGGCCGCATATTTCATTTACCATCTATGGATGCTGAATCTATGTTTTCACGTTGTATACAGAAACCATCACTGCTTTCGCCCAAATTAGGCATTTTAATTTCAAAGAGTACTAGTAACATTTACGGCCGGCTATCAGTTAATTTGGGCTATTACAGAAATCAAGAAGGCCATCAGTGTTAGAGGGAGGTGTCTCAAGTTGAAAGTAGTAACCAAATAGTGCTCACCTCTAGATCCACAAGATAGCATTTCAGAGGATCAAAATCTACCATCAATTTGCATTTTAATTCATTAAACTTGCCCTTCAAATCTCTAGGCACCAAGAACGGGCAGAAATCCTTGCTTGGGGCTCCACGGGCAATGCACCTCCCTATCAATATGTCATTCCATAGTTAATTAGAGTCAAACTAATCAGAACTCAGAAGTACTCATTTAGAGTAGATATATTCTTCTTCTTCTTCTTATTAAATATGCCATATATTAATAATTTGCAATATATATGCACACGGAGTATATTACAAAAGTACTTAGACTATATACATGGATCTCAAAAGTGAAATTTAGACGATCAACTGTGTTTACGAGAGTAGGAAGACATGGAATTTGAATCTTACTACCTCCGATCCAAAATACACGTCGTTTGACTTTTCAACACGTATTTTAAGAAGGTAAAAACTATATAAAATATCAACTTTTTTTTAATTATTTTTTTACAAATTAATATTTGTTGGTAATAAGTATTAAATTGTAAAAAAAAAAGTTAATATATTATATAGTTTTTAGCTCCTTAAAATATGTGCTAAAAAGTCAAACGACATGTATTTTGGATCGGAGGGAGTATCTAATATCAGGGTGTTTTGGGGGCACCAAAATTTAAAAAAACCAAAATATGTCATTTTAGATATATTGGTGTTTACAAAATTGCCTTTCTAATCATTGGTAGATTTTTAGTTGAAGTTTTCAAGTAAAAAGGTAGAGTAATAAATAAGACTGTAAATGATTCAAGTCAATTCTCGAAGCTAAAAAGGTAGATTGGATTATTTTCCGGCTTCTCACAATTATCTGAAACTTAGCATCCAGAAATGGGCAAACCTGTATTCACTTGAGAAGGAAAGAGGAGATGTTGGGGATAAGCCAATCTATCCCTATGCAGAAGAACAACGGCGTCATAGTTGTTCAGGGGAGTCCTAAACAGACTCTGAAAAGAGAAACCACATGAGAAGCAGATTAGAAGG
Source organism: Persicaria tinctoria (assembly GCA_037127255.1). Classification (NCBI taxonomy): domain Eukaryota; kingdom Viridiplantae; phylum Streptophyta; class Magnoliopsida; order Caryophyllales; family Polygonaceae; genus Persicaria; species Persicaria tinctoria. Next base: position 14,998,176 of record JBANSL010000015.1, read on the forward strand.
ATGGGACGTTTAACAAGTCAAATAAAAGAAAAACATGAAAAGGACAAAGAAAAAAAGACCAATCCTGCTTACTTCCCATCCATGGCAATCATCATCTTGTCCCAATACAAGTCTTGTCAACAAGTTTGCACTACTTCTCGCATAGGCAACTAACCTTCGTAGTTCCTAAGTGGCACAAACATTGAATGTGTCAACCATAAATGAGCAGTAACTTCAGAAATGTTACTAAATCAGATTTTGGCACTATAGCAGGAAAAGATTTGCACTGATTTTTCTATATCAGGCAATACTCCGTTCAGATCAAGATCCCTAGGATATCAACATAGAATTATACCAGCAATAATCAAAGTAGAAACTGATGCCACCAGGTTCACATCTGGGGCCAATACTCACAAATGCGGTCGGAGATGATAGTGACCAAGCCTCTGACAACTTGTCATAACTTGTCGCTAGGTACATAGCAGACTTCACATTATCAGGAAATTCTTCACGGGATTTCCTGAAGTTCTCCTGTCAATTTGTGCATGGTTGTCAACTCAGACTTATTAGGTGTCAATAAGTAGGTAAAATGCTATACAAGGCAGTCAACCATACCTTTACTTCTTCCTCGTCATGAGAAGTCAAATCACCATTTATGTCAACAATTAAAGGAAACAAGTTCCAGTTATACTCTCCAATCAGCCTTAAAAATCTACAAACCAATTAGAAAGCAAAATGTCATCCAAATTCTAAAGAGCATCTAAAAAATTTGTGCACATGAAGGTGAGAAACTTCAAGTGATTGGATATATGGAAAAAACGCTACCTTAAGAAACCCATGATCCTTGAAGAAGGTGCGCTAAATGGACTAGGCTTCAAAAAGAGATGAGCGACCAAGAGCTCAATAGCTTCACCCACCATGCAAGATGAGAAAAGATGAGAAGTAGCCCATCGCTTAGCGAGCCTTGGCAAATAAGCAAAGAGTGAACTCAATTATCCAATAATTACAAGCTATAAATTTCATAATATGACAAAGGATTGAGTTCAAAATGGTACCGAACAACAGGTCCATATGCTGAGAAGCGACCCTGTAAACCATTTATCATACTAGCATGCTGACTGCATAGAAAGAGAGCCTTGTCCACTGAAGCAACCTGCTTCAGTTGCCTACCTGCAAGCATGGGGTAAAATGCTTTTTACTACCATATCCTCAAAAATAAAATTAAATGTCAAACATTTGAAACTTACCTGGATTCTTTACCAAGCTGAGGCCCCTTTCATGTAGAATCTTTATCCTAAAAGCGTACCCCGACCACAAAACATCTACATTGTCTTCTGTAGCAATGCAAGTCATCTTCCACCTATTCTCAAGACTAACAAAAGCATAACACAAAAAATAAGTTGCTTATTCAGAAGACCGTTTTCCAAGACACCAGTAATCCTCTTACCTCTCTCCAATTTTTAGTAGGAAAGCAGATTTAGTCTTCACAGTAGCTACTTCATTTATCGGCCAGTTCCCTGAACCTTCTAACTGCATGCGGCCAATTAAATAATAGATCAGCAAATATGCCAAAAATAAGAAAATATCCATTAATACCACTGCACAAGCACCTGAATCATAATTTCCAATGGTTGGATGCAAGTTGAAGCAATTTTTTGTAATCTTAAAGCACCACCATTCTCTTTAGCAAGAGGATGAGGTTCGGGAGGCAAAACAGATGTGAACCTGAAAGCTGCAAGCATGAATGAGCAACTAAGAGTATTTCAAAAATTGGTACAGAATTAGATTCAGAAGTGTAGCAGGGTAGTCGATTTCTTGGAAAAAGTAACACAGCATGAGTCATGTTTTATCCACTTCTGGGGTAACAATTGCTCACAGATGAAGATGAAGAACAACAAAAATATCATCAACCCCAGAAAGTGATGAAGTGGGGTCTCTTAGTCGAGGTATACGCATCCATACCCGAACAAGTCAAGAGGATCTTCCAGAGTGAGTAGAACCACGTATAAAAGATAAGATCACAAAACAGAATACAGAGAAGTTCTACAACCACACACACGACCGTCAAAAGGCCGAGCCATACACCTAAAAGGCAGAAAACACACGAAACATGCGGACATTGACAAACCCCAAGCCCTAAAATCTAACCCTATACCATAGGTCCCAAAAACGTATAACTCCTACCCAGATGTCTTGCACCCGAATGCTCCCCCTCCAAAGTACCTGGTCTTGCGCCATATTCTCTGTGAGGGCCAAGAGAGTATCGTGTCTCATTTCCAACTCTTTTTGGGACGAACTCAGCCACGAAGGGCGTCACTGAGGACCAAACTTGCACCAATGGTGCCTGATGGCCCGTTACAGTCATTCAGGGGGAGTGTTGAATATTTTCAAGGAAATCAAGGAAAGGTTTTATTCACAATTATTCTAGAGATACTCTAGGAGACACTAACACACATACACATTGTTCTGGTTGTATAATTAATTTTGACAAGATTCATCATTCTTCCTGTCTCTTCATATTCCAAACATGAGGCCTCTTATTTCAATACAAAGAAGTCGTTGCACCACATTCCTCACAGTACCCGGTCAATTTCAAAGATAATATAAGAGAGAAGTAAATGCTTTCAGTATGGATGGCAAACCTGCATCTAAGGGTTGAACACTAGAAACTCTCAAAGGTATGTCATCCAGCAGCCGTAGGCGCTTCGCTAAAAGCTCATATGCCTCAAGTAGAGAACTTGAGAAGGATATAGGATCTGGAAGAAAATGGAGTCAACTTGATTGTAGTATCATTCTTCGAGAAATAAAAATGAGAAAATTACAAGGAGCTAATGGGTGTTAACTTTACCTTCTTTACCACTACAGAGACAAAAATCAAGTTGATCTGCAATAACAGAAATCTTCTCTTTCGAAATTGATAGATGTCGTAACAGTACGTACTCCACAATTCTTTTAATTATTAGATGCCTCTCCCAATGCTTGCATTCCCACACTATTTATTTTGAAAAATCATGCTTCATGTTAGTTCCTGGAAAAACAATACCATTTTCATGCAGCTAATCTTTGGCACCATGAAGCACTTACCTGTGCTTTCTGCAATGGTCCCATCTTTAAATCGCCTAAGCTCTGACTTTTCTCCCCAAAACCTTCTGAATGTGAGAACCTAATGAAATGGGAAAGGGGGGAAATAAGTGTTCTTCATGGAAACAAGCCCAAAAAAATTGAGATGACATGATGCTAATTGCTAACTACCTCCTCTTTATTTTCTGCACAAGGACCAACATCAACCACTCTAAGAGCTTTATCTATGGAATCCAAAGTAATGCCAACAAGTAGTGGCTCTTTATCAAGCGACCTGAAGCCCTGTCATCAAGAAAAATTAGGAGAAACATAAATATATATACATACATAAATAGTATCAACCTAGACCAGAAGTATAGTGTCAAAGTCTCTTACATCTTCAAGTTGTGAAGATGAATGGTAATTTCTCCAGATCACACGAATGAACCTTGCTCTATCAAGTAAACCCTGAGACACAATAGAATGCACCTTTTCTTCATACAATCTCCAGCATTCATCATCAAAGCAATATCCCAATCCATGCACAACAACATTGCCTTTCAAGTTCAGCCTAAAAAAACAACAACGCGCAGAGTAAAGCAGGGGCATAGGAGGTGTAAGCTTAAGCAACATTGTTTGGCTAAAATAAAACATAACTTTTGTAAGATGAAGTAGTACAAACTCAATGAAGAAAAGGGAACCCCAAGAAATTACAACAAACTCATGAAATTTGGATATCAAAATAAGATTTGTGCCAAAACATTGCCCAATACCCAGGAATCCAATGCATTCAATGTACACACAGGTACTGGAAATACAAAATGGAAAAGGTAAACCAATATATTATAAGGTCAGGTCAGGTCAGTTCAATCAAACTGAAAAATGAATTTATGCATTCAGGTTAGACACATCTTCAACCAAGTAATATTAAAAAAAAAAATGCTATTCTAAACTATGCCCTTGCAGCATAGGTTAAGCTTTCCAAATTTGTAAAGATTCTCCTAAATTCATTAACTGAACCAATTTTAAAATATTTTTTAGGGTTCATATATTTCCTTTAGAGTTTTCTTTCCCAATAAAGGATGCTTAAAGTTATGACCTTTATTCTCTAGTTTGTTTGTGGTGCTTTGGTCTTTGTTGATTGGTCTTGTAATTTTTGGTTCTTTCATAACGGTTTGTCCGTTGCCGTTCTTCGGCCTCTCGTCTCACCGGACATGTCCGGTGAGTCGAATTCTTTCCCGTTCAAAAAAATAAATAAATAAAGGATGCTTAACCTATTCCCCCAAGGGAATGGTTTACACAAACCGTTAAACAAAAAATTGAATTGTCACTATGCAGACAAAAGTTAGCAATACCTAAATCTAGTTGTTATGAACTATGTTTTCCTTTTGTTTTTTGTTTTTTTTTTTTCAAAATGAAGAACTACCCTTTCCATGTTGTACAGGAAGCATAAAAATCATGAAATCCTAGTGATTAGATTAAGATCTCCTAACTACATCCAAGCAGAAATTACTAACATCACATATAACAAATTAAACCATTTTTGTTAAGGTAAAATAATCAGCATGCACATCATAGATGTTGATATTTTGTGTGTGTGTGTGTACAAAATAGCCACTTCCACAATCTGCTTTCTTAACATTAAGCATGAATTTTGACAAGCAGTTTTCAATTTGAGTCAATTACAGCCCATTCAAGCAACCTGAACTAAATGAAATTAGAAGAGCTGGGCCCTTTTCTCTCCATTTCATGTGCTTGTGTCCTCCATCATTACATTCATATGCCAATTCCCAAGCTTCCGTCCAAACTGACAATCTCATTCTCATGGATGCCTTTTAACGTCATTTAACTCAAAGTCAAACTCCATCAGATTGCACTAGATGAACAACGGCCTTTCTCATGGAGTAGTTCTTTCTATATGATCATATCATACCACACAAGTATGCCAAACTATTATAAATTAATTAATTAATATAATAAATTTTTAAAAAAAAGGTTCACAATGATATTGGAACCTTGTGGGATAGGAGTGAACAGAAAAGGCAAGTGTCCAGAGGAAAGGGGAAGGCATAATAGAAAGCACATAATATAGGATATTAAGATTTGGGTTGTACATTGATTAAAATGGATCTTACCTGGTCAATCTTTTTTAGTATGTTATATGAGATTTCTTTCAAAACTCAAGATAAATTTAGCTATAAGTAAAAATTAGTTCAAATATTTGCATCTATTTCCTTCTCAATCGCAAATTCAACCAGTGTAGACTCTCATACCTTATGCAGTAGTCAAATCTCATAGGAAAGTCAACCTTAGTCAGGAAAATCTCCAAGAATCCACCATCACGGGCTTTCTCAATAGAACTGAGTGTTAAAGCAGCCTCGTTTTGAAGCTAAATAATGATAGAGAAATAATTAGTAAAAAAAGGGAAGTTACATGCTTAAAATCAAGGAATGCATCAAGGAAGGCATAATATCTAAACAGTACCTCCAAAAAGCTGTTCTTTTTCATACGAAATGCCAAATTAAAGTATGCCAATGGATCACATATGAGAATTGGAAACAAACGTAGAATTTCCTTCCTTTCTTTCACCTCTTCATTCTTTCTTTTTTTAGAATCTTTGGCAATGCCACCTTCACGATTGGATTGAAGAGATAGTCCACTGGCCCAAATTTTTGAACTGGCTACAAATGAGAATAATTTGAAGTCTTCATTTTAGTAAACCACAGAAGAGGGATGATAAAAAAAAAAAGTTAAATAAAACAGATTTGACATATGGATGATAACCAAAACAGACTGCACTGGAAAAACAATCAACTTAATATTTGGACATATGGATGATAACCATGAACAGAACTTGAACATAATTAGCAGTTCACTCCACTACATCTACTTAATATTTGGACAAATATGTCACAAAATCCTGTCCACTTTTGTAAATATGCACAATTAAAAAGAAACTAAATTGCAAAGATGCAAACACTGCAAGCACTCCCATGACCAAACAAGACATTGAATAATTTTTAAAAAAAATTTAAATTTTTTTTTTTTTGCTGAGCACAACCGGAAAGAACAGAGAGTGAACATATCAACTCAGCATACTCCTGTATCAGTAGCCTCTGTTAGCAACTAGCAAATATCATGCACCAATCAGGAGTTGTAATGTAATAAAATCAAGCATACCAATGAACTTCAATGTGATGCAAAATATCTGCATTGCATTCATGGACTTTGTCAGTGCATGCTCACTTGATTTTCTGGCAAGGTAGGATAATATAACGGCTATGAGATGACCACACAAGCCATCATGGCTGTATATTGAACTTCTCTGCCGTGCCCAAACCTGCACCAAAGTATCAAATTACTATTCACCCAGGAAAAAAAAGGACAGCAAAAAACCAAAGTAACAAGTATATTAAGCCATGTACCTTCAGCAAAACCAAAGCTTCTTGTAGCTCCTTCCATCCAAGAAAAGTTTCATTCATAAGTTCTAGAAGATCCTCCATAAACATGTCTTCCAAAATGCTAGAATTATAGGTCGGTGTAGGCTGAGATTCCCCAGCTTTGAGAGAAATGCATAGAATTATTATTTGAGAACATAAGCAAACATAAACCAACAATCCATCACCAAAGGTGACTTCAGAATAACCTGAGACAGATTTATTCCTACCTTGAACCCAGGCGCGAACGTTATTCCTTCTCATATTCAGTTTGGAAATATCAAAAAAGGAAGTTGCAGTGGGAATTATCCTCACAGAAAACCCAGGAGCGTCAGCAACTTTTGAAGCTTTTCACCACAAACAATTCAAACTTGAGTAAAGACATGTGAACCAAAAGAAAGTACAAACAAAAGGAAGCCTAATATCTTAGCTACGAGTTTCTGAAAAAACCCTTGGTATTGTTGGTAACACGCAAAAGAAAAAAGGGAACAAATTACCTGGATACACGACCAATATGGGTTTCCGGACCTCATTCTGCAGGGTGCACCACTCAATCTTATGCGGCCGCAGAGACGATAACAAGTACTTCTTAATTGTGCACAAGTAAAGGAATCTTTTGGCATGATATCTATGATTTAAGTAGTCCTTCTCATGGAAACACTCCTGCCAGGATGAAGAATTTTAAGAACATGTAAGTTAACACCACCAAGGCACCTATGAAGTTTCTAAAGTTTTCCCATCGTATTGCCTATATAGTGTTACATAAAATCTCAACCTCAACTCACTCCGACTATATCTTACATTACTAGTAAAATATAACATGAGAAATCTCAACATCAAATGCATAAATAGCAACTCCTGGTGCAAAAGGAGGAGACCAAGAAAAACCGGCGAAAATACCTTAGGCAATCCGAGCAAAAGATCGACATTGATATCCGGTTTTGCAATGCAACGCATAGCATAACTCCCTCCAACTTTAATCGAATTAGGCTTCTTAAACTGAAATTCAACCTTGTCAGCTCCCAAGTCTCTCACAAAACCGGGCGCCTCTTTCGCTGTAACCTGGCGAGGGTTTAAGCTCCAATTCAATAATTACCAAACACTAAAATAGGAATAATAACCTTTAAGGTTAAAGATTTAGGGCTTAAGATCAAGAGGATACGAGCGTACTTTCAAATCGTCGGGGATATTTCCTATAGCATCTCTAATGCCGGCAACAGTCTCATCAACAAGCTTAGTGAAGGCAGGGGAGTAGTCGAGATGCACGTCCTTCAACAGCTCGCTTATCTTGAAGTCCAACGGTTCCACCATGGCAACAGCTAGGGCTTTTGCGAGTGGAGTTGAGCCGAAACAATGCCGGGATAGGGCTCCTTGTAGAGAGAGCGATGGAGTTTCAGAGCTATCGCCGGCGGCGGGAAAGTAAAGAGGGAGGGAAGGCAACAATCACGTAGCAGCAACTGGAAAGAGGGAGCGGGGAGATTTTAGGCTTGAGATGCAACTACGTGCTTGTATAAATTGAGCCAGATTTAATGGGCCTTGTATGAATGGGCTCGGATTTAATGGGACTTGTAAGAGGGGCCCATATTAGGATGCTAACCGTCCCATATAGATATAGATAGATTCCAATGTTAATTTTAATAAGAGGAACCAAGTTAACCAACCCATATTAATTTAATAATAAACTAGTTTAGTACCCGCACTATTGTGCGGTCTATTTTTTTAAATTAATACAGTTAATAATAAAAAATGTATAAAAAAAATTGTAAGTAAACTTTAAACGCTAAATACCCCTCACATCTAAATGTTGTCAATTATTATATAGTTAACGGTAAAAATGAAATCTATATATGGAAGCCGAGTCTTACCTTTATATCTTTCAACTAGTACAATTCCCGCGCCATGGCGCGGTTTTTTAAAACTAAAATATTAATAATATATATAAATATATTATAAAATACTAATAAAAGTTAAGATAAAAAAAAACTTTACCATAAATGTATCTTATAATTCTGAAATAATTTTTTTTATATCTCGTCTAAAGTATAATACATAAATGTAGATATTTTAAATCACTCAGTAATAATAATATCAATATCATTGTAACTTTTTTAGAAATTTTGAAATCTGAATCATGTATTTAAATGTGATGTGTCACAACTAATAATTATATTCAATGTTTTTAATTAAGCTCAATAGTTAGTACATAAATGTGAGTTAAGCCTAATGGTTATATACTTATATTCGATTGAATTCAATGTTTTGAATTAAGCCCAATTGTTAGTAAATATGTTAAGAATAAAAGAGAACAGAGATGTATCAAGAATCAACGGCTCCACTTATTGTTCGGTAGAAACAAGAGTTCAAGTTTCCTAGACATTTTTACTTTTAATTTTCTGTAATTGTAATCTTAGATAATTTTTCTTTTTTTGACTGTTGACCCTCTGCGTAGGGTCGTCCAAGCCATCTATTGATGGCTTCAAGATCGCTTAGTCGATCTGCTTCTTACCTACTGTCAAAAAAAAAAAGAATAAAAGAGAATGGAGGATTAAAAAAATTAATGGAAAAAAAAGAGAAAAGGAGAAATAAAAAAATCAAGGAAAAAAACATAATTGGTCAATATTCCTAAAACTCCTCTAAGATTGATATGTAAGCAAAGTCTTCTAAATTAAGGTTATATATAGATATATAGATAGTTAGTACATAAATGTGAGTTAAGCCTAATGGTTATTTTATATTGAATTCAATGTTTTGAATTAAGTCCAATTGTTAGTAAATATGTTAAGAATAAAAGAGAATGGAGGATTAATAAAAATTAATGGAAAAAAAAGAGAAAAGGAGAAATAAAAAAATCAAGGAAAAAAACATAATTGGTCAATATTCCTAAAACTCCTCTAAGATTGACACGTAAGCAAAGTCTTCTAAAGTAAGGTTATATATAGATTGTTAGTAAATATGTTAAGAATAAAAGAGAATGGAGGATTAAAAAAAATTAATGGAAAAAAAAGAGAAAAGGAGAAATAAAAAAATCAAGGAAAAAAACATAATTGGTCAATATTCCTAAAACTCCTCTAAGATTGACACGTAAGCAAAGTCTTCTAAATTAAGGTTATATATAGATATAGATTGTTAGTAAATATGTTAAGAATAAAAGAGAATGGAGGATTAAAAAAATTAATGGAAAAAAAAGAGAAAAGGAGAAATAAAAAAATCAAGGAAAAAAACATAATTGGTCAATATTCCTAAAATTTCTATAAGATTGACACGTATGCAAAGTCTTCTAAATTAAGGTTATATATAGATTTGCAATTAATTACTATCGGCATATTTGAAAATCAAATCATAACCACCTGATCGGCAAATCCTATCGGTATATATGATTAGTTGTATTTATTCTATCGGCATAAATGATTATTTTTATTTATTAATTATTAATTACTCTATCATTTATAAGGACATTAATTTGATTTGAAATTAAGTAATTAACAAATTCTATCAGCATATATGAAATCATACCCACCTTATCGGTAAATCCTATCGACATATATTAATTATCGTCTTAGACTCCCATAGATTTGTTATCGGCATATATTAATTAGACATGTATTAATTATCGTCTTAGACTTACTTAATTAAATTAATTAGAGTAATTAATTAAGAAATTGAAAAAAAATATACGTTAACAATCAATTAAATGACATATGTTAAAACTAATTGAATAAGTGGGATAGCAATCCTAACCACCGGATAAGTGGGATAACAATCAATTAATATTTTGATTTTTAAATCTAATTCTTTTTTATTATTAATGTAATTAATCTAATTAAGTAACAAATCCTAAATAAATAAAAAAAGCTACTTTAAAGGAGAATTCGCCACATGGTGTAAGCGACTTCTCCTTTAGTAGTATACTGTATACTATTGATATTGATGTCAATTTATTTGAATTTGAATTTAATAATTTATAAAAATAATTATTTAAAACGTGGGCAAATTAAGTTCATATAATGTAGAAAAAATAAATTTACAAAACTAAAATTAATATAGACATGAAGTTGTTTGGATTTCTATTGTTAATTGATTAAGTTGTAAAGGCTTGGATTTTTAAATAATAAATTTTAATAAATAATTAAATAAAAGGGATTTAGGTCCAAAAAAAAATCTGGATATTTAAAAATCCTCATCTTCGCCTTAAAAATCGTATTTTAAAGTCCTTCCGGCATCGTTTTAGAATTTTGATTTTGACGGAATTTGATTCCGCTTTCGAGTTGCGAGACTTGATAAATTAATTTAATTTCGATAATGGTTTACAAATTCGATTTAAATTGTCTAGTGTCGGGATTTTGTTTAGCAAGCGGAATTGAAATCGGGCATTAGGATTTTAAATTGATTATTGAAAGTAATTTCTTAAATTGTATTTTCCATTCCTTAAATTTTCTTCCCTCTCTCTTTCTCTCTCTCGTTTCCAGCACAGTACATCCTTGTCCTCTTCCTCACCGCTCACACATACTCCTTCACGGGTTGCCCATTCCTCACATTGTGCTCAGTCTTCCCTATAAAAGTGGGATCTCTTAACCCTAAACCTCATCCACAATCAGCCCTTTTTCTCCTTCTCCTCTTCATCAGATTAGCCACAAAAGCATCCCCTTTTTGCCCTCCTATTTCACCAGACAGAACTATCACCATTGCAATCTGTCCATTTATGTTCTAGCTGCCGAGCCGCCACCACCGGCGCCCTTTCCTTCAATCGTCGTTGACAGCTCCGCCAGCAGCTCACACCACTTAGTTGTTCGTCGTCGTCATCGGACAACCAGAAACCACGCACCTCGCCCCTTCTCTCTCATTTCCGTTGAGCGACCCAGTGGCTCCACTTCCTCCTCTGTCAAGCAGCATCTTAGCAGCACCATCTCCAACGACCGACGTAGCCAGAACCGCCGCCCAGGGACAGCCGGAGACGCCAACGTCGAGCGCTTCCTCCTCCTTTCCTCTGCTCTCCGGTTAAGCAGCGGTAAGGCTCAGTTTCACCTTCTTGCCTCCTAACTAAGCAAAGTCGCACCTTTGAACCTTCTATTTCCTTCCTAGGCCGAGCAAGAGCACCCACACCTCCGACGGAGCCAAATCGCTCCTCCGGCGAGGCAAATCGGGCGATTTTGAGCGTTCCGAGCCAAGGATTTCGGTGAGTTTCTTCTTCCTTTGTTTTGTTCGTTTCGAGTCGTTTTGGGTTGTATGAGGTCGGGCTAGGTCCGTGAGGTCGGTCGGGTGAGGAGTCGCCGGCGAGGAGCTCCTCTTCCTCTTCTTCTTCCTCCGTTTTTCCTTCCGTCGGTGACCGAGAGCTCTGTTCTTCGTTTTGTTGAAGACAGGTGAGTGTTGGGCCTATTTTCCGGGCCTCCTTCTTTCTTCAGCTTCCGGGCTTGGGCCTATTTTTAGGATCCGAATCCTTTCTTTCCTGGTTGGGATGGATCCGGTTTGCATTGGGTCTTTCCTTCCTTTTCTCTTTATATCTGGGTTTCTTCAGGCCTTGGGAGACTTTCGGATTGGGCCTATTTTCTTCCGGGTATGGGTCGGGTCTTTCTTTCGGTTGCAGGCTTCTTGTTGGGCTGCCGATTGGGTTGTTTGGTGTAGAGTTATTTCGTTATGTTAGTGTATATTATGCTAGCAATTATTTTCGTTATATGTCATATATATATGTTATGATTTAGATAATTGTTGGGTATTATTTTTAGTATTATTATATTGGTTTTGAGGTATTATATTCTGAAACTTTATATATTATAAAGGTATTTGGGAAATACTATTTATTGGGATGAGTATTTGTGATGATTAAATATGCAAGTTGGGAATTTCGAAATGACTCGTTGATTTTGGATTGAAATAGAGATTTTGGAAATGGATTTAATTTAAGGCATTATGTTAATTATATGTTGTGATAAAGCATTATCCAAGAGAGTTTTCAAGTTCTCGGAAATATCTCTTAAATGATTTATTGTTTGAAAACCAAAATGCCGGAATTAATTCTATAATATGATTTTGAGGTATTGGTTTTAAGGCTTAAATGTTTAATGTCGGGATTCCGTCTTGGTTTGATGATGTTGGTTTTGAGAAGGAAGTTGTAAAATATGGTTGACGTGCTTTTTATCAATGGCTTTGATTGGAAGAATGATTTTGGTTGATGTTGATCAAATCGGAAAGGTTTTGGAAAATGGTTTCGCTATTGGTTGGTTTTGAGCATGTTGAGAACGTGGAGACCCTGTGTATGAATGATGGATTGGTAGCTTATGAAAATGACTTGATGATAGGTGTGTATTGCTTTTGGATTGCTTTGGACTTGCATTTGGGCCCTTGCTTGTGTTATCCCGCTGTTCTGCATCTTCAGGTAAGTTCCCTAGGGGGCTTACTCAGGTTGGACATTCATGCCTGTTGTTGCATTTTATGTTAGGTGTTGCATATGCATAAAAGCATATCATGTAGTATCCTGTTTAGGTTGCACTAATTGAATGAGCATCTGCTTACTTTATGCGTTTGAAACAGAACGGTCGTTATCTGTAATAGTCCTAGAGTCTTTCCTAGGGTCAATCGAGTCATGAACTTCCTTATATTATGAGATGCCTGCGGGCTTTATTGTGGAGCGGGTTAGGCATGCGTGCCGCCCGATTATGATGGAATGCATTCACGAGCTGGCCAGTCTCCGCCCTATCGGAAGGGGGTGGAGGTAGGAGAGGGATATGCCACTTGGCATTGTCTTGGGCCCTTTACAGTATTTTACACATTATTATAACTAGAAGCATGCTAGTGTGTTTGACTTTCGTACTGCATTAGAGCATCTTTATTAGGTATAGCACATACTATGTGGCCTCAGCGAGGACTGTCGGTCCCGCATGAGTGGCTCGATCTGACTCCTTTGCCCGTTCTTCTTTTAAAGGTATTTTTTGCAGATTTTGAGTGCTCGATGTCTATATGACGGGGATCCCTTTTTGTGAATCGAAGAACCTAGCTAATTCACTAACTCGTTATAAATGGTAATCACCCACTTATGATTTGGTTTTGACCCGACTATGTCGTGGCACCTTATATCTTAATTTTGTTTCCACCTTACTTCCGTTTGAATTGATTTTCGCGATATAGCCCTTAGGACAGGTTAAGGGTACCCAACGACCCTACGATGCTTTTAGGGTTCGAAATCCCTCTTTATTACTGACCTTAAAAATGAGTTTGAAACCTCGACCCGTACCTGGATTGCAAGATCCGAACAAGGGGTTTTATCCCTTGAAACGTAACCCGGAAATCATAATTCTGAGCCGTTACATAAGTAAACTAAAATTATAAAAATTAAAAAATCTAGAAGGAAATTGGATAAGAGCAAAAGAAATTTCACTGACTTGTTTTGTGCTTAAATCATTAATTAGATTATTTAGTTAATTAAATGAAAAAATCCATAAAAATTACAAAGTCAAAGATTGCATGTTAAAATTTAATTTATATATTTCGGTGATTAACCCAACTTATACGAAGAAATAAAAGATAATTAAACATTTTATGATTGAAGCTTGTTGAACTCCTAGATGTTATAGTATGGTAATTTATCACAAAAAAAATAAATTTGTTGTGAAAATTATGTTTAATAATATCAACTCAATAAGAAAATTAACTTTATTAAGTAAATTGTTTAAAAGCCATTAATTAAATGATTAAAATTTTGGATGAATAGCAATTATATTAAATCTTTAATCCACATCCAAATCTTAACTACATTTCCTAATTGACTTAAGTATGTATGATTTTTTTTAATAAATAAAAATATCGTTTCTGTGATCTCGGAGAATCAACCATGGAAGCTTTTCGTCAATTCGCCCATCTAGCGCGGGTTCAAAACACCACATGGTGAATATCAATCTTATCCGATGCAAATTCAACTTTTAACATTTTGGCACAATTATTTGGGGATTTAAAAACCAAATTAAACCGTAAAATCGTTAAAATTCGAAAAATCTTTAAATTGATTTTCCTTGAATTGGCATGGGAGGTGTTGTAATCGTCCACAATTCAACATGAAAAACAATTTAGACATTCAATTCAATGGGAAGATAACGATATGATACATACAATTAGGGGAATCGTCTAATCATCTCGGCCTTCTAAAAATCTTAACCTTTATTTCACGTATAGGTTCTTGTTATTCAATGCACAAAATAACAACTCAGCTCGATTTCAAACCTTGAATTGTAATTGTAATAGATATACATGAGCAATCTCCCTAAAAAAATTAGAAACTACGTGGGCTTCATACACAATTACCCAATTAATAACATGAATTGACCTATTTTTTTATGGTTTCTTCCCTTTTCATCGTTGGTGTTGATAGAATCGAAATCAGATTTGATGAGACACCAGAGAGTTGACAATGGCGATGTATGTGCCAGCAAATCCAACACGTACATCTTTCAAATTTGCTTGTGAGATAGAGCATACGCAAGTGGCCTTGTGAGAGATACGGAAGAAAGCAACAATGCAAAGACTATGGTGAAGCTACATCTGACTTGTACTCTTTCATTGCCACTATCATGCTAAGGTACTCCGAAACCACCATCGATTCACTTCCAAACAGAGAAATAGGAAATATCTAGACTAAGGGCGTGTTTGGCTGGGGATGGGAGTGGGTGGAAGGGGATGGAGGTGGGCTTTGGAAACCGTGCCCGCGTGTTTGGCAACGGGATGGAGGGAGATGGAAGGGGATGGAGATGGAACTCCCACACCGAAAAATGGGATGGGAAAGGTATCCCCTAAAAGGAGGATTTAGGGGATGGGGATGAAAATCTCCCAAATTTGCCCCCATCTTCAACCTTCTTCCTCCCTCTCTCCTACCCCTACCCCTACCGCCACCGCCGACACCGTCGCCCATCACCGCTGCCGCCACCGCCCACCGCCGACGCCGTCACCCACCACCGCCGCATATAAATCCCCTTTCCTCCTCCGATCAATCTCCCTCGCCGGCAATTCCTTCTCCGGCACCCTCCTGCCGTCGACCGCGTAGAAGTGGAGGAGCTTGAATTCGCCGGTAATGGCAGAGTATCCGAGTGCGACGCTCGAGATCGACTTGAGATTGGGAGCCACGTAGAAGTTGAGGAGCTTGAAGTCGTGGTTATCAATCAATACAGAGCTCCATCTGGAGCAGACGCACCGGAGCCGGCATAGGGATTTCGCGGGAAAGCGAGAGAAGATGTCGAAGAGGAGCTCGTTGGGGAGGCGGTGGAAGATCGGGGGATCTTCGCCTTCCTCGTCCGCCATTGGAGGGCCGGAGCGGCGCGCCGGTGGCCGTCGAAGGCGGCCAAAGTCGTCGAGAGGGGTTGCTGGCTGTTGGGCTTCAACTGAGAGATGATGGAAGAAGAAGAAGTTGAGCTTTTAGGGTATTTGGGAGGGTATTTTCGTCATCTCATGTGGTTAGTGGGGGTAATTTGGACTTTTTTCGTTTCTCCATTTTCCCAATCATCAAAATACAACCAAACACGAACGGGATTAAACTGGCTTCAAAATTCCACCCGATCCCACCCGGGTTTCCATCCCCATCCCGTCCACCCCACAAAATCCATCCCATTCCACCTACCCCCATCCCGTTGCCAAACACGCCCTAAGAGACAGGCATCTGAGGCAAAAACACCAAAACCAAATCATCAATATCAATATGTTTGTGAGGATGGAAACGTACTAAATTGATGAATTGGAAAGAAAGATAGAGGGTAAAGATACTTTGATGTTGGTCGTCATCGGCGACCTCGAAGTTGGCTCTGAGCACGTTAGGGAGGAGATGATCCCGCCGAGCTCCGATGAACATGGTACTGATCTTTGATCGACGACATGAGATTTTTTATTATAAAAAGCAGAGAACGGGGAGGATGTCAAATATTCACAATTCATTGGAGAACGGGGAGGCTAAAAGATAACGGGGAGAGATGATCGACAAAACACATTAGGGTTTAAGTAAACTAACCTTTTCATCTTTTTTTTTTGTTGTGCGATGACTAACCTTTTCATCTATCATAACAATATTTAGATAATTACCTTCGAAGTCATTCTTTGAACTTGTACTTTTCCAAATGTGAATAATATGGATCCAAATTTTATAGTGTCCTCTTGCCTTTAGATCATCTAATAAAGTAAAACTGACATGAGAAAAAAATCATTGTTAGAATCAATTATAAAGCAATAACAAAAACTGTAAAAGTTTAAAATATAATTGTGATCGAGTAACATTTTATCAATGAATTCGAGTACCTGCAAAAATTCAAAATTACAAACATGGTTAGAATTTGATAGAATGGTAATGGAATGAATAGAGTAGAGTTTTTTAAGAAACGGAAAGACGACTCACCAATTGTTATCAAACATATAATGATTGTCAGGGGGTATGAAACGATTTAAATAGAAGTGCAAAATATTTAAATATAAATAAGATAATTAAAATAATTGGTAAAGACAATTATTAAGGATAAGATTTCGTTAATATCTAAACCAACCAACAACAAAATCGAGATTATATCAACCTATTTCGTATTTATAGGGTTAAAAGAAAATTTCAAAAATTCGAGAAAACGACATATAATTTTTTTTGCAAAATGTATCCAAACAAATTTGTTTTTTTTTAAACCTACGCCATATTTTTTTTTAGCAAAGCATATCCAAACAAACTTTTTTGTTTAACCTGCCCCATATCCTCTTTTTTTTTATAGCAAGTATGCATATCCTAACAAGCTTTTTTAATAGATAAAAAATTAATGAATTAATAGATTAAAAATTCAAACAACTAAGATACGTTAGTTATATGTATATATTTTAATTGAATTTATATATTGTTATAAGTAATTGATTATTAATTTTAAATTCCTACATTAAAGGAGAAGCGCGCCGCCACATGGCATAGACGACTTCTCCTTTCGTCAATTTGCCCGAGATTGTTATTAATTGGATCTCACCGTTATTAATTGGATCCCACCCATGATTTGCAATAAAATCTTATGTAGCTAGTTAATTAATTAAATAAATAGATTAAAAATCTTTGTAATCCAATATGTTTGGATTTGGATATATCTCAATTTGTTATTAGTTGTTATCTTTAATTATCTTTAATATTGCATTCAACGGGTTTGTTATTCATTATTATCCTTGATAAATGAATATGTTAATTGGATTTTTAAAATAACTTAATCAATTAGTTACTAATTTAAAATATTTAAAATAGCTATATTAAAGGAGAAGCCGTCACATGTCGTAGGTATTTAGTATTATAATATTGATTCCAATATTTGATGCCACACCACACCGTCAACGACCTTCATCCGTGCGACCCACGGTTGAACCCAAGTTGATCCAGCTGGTCAACTTTCTCCTTCTATTTATTTATTTATTTATTTATTTTATCATATTTTCAAACCTATTTCGAGTCTATGACCATTTCCATTTTCCTTGTATACAAATTTATCGGATCAAAAATATACTATAGTTTTCATGACTGATACGCTCTCATTTTCATGACTTTTTGAGTTTCACGACTATATATGGTAATGAAAATATGATTTTTTTAACATAGATTTTTCTAACCTATATTACAATTACATAAATTAAGTATTTCAATTTAAGAAATATTTTTTATCTATTTCTAAAAACAAATATATTATTACCTATGGTCTACAATGTTTGATTTTTACTCTTTTGCATGCTTTTTAAAAAAGATAGCGTCTATAAATTATTAATTTTTTAAATTATTTTTTTTGTAAAAAGTTAAACATTAAAAGGTTTGTTGGGGGAAGGTCTTGTTGGGCCCGACCAGAAAGCCCAACATATAAGCCGGACCGGGCACCATCCCAAAACCAATTGGCTTTAGGTGGAGTAGCCCATCCACTTATATGTTGGGTTCAGAATCATCCCACTTCCGATGTGGGATTCACAAGTGTCCCAACAAATCCCCCTCTCACTTGTGAATCCATCACAAGTCTAGGCCGGTTGGAATCGAGATCTCCACGCAACGGGTTCGACTAACCCGTCATCGATATTCGATACAGATGTGGAGTCCATCTCAATCATCGGTGCAACCGGCCCACCCGCCGAACCCGGCTCTGATACCAGTTTGTTAGGGGAAGTCTTTTTGGGCCCGACCAGAAAGCCTAACATATAAGCCGGACTGGGGCACCATCCCAAAACCAATTGGCGTTATAACGAGAACGATAATAGCGAAGAAAGACACAGAGATTTACGTGGTTCAGCAACGGTGTGTTGCCTACGTCCACGGGCAGAGAACCAGATTTCTTATTAGAGGAAGCCGGGGGGCTCCGCCCCCCGGACCCCCCGATGCGTCGCCGGTCAACAGTCGTTCAAGGCACATTAACAAATCTCCACCTTGACTTGAATCCTCTCATAAACAGATGCACCTATGACAAAGTGCCCAGACGTTCTCTGCCTCAGATTGGTCCTTGAAGAAGGACCCAGACTGCCCCGTAGGGCAACTCAACAGCTGGTGATATTAAGCAAGTCCAAACAGTGTTGGAACTTGCTCTCTGGAACTGGCTTAGTGAACATATCAGCGGGATTATCAGCAGTTCCCACCTTCTTCACCCTGATTCTCTTCTCATTCCTCAGAAAATGGTACCTGACATCAATGTGCTTCGTCTTCTCATGATGAACTTGATCCTTGGTTAAGCATATTGCACTCAAGCTGTCGCAATACACTAAAGTCTGATCCTGATGTAGGCCTAGATTATTGACCAAGCCTTTCAGCCAGATTCCCTCCTTAGCAGCTTCTGTCAACGCCATGTACTCTGCCTCTGTGGTAGACAAAGTGACTGTAGGTTGTAGAGTTGCTTTCCAACTCACCACAGAACTCCCAAGAGTGAAAACATAGCCAGTCATCGATCTCCTACTGTCCACATCGCCGGCATAATCAGAGTCTGAAAACCCAGCAACCATGCACTCTGTATCATTCCCATAGCACAAACCAACATCAGTAGTGCCTCTGAGATACCTGAAGATCCTCTTCACAGCTTGCCAATGTTCCTTCCCAGGCTGAACCATAAAGCGGCTTACCACACTAACAGCAAATGCTAGATCTGGTCGAGTGCAGACCATAGCATACATCAAACTCCCCACTGCGCTGGCATAAGGGACCTTAGACATGTACTCCTTCTCCTCCTCAGTCTGAAGTGTGTACATTCCCAGCTTGCTGTTAGACGCCATTGGAGTATCTATAGACTTAGCCGAAGACATTCCAAACCTGCTCAATATCTTCTTGATGTACCCTTCTTGAGATAAGAAGAGTTTTCTCTGCTTCCTGTCTCTATAGATCTCTACTCCCAGAATCTTTCGAGCAGAACCCAGATCTTTCATATCAAACTCTGCACTGAGACAATCCTTCAGCTTCTGAATATCTGACTTGTTCTGCGCAGCAATCAACATATCATCCACGTACAATACTAAGTAAATACGCGAACCATCATCCAGACTGTTGTGGTAAACACAACAATCATATGAGCTCCTGTTGTATCCCAGCTGCACCATATAGCTATCAAATCGCTTGTACCACTGCCTTGGTGACTGTTTCAGTCCATACAAAGACTTCTTCAGTCTGCAAACATGGTTCTCTTTTCCAGGAACCTGAAAACCATCTGGCTGAGACATGTATATTTCCTCCTCCAATTCTCCATGTAGGAAAGCTGTCTTCACATCTAGTTGCTCAAGCTCCAAATCCTGATGTGCAACCATTGCTAGTAGCACCCTGATAGAAGTATGTCTGACCACTGGTGAGAAAATCTCATTGTAGTCTACTCCCTCTCGCTGATTGAAACCCCTTGCAACAACTCGTGCTTTGTACTTAATACCCTCAGCAGCTGATAGTCCTTCCTTCTTCCTAAAGACCCATTTGCAAGTAATCACCTTCCTATCAGCAGGCAATTTGACAAGCTCCCAAGTCTGATTCTTCTGAAGAGACTCCATCTCTTCTCCCATTGC
Source organism: Persicaria tinctoria (assembly GCA_037127255.1). Lineage (NCBI taxonomy): Eukaryota > Viridiplantae > Streptophyta > Magnoliopsida > Caryophyllales > Polygonaceae > Persicaria > Persicaria tinctoria. The sequence continues at coordinate 15,018,638 of JBANSL010000015.1, forward strand.
TGCAAGCCACTGTGCTGACTCATCTCCAGAAATAGCAGCCTTGTAGGTGGACGGAGCATCATCCTCCACCTCCTCGGCCACCTGCAAGGCATATCCCACCAGCTCATCAGACCTATATCTCGCAGGGGGTCTGATGTCAGCCCTTCTTGGCCGATCTAGAGCAATACTGCGATGTGTCGCTCCACCTGCTCCTGTGTCTAGTGGTATAGCCTCTGTCTCAGCAGTGTCTGACTCAATAGTACCTGATTGGTTTGTGACCAAATCATGTACCTGACTCTCAGATGGAGTGAAGACTCCACCTCCTCAGTAACAGCCTCTTTCTCAACTGCATCACTGGTCTTCTTCCTAGAATTCAGCAAAGAACTCTCATCAAAGACTACACTTCTGCTAAGTATAATCTTGCTATCAGACCAGATCCTGTACCCTTTCACACCAGTACCATAGCCCATGAAGACTCCCTTCTTAGCTCTTGGCTCTAGCTTACCCTCATCAACATGATAATAAGCAATGCACCCAAAAACCCTCAGATTAGAGTAATCAGCAGCCTTTTCAGTCCATACCTCATAAGGTGTTTTGCAGTCGATACCTGTGTGTGGGCTCCGATTCATGAGATAGCAAGCCGTTGAAACTGCTTCTGCCCAGAATCTCCTATCAAGGCCTGAATTGGAAAGCATACACCTTGCTTTCGCCAGAAGAGTCTGATTCATTCGTTCTGCTACACCATTCTGCTGTGGTGTGTATCTGACTGTGTGATGCCGAGCAATGCCCTCATCTCTGCAGAACCCATCAAACTCAGATGAACAGAATTTCAGACCATTATCAGTTCGCAGCCTCTTGACCTTCTTTCCAGTCTGATTCTCTATTAGAGTCTTCCACTCCCTGAACTTACTGAATGCCTCACTTTTATGCCTCATCATGAATACCCAAGTCATCCTAGAGTAATCATCAATCAGAGACAAAAAATACCTGTGACCGCCCAAGGACTGAACACGTGAAGGACCCCAACAGTCTGAATGGATGTAATCCAGCGTGCCCTTTGTCTGATGAACTGCTTTAGGAAATTTGCTGCGGTGTAATTTCCCAAACACACAATGTTCACAGAACTCAAGGCTCTGGGCCTTATGGCCTCCCAGAAGATCTGCTTTCGAGAGAATTTGCATCCCCCTTTCACTCATATGAGCCAACCTCATATGCCAAAGCCTGGTCAGATCAGCTTCCTGAACCCCAGCAGAAACAGCCGCTGCAGCACCTGTAACCGAGGAACCTTGTAGGGTGTACAAAGTTCCATTTCCCCGCTTGACTCCCTGCAGAACCACATCAGAGCCTCTGAACACACGCAACTTTCCCCCATAACCTGTGTACCTGAGCCCCTTGTCGTCTAGCACTGTTAGGGATATCAGATTCTTCGTCATGGATGGCACGTGCTTGACATCCTCCAATGTGCGAAATTTCCCATCATCTGTCCGAAACCTAACTGAGCCAGTCCCAACAACCTTGCAGAGAGCATCATTCCCCATGGATACATTGCCCCCATCAACACAGCTATATGTTGCAAACAACTCCCTTTTAGGACATATATGATAGGATGCCCCTGAGTCAAGATACCACACATCAGCCCTGTGTGTGTGATCATCAGCTAACAGAACAATATCCTCCTCAGAAGTATTGCCACGATCAACTACTGCTGCAGACCCAGATTTCTCTTCCTCTTGCTTCTTCTTCTTCGGACAGTCATTCTTCCAATGACCTTTTTCCTTGCAATAGTTACAAACATCGTTTGGTTTAGGGCCTGATTTGCGATCTTGCCGATGCTTCTTCTTATTTCCCTTTCTACCATCAGATTTGCCTCCGTTTGCCACAAGCCCGGAAGCCTGATTGTCTGTAACCGACGCGGTTGCCTTCAGACGCAACTCTCTGCTGTGAAGCGACGATCTAACCTCTTCCAACGTGATGGTATCCTTCCCAACGACGAATGATTGAACGAAGTTCTCGTATGTGGGGGGTAGGGATACCAGCAGAATTAGGGCAGCATCTTCGTCCTCCACCTTAACATCAATATTACGCAATTCAAGTAATAAAGTGTTAAGTTGATCAAGATGATCTCTGAGTTGTGTACCTTCCTGCATACGCAGCCCGAACAACCGTTGTTTCAGAAGCAACTTGTTCGTCAGAGACTTTGTCATGTACAAAGACTCCAACTTTAGCCACAACTTGCTTGCGGTTTCCTGATCAGCAACTTCTGTTATGACATCGTCTGCGAGACACAACATAATCGTCGAATGAGCCTTCTCCTCCAGAAGGCCGTACTCAGCGGTGGTTGTATCAGCCCCCTTCTTGTCGGCGGCCAACGGTGTCCATAAGCCTTGCTGTTTCAGCAAAGCCCGCATCTTGATCTGCCACAGACTGAAAGAATTTCTTCCAGTAAACTTGTCGATCTTCAACACAGAACCAGACATCATTCTCGGCGGAATTCAACGACCAAAGCTCTGATACCAGTTTGTTGGGGGGAAGGTCTTGTTGGGCCCGACCAGAAAGCCCAACATATAAGCCGGACCGGGGCACCATCCCAAAACCAATTGGCTTTAGGTGGAGTAGCCCATCCACTTATATGTTGGGTTCAGAATCATCCCACTTCCGATGTGGGATTCACAAGTGTCCCAACAAGGTTTACATAGGAGGAAGTATTATTTAATAAAACAGTTTTTCTAAGTTATGCCGGCCCCAAGCATATAAATTAAACAGTTTAATAAAAATGATTATCAATTTTTTTTTTTTATATTTTATTTAATTAAAATTGGTTTCATATTCCCGATATTTTATTTGATACTACCTCCGTTCCATAATACATGGGCTTTTCCTTTTTGACACGTTTTTTAAGGAGCAAAAAACTCTATGAAATATTATTTTTTTAATCAAATTTTTTATATCATTTGATACTTATTACTAATAAGTATCGAATTATATAAAAAAATTAATTAAAAAAATAATATTTTATAGAGTTTTTCGTTCCTTAAAAAGCGTGCCAAAAACTAAAAACCCATGTATTTTGGAACGGAGGGAGTAGAAAATATGTTTCAATTAAACGTTACAACTTTATACCTTATTAGCAAGTTATATATAGTAATATAGAAAATTAAGGAAAGTTTTGGATAGTATATATCCCGTTGGTTTGGACTTGATTCTTGAGGCAATTTAAAAGAAGTTTCCGTTGGCTGACTTTATTTTAATTTGAAAGTCGATACATTAAATTCATATGCATATGGTATATATAGTCAATTTCATCAATTCAATTTGGCTGGAAACTAACTACCACGTGTGATTAATCCGAAGAAGAAGAAAATGATGATGAAAACATACGTATTTGACTTCTTCTTGTTTGAAATCTCAAACATTTCTATATTCTTCAAATCTCTTTCCTATTTAACACCATAACCAATACACTGATTACTAAATATTGCTTTTAATTATTTCATTTTATTTAAATATAAGAACTAATGAAACCAAACTCGTCGTTTGGTGTGATTGTGATTTGTGAGTGCTAGGTCTTTATGAACTTGGCCTTGGACCATACATGATAAATTTATAAGTGACTATCTAAAATCTACCACCTAACAATCGCTTACCTCTGTACTTAGCTGTGCTTCTGCACAACACTTATTGCTAATTTCATATATATATATATATATATATATATATATATATATATATATATATATATATATATATATATATATATATATATATATATATGTGTGTGTGTGAAATTAGCAATAAGTGTTGTGCAGAAGCACAACTATAAGTATATAGGGAGTGGTTTCAGAGTGCACACCTCTTAGGGTGTGCATTGTGCACAAATATTATTCGGTGAAATGTGAAACATTATTCGGTGAAATTTTAAGCATTATTCGGTGAAATGTGAAACATTCTACCGAACACTGTTGTGTTTTTTTTTTCCGTTCAGTTCAGATGAAAACGTCTCAATTCCACTGAATAATTTATAACATTCTACCGAATAATGTTTAGTTTTTTTATTTATCCATTTCAAATAAAAGAAACCCCAATTACCTAAACAATAGTTACAATTTATATGGAATGCCTCAAATTTCACCAAATAATGTTTCACATTCCCCTAAACAATACTCACATTTCACCGAATAATGCTTCAAATTTCACTGAATAATGTTTCACATTTCACCGAATAATATTTTGTGCACAATGCACATCCTAAGCCTTGTGCACAAGTTACCCATATTCTCTCTCTCTCTCTCTCTCTCTCTCTCTCTCTCTCTCTCTATATATATATATATATATATATATATATATATATATATATATATATATATATATATATATATATATATATATATATATATAAAATGGGTATAAAGTGCACACCTCTTAGGGGTATTTTGTGCACGATTTCTGGCCATTGATTTGAGGTAGGTGGATGGCTGAGATTAAAATAAATTTTTTATATTTTTTTAATTAAAAGCAAGTGGGCCAGCACACAATTAATGGAAATCGGCTCATACTCTCCTCATGTAAGCGCGTGTGTTGTGTGGAAACAAACCCTAAATCCCTATTTAATTTCTTCTTTCGTTTGAGCGGCCAGAGAGATCCAAATCGGAATCCATGGACGGGGCTTCTTCAATCGACGGAACGGTGAGGAAGATGGCGATAGGGGGTGCCCGGCGACGAGGAGAGCGGCGGCGGTTGCAGGAGGAATTGAGTTCGGAGGCGAGCTTGTCCAGTCCAGTTGAAGGTCTCGTCCAGTTCGGCGGCGGGATGCAGCCATGGCCGACCGATCGGAGAACGATCCTGTCCAGTCCAGTTGAAGGTCTCGACGGCGATTTCGAAAGAGGCGACGATGATGTGAAGCGGCGGCGGCGACGAGTTCGCCGACTTTGGGCTCCTTCACCGGGCCGATGGAGGCGATGCAGGCCATGACTCCCTGTTCATCCTTCCTTCGCTTCAATTCGAATTCAAGCACTGCGCCAGGAAGGGGATCTCGACATTGATTAGGCCGAGGATGAGCGAGATGGGGATGCAGCCATGACCGACCGATCGGAGAAGGATCCCGTCCAGTCCAGTTGATGATGTGAAGCGGCGGCGGCGACGAGTTCGCCGGCTTGGGCTCCTTCATCTGGCCGATTGTACTCCCCTGTTCATGCTCCCTCACGATGGAGGCGATGCTCGGACTCTTGTTCACTATGGGTATTCAATTTAAGTTTTATTTTTGGGATTTAGAATATTATTCAACTAATTTGTTCATTATTCCTTTCTATTTTAAAGATTATTCATTGTTTTTTGTTAGATTATTCGAAGATATAAGGGTTTTTTTTTCCGAGTTTGTTATATTATTCATTGTTTTTTGATAGATTATTCGGTGAAATCTGATTCATTATTCGCCTGAATATGGATCAGTATTCGGTTTGGCAAACAACATAAAACAAAACATTATTCGATGAAATGTGAGACATTATTCGGTGAAATATGTAACATTATTCGTATTAATTATAAGTACTGTGTAGAGATTTGAGGTTTTTATTTTTATTATTCGGTAGCATAAAACAAATTATTCAATGGAATTGGTAATTTTTTATATGAACTAAATGAAAAAAGATAATTGAACATTATTCGGTAGTAGGCGGAACATTTTTCGGTGGAATTGCCAAATTTTAAAACGAATTAAATAAAGCATTTATTCCCCATCAAAAAAAAAACAAAAAAAATATAACATATAATTATTTCGTAACATGTGATACATTATTCGATAGAATTGTTAAAATTTTAAAACGATTAAAATCAGGTAAAAAAAAAGTAATATATATAACTGTTAAAAAAAAGACTCATTGATTTCGTTGTATTTTGTGGTTTCCCCCCACCAACATTTTAAAAAAGAAAAATAAATGACGATGCAGGTTTTTTTTTTTTGCTTTGAAATCAAACAGTTAGAAATACATTTGCCATTTGGTTTTGAATGGGCCCACATAAGATTTGTTTAAAAAAGAATCTATAAAAAAAAAGGGAGGTGGTGGGTGAGGATCACGTAAGAGTAAGAAGAGAGTGGGTGTTTTTTTGGCAAGGGGACCCACAAATCAAAGAGAAAACAAAAAGAAAATTACTTTAAATCATGTCCATCCAATTCATCCAGATCTACGGCTAGAATTCGTGCACTAGATACACTCTAAGGGGTATATATATATATATATATATATATATATATATATATATATATATATATATATATATATAGGGAGTGGTTCCATTGTGCACACCCCTTAGGATGTAACTTGTGTACAAATCTGAACCATTGAAATAAATGAGATAGATGGACATGATTAAAAGTGAGGTTTTTAATTTTTTTTCTTTAAAAATCGTGGGACCCGCTGGTAAGAAAACACTTACCTCTTGTGCTTGACGCGTGTACTGCCAACTACGGACTACCCACTCACATGATTGCTTTTTTTTTTAAAAAAAATTCTCCCATGATTGTCGTTTCTTTAAATATACGGAATTTTTTTTTAAGTGAGTGGGCACCATTGGTTAAGATCAACATTACCCACAAGGAACTATATACGTAGTATATACTATATGGTTTTTTTTTTATTACCCAAATAAAAGAATAGTGAAATGGGTGGTAGAACTTTTAGGGTAAGTCAACCCAACCCACCAACAACTAGTGGCAAAATCCACCTTTTATTTTTAGATAACCCGCAACCCCCTATTCGTTGTTTTAAAAAAATTGTCAATTTTAATGAATAATGTTTCACATGCTACCGAATAATATTTTATTTTTTGTTAATCGATTTCAAATAAAAGAAACCCAAAATCTCTCAACAATACTTGGAATTTACATAAATAATGCTTCATATCCCACCGAGTAATTTTCCACATTTCACCTTTCATCAAATTATTCATTTTAAAAATGTGGCAATTCCACCGAAGAATGTTGTGTTTTTTTTTTCCATCCTATTCAGATCAAAAAGTGCCGATTACATTGAATAATTTGTCACATGCTACCGAATAATATTTTTTTCCTTCAATTTCAGATAAAAAAACCCCAAATTCCTAAACAATACTTACGCTTTATACGAATAATGCTTCATATTTCACGTTTCACCTTTCATCAAATTAATGAGGATAATTGTAACCGTCGCATATTCTCGTCGAAAATTTTATACATTCTACCGAATAATGCACTGATGGTCGTCTATTATATAGATTAACCCAAAAAAAATTACTAGACTTCTTACACCTTCCAGATTATAAAATTGACACTTGTACTAAATAATGTTTCGCATTTCAACGAATAATGTTTGAGAGAGGGTTCGTAAACCTCCATTTCATTTTCAAAAGACACATATTACGTTGAATAAAGTTTAAGAATTCAACGAATAATATTGACAATCTCATATCATATCAACAATTTCACAATTGTTATAGAATAATAAATTGTAGTTCACCGAATACTAGTGAAGTTTGACATACTCCCTCCACCATCGCCACCCTCACGTGTCTTAAGCTTGTGAAAACACCACCTGATTGAACAAACACGTCAATCACAAACAGATTTTGCCTAAATTTCAAACAGAGTAGCATGTAATCTTCTTTTATAACATATCCATTGGTACTTTGCTTCATTCTATACCATTTCATAGCTGCTAACAACATCACAATGGATATGTTATAAAAGAAGATGGAATTCACAGTCAAATTCCTATTGCCCCATCCCTCCCATAGGACACATGACTTCTATACTAAACAAATTAACCCAATTTCTAGGGATTAACAACCAAATAATATTGAAATGAAACATCTAAAATTCCCAGTAGAACAATTGGGTCGACTACCATGGAAACCTGCGAAGGGCGCTACTCATCCTCCATGGAAGCCTGCGAGGGACGAGGGTTAGCAACAGCAGCGTCGAGGTGCTCTGGAGAGGATGAGGAAGATTGATGTAGGATCGGAAGGGCTTCGGACCAGCCACGAAGAGGGAGGCTCTCGCCGTCGGCTACTAAGCGAGGTCGAAAGGAAGGGGTCGGACCACCTTTCCGTCGGCCTTTGAGATCCCATTTAAATCGCCTCTGCTGCCGCTTTCGAAATCGCTTACTCCTGCAACCGCCGCCGCTCTTGTGGTTGCCGGAATGCCAACATCAGCCACCAGACATCACCAACCACAGAGTTGACCATCTTCTTCGCCCTATCGCCTCCGCTTCGCCTTCTTCGTTCCACACGATGGAGAAGATGAGGGATTTAGGTTTTTATTTTCAGATTTCACGCGCCTCACACTCCTAACGCTGAGTTTTAGAAAACCTTTTTATTTTTTTTATATAAAAAAAAATGGGACATGTGTCATAATCTTATTCCTTCATTCAATTTAGATCAAGGGTCTACATTTGTGCACAAGGTACATCCTAAGCCTTGTGCACAAAGTACTCATACTCTCTCTCTCTCTCTCTCTCTCTCTCTATATATATATATATATATATATATATATATTTGATTAGGTAAAAATTCGATGGTCAGACAGACCTGACTCATCGAGAGGCCGACCGAAGTCGGCAGACGGCGAACCGTCTAACAGAACAACCTAAAAACAGAAATACAAATAACAAGCGTAATGAACCAAATAGAAATAAACACTACAACAAATGTTCCAAGAAGACCAAACACTCGAACAGCTGAGGAAGCCACCGAAGAACGCAGCCAAGCACCACCAAACAGTAGCACCGCGGGCCAGTAGTACAGCAGGACTCTAACTCCTGTGGGTAGTGCAGACGAACTCCAAGAAAACTCTATCCCGGATACGGAGTTGCCCTGAGCGCACGACCCTAGTCAGACCCGACTACAGACTCAACGCCCTCCTCAACCAAGCAGAAGATCTCCTAGAAACATCGGAAGCAGAGCCGCAAACTGCTCAAAACAAAACGCCAACAACCTTTCACCTACAAAATGTCGACATGCCCTTGCGGGATTTTCTCAAGCCCTTTCAGGTGGGTGCACATATTTTATTTTTATTTTTTTTTTCCTTCCCACACTCACAACCTTGGGCCCGAAGGGACCTAAACTTGGACCCGAAGGGACCCAAACTTGGGCCCAAAGGAACCTAAACTTGGGCCCCAAGGACAATTGTAGGCGCTTGAACAACGGGCTACGTCGGGCCAGGGAAGCCCGTACACCACCATCAGCCCATGGAGCATCATCCCGGAGACAAACTACCCAGGCGGCACTACCACCAGCATGACGGCAACCTCCGGCAACAGGAGGTAGACACGCTGGCGGCAGATCAAGAGACTGGACGAGGCGACGCAGGGAGGAGGACGAAACCAACGCACAACGCTAGCGGCGATACCAGATCGATAGAGGAGGACGAGATCGACTGAGGAAAGGATGAGGCCACAACGCCGGCGAGCCCAGAAACGACCCATTCGAGGCGGCGACGAACACCTGGGCCCCAAATCGACAACCGAATCACACCCCGAACTCCAAAACGACAATCGAATCGGAGAGAACGAGGAACGGGAACTCAAAATCAACCAAACGGAAGGTCGATTGAAGCACAAGGAAGGTGGATTAAAGAGGATAGGATTCACAGTTGGATTCTTCAATTAGGAATTCCATAATTGGAGTTTACACAATTTGGGAATTTCTCAAAATTCTAGAGAGAAACTCTAGAATCCCCCTCGTTTATTACCAAATCCTATTTCTTGAGGATTACCTTTTCTCTAATTTCCTATATATGTTTGGTAACCCTGCAACTTGCTTTTTATTTATTTATATATTTATTATTATTATTCATATGTTTATACAAGACACATATCAATAATTTCCCCATTTAGAATTATAACTTATTTTTATATTCGCTTACAAATAAAGTAAGAAACAAGGTTTCAAACAAAAAGAGGGGAAAAGAAGGTGTTATAGGAGAATCAAACAACTAATGCCATTTCAACAAGCTATTCCAAGGTTGTTGGCAACCTTTTACTAATATTCTCATTTTCATATTTTCCTCTTCCAATTTAAGAGAGAATTGTCAATTTTCCTTTAAAAACGACTTATATAGTTATATATAGTATTATGTTATATAATCCTAAATATATTTAATAAAAAAACATAGTAATGCGCAAGTTTGTTGTTATATGACAATAATCTATCCATTAGTCGATATTTCGTACTCTTAATTTACTAGACAATTGTGTTATTTGATATCCCGAATCATTGTCTTCTAAAAATAAATAAATAAAATAAAATCTAGATGTAGGTCATGTCACCATTTATTTATCAAATAAATTACAGAAAACCACAAATATAAAGTAGATGCAAAAAAAAAAAACACCAATATATTTAGGGCGTGTATGGGGGCTTTTAAAGTAGTTGCAAATTTTAATTTCAACCACTTTAAAATTTTAAAGGTGTATGGGGGATAGATTTTAAGTAGATTTTAGTTTAAATGGGAGATTATCTAAAAAGCTTCTTTTTATAGCTTTTAGGAGATTATTGGGAGATTGTGAATTATTTTGGTTTAAAAGTACTATAATACCCCTAATAACAACCAAATAAACTCCGCTTTTTACAAATAAACTGTTTTTCGCCCCATACAGAGTTTATATTTTTTCATAAATTTTTAACTACTTTTTACCAACAGTTTATAAATTTTACCATGTTTATAATTTTAGTCAGTTTATTAACCCCGTCCCATACGCCACTCAAACTCTTACCTTGTATAAAAAAAAAAAAAAAAAAAAGTAAAAAACCACCCATAAGACCATCTCCCATGGTAAGCCAAAAAATGGGTTTTGGCCTAATTTTGCTCCCACCCTAGCCCAAAACCCATTTTAACCATTTTATTTTTGGCCTATTTTTAAAAGAAAGGCCAAATTTGGCTTCCTCTTTTGGAAGGTCAAATGCTAAATAATACAATTATAAACCTATATATTATATAGTTATGATTTTTAATTAAAAATAAAAGTTGTAGTATTGTAAAGATATTAAAGAGTTCTTTGATATGAATATAATATTTGACATATTAGAATTATCATTGCATAAATAATATTTTTTTAAAATGACATTAATCTTTTTTTTATTATAGATTAATCAAAATTATAATAAAAATAAATAATAAGTTGCTTAAAGTACGAAAGATATAATCGAGTGACGAAAATGAGATATGAAAGTTCTAAATTATATTAGTATTTATAGAAAATTTAGTCTGTCAAAATTGGCCTACGGTGTGAACAACAAAACCGTATAATAGGCCAAAAGAGAATATTTTATAGAATATACTCTTTTGGTAGGCTATTTTTCCTCGTCATTATGACCTACGAGAGAAGATGGCATCTCCCATGGTAAGCCAAAAAATGGGTTTTGGCCTAATTTTTCTCCCACCCTAAGTCAAAACCCATTTTAGCCTTTTTGTTTTTGGCCTATTTCTAAAAAAAAAGGCCAAATTTGGCTTCCTCTTTTGAAAGACCAAATGTTATTTATTTAATTTTTAATTGTTTCATATTTATGTAAATCTATAAATAGAACAATTATAAATCTATATATTATATAGTTGTGATTTTTAATTAAAAATAAAAGTTATAGTATTGTAAAGATATTTAAGAGTTCTTCGATATACCTATAATATTTGACATGTTTGAATTATTATTGCATAAATAATATTTTTAGAAAATGACATTAATCTTTTTTTTTTAATTTATAGATTCATCAAAATTATAATAAAAATAAATATTATGTTGCTTAAAGTACTAAAGAATAAAAAACAAATACAAAATGAAACTACCAACTATTGAATCATGGTCACATATAATATTCTAATAGATCCGCATTACTTTTATCATAACCATTTCATGTTATTGACATACATACGAAATAACACATTTTGATCCCGTTCAAATGAAACAAACATAGAATTAATTAGAAATCTCAATAGTTTCGTTTGAAGGGAGATGATGATGATATTTAAGATGAATTCATTGTTGATTCAAATCGAAGAATAGAGATACGATCAAGTGACGGAAATGAGATGTGAAAGTTCAGGATTATATTAGAATTTATAGGAAGTTTTAGCTTGTCAAAATTGGCCTACGAGGGGAAAAGCAAAACTGTATAATAGGCCAAAAGAGAATATTATGTAGAATATTCTCTTTTAGTAGGCTATTTTCCCTAGCCAATATGGCATACGGGGGAAAATGCTTTAAGTCCATAACCCTTTGCCTAAAAATTGTTTAAACAATATTAAAATGTCACTTAATTCTCAAATATTTTGGTTAATTTATTTCATAATAAGGTTAAATTTGATTTATACAGTGAGAATATAAAAGTTTTAAAATATTTTTTATAAATAAAAAGGGTCTTTTTTTTTTGGTCTGTAAGACGGGCAAGCCTGTGGTTTTTATTGAAAATAAAGAGACTTAGGCAGTGTTTACAGCAATAGATGAACCCATAAACGGTTCAAGCACATCAGGCAAAGAAAGGTATTCCTCTAAAACAGAATCTAAAGAAATCGCCCAATTCGCAAGAGCATCAACAACCTTGTTAGCTTGGCGACGAACTTGGTTGATCTTGACCACCCATTGGTTGCTGGCTAGCAGGCTGCGACATTCCTCAATGAGGTAAAAATATGGGTGGATAGAGAGGCGCCTCGCTCCCAACAAGTCACAAAGAGTCGAGGAGTCCGACTCGATGATCAACTTGGGATAGCCTCGTCTTGCACCCATTCGCAGTCCATGCATGGAGCGCTGGCCATAGCTCAGCTCTAAGGGCGGAGGCACGACCACATTTGAAGGTGTAGGCAACGAGGAAAGCTCCGGTGTCACTGCTGAATACACCTCCTCCTCCGGCAGCCCCTGTATTCTATTTAGAAGCTCCATATATGTTTAATTTTACTCAACCTATACATAAAAATGGTCTAATGAGTAGGAGCTCGTTTGGTTGGCAGCCTAAAAACCCAGGAAGTATGAGAAATTCATGTTTTTGGTTGATATTTTTGAAATTAAAAAACGTAGGAATTCAACTTTCCGGGAAGTTGAAATCCCCCAAAATGGAGGAAGTTTACTTACCTAGTCCCCATAGATAAGTTCAACTTCCCCCATTTTTAACTTGGAAATTTCCATTTCCTTCATTTAATCTCATAGAATTAAAAATCAACCAAACGTATTTTTAGAATTCCCGTTAATTGGATTTCCCGGAAATTCAATTCTCATGAAGTAACTTCCCGAGAATTTCAATTCCCACATTGAACCAAACGAACCCTAGTTCTTGATAGAAAACTAAATCGATTGGTGATTTTTTACAATTTCATTTTTAATGGATAATTTTATAAAAAAATCTCCTATTTTAGGGGTTGTTTAATTAGCTCCGTATGAGAATGAGTTTATAATCTAACTTAAAATGAAAAAATAAATTAAAATAGTTTTTATCTTTAATTTATAAATAAAAGTTGTAATAAGTGTGTTTATATTAGGAAAGAGAAGTAATTTCTCAAAATAAATTATTTAAAAAAAAAACAGTTTCATAAGAAAGAGCAACAAACTGGATATATATTCACGAAAATGCATTAACTCTAAAAAGGAAAAAGGCATAAACTAATTAATTTAAAGTACAGAAAATATACTAAAAGATAAAATTCGATTTTAACAAATCTCCCACACCAATCTCCTCCTTTCCGCATTGTCCCAAACCACAACGCCTGAAACCAAAAACACCAAACCGCTACCAAACTGACCAGATTGTTTTCGGAAAAGTCTCACATTTTTCTTCTTCTCGCAATTGACGTTCTCGTTTCAGGTAACTTTCATGATTTTCCGATTAATGTTTTCTGTTTGTGATTGATTTCTTCTCTTCCGTCTGCAATTCACGTATAATTTTTCAGAATTTGGAGAAAATTAATCGAAGAAGTTTCAGTAAATAAACTTTTTCCAACCATGTCAATTAGCAGTAAGGATGCATTAATCGACGGTTCTCTCTTTCCGCGATTGATGATTTTTCATGTTTCAGTTCCTTGCTTCCTGTAGTGGCCTTCGCTGATCTTCGAAATCGAAAGATTTTGCGGTTCCTTGTTCTCCACTTCACGCTCTTGTCTGCAAATTCGCTTGCTCTTGGTTTTAATTTCAATTGTTAGTTTGGCGATTGAGAAATCGTTGTTTGATGGACCTGAAGTTGGTTCGATCCAGGTCGTTAAATTAGGGAGAGGATTTTTTGGTCCGTTTTCATCTGCTACGGGTTCTAGAATCTGTAGAATCTTATACGTTGCAATCACTTCAAATTTTAATATTCGAGAGTGAATTTTTCTCACTTTTGATTGTATAGTCTCAATTTTGTGGACTCGGACTTTTTTTGTCTGTGTATTTTTTGCCTGATTGTACGAAATCAGTTTTCTCCCTGTGCCAATATGAGTTTACTTGGATCTGATCAAATTTAGATTGTTCTATATATAGTTTTTGCTATATTTTGATTCTGACATACATATTTCTATTTTATGTGCAGATCTTCTGGCTAGGATTTTGTGTGCAGGACAACAAGGATGAGATTCAAAAGGGGGATTAAAGTGGAAGTTTTTAGCACAAAAGAGGTCCCGTCAGGATCATGGTATTCTGCAGAGATAATACATGGAAATGGCCACTTCTACACACTTAAGTATGATGGGGAGGATGGTGTTCTGTTTGAAGAGAAACTCGACCGGGTGCCTCGAAAGGCAATTAGGCCTTGTCCTCCTGTGTTGCAGGTTTCGGAGGATTGGGCATCTGGACAGATTGCTGAGGTGTTCCACTGCTTCTCTTGGAAGATGGCTACTGTTTTGAGGGTACTGCAAAGGGATTGGCTTTTGGTTAGGTTGATTGGATCTTCTCATGAACTTGAAGTGAGGAAAGTTGATGTCCGACCACGACTTTGCTGGCAAAATGACAAGTGGAAGGTGATTGGGAAGGTATATTGAATTATTTTGATCTAGAATGTGATTTGATCTTATATTGAAAGTATTTGTATTTAGAGTTTCTCTTTATTTCGGTTTTTCCTTTTGTTTGGTAGAGGTCTTCCTCTTCATATACGTGCTTCTGTTTTTGTTGAACTTCTGCTTTATGTAGGAAGATGGTTCAAGTGTCAAGTGTGACTTCAGTCTTTCTCTATTCACAGTCTAACCATGACAAAAAAAATTCTATAATGAACGATCGTTAGACTTGTACAGTTTTAGTTAGATGACGTTTTGAGTAGTTTATTTTCTTCCAAGATAGCTTTTCTTGCATTCTCTAGTGGTAGAACTCATACATTTACTCCCGAAGAGTAAAATTACTCTTGGATATCTCGTTTTTAATTTGTAAAATTTATATGAGTTTGCTTTTATGTGTAGGGTTCCAGCAACTGCGAGGAGAGGCGAGATGTACCTTTGAAGCTGATTAACCACAACTCCAAGCATATGGAAACAACAGCAAGCATTTGCTTCAAGAACTCTTATTTTCCCTTTAGTAACATCAACAGCAATTACAAGAAACCCTCTCAATCTTTGAAGAGAAAGTTGACAAATTGCCACTCCCAGAGCACATCATATGCGTTGCCAAGTCAGAAAATTAGAATGATTGAAAAAGACAGCAGGCACATTCAGTTCATTTCCATACATCATTCTCAATTACCTGAAAAGGTAGATGCTATTGCTTCTTCACGGGCAATGATGGTTGAAAAATGCATGCCTTCTTATCACAACAGATTGAATGGTTTTTCTAGGTCATTTGTGGGAAGGGAGAACATGGAGGGTGCTGTTGGATGCTCTCGTGCTATAAGCTTAGAATCCAAGGGTGCTGACAGTATTGTTTCCTCTGTTGCTAGCTGTAGTATCTCTAGGAAAAACGTCAGCACGGATTCTTTTGAAGATAGTGAGTATAGTAGTGATGCGGAATCATTTTGTCGAATGGAATCAAGAGAAGGAAATTCTCTTCTTCCTGCAGATGATCATTTAACAGGGGAAATCCATAGAATAGAATTGCATGCCTACCGTACTACAATTGAGGCATTGCACGCATCAGGTCCATTAAGCTGGGAACAAGAAACTCTTTTGACCGACCTTCGTGATTCACTTCATATAACAAATGATGAACATTTGATGGAGGTGAGGAACCTATTATCCAGTAGTATCAGTACTCCTGATAGTTGACAGATCGATAAACTTGATCATTTCAGTTTTTGTCATGCAGAAGAGTTCGTAGATTTACCTCAACTGTAATCATATCTAGTAGTATCAGTACTTTGTTGCTTCTATTTTCTGTTATAAGTTTTAGAAGGTTATGCTAAAGATTTATGTACATAAAACTACATGGAAATGAAAATTTAAAATTTTCTTTTACCTCCCACT
The DNA here is from genome assembly GCA_037127255.1 of Persicaria tinctoria. Taxonomy (NCBI): domain Eukaryota; kingdom Viridiplantae; phylum Streptophyta; class Magnoliopsida; order Caryophyllales; family Polygonaceae; genus Persicaria; species Persicaria tinctoria. The sequence goes on from JBANSL010000015.1 coordinate 15,034,986, forward strand.
CTTTCTTCTTCTTTTTTTTGGCCCTTTATTTTTGTGTTTCATCTTTTGGTCTACCAATGTATATACATACCTGTTGAATCTACTGTGATATACAGTTCTTTTTTTTCATACTATGGTATGTGAGGAAGTTGTTTCTTTCGTTGCACCAGCATATGTAAGTCATTTATATATGTTGTTAAGTAGGTTATAAAGGCCAACTTCTCTCTCTCTCTCTCTCTAGAGCCTTTCCCCAACCAAACAGATTATTGCTAATGTTTACATGTTTGATTCCTTCTGTTCTAGATTGCCTGCAGTTGCTTGGAGATTTCTCTATACCAAAGTAGTGTTCCATGAGTATAAGTGATATGAGTCATTCATGTCGCTTGATAACATGAACAGTTCTGATTGAGGATGTTATTGATCCTTCACCTATATTTTCAGGGCCAAAGATGGAGGCTCATACATGTGGCTTCCAAATGTCTTGAGATGATATTGGGATCTTCAACCTTTTCATTTGGTTACTGCATTCTTCCACTTGAGGCCACCCGGCAGCCTTCAATGCTAAATTGAGGAAGAATGTCATACCAGAAACTTGTGGCTGCAACTAGATGCCCTGGTCTTATCTTGTTCATCACTTTACATAATCTGTTTGAATTACATGTTTGCTGCTATAGGGATAAAACTAAGATTCAGAATTGCTTTTCACTGTTTCCAGAATACCAAACTTTGTTTTCAGATTTAAATTCAAGTTAAATCTTTTGGAAGATTAAGTAGGATGTGATAATTTCTTAACAACATTACCTTTCCATTAGCACATTGATCATTTTTTTCTCTTGAAGCTCCATCCTTTTCTTTTAATTAATCTTTTTTTAATAAAAGAATATAGTCTGCACTCTGCAATACATGGTTTTCTCAATTATAGGTGCTGTAGTTTTATTTATAACCTGCTGGCTTTTACAATATGCTGCTTAGATCAGTTTTGCAGGTTATCAGATGGTGTTGGTTTCTAAGCTATTGAAATAAATGGCACTGACAGGATTCAGATGCTCCTTGAGTGCATTTAAGCTAGTAGTGGTTATAGTTTCTTCATCATCCTCGCCGAGTCGCTGCTCTTGGATTTTTCAGTCACAACACCTTGTTTTGGTTCTCTAATGTAGGCCAGCCTCCGAAAAAACAATTGCTTCTGGGAGTGGTTCAATGGCCATTGTGGAACAGTCACCTCGCTTGCTGTTCCTCAATTCTCATTTTTCAGAGTTGTTAAAATATGAGAACAAGGATCATCAATACATGAAGGTAATTCTTATGCTTCAGCTGTTTCCCTATTCGTATCGTCTTCTTGTTGCCATGAGTTCGGGGATGCTATCTTCGTCTGAAGAAGCTTGATCAATCCGTAAAAGACTCTATTCAGAATATCAAATCAAGGAGAAGGTTAGATCCGCAGCAAAAGCGAATCACTTACTGCAATCTAGTAAACGTACCTGGCCAAAATGTAGCAGGCTTCCTAAACTATGGTCTATGGGTGTGAAAATATTTGTGAAAACATATGAAATGCATTTTTGTAGTTTTTTTAACGAATAAATACAACTTAAGTTCATTCAAAATGGGTCGTGAGACGATACCACCCAAACTCTTATCTTGTATATAAAACAAATGAAACTATTCAACATGTGAAATGCATTTTTGTAGTTTTATTGGTACCACCCTAGGAATAATTTGCATTTTTGTAATTTTTTTGGTACCGCCCTTAAAATAATTGATGATGTTAGTAATCAATACGGATTAATTATGATGGTAAGCCGTGATATTAATGTTTCCTAAAGGCTATTAGCTGAAACAACTAGGGACAAAGATAAGTATAATAAATTTGGACCTAGATTCCTTTCACTTACACTCAAATAGTTAAATCTAAATGATCCAGTTAGCTCTGTTGCCATCAACGGATTGCAAGTCTTTTATCCCTGGCGATCGACCTCTCCCTTGCCCACCACGCTACCTCCAAGGTTACCGGTATCTTCATCCTCGAATTTCTCGCCCTCAACCCCTCCAACTCAACGAGGCCTTTCCCTTGCCCACCGCGCGAAACAGCCTAGGCCTCTCCAAGTTCGCTGGTGGCGAAGATGGTGGAGGAGACGGCAACAAAATCATATCCAGCGCCAGCGGCGGGACGAAGATTACCTTGTTCAATTTCTTATTGGAGTTGTATGGATTTGGATTTGTGAGTTGACGAAACTGAGATCCAATCGTTTTTTTTATGGAATATGCTTTGTTTATATCCTTTTTGCTGGCATTTTCGCTGGTTGAAGTATAAGTTAGTCGACCGGAAACTGTGTTTTGGAGTTATTTTGGAATCTTCTTATGAGCACCTATTTGAATGTATGCAACAATACAGATTGCATTGAGTTGCACAGATATACATAATTAGCTTGGAAAGTAGAAGGTGAACATGATCGGTTCTTGAATTGATTTGCATATTACAATTTTCTCCCTTTTTTTGGATTGACTATTTAACAAGGAGAATAATTGAATTAAAGCACATGCTGTTTCGGAACAATGTTGAGATCGTTAAAGATGTGGGGTGGAGAAGGTGAGATCGTTAAGTGATCATGAACTGAAAAAGGATTTGTTATATAATTTTATGGATTTTATTTTGTCAATAGTCATTTAATTTGTAATTTTGTTGATAGCCTCATCCAAGTTTTGTCTCGCAAATACTCCACTTTTGTTTGATTTGCCTTGTAATATTGAAAATAATGTTTTGGTGTAAAAATTGATAAATGATAAGAAAACGTTAGATCGAGGAAGTACAGTTGATACTCCAACAATAAACAATACAGTAAACAATTAACATCAACGTCAAGCTTGAAACTTTTCTTACCATTTCAACTTTGTTTATTGAAGATTTTGTCGTCACTCTCCGCTGTCGCCTCACTTCTCTTTAAACCTAATTTTAATCACTATCAATTTGATGATTTGGATGTATTTAACAATGGACATCAACCACTAACAACACTGATTGCCTTCTAATTTCTTGAATTTGTACACACAAAACCAAAAACATCATCTAATTTCTTCAATTTGTACACACAAACCAAAACATCATTTTCACAACGCAAGTCAACAAATTAAGTACAATCGAATACACTGAAGATTCCTCCTTAATAGATCAAACACCAGATCTTGCAAAATTAAAGTAGCTAAATATTTACAGAAGAGGTTATTTTTAGGAAGGAGATCGATCCGTCGATCGATGATAAGAAGTACGTATATTTCAACATAACCGAAATTTCTGCAAGGAGAGGAGAAAAAGTCAAACACGGGAAGAAATTAAGGATCACCGATCGGAGCGGCGAGAGAAGTCGGAGGCGAGGCGAGAGGCGATGGCAGAGTGGTACATGACATCGTGAAAGCTCTCCGTGCCGGTCGTCATCATCCGCAGTCGCCGGGCCTTCTCTTCTGTGAAGCCTCCCGGAGGGAACTTAGATCTGGCCGGATCGGCCTCTGATCCCTCCTTTTTCGCAAGAGAACTGTCTTGATTGTCGGCGATCGTGCGGGAGGAGTCGGAGTCGATGTAGTCTGGATCCGACGACCAGCCGAAGAGCGGGCTCCACCAGTTGGATGCAGACGAAGCGCACGGTGCGAAAGAGTTCCTACTCCGGTGATTGATGTCGGTTCCGGCGTGGACTCCGATTGGGTGGAAGGCGAGGAAATTTGTAGCCATTTTGTTTTGTTGATTGAGAGGTTTGAAGCGGTAAATGTAAATTCGCGAGAGAGATGGGAATTAAACTGGAAACTGGGGGGACCGGAATTATAAACGGGGAGAGAGAAAAGAGGATAAGAGGGTTAGTGGTACACGTGGCAGGGATTAAAATAAAATAGATTTAGGCTGCGTCAGCAGCTTTATTTCTCCTTTTTTTTTTACCGGCTACTGGCCGGGCCGGTTAGGTCTATTGGGATATCGTTTTATTTGGAAATTGTCCGTTACTTGAAGGGAAAATAGCCATTTTAGAGCAACTCCAAGAGCCTCCCTATTTTGGAGAAAAATCTGAATTTGGGGAATTTTGGGCCATTTTCAGGTCCAACAGCTTTCCCAGCCCATTCTCCAAAATAGGGTGGGAATGAGAAAACTAGGGTAGCTTCCCCAAATGTAGAGCAACGCTAAATTTTTTGGAGTAGCCCTTTTTCTCACGTTCTTCCACTTTCAACTCTCAAAAACCGACTTTGATTTTGGATTGTTGCTCTACAAGTTGTCAACAAAGAAGCCTCTGCTTCTGTGATTATCGATTGCTGCTCGACAAGTTCTCAACAAAGAAGACTTTGCTTCAGGTGAGCCTTCTTGAGCTATTTTTTTTTCCTTCCATCTCCTCTGTTGTTTCAATTGATGAAAGAACTTCATATGTAATTTCTCTACTCTTTTCATGGCATGATTCATAATTTCAGTTTTTTCGTTTCTTCAATGCCAAGACCTTTGGCCATTGAAAGTCGAATTTTTTGATGCAAATATGAAACCTTCATACAAATTAAGTTAAATCTCAATGAAAGACATCTAAATCTCAATTGAACTTAGGTGTGCTGTTGTTGCTTGTTTCATATAATCAATCTCCTGATGAAAATTTGATTTTTTTTTCCTGCTGGAATTTTTTAATTTCCTGCTATAGTTGCTGCACTTGCTGTAAATAGTGCTAGAAACGAACATGTAGAAGCAGAATGGTTTGAGAAGTCAAAAACAGTATGTAATTTTACCTATTGCATCCATTTTCGCTGGTTAATTTTATATTTAGTGAGCAGTAGAGTATTGAGCTACCCATCCCCCTTTCTATATCGAAGGCTAAGCTACAATGCGGCCATGAATTCCATCTGGGTATCCACTTCTGTTACCCTATTTGTGGTTTACGGCATTGCTGAATTTCTGAATGCTATTCATGATTTCTGTATGGTATTGCTTTTTTTTTTTCAGCAAGTCATACATTCTTCTGTATGGTATTGATTTCGTACTTCTAGAGTAATGGTGTGATTGCTGTTTTTATGATGTCTTTGAAATTTACCTTGTTTTATGAGTTTCAAAGTCAGAAAATTTGGATGACAATCTGATTTTTTAAACAATCATATAAATCTCAATTTTAGAGAATGAAAATCTGATTTTTTAGAGAATGATAATCTGATTTTATTGAGAATATGGAACTGATTGTTAGATGTGTTGTTGCTGATGAATTTACAGCAGCTCTGCAGTATTGCTGTTGGATTTATATGATCATATAAATCTTAATTTTAGAGAATGAAAATCTGATTTTTAGGTGTGCTGTATTGGTGTTGAATTTATAGCAGTTATGTATTGAACTATCAATCACAAATGGATAAAATAAAACAGGGCTACTTGGATTATATGAAACTTTCATTACATCTCAATCATTTAAATCTATTTTTTTTTTCGGGTTATATATCGTTTGGTTTATTTCATATATCTTGCAGATGAATTTCATAGACCTTCTCAACAATGGATCATCCGTTGACGATCTCAATGAACCACAATTAACATATGATTTCTCATCGAGTCAATACCATTCTAGTGGTTTTAACTTGGAAGAGACAAATACTACTGAAGCTGAAACTGATTTGGAGAGTCCATCTGCATCTAGCATCAAGAAGTCAGAAAAACAATCTCAAAGAACCGTAAACTTTTCCCGTGAGGAAGACACAATTCTTGTTGCAGCATGGTTGAATACAAGCTTAGATCCAATCAAAGGCTCTGATCAAAAGAAGAACCAATTCTGGAAAAGAATTACTGAATACTTTCATGAGCATAAGAAAGGAGATGAAAGAAGTGAAAAATCCTTGACAAGCCGTTGGTCAAAAATTAGCGCTAGTGTGAGTAGGTTTAGTGGACATTATGCCGCGGTTGAAAACTTGCACAAAAGTGGATACACAGAAGCAGATAAGGTGCACACTTTTATTATCTTTATTCTCTTCAAATTAAAGTATCCAACTAATTATATGTAGTTGTGAATGCACATATGATTCTCATTTCGTTATTCTTTGCAGCTACAAGACGCCAAAACTGTCTACAAAGAGAAAGAAGGTCATCACTTCGGATTAGACCATTGTTGGAATCTTTTGAGGTTTCAACAAAAATGGATGGTTGAGCATCAAAAATTTGAAGCAAGTAGAAAATCCAAGGCTCCTCGTGCTAAAGATTCAATTTCAATCAATTTGGAAGATGAGAATGGAAGTGCTCCTGAACCTGCACCATTAAAGAGACCTATTGGAAGAAAGGCAGCAAAAGAAGCACACAAAAAGGGAAAATCCAATGAGCAAGGAGAAGGTGATGACAAGGAATCTTCAAAATTACGTTCAGAGTTGGAAGAGTTTAGGGCAAGGAGACTAGAAGCTGATCGTATGAAGGCTGAAAAACTACAGTTGCTCATTGATATCGAGCAAAAGCAGGTTGCTCTAAAAGAGAAGGAAATTGAACTTCAAGCTCAAAGTGAGGAGACTAAAATAATGTCTATGGATACTAGTTTGATGCAACCTCTTCAAGCAGAATATATACTCAGCCGCCAAAGAGAGATTTTAGCAAAAAGAGCCAACCAGAACGAAAATCACCATTCTACATGATTGCACTTGATTTCCTGCATGAATAGTTTCGACTTTAGGTACATCTAATGGTTTAGAATTTGGCTACATGTTATGGTGTCGACTGTAGGTACATCTTATGGTTTTTACAGTTTCATTCGTTTTATGTTTTTTATGATTACACTTGATTATGTGTTTGAATTCCTCCAATTGATTTTTCATGTTTTAACACTTGATTCTGCAGCAGTGATTTATTGGTTTATTCAGTGGATGATTAATCATATACAGTGAAACCGTGGTCTTTCTTGGCTCATGTATTATATGGTACTATGTAAATCTGATTATGCAGGTGGGAAATCTGATTATACACTTGATTCTGCAGCAATCTTAATCAAAATTTCCCCCTGCAATTGTTATTAATCTCTAGCTCTTTGCTAGCTCATTTATGGTGAAAACAACTACCAATGTCATGGCTTTTTCCTTTCAACTCTGTCATGGCAGTAAAGGACTTTCAACAACTCTTTTTGTAGCTTGTTTCTGGTGACCATCATGGCTTTGCTTCTTTGAACTTTGTCATGACAGTAGGTGTTTTCAGGCTCCTTTCTAGCTCTTTTATGGTAAAAAATAAGCTTAAATGATATGGTTTTTTCATTCATGACAGCAGCTGTTTTTTCAGCTCTTTTCTAGCTCTTTTATGGTGAAAAAAATAAGATACAATGTCATGGTATTCAGCCATGACCTTTGTCATAACAGTGGCTGTTTTTTCAGCTCTTTTCTAGGACTTTTATGGTGAAAAATAAGACACAATGTCATGGTGTTCAGCTATGACCTTTGTCATAACAGTGGCTGTTTTTTCAGCTCTTTTCTAGGACTTTTATGGTGAAAAATAAGGCACAATGTCATGGTATTCAGCTATGACCTTTGTCATAACAGTGGCTGTTTTTTCAGCTCTTTTCTAGGACTTTTATGGTGAGAAATAAGGCACAATGTCATGGTATTCAGCTATGACCGTTGTCATAACAGTGGCTGTTTTTTCAGCTCTTTTCTAGGACTTTTATGGTGAAAAATAAGACACAATGTCATGGTGTTCAGCTATGACCTTTGTCATAACAATGGATGTTTTTTCACCTCTTTTCTAGCAGTTTTATGGTGAAAAATAAGCTCCAATGTCATGGTGTTTAGCTATGAACATTGTCATAACAGTGACTGTTTTTTCAGATTTTTTTCTAGCTCCAATCTCCTTTCTCTCTGATTGCTGCACTTGTTGTTAATGTACATCAGTTTATGTGTTTCTGTGTTGGTGTTTTCTGTAAAAAAAAACATTTATTACATGCCATGGCAAGATTCTTATGGTTATCACAAGTTAAACTAACCAATCTTTTCACAATTTGAATTTTTTTCCTGCAGTATTTTTTTTCATGCTATAGCTGCTGCACTTGTTGAGTTGCTGTGAATTTACAGCAGATTATGTGTTGCTGTTTTCTGTAAAAAAAATTCCATCCATTTGTTGTTTTGTGTTCTTTGCATAGTTACACTCGTTGCATGTCATGATTGGTTTTGTGTCTTTTTGTTTTTATAGTAATAGGAGCTATAATTAACCAAGAAGATAGATGCTTTCTGATATGAAATTTTAAATGTTATTCTTCATATTTTTATTGATAACAGTACAAATAAGTTTTCAAAAAAACAAAATAGAACAATACAAAGAAGTTGGAAAAACATGCTATGAATTTAAAGAAAGCAAATTACTAATTGCCTCCATGCTTATTCCATAAGTGCTCAACAAGATCTTCTTGGAGTTGAGTGTGCATTTGTCTGTCTCTAACCCGATGACGATTTGCGATAAACTCCATTATTGTTGGTGTACGCTCGAGCGAAAGTGATATGTGTGGAATATCATCAACGTGATCATATTCCTTTTCGATATCATGCATCTTCCTTAGTCTACGAATACACTCATGTCCATCACGCTCATCTTCGACAATCATATTATGCATAATTATACATGCCATCATAATATATTTTAGGTTCTCCTTATTCCAAAGTCTTGCCGGGTTCCGGACAATCGCAAAACGAGCTTGAAGCACTCCGAATGCGCGTTCAACATCTTTTCTTGCTCCTTCTTGCTCTTTAGCAAAGTGTCGATGCTTATTTCCTTGTGGAGCTGGAATAGTCTTTACTAATGTAGCCCATGATGGATATATACCATCGGCAAGATAATATCCCATGTTATATGATCTCCCATTCACTTTATAAGTAATCTGAGGGGCAATGCCTTCATCCAATCCACTAAATACGTAAGAACGCTCTAACACATTGATATCATTAAGAGACCCAGGCAAACCAAAGAAAGCATGCCATATCCACAAATCATATGAAGCTACAGCTTCTAAAATAATGGTGGGTTCATGAATGTGGCCAGTAAACATACCATGCCAAGCAGTAGGACAATTTTTCCATGTCCAGTGCATACAGTCTATGCTACCGAGCATCCCAGGAAAGCCGCGTTGTTCACCTATTGCAAGTAATCTTCTAAGATCATCACTATTTGGCACTCTTAAGTATTCATCGCCAAACACTTCAACAACTGCCACGACAAACTTTTTGAGACTTTCAATAGCAGTGCTTTCCCCAATCTGCACATACTCGTCAATATAATCGGCCGGAACACCATATGCAAGTTGTCGAAAAGCAGTTGTTACCTTTTGAAGTGATGACAAGCCAAGACGCCCCGCAGCATTTCTCTTTTGAACAAAATAAGTATCATGTGCGACAACAGCATCATGAATGCGCATGAAAAGATCTCGCTTCATTCGGAATCTCCTTCGAAAGAGACGAGCCCCGTATTTTGGAGGGTTCCCAAAGTAGTCACGATAAAGTCTTTCATGACCCTCAATTAGATCACGATTAACAGTACGATGACCCACAATAGAACCACGACGCCTTTCTCTTGAACTTTGGCTAGTCATGCATTTTTTTTCTATTTCAACAAGTAATAATTCTTCATATTCATCGTCAAGATTCTCCTCGTCATCCATGAACATGTCAACTAGATAACGACTAGCGACCGAACGACGATCCATAAAATAGACGTTCAAAGTGAGACAAATATAAGAAAGCAAATATTGAGAATGAGATGATGACAGTGATGAGATTGGGTGGAGATGCTTAAAATAAAAACTAGATTATCTAGCTTAAATATTGACAAAACTAGTAGACAAATTGAGATCCCGTACAATAAGGGATTACACTAATACTCAATTTGACATAATCAATTGTGAATACAGATTTTAATTATCCCTACCAAACCCATTGCCTCTTTGAACAAGTCAACAATTAATTATCCTAGCTAGCTACGAAACCGATTCTATGTGTGAACAAGTCAAAAAAATCACAAATGGTGTACAATAATTTTAAATAAATTATTTTTTAAAAAATAAAATGAAGGTGAAATTCTCTATTATAGGAAAGCTTTTGGAGTTTGGTCTAAAATAATTTGGAGAAACTTGGTATTGATTCCCCATTTTAGAAAAACATTTGGGGAAGCTGTTGGAGAAGCTCAAGTCCAAGTGTCGAACCCACCAGTTTTTTTTTTATTTTGTTTTTTTTTACGGAAAAGAGCCACTAAATCCACTATTAAGTAATACTCCCTCCAAGATACAGATTCCTTCAAATGGAACCCACAAACCCCAATTCCACCCAAGAGAACGCGCTTGTACACGCGCTTCCCTTTCCCCAAAACTCCACCTTCTCCAAACCTAAACCTAGACCTCAATCTATAAATCGCTTTGAAACTTCAACAAATCTCACCCTAAGCCTCCCACAAAATCGATATCATAGTCGTATTGTCCAAACCAAAAGCCTTCTGTTTTGGATCTGGCTCGAAATCTGGCTCTTGAATGGAATTGAGGTTCTTTCTCCCGTTCTAGGGTTAAAATCCACTTGTTCTCTCAAATCTCTGCCATGGAGGTCTATAGCCTCAATCATTACTGCAATAAGAGGATTTCTCTCTACCATCCCCCTCTACGACCACTCTGCCCGATTTGATGCCTCAATTTTCAAGCACCGATTTGTGGTTCGGTGGCCATCAACTAGTAGCAAAGCGCTCTCCTCCTCTTGGTCTTTGACGTTTGGCCTCGGGACTGTCTGGTTGAAGGTGCGAGGATACAAACACCGAAAAAAGAAGATGACGATATGCAAGTTTTCAATTTTCCTTCGCCTTTGGAGTCTGCTCTCGGCGGTTCTGGATCCGCTCCCTCCGCTCGGGGTATCCCTTCTTCCTGCTGGTGTCCCTCAGCGGTGCTTTCGGCTTTCGGCGACAGTGTTGTCTCTATTTGGCTCTCTGCCAACCATCAGGTTATATCTTTTCTCCTCAATCTCACCCCCTAGACTCTTCGGGAAAACCTCCCAGAAACTCCTCGGGATAACCTCCCACAAAATAATACAGGGGATAACCTCCCACAAAATCTTCGGGATAACCTCCCTTCAAACATTTGGGATGCCCTCCCTACAAAACAACTGTAATAACCATCTGAAACGTCGGGTCAAAATTCTAACTCTAACTTACCCGAGTAGATTCACCGCTAATGAAGATACAATAAATAAACATCACAATCCCCTCAAACAAATCAATCTAGAACCTACTTCTACAAAACTTAAGATCAACCTCTCTGAAGCACTCAATAATTCTACTTTCTGTATCCAACACCTAGACCTTCTATTTGCTTATGTGTTTAAAAGATACATATTTGTATTTTTTATCCCATTTTGCATTAAGCACTCAATAACTTTACTTAGTGCTTACTGTCATAAGAAATCTAATTTGGTTTTGCTCACTAGACCATGTATTAACTGTTCTATTCAGCTTGTTGGGGTCTTGAAAAGTCAAAAGAAACTCACTACCTATACACAGTATCTCTATTTTACATCTGCATTGCTGGTGTTAAAATCATCTCTAACTGATTTTGATTTGGCTCGAGGGACTCTCTCTGTTGAGCCTGTGAAATCATGTCTTCTTTTGCAGGATTACCCAAACAACCATAAAAAGCATGACCAACATCTCAATACGAGCAGCAGCACTACAATGCAAGCAATACATGCACCCTTAATTCTCAAGCTGGACGACAAAAAGTGTGCTGCCCCTATGAATCCTGGTATATCTGATCACATGGCCAACTGCATTAATACCACTCGAATGAGGCTTTCCCTCGAAATTTTGCTATCTAAACTCCACTTGCAGATTCACCATGGCCAACTACTGATCAGTCACTTGCAGACTTACTGTTGCATGCCCCCTAATAGTTTCCATCCTTCTATTTATCTATGGTATTTCAGTAGCTTTGGCCTTTACTCGTATTGTGCCAATATTCCTTGTTGTACCCTGTGTTATATATGGAGGTTAATGGTAATTTTATGCTACTTATATTTCAATAATGTCAACTGTTCATCTGTTATAGGAAACCTTTCTAGTCACTCTCTTACGAACACCATCTACTGCAGAAACAACCCAACTTACATAACCCCATCAATAAGAAGCTGCCTGGAACAAAACTACTACTTGAAAATCAAATATACTTGCTCATCCTATTGGTTTATACATAACCACATGTCTCTTATTACAATTTACCATAAAGGCAATATAGGCAAAATTGGCATTTTGTTTGCTATTTTAAACAAGCATCTCAATACAATTTATACTAAATGTAATTTATGCCATTTAAATTACCTTCTCATCTTTATTCGTGGCTGGGTGTTTGACATTTCTGCTTCAATCCCTTTATCCTGGATTGATCATCATTATAATATAAATCTATCTTTATATCATGCACCCTGGATTGATCATCTTATATCCTGCTTGTGGTTTGATTTGAGCATCTATTTATGTGCCTATCATTTGCTCATGTTCAGATCATGCTTCTTTGAAGGCATATTTTACTTGTCAATCCCATTCCAGCACCTTGATTTCTCACAAAACCACCATGAATTTATAAATTATCAAATCCCTGACTTGACTCGAGGGAGGTCTTTCCTTGAGTCTTTGAAACTGTCATGTAACATGCAGGACTATCTTAAGAGGCAGAACAGGCAAGGAGCAAGTAGCAATCAACTAGATGCTGAACTTACTAATGTTACAATTATTGAGTCTCCCACCTGCTGGCTGCATCTGAACGGGTCTGGTCACTTGGATCTCCTTGTTCATTTGTGCATTAAATTGGTAAGGTGCGAATTTATGGATTGCAATAAGCTTAAGACTCTTAAATTTATGACTCTGTCTATAAGTTATCCTCTACCACTCTCTGTTTTTACTTTGGTGCCACTGAACTGTTCTCTTGGTTTCGTTGGCTTCCAACAATGTATTTCTAACTTCTGGCTTAGTGGTTGGATAATACTATTGAATTATCTATTAACAAATTTCAGTAACCAACATATCTATTATTTTTCACATGGCAACAATACATCTCTCTGTAGCTTTAAATTCTGTGTGTGTGTAACTGAAACTCTAGATCCTGGTAATAAATACATCACATGCTTTGCAGCTCCATCGGAGCATCCCAACCCCACCCAAATCGGGAAGCCTTCGGGTGACACCCAAATCGGGAAGCCTTCGGGCGACACCCAAATCGGAAAGCCTTCGGGTAACACCCAAATCGGAAAGCCTTCGGGCAACACCCAAAATCTGTATTATGAACTAAGTGTCTGTAACCTATCTTTCATAAGTAATCAAAATCTATATTATGGACTAATGTACTGTCAGTATAAACTCCTTTGTTTTCTTGTTGAACATGCTATAAACTTGATGCTTATACTCATAAAAATGCTCCATACTTTCTATAATTTAACTGTTGAATTCAACCAACTAAGTGTGATGTCACCTAATTTTAATTTTATATCTGCTATGAATGTGAGTCTTGCCTTTGTTCATGGAGATCTTACACTAAAAATTTATGATGATGGAAATCTGGCTTCATATCATGCTTTTGTCTTGTTCCATTATCAGCTTATCCATACCTACCTTATGCTGAAACCTTCTGTCATATTGTTAAGTAATTTAGAACCATACCACTATCTCATACTCCCTCCGTTCCATAATACATGGTCTTTTGATTTTCAACACGTTTTTTAAGGAGCGGAAAACTCTATAAAATATTATTTTTTTAATTAATTTTTTTATATAATTTGATACTTATTAGTAACAAGTATCAAATTATATTAAAAAATTAATTAAAAAAATAATATTTTATAGAGCTTTTCGCTCCTTAAAAAACGTGCTGAAAAGTAAAAGGACATGTATTATGGAACGGAGGTAGTACTTGTTAAGAATAACCAAAACTATATTTTTACTTCCAAAGATTTACCTATTATAAAGCACACTACTAATCTTGCTCAAGGGAGTCATTCCCTTGAGCATCACATTTACTTGCAATTATTTCAGCTTGTGACAAGGCTTTGCTGGCACCTTGGCTATAGCTTTGAAGATAATTGGAACCAAGCATATGAAGAATTATATAACAGACCATCAATACTGCTGATATTGCTCTCCGTCAACAACTGGTCTGAAAGCTACATCTTGCCATCTCTTGACTCAAGTGAGCACCCATGCGCCACCTCCCAAACTCATATTACTATAGGGCTTCTGATTTTATGGCTTACAAACCACTGCTTTGCATTGTAAATTACACACACTCTGATCTATTTAATCTCCCACAATTAGCTCCTACGGTTGAGTATATTGCTCTGCTCAAGAATTCTCACAATATCATTGTAAAACTTGGACAATATATTAACCTCAACAGGTCTTTCATTTTAATAACTATGACTTTCCTTTGTGGTTTTGTTATGGTTGTTAGCATTTCTGATGCTTTCTGTTATAGTCAGACCCTTGGCTTGGACATTAAACTTTTTTTGAACCGCCTAAATACAATAGGCCTGGGTGCCAATACTCAAAATTTACCAATCACTCGTTACATACAGGATACGACAAATAACAAAAACAACTCAGAATTCTATCTAATCCAAGAATCGTCGGGGTTTGTATTTCTGCATTACACACTCACTCAAACACTCATAGAGATAAAAAAACCTATAACAATGACCTGAAGTCTATCAAAATGCACATTAATTGGCGAGTCTTAACTTTTTTAAGTAAGATTCTAACCTTCCTAAGTACCATTTCTCCCACAATTTGTTATAATGAAGTTTAGCTTCTGGAATGTAAGGGGCCTAAGTAGAAAGAACGTTTGGACTCACATTGAATCTACCACTAAAGCAGAACACATAAAAATCTTAATGCTAGCCGAAACAAAATTAACAAATCCTCCACCGAAAAAGTGCTGGAGGAAACCGGGTTTTGATAAAATGTTCTTCTGTCCGTCAAAAGGACTGGCAGGAGGTTTATGCCTTCTTTGGAAGGAATCCCTTTTCCAGAATGAAACTTTTACTATTAGAAACTCTACAGACCGTATCATCCAGGCAGACTACATGAACACAACTCTTAATATTAACATCGAAATTTTATTTGTTTATGCAACTCCTTATGCAAATGAAAAAAACTCTTTCTGGGCCTCACTCTCAAACTATATACGCAATGCAAAGGGAGATCTTATTATATTGGGGGACCTAAATGAAATATTAGAGCCAAACGACAAAAAGGGTGGAAAGTTTCCATCTGCAAATAGATTTACAAGACTACATGATATTATTAGTACTTACAACTTGGTAGACTCCCCTACATGTGGAAACAATTACACTTGGAGAAAACACGAACATGGTAATGGCAATATATTTGAAAAACTAGACCGCGCTATGATTAGTCACTCTATCCTAAAACAATTCCCCAACCTATGCACCAAAAACCACGCCTTTTTAAAATCAGACCATGCACAGATTACACTGGACCTGATGGATAACCTTAAACCAAAATTACAGCCTTTCAAGTTTGAAATGGCATGGACAACGAAACCAGAATATGAAGCAGTTGTGCGCTCTGCGTGGAGGCTTGACTCTCCCGGCTCTCAAATGTTCAAATTAACAAAGAAACTGCAAGAGGTCAAAAGGAAAAGCAAACTATGGAGCAAAGTAACGTTTGGAAACGTCTTTCGCCAAATAAAACAAGTAGAAACAGAATTACTGGAATTACAGAAAAATCTTTGCAATGCTTATAACCAAAACATGGATAACAAAATCAAAAGGCTCACAACAAAGCATACCTCTCTCCTTTCCTTCCAACAAAAATATTGGGGGCAAAGGGCCAAAAGAATACACGTAAAATCAATTGACGCTAACACAAAATACTTTCATAAAATTGCAACTGGAAGACGAAACAGAAACATAATAAAGCACCTTCAAACCACCGCTGGTATAACACTCAGTAGTGAAAAAGACATCAGAGAGCTAATCAAGCAGGACTTCAGCCAGAGATTTTCACAACCCAGGCAACAAATACCAAGCAATTTACTCCATCATGTAGGAAGTGAAATCTCGAACGAAGATAATGACTGGCTAACTCGCCAAATCACAAATTCTGAAATAAAGAATGCGGTTTTCAGTCTTGCCAATGACAAATCCCCAGGACCTGATGGGTTTCCTGCCGGATTCTTCAAAAAATACTGGCACATAGTCGAACCATCCGTCATAAAGGCGGTCAAGAGCTTCTTTCTGAGTGGAAGAATTCTAAAACAGACAAACCACACATTCATAGCATTGATACCGAAGATAGACAACCCAACTACAACATCTCACTATAGGCCTATTAGCCTATGCTCAACAACATACAAAATTATATCCAAAATACTAGCATCAAGACTAAAAAGGATTATCCCCAAAGTAACAAACCCACTTCAAAGTGCCTTCTCTTCTGGCAGATCAATACAGGATAACATCTTAATTGCAAATGAAATATTCCACTCTTTCTCAAAGAAAAAAGGAAATTCAGGTTGGATGGCAGTCAAGCTTGACATGGAAAAAGCTTTTGATATGGTCGACTGGAACTTCTTACTCTCCACCATGCTTAAATTTGGTTTCTCACCCAAATTCACGGAATGGATCAAAGAATGTATTACAACTGTAACATACTCAGTACTAGTAAATAATGAACCGACGGATATGTTTTTCCCCAAGCGGGGATTACGCCAGGGATGCCCGCTCTCACCATATCTATTTTTAATAATATCAGAAGTTCTAGCTCGAGGGCTACAACATGAATCAGAAAGGCAACAAAGCCGTCTAGGAATCAAACTAACACGCGGTGGTACGAAAATACCCTTTTTAGCCTTTGCCGACGATATTGTCATCTTTGCATCAGCAACCAAAACCGGTTGTGACCAAATTAACAAAGTACTACAAGAATACTCATCTTTGTCAGGACAACGAGTGAACATGCACAAGTCTCAATTCCAAACATCCGGAAATGTTTCAACCACGCAAAAAAATCTTATTCGAAATGAGCTTGAAATAGCACACACCCCCAAATTGGGGAGCTATTTGGGATGTTCGATCATTGAAGGACGAGTGACGAAGGACGAATTTAAAGACTTATTAACAAGCACTAAGTCACAGCTACACAGATGGAAGGCGAATTGCCTCTCACAAGCGGGTCGTTGCACCTTGATCAAAACAACGCTAGCAGCTAAACCTTTACATATAATGCAATGCTTTATGCTACCCAAATCTGTTCACACAGAACTTGATAAAATCAACCGAAACTTCCTTTGGAACAAGGGCCCAAATCACAAACCCCTCATCAGCTGGTTTGAGGTTTGTAAAACCAAGGAAAATGGAGGACTTGGTCTTCGCAGCTCTGAGGACATGAATAAAGCCCTTCAGATGAAATTACTATGGAAACTATTAGCAGAACCATCTAGTCCCTGGGTTATATTAATCAAAGAAAAATATCTCAAAGATCAAAATATTCTGAATTATCATAAGCATGGGCCCTCTTCCTGGCAATGGACGCATTTAATAAAATTATTACCTTTATTCAAGCAAGGTCTAAAATGGTCTATTGGGGATGGCTCATCCATTAATTTTTGGTGGGACATGTGGCTAGGCTCTTCGCAGCTAAATTCACTAATCTCGGGAACACAACAAATTGACGAAACAATCAACATAAATTATTTCCTAAAACAGAATAAAACATGGGACCAAGATAAATTACATGAAAATCTACAGAACGTCATCCCAAATGACATAATAGAAGCAATCAAAACAACCCCAATACCACAACACATCCATGTTGATAGACTATATTGGAAATGGAGCAAAAATGGCTGGTTCAGCACAAAGTCTGCAATAGACATGATACATAGACACAAAAACCATGCAATTTCGGATATAAACTGGGTTTGGGGGCTAAAGATTCCTCCTAAAATAAAATCCTTCATTTGGAAAATCCTTAAGAACGGAATACCCACTACGGTTAAACTGGCATCTCGTCGTCTTGGTATACCGACGAATTGCCCACACTGTGACTCCTGCTATGAAGACCTTAACCATCTACTATGGGACTGCCCTGTTTCTAGAGAAACCCTTATTGCAAATAACCCAGGTGCCTTTATGAAAATCCTGGGCTGTTTCAACAAAGGGGAACACCTCAACGACACAATCTGGGATATCAAAAATACAATTGGGGAAAAATGTTTTGAGGATCTAGCCTTTGTTTGGTGGGGAATTTGGTATTTCAGAAACAAAACAATATTTGAAAATATAAACCCAGACATAAGGCGTATCTTATCACTTGTAAAAGAACAAATATTTATCTGGAAAACAGCGTATTCGGGTCCACCGGATTACTGCACAAATGACAAAAACTTGTCCAAAAAAGTCGACCAACCAAGATTGAAATCGAAAAGAAAAAGAACCAAATGGGAAACCCCTTCCAAATGGAACTTATAAACTGAATTTTGACGGTTCCCTCTCCCCTGATGGTAGGGGCACATATGGCTTCATCCTTCGGGACTCCGTTGGTGCTCCTATTTTCAGTGGCTCGGGAACCTCACCAATCACCTCGGTTTGTGGATGTGAAAGCATGGGCCTTTGGAAGGGCCTGCAAGCTGCAAAAGAACTGAAAATCATGAGCCTAATCATTGAAGGAGATAACTTAACGATTATCAAATGTCTAAAAGGTATGGGGAAGTCTACTGGAGACTCTGAAATGATTGTCTCGGACAGTCTAGTCTCGTTGGGCTTCTTTGGTTCTGTTGAGATTCGTCATGTCTTCCGTGAGGCAAATCTGGTGGCTGACCGCTTGTCACGTATTGTCTTTGCTTCAAACGGATCTATGACTCCTGATGATTCTCTGTTGCGTAGTCTCATCCGCAAGGATGCCCTTGGCTGATAGAGCTTAGCTCTATGGCCAAATTCTTTCCGTTTCAAAAAAAAAAAAGAAGGTAATACTCCCTCCGAATCACATCATATTCGCATTCACGCCCTTATAGTACTATCCAGTATCCATATACTCATCTTTGCATAACACAATGTTCATTCATTTCATAACAGCTACACGTAATGGAAAAAACCCTCCCCCGGGAGTTTGAAGAACGCGCTGCCACGCGCCCCCAAATCCCTTTCTCACATCCGATCTTCAATCCCTAGTTTGGTGTTCTCGTCCACCCAATCCGCCTCCTTGTGCAGTAATCTGTTCATCCCTCACCAGTTTCATCAATTTTCCTCCTCTTCCCTTGAATTGGGTTCCAGTTTGTGGTGTTGCCTGGCATCCCAAGAAAATCTCAAGTTTCACGCCTTGTTCCTCAATCCTCATGGATTCTTGTCATAAACTCCTTTTTGTGGCGGAATCGGGACTTTGCTTCGGTCTCTCTATTTCGCTGAAGCCAAAAACCCCTCTTTCTCTCCCTCTGTGTAGTTGTCTGTTCGTGTCGCTGAGATGTGGTGACCGGAAAAGTGAGTTTATGGTGTCTAGGCAGCGTTTTTCGGGAGAGGTGGCGAAAGATTTCAGGAAGCGAAAGAAAGTGCTCACGGGTGTGTTCAGGGGCATTGTGATTAACTGCCCTTCGGGTGGTGCTTGGTCGGTCTCCGGGGGAGGTCCTGTTCGGCTTGTTGGTTGGAAGTGTTCGATGTTCCTCTGTTCGGGCCGCCTTAGCCCTGTCCTCTTCGGCATGTCACTTCCGTTCTGTATAGATCGGGTCTTGGGGGCCTTCAACATGTGGCTCTCGTCTCTAGATTGTGAGCAGCCAAAGGTAAAGGCCCTGATAACCTTGTTTCTGAGCAGCAGTTTAGGTGGTGTTGGTGTTTGGGTCTTGGTGTCTCTCCTGTTGAGAGGAATAAAGTCCTGTCGAGTTAGGTCTGTTCACTACATATTTGTTATTGACATCATTTCTTTTATAATCTACATGAATCCCTCTTGTAGGAGCCGGTCAGAAGTCGTATTGCTCGATCTTAGTTTTTCACTAATTTCTTGCAATATGTATATTTGCAATATGGTTTCCTTTTGTTCTCATCCAGTTATTCAAAGCAATAATGGTGTGTGTGGTTTACTGTCGGGCTTAGCTTCCCGTTCAGTTGTCAAAGAGAAACAAAACATGGTGAAGGACGATCGTCCTTCACTCAACAAATCCCGAAAGGGCAAAAACTCCCGAAAGGGCAACGACACTAGTGTCGACAACTTGGTTGATGAGGGGGTTAAGTCTCCTTTTGAAGTCGGATATAATCGAGTGAGTACCATCTGCCTCCCCTTCTGCTTACACTCTGTCTCAGTTTTATTTCGACATGGGTGTTGTAATTTCTGTTTGGTATTGAACTCTCGCACATATTTTATTATGGCTTATATTTTGATTGAGGCTAAATCCTCTCTCAGTGCAATTTCGTCCTCAAATCATCTTTATGATGACGTGTATTTCGACCTTAACATGAATCTCTCGGTCTTCAAACCAAGGTTATATTGTGTTGATCAACTGATGAGTTGTTGGAGTAATGATCGCTGTGCTTGGCCTTCTTTCATTGCCTCCTCTTCGGCAGTGTTGAGGCCTGAAAATGGTAACAAATTCAGCTCCTTTGCTGTCCTCTTTCTTGGAGCACTCCTCCCCTTTATGGGGCTGCAGCATCCCATGTAAAATACTCAAAATTGGATTATATGCTTGCCTAGGTCGTCTCGGCCTCGCGTGTTGATGCACATGCTTAATTGGCTAATCCTTTATGCAATAACAGTGACTCTCTTGGATCTAACTAAACTTTGGGATTTTTTTAGACATAATATTAGTTGGTTTCGGCTTCATCATATGCTCCTATTGTCGTATGCTCATAGCTACTATAATCCTAGAATTAACCCCCTCATATTGGTGCGTGCGTACCAGTATAAAAACACATCGGGGCCAGAGTTGCGTGCTCTCCCCCCACCCAAATCCCGCAAGGGCCCAAATCCTCGTAATGAGGCAAAACAGCCGGTTGATGATTCACTTCTGGTTGCAGGTTGTTGTCATCAGTTGGCAGATAAAAGGAAGCTCAAACAGACAAAGCAATCTCTCAATCTGGAAAAACTCATATGCTTGAGTCGACCTCTGTGCTTGCTCTATTTGCATTTGTTATTCAGGAGCACCCTTTTAGCAGATTCAGTTTGTGATCTGTCCGACCTCACCATACCCAAACGATGCCTAAGATCCCTTCACCACCTGTCTGCATTTTCGTTCTGGTATGGTTCTAATTGTGATAAAATTTCTACTGGCATAATGTTTTTAAATGCCTTTGTCTGGCCTCTCACATCATATATGTTTGGTTTGTTGGGTGCCCTTGGCATTCAATGGAGTCCTAATGGGTACAAAATAAATGAAACATCTCATGGTTACATGTTAATTGTAAAAATCTTTAGAATAAATCTCCTGCAAGGGGCTTATCTTTCCTTCTATGTGTGTAATCTTAACTTTCAACCTATTTCTATGCCAATAAAGTCTTCCAATTATACTCATTTGAACACAACCTGTTGCGTTTTATTGGTTTATGGAAAAATCTCCTTTGAGAGCTTCATAAATCACATTTTGCGAAAGCATCTCTATCCACTATTAGCTGATACAAAATTCCTTCAACACCTTGGTATTTAATCTCCTTTTCAATTAATACATTATCTTGCATATAGGTATCTAATCAATCAGATTATTAGACACTACTCTTATTACAAATTTAAGTTAACAAAGGATTTAACTTTCAGATTTGGTAAAAGATATATTCATCACCCTATCTATAGATTCCAATCTCATAATACATTTTTAATCGACATGGTTACTATCCTAGAATCATTGATGCCATACCCCCCTGCAAAGGGCTATAACAAAGAGTTATATATCCTATATCAATTATACTTAAATGCTATGAAGGGAATCCTCCTTAGTCGCTTCGGGAGGATTAATGATGTTGGAAGCAAACACATTTGCTGCAACTCATGTAAAAATAAACTCCAAATGGGTTGTGAGATTAATTATTACATTGATTTCACAAGCCCCCTTCAAAGTACTCGAAAAATGCTAATTTCGTACCAAATGGATGGGGTCAATAAATCTCAGCCCTATTCCCACCAAATCAGTTGTTATAAATGAAAGTCTGCTACTGGAATTGTAGAGGTATAGGTAAAACGACCTTTTGGATAGAAATCGATGCATTATGTAAAAACGAGCATATTCAAATCTTGTCGTTAGCTGAAACAAAAGCGGATTCCATCCCGGAAAACAAACCATGGCAGAATATCGGTTTCGACGAGGCAATATGGTCTCCTAGTATTGGCTGATCGGGGGGGATTGGCGTCTTGTGGAAATCCCACCAGCTGAGTAACTTTCTCATTACCGTCGAAATACACTTACCTCGTATTATTGGGTTGAGATGTGAAAACTGCAATGATCGCACCGTCGTCCTCATGCTTTTTGCTTATGCTCCCCCGACCCTCGGGATAAGGATGAGTTCTGGGAAACTTTTACCTCTATAATACACATGTCACCTGTCCCTTGTATTATTATGGGCGATTTGAATGAAAATGCTTGTAGTGAGGACAAATTGGCAGGATCTGCCTCCCGCCCTTCTCGCTTCACTTGATTGATACAATTCAAGAACAACTGCTCCCTCGTGGACCTTCCCTCGTTTGGAAACCCCTTTACTTGGAGAAAAGGTGCTAATGGAAAGTTTACCATCTTCGAAAAACTTGACAGAGTGCTTGTCCATCATCAGATTCTAAATGATTATCCAAACCTTATCACCAAGAACGGGGCTTTTTCAACATCCGATCACTGTCCTATCTTTATTTCACTTGTGAATGATGTCTCCTTTAAAGCTCCCCCGTTTAAATTTGAAAACGCCTGGCTGCAGCAGAAAGACTTTCGTCATTTGGTAAAACAATCGTGGCGAGCTACTTGCCCCGGCTCTGCTATGTTTCAATTAATGTTCAAACAACGAATTCTGAAACAAAAAGCAAAAATATGGAATAAGTCAACTTTTGGTAATATTTTTCGCCAATTGCAGGAGGTAGATGAAGAATTGCTCAAGATCCAATCTGTTAACTCAAGCGGGGTCTCGGTACCTTCACTTGCCAGAGAACAACGCCTCATTAAAAAAAAGGAAAAGCTCCTCCTCTTCCAAAAGACGTTCTGGAACCAAAGGGCTAAAACAAAGCATATCAAGCTATCAGATTCAAACACTTCTTACTTTCATCGTGTGGCTACGGGCCGGAGACACCGAAAACAAATCCGCAACATACTATCTAGTAACGGCACTTTAATTGTTGGTGAAGAAAATGTCAGAAATGAAATTAAATCGGACTTTGAAAAACGTTTCAAAAAGGAAGCAACGGATGACAGATTATTAGAAGAATTGCTTAATCTTATACATCCAGCTATCTCGGAGGAAGAAAATGTATTCCTTATCCGGCACCCGTCCAACAAAGAAATTAAGTCAACAATGTTTAACATGGGTAAGAACAAATCCCCTGGCCCCGATGGTTTTACTGCCGAGTTTTACAAAGAATGTTGGGATATTGTTGGCATGTCCATAATCAGAGCTGTTAAGGGTTTTTTCTTGTCCGGGAGAATCCTAAAACAAATTAATCATACTTTTATCTCTCTCCTTCCAAAAAGAGATAACCCGACAGCCACGAACCATTATTGCCCGATCAGCTTATGTTCCACAATCTACAAAATCATATAAAAAATACTCACTAAAAGAATCAAAGTTATCATTGGAAAACTAATTCACCCGCTTCAGGGTGCCTTTGTATCGGATAGAGCTATACAAGATAACGTCCTTATAGCCCACGAAATTTTTCATTCCTTCAGATCCCGAAAGGGCCGTGAGGGATGACTTGCAATAAAACTAGACATGGAGAAAGCATACGACAGAGTTGACTGGAACTTCACAAATAGAGTTCTCCAAAAATTCGGTTTCCACCCTACATTCATCTCCTGGGTAATGGAGTGTGTCTCGAGTGTCTCGTTCTCGATACTGGTAAATAATGGCCCAACGAAAATGTTCTTCCCCACACGGGGCATCCGTCAGGGTGACCCCCTTTCCCCCTTTCTCTTCATTCTCGGAGCTGAGATTCTTGCGCGAAATCTTGCGGCAGAATCAAACTCAGAAAAAAGTCAAATAGGCTTCGCTTTTGGTCGAGGGGGCCCTCGTATCCCGTTCCTCTTATTTGCGGACGATATTATCATCTTCTCTAAAGGAAGCACCGAGGCAGGACACAAGGTTAGGAAAATAATTGAATCATATTGTAAAGTTTCTAGCCAGAAGGTTAATTACCATAAATCTAGTTTCCAAACGACAAAAGGAATTACGGACTCTAAGATTTCAGAACTCAGCAACTGTCTAAATATTCCTAATGTCTCCTCTCTGGAGAAATATCTAGGTTGCCCCATCATCAATGGTAGGGTAACCAAAACCACATTTGAGGACATCATATACAGATCCAAAGAACAGTTAAGTAAATGGCGCGCTAATGCGCTTTCACAACATGGTCGCGCCATCCTAATAAACACAAATTTAGCAGCCAAACCCCTTCACACCATGCAAAACTTCCTGTTACCGGCCTCGATACATAAGGAATTGGATCAAGTGAACATAACTTTTTCCTGGAATAAGGATCTTCAACACCGTCCTCTTATCAGTTGGGATAGGATTTGTAGATCAAAAAGGGTTGGTGGGCTTGGAATCCGGAAATCAAAAGATATGAATGAAGCCCTCCAAATGAAACTTTTATGGAAAATTCTAGCTGAACCATTAAATGTATGGGTCTCCATTATTAGACACAAATATCTCCGATCTTCGAATTTGCTAGAATATAGGAAAAAGGGTGATTCATCGTGGCAATGGGCCAAGCTGACAACCCTCATTGACTCATTCAAAACCGGGCTAATTTGGTCCATAGGTAATGGTAAATCGGTAAAATTTTGGTCAGATAACTGGGTCTCTTGCCTCTCCCTGACTGCTAGGGATGAATGTCATCCAACTGGTAACCTGGACGAGACCGTTAGTGAATATATTATGGCCGGAAGATGGTGGTCGGAGAAGCTCCGTCAGGTGCTACCCCTAAATATTGTCAACGAAATCCTGGATATTCCTTTACCATCTGCTACCTTTGAAGACCGTCTTTACTGGTGGCCGGACAGGGAAGGTTGGTTCTCCACCTTGAGTGCTTATAAACTGATTTCAGGGCAATCTTCTCAGTGTCCTGATCCTAATTTTTTGATCTGGAACCTGGACATTCCACCAAAGATTAAAAATTTCTTATGGAAAATATCTCAAAATGGCCTTCCCACTGCCGACAGATTAGCCCAGCGATGCGTTTCGGTGCCCCCACCTGTTGTTTGTGCAATTGTGCCGTGGAAGATGATGCCCATCTTCTTTTGGAATGCCAATACACGACCTCTCTTCTCAGATTCCCGACCGACATCAACTCAACTATTGTGGCAATGCTTCAGCTTTCGAGAGATATCAAACCAGTTATGGCCTACATTGGGAATAACATCAACAATAAATCCAAGGCTAAGCTTGCCTTCTGTTAGTGGACTGTCTGGTATTCCCGAAATCATCTTATCTTCAGGTCGATTCCTATTCCCAGTCAGGACACCACGCTCAATATCATCAAAATACATGAGCTAAATTGGAGTAAATCCTCTAATTTTGAGGACAGTCTCGGGGTTGATTCCGACGTGCAGCCTCGAACCGAGCACGAAAGCCAACGGAAAACAAAATGCACAAACATTAGATGGCGTAAGCCACCCGGAGGAAATCTAAAATTAAACTTCGACGGTTCTTCACTCTCTAACATGACCAGCACAGCTGGGACTATTATTCGCGATTGGGAAGGTCGGCAAATCAGCATAGGATACAAAAAACTGGGTAATCAAAGTCCATTAAAAGCTGAAGCCCTTGCCTTAAAACTCGGGATACATAACGCAATAAATCTACGAATAACCAAACTTCAAATAGAGGGTGACTCAAAAATAATTATCGACCATCTCAACAGAAAAACAAAATGTACATGGGAAATAGAACTTATTTTATCAGATATTACAACTATGTTAACAAATATGGAAAATGTTTCTTTCCTCCATGTACCCCGATTAGGCAATAGAGTGGCTGATAAGGTTGCACACCTTTGCCACTCTGCCTAGGGTACTAATATTCAGAATGATCCTGGTCTTCTTGACCTCATCCGAAAGGATGCCTTCGGGTTGAGTTTGTCTCCCCCGAATTTTTTCCTAATAAAAAAAAAAAAAGTAATACTCCCATAAGTGGCAATCACGAATTTTTATGTGTATTAATGACTATAAATTCTTAATCAGTAGCAGAACAATAATTTAATCTTAAAAAACTCATCTGCTATATTTGGAGCCAAATTTAAAAATTAAACATGCATGATTACAATACCATAGATGGAAATTGAATGTCCGCTTTGTTTTAATTTTAGAATATTTAAATGAAACAAATTAAAAAAGCGATACGGTAGATGATACTGGGACAATGTGATGTGCAAACGACAATTAATTATCACAACTCATAAAAACCTTAGAACGGCAATTAATTGTAAACGGAGGGAGTAAGAAAGAGTATAATAAATCTTACATGGGCCCTCTTTTTATAACAACATGCATAGGCGGAGCTAGGCGGGGGCAATCGGGAGCATTCGCCCCCCCCTTTCATCCGACAAATTACCTATATTTGTTCTACTCGTCGATAGCTTCGTTTTGACATATTATAAGCCTGAATCCGATAACCGAGTAAACAGTTATGAACGTTTGAAAGTTAAACACAGATTAATTATTTCAAATGTCTTTTAATAAATCACGATGCTTGTATATTTTACTTAATTTGATATTTTGGTAATGTAATTCAACCTAAGATCTTCGAAACAAGAGGTTATATTACTAAATTCGATAATTATATAAGAAATTATGCAAGTTTAAAGTTTGTATATCTCGTTACACGTTATTGCATGATATTGATAAGAGAACAACAAGTTGCATATGACTTTGTGTGGTTTCAAACGATATATTTTTAGACGAAAATAATGTTGTTATAGATTAAAATGACAACGTCTTCCTTTTAAAGAGAAAAATAACTATATAACAACTAATGACATAGTTTTAATCTAAAATACTACATTTTTTAAAAAAAGCAACACTACAATTTTAAATAAAAAAAAACATTGTGTTTTGAACTAAAAACTAAAAAAAGACCTTGTCTTGAACTAAAATATATCACCATTTAATGTAAATTAAATATCATAGTTATGCTTTTCTAAACTATAGAAAAATCTATCGAAAATGAATCAACAATTTGTATAAAACTTCGCCCCCTCTTCGATAAATTCCTGGCTCCGTCCTTGACAACATGTAATTTGTGGGTAGACTTTGATGGGCAAGTGGTTGTGGATAAATGGTGTGGATGGAGATGGTATCTATTTATAGGCTTCAATCCAAAAAGGTTGAATGATATAGAAATCTCCAATTTTGACGAGGTTAAGGAAAATTCTAGAAAATGGAAGAAGAATGTAAAGAGAGGAGAAACTTATTCCTACCATAAAAAAGAGAGGAGAAGCTTATAGTGAGGAAGGTTAAATCACCTTTAGCCCACTTAATCCACTCGTGACCCATGAGTTTAAGCCCAAGCCCAATAGAAGATTGAATGCAACCCAACCCTTTTTTTTTTCTTGCAAAATCATGCCAGATGTATGTAATTATGTTAAGTGGTAGAGATCTATCATGTGTACACGGAAGTCAACATATGCGTTGATCGTGTTGTTAGTCTCTTCTAGACAACTACCATGTTGGAGCCCTTTTAGGACAGAGAGTTTGGTTTTTACATCCGTAAAGATTCCATTAGATGGTAGTCTAGCATAGACTAATCATTTCTAAATTTTTACCTGTATAAAAAAAATTGTGCTATGTACATAAATTAGGTTTTCCTTTTTTTAAAAAAAAAATACACGAATAAAAATAATAATATTCAAGGGAACGTCAAATGTGAGATACAAAAATACATAAATTTAGGCGTTTCTAACATTTTTTGTATCATGTTGATTGAATTGAATAAGAAACATTTGATATCTAATGTTTGGAATTGTATAGATAAATATTGATATTACTTAATATGATATTACTTGGATGCATAATTTTTTACTTATAAATAATCACTTTCACTATTGTTATGGGTTGTTTGGATAGCTTATGCTTCTACTGCCACCAGCCCACCACCCCTGTACAAATTAGAAAGACGACGAATCGACGATGGCCCGGTAATGGGGCCTTGACTTTCTCTTCCCCACCATCGGTGAAATCGAGTTCAAATTTAGATCTAATTGGCTGGAGAGAGCCACAACCTCTAAAACATTTGTCAAAACGCTGATTTTGAACAATAATTATGGGGGAAAGTTGCGTTGTGGGTAGGATAAGCAAAGAAGAAAGAGAGGGTCTTCAACAACTTCAACCCTCACCAATCTCCTTGTTCATTAATCAAAGCCCTTTTTTGTTAATGAAAACCCATTTTCGGTTCAATCGAAGGTTTGATTTAGTTTCTATGTAAGGGTAGGAAGAAAGAAAAGAGGAAACATGATTGACGAGCAGGTCGTGGAAGTTGTTGAGGACGAGAATGATGAATCCAGCAACGCCAGAGAAGGCAAGGGCATAGGGCTAGAGACGGCGGGTCTGCAACTGGCAAATTACAGCTGAGTTCAAACCCTAACAACTCTCCCAAAGCGATGAAAATCGAAGCCTTGATCAAATTCAATTGAAAAGAAAGGGAGTTGTTCTATAATTTTGGAGTAGAAAGTGACAAAAATGGTGAAGTAGATAAGCCTGGGACTTGAGAGATGAGGAGGCACGAGGAGAGAGATGAAGTTTGGGGGAGATGAAAGATTTTTGGGATTAAAAAAATCAAAATATCTCCTTACTCCAAACCTTGAATTGGTAAATAAAGAACGGTCATTCCGGGATTCGAACCGGACCCTTACTCCAAACCGCACCGGTCAAAAGTGACGGTAAAAAAAAAAGATGCTTTATAAGTGAAAACTTATGAATCCAAACGAAGCCAAATACTCAATTGACTCAATTAAAGAACCACTTCTTACTGGAAAGGATTTTTAACTACGGGTGAATGGAGCAAGAAGGACATTTATAAGTGGCCGCCCGCTCCGTAGACATCTAGACTTTCAGTAAACCAAAAAGTAAACAAGTGGCCACCATTCATGACCCATCTACCACGCCCATGGTCTCATGGGCGATCTGATTGACCACATTTGGTCCAACCAGGATCCCTGTTATGAAGTGGAATTTAACATCACCGTGGTTACAACTTACAAGTTACTCTTTAAACATTCAACCAAGTGCTATAGTTTCTCCAATGGAGATTCAGATAAACTTAACTTGACCTAGTAAACAGATACAATTGTTCAGTCACAAGTGTATTCCAGCCAAACAAAAATCTGGAAAATTCTTACATAAAAATGAAAGTAGAGCTTAAGTTTTCAAGTCGAGTAACTTCTCCAGTTATTCTACTTCCATAGCTTGCATAGGGACATGTTCTTATCAGTGTCCTTCTTCATAACCTTGCCCACTGCCATCTCAAAGTCCTCCTGGGTCACATGGACCCTTCTCTCCCTCAGAGCAAACATACCGGCTTCTGTGCAGATGGCCTGCAGACAACACATTAAATGAAAATATTTCATAGAGGATGCAAAGCAGCAGAAGTTACAATTTATGCTCTCATAAAATGTTGCTATTCCACAGCACTGCTTAAACTAACAAATCTGGCAAGTATTATGGATATGCTTAGAAGATGCTATTTTTTTTATTCAATAAGCATTTGGATAAATGGATAACCACCTGAAACGGTGAGAAAAATAAGAATATAGAGGGCAATTGATCAGTAGTAGTGTGGATTGTACCTTAAGTTCTGCACCGGATGCACCATTCATCTTTTCTGCAATCTTCTTCAGATCAATGCCCCTCATGAGATTCATCCTTCTAGAATGAATCTTCAAGATATCAAAGCGTGACTGCAACCATACAAAACATCAGAAGAAAGGAACACAATCAAAGAAAGAAAATGGAAGCGAATAAAGGGTATTACTGTATTAGAGAACTAAAACCAATATAGTGCAAAAAAAAAAAAAAGATTATAGCTTTTGGCAGCTGATTCTCACGATTCTTCAATTTTTACAGCACACAACACATTGAAAATTTTCATGTGGAGAACACGATGAAGAAGAAATACCTCTCCATTAGGATTTGGAAACTCAATCTTCCTATCAATCCTTCCTGGCCTAAGTAGAGCCTGATCCAGAATATCAATACGGTTTGTTGCCATCAACACCTGCCAACATTGCAAGGTGAACCGAGAGTTAGATAATTAGAGCCACTCTAGTTTTCTACCTGAAAGAAACAGCAATCAGCAGGTCAAAGCAGTACCTTGATTTTATTTGATGCTTCAAACCCATCCAACTGGTTCAAAAGCTCCAACATAGTCCTCTGCACTTCACTGTCACCATTGCCAGACCCTGATTCCATTCTAGCAGATCCAATACTGTCAATCTCATCCATGAATATAATTGATGGAGCATGTTCTCTGTAGGAAAGTGGAATAAAGAAGTTAAAAGTAGTAAATAAGAAAAGATTGCGTATCAAATAACAAAAAGAAGAAAAAGGCACAGTGAAAACCCATAGCTACAAATAGAATATACAATAATGGCTTTTTTAGTCCAGCTAAAGTGCTAAACACAGCAAACCGATATCCACATCCTCTGTCCATGGTTCTATTGGAAAAAGGCTTCTCAAATATCAAGGAGATGAAGATATGTGCAATGGACCAAAGAGGTGGCTCTCCTTCCAAACTTGATTTCAAAAACCATTTTACCCAAGTGAAATCCATACTTCTATGGCTAGAAAAATATCGAGATTTAAACTTCTCACAATCTCATTTCAAGGAGATCTAGGTCAAACACGAAACATAACTAGTACAAAATGCAGGGTGAAGATTCGAATAAAACCTGGCCATAACAAAAAGTTCCCTGACCATCCGGGAACCTTCTCCAATGTACTTCTGAACTAGCTCAGATCCTGAAACCCTAATAAAGGTACAATCAGTGTGATGAGCAACAGCTCTTGCCAAGAGTGTCTTCCCAGTACCAGGTGGGCCATAAAGCAGAACTCCCTGAAGTACAATCGAAAATTTAGTAAAGAGATGAAAGAGAGCAAAAAAAAAATACTGTAGTAGGAGATCCAATAGCTTTCAGGTTACCATTGGTCAAGCAAACCCAACAATCATACAGATGATAAACATCATTTGGGTTGATTTTTTGGTTGTGGGTAAGAAGACATAAACAAACTGCTAGTCAACCTCATTTCCATGGCAATAAAGTGTCTTTTGTAACAATAATAGCACATTGCTAATGCCTTTGACATGCAAAGGGGGAAGAAAACATGATTAGAGAAGATAAAGCTAGAAGTGTTGTGCTTCTCAATTACCTTTGGTTGAGCAATCCCAAGACTCTCAAATAACTCAGGATGTTTTATTGGCAGCTCTATAACCTGGTCAATACAGGAGTAAGACAAAAAAGATCATGCATGGAAACAAATCAAGCAAAATTAGGGACATCCACATTTTTAAGCAAAGAGAATGACTAAAAATTATAGAGTAAAGTAACACACCTCCTTAATCTCCTTGATTTGTTGGTCAAGACCCCCAATCATGTCATATGTAGAATCAGGGACTTTTTCAACTTTCATAAGGTTGACCAAAGGATCTACTTTGCTTGGCAATACTAGATGCAGGACATAGCTGTCGTTTTTCAATGCAACTCGTGTTGATGGGGTGATCTTGGTGATGTCAATGCTCTTA
Source organism: Persicaria tinctoria (assembly GCA_037127255.1). NCBI lineage: Eukaryota > Viridiplantae > Streptophyta > Magnoliopsida > Caryophyllales > Polygonaceae > Persicaria > Persicaria tinctoria. The sequence continues at coordinate 15,066,852 of JBANSL010000015.1, forward strand.
TCAATATCAACAACATACTTTCCTTCTGGATGGACCTACAGAAAATGAACAAATTACAAGTCGAGGCAAAGGGAAGGAGAGAAATTGACGAGGAAAAGGAACAAATAAACATTCTTGAAACTTGATACGGATGCAGAAGAGTCTAAAATAGGAAGCAATAACGTGCTAACAATCAAGCATAAAATTTTCAGACCGAGGAACATCTTAAGCTAGAACATAAAACCGCTGACATAGAACTATAGTCTATATAAGGAACCAAAAAATAACAAATGCAAACCTACCTTGACAAGCACTTTGGACTTTCCCATCACTTTAACAACCTCTCCAACATATGATCCTGGTTCTTGGAGCAGTTGTAGTTCTTCTTTAAGTGCTCTTACTGAGAAACAACACATATCATGCTGTCAGCCATTGATTATGGATCAGAAAATTATATTTATAGAAGATGAAGTTATAGCTAGAAATATGGAAAATACATTATAAAAGTCCTATCCCAAACCATACTGCATATCAAAGAATAAATTGCTGAAACATATCTTGATGGGCACAAGAAAACACATATCAAACTGCTTAAGGTCTGGAACCAGATATACACCTATGTTCATTAACTTCATTTCATGTCTCTACTCCCTAACTTTGACTTAGCAGGACAGAGAGACAGAGAACTGTGGAATGGAAAATGCAGAATGCAGATTAATAAATAAGAAAGCGCCTCCAAAAATCTTCACTTTTTCTTTAAATTATGTCGATTATTTTTCGTCTTCTGAAGGCAGGTTGTGGAAAGGTTATTTTGTCACAATCTCATCAAAGAGAGAGATCAAGGTAGGGACAAATGAGGCCTTTAACTTCCATTTTTCAGTTAAAAAAGCACAAGAATCCACTTCTTACAAATAATTACTTGGCAGCGACCTCATTGTATCAATACGAAAAAAGATATTGCCTTCATGTTCAGTAGGGAAAAAATGGAGCCTTCAAAGGTGTGAGCTTTATCTTTCTAGTTTAACCTTTCATATAAAATCATTTCTGCTCATAATTCAAACTTCTTGTTCATAAATCATGATGTGCCTCATTCATCTACTTGACACTCATAAATCATAATCCCTAGACACCGTTGATTACAAGCAATTTCTGAAATCTCCACAACCCTAACACATGGAACACAAATTCCAGTAAGAGGTAACTACTAATTCAACCCTCCAACTCAGTTAATCGACAGAATTTGCTAATCCCAAATCAAACACAGCCACTTCCTCATAAATTTAGCAAAAGCAAATAAACGGTCCAGGATTCGTGAAATTGAGAGGGGACTAGGGTTTGTACAAACCTCGAGAGTTGAGGTCGTTACGCTGAGCCTCGAGACGCTGGAGATTGTGACCCTTCTGGCGAAGGTGGAGCTGAAGTTCATGGATTCGTTGCAAGTAATACTGTCTGAGACCTTCACCAGGCTTCGACGGCTTCGCGGCGCAGATCTCCCCCGGGTTCGATTCGGCCTGCATCCTATCTACCTCAGCCGACGCCATGATTGATCAGCTCTTCAATATCACAGATCTCAATCGGTTTCTCTGGTTTCCTTTTCTGCCTTGCGTAAGGAGAAACCACGACTGCTCTCTCTCTCTCTCTCGTTTAAAAGGCCGATTTGCATAATTAGACCCAAAAAAAAATTTATAAAACTAAAGGGGTTATTATCCGGACAGTCAATAATATATCACGGTACGCCTCCTAACGGTGTTGACAAAGGGAAAAAACGAAAGGTAGCAGAAGATCCTGCTCCTCAAAAGTCTAAACCCCATAAGAGAAAAAGCAAGCCAGAGGGCTCTAAACTCTTAGAGGAGATGCTGATTTCCTATGATGCTCTTGTGGAAATTCTGGAATCGAAAACAGTGAAGCGATTTGTGAATTTGAGGTCCAACCCCGGAAAGGGTTTATGGAGGCTCGTCATCAACTGACTATGGGAGATTTCGATTCTTGGAGGCGTGATGGCAGATAGCTTTGTGTTCTCAACCTTCTTTGGCAAACCATTTGAGGCCAGGATGATTCGGATGTGGATCAGCGATGCCAAGGCAAGGAGAAACTGCTTGCAGGGATTACTTGGCAATCTCTCTGCTGATGGAATTATCAGTTTCATGGCTGAGAAATTGCCCATAAATGTCGACTGTCACAAAACCATGTGGTACTCTTCATACTCTTACACTCCTACCCAATCCTTAATCACTTGCTGTCACATATATACTCATTTGAATAAATCTGGGCTGTCTTCCTTGAGATCACTTTATTGCAAATGGATATGCCTTTATTGGATGCATGATATTGCTCTAGTGTCATGCTTGTGTATGCTACTATGGTTATGTTGGTCTCAAACTACAATTGCACAAGTTAATTGGATACTGATGGTTACCTTGGACTACAATTTTTTGGTTCACCATTACTTGCAATGGATTTATGCTTATTTGTATGCTTGTGAGAGTATCCTTAACGTAAGAATTAATACGCATAATGATCTCCTTGGTTTGGGTTTAGGAGTATATTTCCTTCCAAGTCTATTAAATATGACTAAGATTATAGCGATGGTGGGTTGGGTACTATTGGAGTTAGAAATGTTAACAAATGAAATGATTAAAGATCTCAAGAACCATAGACACAAGTAAGTGAGGACAATATGTAGTAAACATAAACTCTTGATTGACTCCATAAATGACAACAATCTGTCTCTGTCAGAAGCATCGCACCCTCGGCCTCTGACGGATGTGACAATTAAATAATGGAAGTCTGTTTCTGGAATGTTAGAGGCATTGGAAAGTCTAATATTTGGACAGATCTTAAAGCCATGCGCATCAATGAGCACATCTCGCTAATGGCAGTTGCATAAATCAGAACAAACAAAATTCCTCAGGAGGAGGTTTGGAAATCTAGTGGGTTTAACAATTCCGTTTGGTCGGTAGGAAATGACAGAACGGGAGGAATAGGACTACTATGGAATGAGAATGTTCTCTTAAATGAATCAATTGAGGTTGATTGATGCGGGACCATCTTCTACACCTCCGGACACGCCAGTCATCTTAGGAGACGGACCTATGACTCGAGCCCGAGCCAAGAAGCCTCAACGCGACTCATTCATGTTTGTGAGTCATGTCTTATTCTCGAGCACGGCTCAACTCCCCGAGCCTTCATTGAAGACCTAGATGTGCATTGGGATCAAGATTGTCGAACCATCTCAGGCACATGATAGGGCCGAAATTCCTAAGTGTTGAGCCCTTGTTTATTTCCTATTTTGGCAACTTTTCTACTTAGACTATTTTAGGAAACTTCTAGGGTTATTTTATTAATTCCTTTCGGTTATTATTTTTATTATTTTATTTATTAATTTTCGGCCACAATTAGTCTTCTAGGGTTTATTTAGCCGGCCTCCTTCATTGTAGAACGGTACGTACAATTTTTATGAAAGTTTTCTCTTGTGTGAAACACATTGAGCGTTCTAAGTCAATCGATTCGAAGCGTTGGTCATCGATTGCATAATTGGTATAGATCTTGCTTGGTTTGCTTTGAGTTCATCAACCTCGCGAGAGCTTGGTGATCCCGGTAATCACAAGTCCCCTCCTTGTGCCTCCAAGTTGTCCGCTTGATTGTGTAAGGTTGTAGAAGCGGGCTTTATAGTCGTTGGTATTTGGTTCCTACCCTCTAAGGAGGCCTGGTGTCTTAATATCGTTCTACCTTAGTTCGAATCACCCTTCTATCGGTCTTTTATTATTTTGTCGAATCTTGAATTCTGTTTTTCAATCGAGTCGAGTTCTTGTCTTTGTCAATTTCGAGTCTTCTTGTTCTTCATTGAGTCGATGCGTTCCTACTGAGTCCTTGTCGAAATCGAGCATCCCTTGGATTGTTTGGGTAGACATCTTGCGTTTCTTATTTATTTCTTGAGTCTTTGTTTGATTGTCGAAGATCGGGCCATCCTACAGCTAACCCCGTATCATTGATGTTGTCCTGCCAAGAGTGATTCGTGTAAAATATTCATGCCTAGATAAAAACTTCACGGGAATGATATTTTTTATTTATGCCCCACCCCATGAGTCTGATAAAGACAACTTCTGGCATGAATTCTCGAATATCGTCACTAGAGAACCCTTACCGTTCTTAGTAATAAGAGATATGAATGAAATAGGCAGCAGTGAAAAACTCGGGGGAGTATCAAACAATCAAGCGAGATATTATAGACTAAATCAATTTAAAAATCAATGCTCTCTGCTATAGATTCCGTCTTGGGGAAATCAATTTACTTGGAGGAAAAAAAGAGAAGGGGAGGATAATATCTGGGAAAAATTAGACCGAGTTCTGGTTCAGCATGAGTTCCTTGAAATTTTCCCCGATTTATCGACATTTAACAGAGCTTTTACCGGGTCTGACCATTTCTGGTAGCCTGAGTTCTACAAAGGAGGGATTTTCGGAACATTGTTAAACAAGTATGGAGAGTAAGGTGCAATGGTTTAGCAATGTATAGAGTAATGTATAAAACAAAAATTCTAAAAGGAAAAGACAAAGAATGGAACAGGAACTCCTTCGGGAATATCTTTCGTCAGATCCAAATTGCGGAAAAAGAGTTGGTCAACCTCCAATCAAATAGTAGATCCAGGACGGGTAAAGATATTTTAATAAAAAAACAACTGATCAACAAAAAAGAAAAGCTCTTAAAATTCCAGAAAGATTACTGGGGACAAAGAGCAAAGTTAAAACATCTTAGACTTGCCGATTCAAATACGGCGTATTTTCATAGAGTGGCTTCTGGGAGACGAAACAGGAAAATAATAAGAAATATCACGACAACTGTTGGAACACAAATTATAGGTGAAGAAAATATTAGGGGAGAAATTAAAAATGACTTTGAGAGGCGATTCTCAAAAGAACAGATAAACATGTCACTTCTTAATGAGTACCTTGAACTAATTCCACACACTATCACTGAAGAGGAAAACATGACACTTACCTAGCAGTCATCTAATAGTGAAATAAAAAATGCGGTTTGGTCTTTAGGACTCAACAAATCCCCACGACCTGACGGAATGACAGCTGAGTTTTATAAATCGTACTGGGACATTGTTGGCACTGATGTCATCAAAGCTGTCAAAGCCTTTTTTCCATTCAGGAAGACTACTCCGACAGATTAATCGTACATTTATCACTTTTCTACCGAAGTATGAAAATCCATCCAAAACAACAGACTATAGACCCATTAGTCTATGCTCTACAATCTACAAAATAATATCGAGAATTTTAACAGAGAGACTTAAGAAAGTGATCAGTAAGTTAATTCATTCGTTTCAAGGAGCATTTGTATCTGACAGAGCCATTCAAGACAATATATTGATCGCACATGAGATTTTTCATTCATTTAAATCTAGAAAAGGGGCAGATGGCTGGATTGCTATTAAACTAGATATGAAGAAAGCTTATGATATAGTCGACTAGACCTTCACTGAGGCAATAATGAGAAAATTTGGATTTAATGAGCAAGTTATCAAATTAATCATGGAATGTGTAACAACATTATCTTTTTCTGTTCTAGTCAATAATGGGCCTACGGAGGTTTTTAAACCTTCTAGAGGCCTAAGACAAGGTGACCCCATGTCTCCGTTTTCCTTCATTCTTGGTGCAGAAGTTCTTGCTAAAAAACTAACATTAGAATCCAATCTCAACCAATCTGGCATTGGCTTCCGGTTTGGTCAGTCCGGTCCAAGGATTCCGTTTCTGGCATTTGCTGATGATATCATTATTTTCGCAAAAGGTAACATGTCAACATGTGAAAAAGTTAGAAATATCATTGATGAATACTGCCAATTGTCAGGACAAAAAGTAAACTACAATAAATATGCCTTTCAAGGTTCTCCAGGTATTCCTACTTCGCGAATACCAACCATAGAAGGATGCCTAAATATCTCGAAGCAAGTCAAACTCGACAAGTATTTGGGATGTCCGATTGTCAATGGTAGAGTGAACAAAAACGCATTTGAAGAAATTATTAGCAAGACAACCAATCAATTATCCAAATGGAGGACCGATTCACTTTCCCAACACGGCAGGTCTGTGTTAATCAGTTCGAATTTGGCATCAAAACCCCTCTTCTCCATGCAAAGCTTTATGCTCCCAGTGACAATACACTCAACACTAGACAAAATCAATAGGACCTTTTTCTGGAATAAGGATCTCCAATACAAACCCATAATAGGATGGGATAAAGTGTGTAGACCAAAAGAGAATGGGGGAATGGGATTACGAAAAACAAAGGAATTGAATGAGGCATTACAGATGAAGCTTATTTGGAAAATTATTGTTGAACCAGATAATAGTTGTGTCAAAATTATTAATCATAAGTACCTAAAATCGACGCCAATACTTAAATTTGAGAAGAAAGGAAATGCATCATGGCAATAGATGCAACTTCGAAAACTTATTCAGCCATTTAAGGAAGGCCTTGTTTCGTTAGTAGGTGATGGAAAATCTATCAAGTTTTGGAAGGACAATTGAGCTCCAGCTCTGAATATCCAAACTACTTGCCTTGACCCGATAAAGATCACCTGGGAGGAAACAGTTGATCAGTACATCCGAAACGGGGCGTGGAATATAGAAAAACTTAGGTCAATAATACCAAGTGGAATTGCACAACAGATAACAGAAATCCCCCTCCCAATAAATCAAATACTAGACATAATGTACTGGTGGCCAGATAAAAAAAGGTGGTTTACGACATCAAGTGCATATAAACTCAATACAAAAGCTACTTTGCTGGCAAATGACAACAATGCATGGATTTGGAAAACTAACGTTCCCCCTAAGATCAAGAATTTCCTGTGGAAAGTCTGTCATAATGGACTCCCAACTACTGCTCGACTTTCTAGGCATGGTATGTCGATCCCGTCTTACCGTGCCATGTGTAATCACCGTGAAGAAGATGCCACTCACCTACTCTTTGAATGTAAATACTCATTCTGTTGCTCAAGTCTATCACCTAAAGTGAAATCAGAAATTTCAAACCACATCTAGATATCAAGGAATATTGAATCATTAATGGCAAAACTAGATAGATTACTAACTACTCAACAAAAACAGAAATTGGCATTCCAATGGTGGACCATCTGGATAGTATGTAACAAATTAATTTTCCAACAACAAAAAGTGCCAAATACAGAAGGGTTTGTGAAGCTTGTCGACTCATATGTTAATGAATGGAATAAAGCATAAAAACATAACAGGAGGGATAACGACGAATTAGAACAACGACTAAAAACCCCTAAGAAAAGCATAATCATTAGGAAGAAGGAGAAATGGAAGAGACCTCCAAGCGGAAAATTGAAATTAAATTTTGATGGTTCTGCCTCGGGTCAACGACAAAGTTCGATAGGGTACATTATTTGTAGTAACATAGGGCAATCATTAGCAATGGGAAGCAAGCTTGTTGGATACCAGTCCCCCTTAATGTCTGAAGCCTTGGCATTAAGAGCTGGTGTTCTGAAAGCCCTCGAGATGAAAATTCCTATACTTATTATTGAAGGCGATTCCTTGATCATCATTAACCATCTACACTCCAAAACCAAATGTCCATGATAAATTGAGCTAATAATGTCAGATATTAGTACTCTACTCACAGGGTTTTACGAAGTATCGTTCTCTCACATTCTTCGTAATGGCAATTGCGTGGCAAATAAGGTTGCACACCTTGCTCATGTTGCCTCCAGCCCTACCTTACACACAGACCCAGGTCTTATTGACCTCATCCGAAAGGATGCCATCGGATAGCTGTTTCGCATCCGAATTTTTACTTAATCAATATATATATATATATATATATATATATATATATATATATATATATATATATATATATATATATATATATATATATATATATATATCACGGTACGCAACTACGCATTGCGCAATCGCCTTTTTTTTTTTAGAAACCAGCGTATGCGTAGACGCTAATATATTTTTTTATATTTTTTTTTAGTAATCAGCGTACGCGCACTGCGCAAACGCGTTCCCGTATATATATCCTATATATTTAGATAGATAATCCAAAGATATGTACACGGGTATATGCGAATCAAAATAAGATAGATAATCGAAAGATAAATGTATATATATCCTATATATTTAAAGATAGATATATATGGAGATAAATGTGAATAGATATATTTTTTTCCAATAATAAAAGATGACGATCTCTATATATACAATGCGTGTTTAGGGCACAAATATCAACAATTTGACGCCTCTTGTGAAGCTAATGTTTCGAATATCCTAAATTTCTCCATATGTCGTCACCAGTTGAAGATGATCTACAATTCAACCCATACGATTACAACAATCCGCAAGAACTTCTAACTCATGTCGATGTAAGTCTAAGTCCGATTGTACTAAAATCTCATGTATATATCTTCCATGTTTCCAATATGTTTGAATATATAGTTGTATATGCCAATATTAGAGAGATTTATTTAACATCTACTCTATCGATTTCACAATACATGGGTATTTTAGATGATAATTTTTTCTTCAAATTAGATGGTGTTATATATTTTCTAGGTAGGTGATTGTAATAATTTGTATTGTTTTGTGTATTGTTGATTTTTTAAAATATTGTAATTGGATAAAATGTGTAGTGGGTATTAAAAATAATAAATTTTGTGAAAAAGTTAGTAGAATGATAATGTTTTTTTAAAAAAGTGAGGTGACTATGTATTATGAAACGGAGGGATTATATGTTTTGAATGTGTTTATTTCCAATGTGTGTGTATTATAGTATTTATTTCCAATGTGTGTGTATTATATGTTTTGAATGTGTTTATCATTATCTTATGTCTACACTAATGAGATTAATAAACACTTCAAAACAAAATCACAATCTTATGTAATTTTTTCATTAACCATTGAATTTTCATCGTCATAACATCTTACAATTTCTAATATTTCATGGAACTTTTTTCTTTTTCCACTAAACGTTATAAATATCATAAAATTTATCACTTTTTCGGTGATGGAGAACGCGCTTATACACGCGCCCCCAATCCCGGCCCCTTTGCAAAATTCCTTTCTCGACCCCTTGCCCCAGCAAGCCCCTACCCTAATTCGATCAGCATCAGCGCAGTATACTCAATCCCTCGTCAAATTCGGGATGCTCTTCCCCGTCATCATGATCTTGTGATCAATTTCGGGATCCCTTCTCCAATCCCTGTCAACAATTCCGGCGATTATGGTTGTAGATCCCGCCATGGGGTTGAGTTGATTCACTGCTGCTCTTGGGCCCGGTGCTCGGAGGTCGATGTCTCCAGTGGGTTGAAGACGGGGAGGAAGTTTGTTATCCCTACTGTGTGGGATTTCCGAAAGAGAAAGAAACTTCTCCTTTCCGGGTGGAGGTGGTGTTGGTCTCCAAGCCTCTGGGGGTGGGCTGCTCGGTGCGGTCTCAGGAAGAGGATGAAGGGGGTTCGGCGTCGATGGCGGTGGTGTGGTGCCCGATGCCTCTATCTCGTCGAGTTGGGTCTCTTTTGTCTCGTTTCGTCCTCTGTTGGTTTCACTTTTTATTTCTACAGTAGGTTTAGCCCTCATGATGTCTCAAGTTGGCCTTTCGACTGGTTCCTTCGCCCTCGCATCGGTGGCTGCGTGTGGGTGGGTGGTCTACATCCTGACTCCACAGTTGAGACTACTTCACACTTGAACAGGTCATTCCACAAAATCTCTTATCTGATTTCTCCTAATTGCATTTTAATGTCCAGAAAACTGATCACCCTTTGGTGATTGGAAAACCCGGTGCTAGAGGCTTATGCCTCTTCACCCCTTACCCCCCGATTTTTGGGCCTTGAAAAAGTTGTGGTCATTGGGGTTGTTATGGCTCCTTTACCCAGTTCGAATGAGGAATTGGTGCTCATAACCTTCGGTTATGAAAGTCTGAACTTGTCTTCGGTTATGGATACTCGGTTAATTTTCTTTGGCGAGTCCCAAAAATCAGTTAGTTTGGAAACTATGAATATTGATAGGTTTATCTATGTGAATTTGGGGCGTACTCTTATTGTTTGTTATTGTACCCCTTTCTTGAAATGTTTAATCCTGACATATATTTTGCTCTACTCGTTGTGTATGGTACAAAATAACACCTTCTCTGAGTGTTCAATCAAATATGTGAAGGAGCTCAGTGCTATTTCACCCCTCACATCCCGAAAGGGCTCTCAAAGAATTGTAAAATTGATATCCAAAGGGCGTGTTAATTTCTCTGCTGATGATGTGGTTTATATGACTGCTCCTGCTGATGCTTTGAGTGCGTTGATGGTTACTACCAGGAGAGTAAAACTTTACTCTCTCTGTTGTTGTTTTTCAATACATACTCCTAACGATGTAACACTGATTTTCAATCCCTATAACCATGGGGAGATAGGATGCTTATCGGTTCATGATGTTGTGCTGGTGTTTTTAAATGCTACTAAACTGTGGAGTGAAATATCTCATGAGAAACTAAATATTCCTTTCATACAGACTCTCTGTTTTGAGTTTCCCTGCACCATTACTTTGGAAAGAATGTATATGATTGCTGAATCATCCTCTGCACCTTATACTGCTTCCCGTATATCTGCTATGTATCCGCTTGTGTTTGTGCAGCTTGGAGTAAGTGGAGGTGGTGCTCTGCCCTCATCCGCTCCTGCCAAATGCAAGGATGGTTTATATGTTGTGTTTGGGACATCTTCCCAGTTGAAGAGTGATCGTAAGAAACATCAGACCCTTGCCCCCTCTTGCTGCTCAAAGGATAAATTTGATAGGGGTGGAAATGCTATCTGGAAGCTTTTGGTGGTTAAGCTACCTCTCTGGATACTCTATCCACGAAATCTCATCATTAAGAACACACTCTGGAACAAGTTTTGGAACAAACCCGCTTGTAGGGGCAGTAAGCTTATGTTTGCTCCAATCTGTATACTTGAACCTATGATTCAAGTTTATACCTTATGTAATTCCTGGTGTAAATTTGCTTGCTCGGATTGTGTATCTACCATGCTGAATATCTCAATGATGTTTATTAAAGTTATGTGTAAGTCTTCTAGGCTAATATTTTGGCCTATTAAATCACAAAGTAACACCAATTTGATTTCCGAAATCATGCTCCCTCGTACAACTTATTTCCAACCCAATTTATCGTTACACATTCTTCTTGGAGTGAGGCCCCTTAAATCTTGGCCTCACACCCATGACGGTTATTTATGAAAATCACATATTGGAATTGTAGAGGCATTGGAAAAAAAAAATATTTTGGACGGAAATCGATAGTAAGTGTAAAAATGAACATATTCAAATAATGGCCACAGCGGAAACTAAATCGGAATCCGTTCCTGAAGACAAAATTTGGAAAACGGCTGGCTTTGACGAGGCTATCTGGTCACCTGCTTCCGGGTGGTCTCGGTATCCTTTGGAAGTCCTTCCAATTAACAAACGAAATCATTACGGTAGAAATTCACTTACCCCGAATTATTGGACTTCGATATGAAAATATTAATGATAGATTTATGATTCTACTGCTGTTTGTATATGCGCCCCCGGGCCCTCGAGAGAAAGACTCGTTCTTGGAAACGTTAACATCCATTGTGAGGGATTCGTCAATTCCTTGTATGGTTTTAGGTGACCTGAACGAAATTCTATGCAGTGAAGACAAGCTGGGTGGTGATAACCTTCTGTCCACACGCTTTGCTAGACTGCTACAATTTAAAAACGATTGCGCTCTACTGGATCTACCTACCTTCGGAAACCCTTTCACCTGGAGAAAGAACCCAGATGACGAAAACACAATTCGCGAAAAACTTGACCGGGTGCTCGTTCACCACCAGATCATTGAGAAATTCCTTAACCTAATCACTTACAACGGGGCATTCTCATCATCTGACCACTGCCCCATATCAATAACTCTAGATAGTGGATCTGTCTTCAAAGCTCCTCTGTTCAAGTTTGAGAATACTTGGCTTCAACGGAAGGATTTCCGAAATATTGTTAAACAATCTTGGCGAGCAAATTGTCTAGGCTCGACTATGTATCAACTGATGTTCAAACATAAAATTATGAAGAAAAAAGCTAAGGAATGGAATAAGCGAACCTTCGGAAATATTTTCCGCCAATTAAAGGAGGTGGAAATCGAACTTCTCAATATTCAATCTTCCGTATCTGGAGATTACAGCAGGTCAACCAACAATAGAGAAAAGTGTCTGATTACAAAAAAGGAAAAGCTTCTTCTTTTCCAAAAAACTTTCTGGAATCAAAGAGCCAAGACGAAGCATCTTAAACTTTTTGATTCGAACACAACATATTTCCATAGGGTTGCTTCTGGACGAAGACACAGGAAACAAATTCGCAATATAAATTCTGCTGAAGGCACTCTGATAATCGGAAAGGAAAATATCAGAAATGAAATCAAGAGTGATTTTGAAAAAAGATTAAAAAAGGAAGCAATTGACGATAGGCTCTTACAGGAAATGCTAAATCTAATCCATCCCTCAATTACCCTTGCTGAAAATGATTACCTTATTCGACACCCGTCTAATAATGAAATCAAGGCTGCTGTTTTCAGTCTTGGCAACAACAAATCACCCGGTCTAGATGGTTTTACAGCCGAATTTTATAAGAAATATTGGGACATTGTTGGCACATCCATCATTAGAGCTGTAAAAGGTTTCTTCCACTCTGGTAAAATTCTGAAACAAATAAACCATACATTTATCTCTCTTCTTCCTAAGCGGGATAACCCGACCAATACTAGTCATTATAGGCCAATTAGTCTTTGTTCAATGCTGTATAAGATAATCTCAAAAATCTTGACAGAAAGAATCAAAACAGTCATTGGCAAACTAATCCACCCTGTACAGGGTGCATTTGTCACTGATAGGGCCATTCAAGATAATGTACTGGTAGCACACGAAATATTCCATTTTTTCAGATCCTGCAAGGGTTGTGAAGGGTGGCTTGCAATAAAACTTGATATGGAGAAAGCGTATGACAGAGTTGACTGGGGTTTTACGAAAAGGATTCTGGAAAAATTTGGGTTTCACAACACCTTCATCTCTTGGGTTATGGAATGTTTTACAACCGTGTCTTTCTCAGTTCTGGTAAACAACGGTCCCACAGACTTGTTTTTTCCCTCTCGTGGGCTTAGGCAAGGAGATCCCCTATCCCTGTTCCTGTTTATCCTAGGGGCCGAAATTTTAGCACGGAAACTCTCAGCAGAAACAATTTTGGACAGTAGCCCTATTGGTTTCTCTTTCGGTAGGAACGGTCCCCGTGTCCCTTTCTTATCATTTGCAGATGACATTATCATTTTCTCAAAAGGAAGCTTGGATGCTGCCCAAAGAGTCAGAACAATAATTGATTCATACTGTAAAGTTTCAGGTAAAAAGGTGAACTACCATAAGTCAAGCTTCCAAGCAACAAAAGGAATTTCAAGCTCCAGGATTGTCGAGCTTCGTAGTTGCCTGAATATTACAAACGAAAAATCGTTGGAAAAATATCTTGGTTGTCCTATTATTAATGGTAAAGTTAACAAACAAACATTTGAAGATATCATGTGTCGATCTAAAGAATAACTAAGCAAATGACGTGCATATGCTTTATCGCAATAGGGGCGGGCAACCCTTATTAATACAAACCTGTCAGCTAAACCACTATACACAATGCAAAGCTTTATGTTACCCAGTTCAATACACAAAGAGCTTGACCAAATTAATAGAACGTTTTTTTGGAACAAAGATCTTCAACATCGGCCTCTCATCAGTTGAGATAGGATTTGTAGACCGAAAAAATGTGGAGGACTAGGACTTAGGAAATCAAAAGAAATGAATGAGGCACTCCAAATGAAATTACTTTGGAAGATTTTAGCTGAACCAGATAATATTTGGGTTAAACTAGTTAACTATAAGTACCTACGATCTTCTAACATCCTTGAGTACAAGAAACATGGCGACTCGTCTTGGCAATGGGCTAAAATGGTTACTCTCATTGATAAATTTAAATCTGGCCTCATATGGTCAGATGGGAATGGGAAATCTATCAAATTTTGGACAGATAATTGGATTACAACTTCCTCTTTGCGATCTAGGGACGACTGCCTCCTAGGTGGCAATGTGGAGGAGACGGTCAGTGATTATATTTTAGGAGGGAGATGGTGGATGGAGAAACTCAATAGCGTGCTTCCCTCCAATATAGTCTCAGAAATAACGGAGATTCAACTGCCAATATCCTCGTTCGAGGATCGGTTATATTGGTGGCCTAATATGGCTGGTTGGTTTACGACCTCAAGTGCCTACAAGCTAATCACATCACGTTCATCCTCTAACGTTGACATCAACGCCTGGATTTGGAATATTAATGTTCTGCCTAAAATAAAAAATTTCTTATGGAAAATCTGCTAGGACGGCCTCCCCACTGCCTCTAGGTTAGCCTCTTGCGGGGTGTCTATACCTTCCACGTTGTCTCTGTGATGGGCTAGTTGAAGATGAGACTCATCTTTTAGTTGAATGTTCCTATGTACGCTCGCTTCAAAAGTTTCCTTCTCAAAGTCACTCAACCATTTTCAACATGACAAACCAATCTCGGGACATTAAACCTGTTTTAGCCTTTCTTGGGGATAATCTTACTCCCACGGCCAAGATGGAGCTTGCCTTTGTTTGGTGGACAACTTGGTACACTCGAAACCAACACATATTCAGATAGATTCCCGTCCCAGGTAGGGACGCTACAATACACTTGATTAAAACTCACATGTAGGCGTGGCCATGGGTCGGACCCGCCGGGTCAAGGGTCAGGGTTGGCCGACCCGAACCTTAACCCGTAAATCTCACGGGTTGACGAGTTCGGGTCGACCCGTTGACCCGACGGGTTACATTATTTTTAAAAAAAATCTTTTTTTTTTAAAAATGACTATTAAAATAAATAAATAAATAATATGTAAAGATTTTATCTTCACAACAAATTTTATCACTTTGATATGAAGTGTTAAAAATGTAGGAAGATTATAACTCCATATTAATTCTTTCATCCACAATAATTTCATTGTGTGATGTAAGAGAAAAATATGAGAATATATTTCTCAAACTTCATTTCCAACTTAATTTCCAATGTAGGAAATGTAGGAAACAAGTGAAGTGGAAGAAATGTGGTAGTGGGATATATATATATAGCCCCATGCCTTCTCATTCTATCTCCATATTTTCGATGTGGGACAAAGCCTTTGTCCCATATTGGAAATGAGGGGAAGGAAGGAAGACTTCCAAGTCTATAAAATGAGAAGGATGGGGTTTATTTGTCTCACATTGCACATTGCATATTAGTTTATGTATTATTCTGAGTTATTTTAAGAATAATTTACATAATATTATAAGTTTATTTTATTAAAAATAAATTTTTCAAAAAAAAATATTTTGAAAAAGCGGGTCGACCCGCCGGGTCACGGGTCACGGATTCCCCGACCCTAACCCTTACCCCCTACCCGTCCCCACCCGCCAACCCGTCAACCCGGACCCGGCGGGTCACGGGTTGACCCGTAACCCGTGGCCACGCCTACTCACATGCACAACTGGAATAAAACATCTCGGATGGAGAGTGATTTTGATGAGGACCCCCCCCCCCCCTTTCTCCCACAAAATCCTACACGACCAAAACAGAAACACATAAACCAGATAACACAATGGCGAAAACCCCCAACGGGAACGCTAAAATTAAATTTTGACGGGTCTACCTTGACAAATACGGACAGCTCAGCGGGGGCTATTATTCGGGACTGGGAAGGTCGACCAATAACCATATGTTACCAAAAACTAGGAAAACAACGCGCCATCAAAGCTGAAGCGTTAGTGATCATGCACATTCAGGTAGTGTTAATATAAGCATTTAGATGTGTTTAGGTAGGGTAAAATGCACGAGTTAGAGTAGTTTTCATGTTTTCATTATGTTTCAATTAGAGTCGGAATCTACGAGTTTTGTGCATGATTTCAGGAGATTGTAAAGAGGTGAAGCTAAGGTCGAGCCAATGCTCGAAGATTTGACGAGAATAGAAGAGCACGAGAGCCGAGGAGAGGAGCTAAGCATGAAGAATTGATTAGAGTTGTCCAAACTGGAGACGCTGCACTAAAATGAGTCGTTCGAAAGCTGTAGTTATCGGATCGGGGCGTACTTATACTTGTTGGAAAGAGGATTCGAAGACCTACAACTTTTGTGTTTACGACTTTTCCAAATTCGATCTTGAAAACAGCGAAATCTGGACGTCAAGATTACTGTTGAAAAGAACTCGGGTGGAGTAGACACAACTTGGCCGAGTTCTTTGTGCTGAACTCGAGTTTTGTAGCATGTGCACAGTGCTAAATCCGGACTGGTTTGTTACTTTTAGTTGGGCTTGGGCCTTCTCTTTGTTGGTGATAATTCATGAAACATATTATTATTATTAGATTAAAAGTGATGAACGTGGTATTTTTTGGGGGGTTTTTGGAGATGGATCAATTCCGACATAGCTGGGAGACTTTGGTGATTTCTCAAGTATGAACATCTAAACTCCGTTGCTTGGGGAAATTAATCGAAGCTTCAGGTTTTCTATTTCATTGTGAGATTTCTCTATCTTAATACTCCTCTTTGAATATTATCAATTCTTTACACTGATTGTTTAGGGTTTTCATGAATTTCCGTTAGTCTGATCAACTGATGCCTTTTCATGATAATCTATAGCTAGATATAGGTAATTACTGGTTGAGTTATCTATATTCTTGAGTAGCAAAGTATAAATCTCTGAAACTGGTTGATTTAGGGATTTATATAGAGAATTGATTTGCAATTGATGCAATAACTAGTTGTGCGCATCGATTGCCTTTGTTGATTTCCTTTAGACTTCATCAATTGTTGAATTGAATCTTGATAGTTTCAGGATTGTTTGATAATTAGGGTTTTCAGGGTCTGGTTGTCCTGTTAACTAAATTTGATAAGGAATTGGATTCAAAAGACCTAGTCTTTCCACAACAAAGTATTCAAGAGGAAGTTATCTTTTTGATTTCGATGATCAATGAACAAACCTGATTGTTGAGATTGGTTGACCTAAGCTATTTTTCTCATATTCATTCATTCAAGTTGTTTAGTTTGCTAGTTTTGCTTACTTTTGCATTCTTAGTTAGTTTAAACCATCAAAATCCCCCTTCTTTGTGTCTTTAATTCTTATTAGCACACTTGACTTGCATACAAATCGTTGACTCTCTGTGGGATCGACCCGTACTTGCCAAACTACATTAGTTAGGTTAGTCGGATTTATTTGATAGGATTTAAGGCGACTGAAAATCCTCTGCCAAATTTGGCGCCGTTGCCGGGGAGTCAAGTTGCTATTTGTGTGCTTGTTTTTGTGTGTTAATTTAGCTACTAACTTTTGTTGTGAACCTGTCTTACGGTTCACAACACATATGCTACTAACAGTTTCACATGTTGAGATTATCGCCGTTCGAAGGTGAAAACTTTCACCTATATCTCACTAGGTTGCAGAGGTGTGTGGACATCCGCAATGTGCGGGGTTTCCACGATAGTTTGCGAGATATGGTTGTCTGCGTTATAGAGGGGATGACTGTTGAGACGAAGGCGCGTGCTATATATATGTGCGGTGGAAGTCTAGCACGGTTAGGTTTGGCGGGAATTTGGGAACTTATCTGTTACATGGGTCATCAGGCCTTGCAAGAAGTGTCATTCGCGCTAGAACCTCAACCAATGGATTACTTCGACGCACCTTTGGAGGATCTATCCAAGGCCTCTTACGAGGAGAATGAGCAATTGTGTCAGCAGATCATTGAATTAGATGAACGAGTGCACCGAATGGTCCAAGTGGGGAATGACATTCTAGCTTGTGAAGCGGGTGAACTACCGTCTCAACCGATGGTTAACCTGATAGAGAGCCTCACCATGAACACTCTAGAGAGTGGCAAGGACCTGTTTTTCACACTCGAGGGAAGCTTAGAAAGTCATGACAATGAAGGTGAGTGCGTGATTCCTATTCCTCCCTCATTGAGTTCATCCGAGTCTACTCCGCTACCTCCTCTACCCTTGAGCTATGAGCATGATAATGTTTTGGTGGAGGAGGATATGTTCACAGACGGTGACAGTTTCTTCAGCGATGAAGAGGAGAGTACACTACTTCCTGACATGGAGTGTCATGAGTCGACGCATGAGATCCCATGTGATTTATTGTCTCCTTCATTCGATGAGATTGTCTCAAGCTCGCCTCTCAAGGAACCAAGTCCGGAGCTGATTTATGTGGCTCCTAAGCAAAGAATTGATATCCTCTACAATGGTGAGAAGGCCGGTGATTATGTCGATCCTTGGGCTCATTATTTTGATATACCACCAATGGAACTGAATTGGTGGTTCTACATACCCGCGACGGGGAGTCATGCTCGGGCATATGAAGAGTTGAGGACATACTTTGACTTCAACTTATTCGTATGTAGTGCTAGTCTACCTAGATGGTGTGCACAAGAGTTTGATTTGCTGCTGAGGGCACTGACGATGTCCGAGTGAGTCTTAAATGGACAACTAAAATGTCGGGC
Organism: Persicaria tinctoria; assembly: GCA_037127255.1. Lineage (NCBI taxonomy): Eukaryota > Viridiplantae > Streptophyta > Magnoliopsida > Caryophyllales > Polygonaceae > Persicaria > Persicaria tinctoria. The sequence goes on from JBANSL010000015.1 coordinate 15,085,427, forward strand.
TACCGACCATAACCAAGCGCTTCTTGGGAGGCAACCCAAGGTGAGTAATTTAGATTTGCATTTTTCATTTTTTTTCGTTTAAGTTTTCAATTTCAAGTTAAAAAAAAAAAAAAATTCGTCAGAAAGGGCCAAAAAAGGAAGAAAATTACAGTAGGGTACTCGGGCAAAAAGCTCGGCCGAGTCCCTTGGCCAACCCGAGTGGCACACAGTTCTTCAGGAAGAACTCGGGTAAAAAATTTTAACTCGGTCGAGTTTTGTTTTGCCACACCCGAGTTATTAGCGTCCAACACACAAAAAATTAAAAAAAAAAAAGGACGCGACGCTGAACCCGTCACTCTCGTCTCTCTCTCCCGAGTTCCTTTGCTTTGGCCTCCGGCCGCCAGCAACCGGTTCCCTCTCACCCGACAGTAGCAAGCGTTCTGAACGGACGAACTCGGCAGCCATGGTCTCTCCTTCCTTCCCTCTCGCTCGTCGGGCACAGCCTCCGGCCACTACCGCCACTAGACCGCTGCCGACCTCATCCACCAACGCCGGCCACTACCTCCGGCCACCATCTCGGGTAAGCCTGTCTTGTCTTCTCTCATCAATTCTGAGTTAGTCTAAAAAAAAAATAAAAAAATCCCCAAATTCCAGATTGTTACAGATTTGTTAAATTTTTGGAATCTAGAAGTTGTTTGGATGAAATTTAAACAACTTCTATTGAATTTGTTGGTGGAATTAGATTGATTGAGAGGTTTTGACTTGGATTGAGATTATTATGCTTAATTGTGAAATTGTAAATTTTGGAGAATCGAATTTTAGGCATTTGATTGATTTTCCTATCGGATGTTAAGCTTAATTTGAGTTTTCTGATTGAGTTTATTGAAGGTAGTATTGATCGATTTATGCTTAATTGATTAACTATTTGCAATATTTTGAGAAAATTGTGGCTATGCTTGATTGTTAATGGGGTGGATGGACACCATCGATTATTATTGTGAGTTGTCCTTGCTTGGACAACAAATACTTCTTTGTTGGTGTTGCCTTGTCTTTGATTGTAGAGATTAGGTTGTGATGTCTCGTTGAGGCCGAGAAGAGAAATAATGTTGGCTCACCTTACTCGATCTTGTGCTTGAATTCATCACCTCCGCTTGATATGTAGATGACTCCGTAAGTGTTCTTCTCCTTCTATTTTATTTTTCACATTGAGGACAATGTGTGAATTAAGTGTGGGGGAGGGAACATTTACATGTTTGCATTTAGGTTGCATTGTATATATTGCTTTCTTGTTTTTGCATTTCATGGTTATTTTTCTTAGTCTTGCATATATATATATATATATATATATATATATATATATAAAACAGAAAAATCATATAAAAAGAAAAAAAAATCAGCATGCATGACATTCTAAATTTAGGATCTATCAGATATCCCCATCTGTACAACTTGTCTTCTTAATCTAATTATAAGTCCCATGATATGCTTGAATTGTTAATCCTCGTCTAGTTTGTTTGATATATGGGAGCATGAGATAATGGATTGATTGAGCATGTATAACTCTTACATTTTAGGCGGCATTGAAATTCAACAAAAATTTACCTTGTGAGTTGATTTTGGCCTTATTGGGACCGTGCTTTATTGATGTCCTTTTTCTTCTTGTGTGTGATACTCTCCAATGTGACTACCTCTGAAAATTGAGATTGATATCCATGCCAAGACCGTATATTTTGATTATCACCGGTGATTTTTATATGATTGAGGCAATTTTTTGTTAGTCATATCTTACTCTGTATCTACCTTTATATACCATCCTCTTCTTGAAGCCAAATTTGAGCCGATTTTAGCCTTGCCCTATCCGGGAATTAGGGAGAAGATTGGTGAAAATGTGTATTAGTGGAGTATTTTGAGCATTTGGAAGTTATGTATGGATGGTGTATTTTTTGAGCTTCATATGGATGATTATTGTGCTTAATACTCGGGGCCTAAGGAGGATAAAATTCACTTAGGAGTAAGAGTCGAGGAAAAATCATAAAAAAAGAAAAAATCAAGAAAAGAGAAGAAGAAAAATCATTGAAAAATCAAGAGAGAAAAGAATTAATAAAGAGTGAGTTGGTTAACAAGAGTTGTGCTAAAGTTTTGATTTGTAGATGGAGTTAAAGTTTGAATTATTTTGGTTGAAGAAATGTTTGGTTGTGAGTGTTTTTCCGGTTGTAGTTGAGATCTCTTTTTCCTGGATTTTTAGCACCACAAAACCTAAATCTTTCCATACCTTGATTTTCTTACCGAGCTCCATTACAACCCTTACAAGACCTCATGATGATTATTGCTTGTAATGTCACTCACGGTGAGATTGTGATGTGAATTTTAATTTTCATGTAGCTTAGTTGCATTGGATTGAGTTTGAGCGGAATTGAATTAGCCTAAACACAAGAGTGAGAGTGAAACATTTTATATACCTGGTGAGGTTGGATTGAAATGTGTCTAGCCTTTGAGTTGCTCAAATACATGTGAGGATGTTGATTATTGTCTTGTGCTTCCTACTTGGTTTGGATTGTGTTTTGACGAGGTGAATGCTTCAAGTGTATTTGTGGGATGTTTGTTTGGATTGGTTTTGTTTTCTTGAGGACAAGAAAGGTTCAAGTGTGGGGGAGTTTGATCATGCACATTTAGGTAGTGTTAATATAAGCATTTAGATGTGTTTAGGTAGGGTAAAATGCATGAGTTAGAGTAGTTTTCATGTTTTCATTATGTTTCAATTAGAGTCGGAATCTACGAGTTTTGTGCATGATTTCAGGAGATTGTAAAGAGGTGAAGCTAAGCTCGAGCCAATGCTCGAAGATGGGACGAGAATAGAAGAGCACGAGAGCTGAGGACAGGAGCTAAGCATGAAGAATTGATTAGAGCTGTCCAAACTGGCGACGCTGCACTAAAATGAGTCGTTCGAAGGCTGTAGTTATCGGATCGAGGCGTACTTATACTTGTTGGAAAGAGGATTCGAAGACCTACAACTTTCGTGTTTACGACTTGTCCAAATTCGATCTTGAAAACAGAGAAATCTGGACGTCAAGATTACTGTTGAAAAGAACTCGGGTGGAGTAGACACAACTTGGCCGAGTTCTTTGTGCCGAACCCGAGTTTTGTAGCATGTGCACAGTGCTAAATCCGGACTGGTTTGTTACTTTTAGTTGGGCTTGGGCCTTCTCTTTGTTAGTGATAATTCATGAAACATATTGTTATTATTAGGTTAAAAGTGATGAACGTGGTATTTTTTGGGGGTTTTTGGAGATGGATCAATTCCGACATAGTTGGGAGACTTTGGTGATTTCTCAAGTATGAACATCTAAACTCCGTTGCTTGGGGAAATTAATCGAAGCTTCAGGTTTTCTATTTCATTGTGAGATTTCTCTATCTTAATACTCCTCTTTGAATATTATCAATTCTTTACACTGATTGTTTAGGGTTTTCATGAATTTCCGTTAGTCTGATCAACTGATGCCTTTTCATGATAGTCTATAGCTAGATATAGGTAATTACTGGTTGAGTTATCTATATTCTTGAGTAGCAAAGTATAAATCTCTGAAACTGGTTGATTTAGGGATTTATATAGAGAATTGATTTGCAATTGATGCAATAACTGGTTGTGCGCATCGATTGCCTTTGTTGATTTCCTTTAGACTTCATCAATTGTTGAATTGAATCTTGATAGTTTCAGGATTGTTTGATAATTAGGGTTTTCAGGGTCTGGTTGTCCTGTTAACTAAATTTGATAAGGAATTGGATTCAAAAGACCTAGTCTTTCCACAACAAAGTATTCAAGAGGAAGTTATCTATTTGATTTCGATGATCAATGAACAAACCTGATTGCTGAGATCGGTTGACCTAAGCTATTTTTCTCATATTCATTCATTCAACTTGTTTAGTTTGCTAGTTTTGCTTACTTTTGCATTCTTAGTTAGTTTAAACCATCAAAATCCCCCTTCTTTGTGTCTTTAGTTCTTATTAGCACACTTGACTTGCATACAAATCGTTGACTCTCTGTGGGATCGACCCATACTTGCCAAACTACATTAGTTAGGTTAGTCGGATTTATTTGATAGGATTTAAGGCGACTGAAAATCCTCTGTCAGTTAGCCTTAAAATTAGGAGTCCAACACGCTATCCGACTCCGAATTGACAAACTTCATATCGAGGGTGACTCCAGCATAATCATAAATCATCTAAACAACCAGGCTAAATGCCCTTGGGAAATTAAGCTCATGCTGTCAGATGTTAAAACCTTAATATCGACTATGAAAGAAGTTTCTTTCTTTCATGTTCCCCGGATTGGCAATAGAGTGGCTGATAAGGTTGCACACCTTTGCCACTCTGTTAGGGGTGTCGATATCTACAACAATTCTGGTCTTTTAGACCTCATCCGTAAGGATGTTGTCGGGTAGAGCTAGCTCACCCGAATTCTTTCCGAATCAAAAAAAAAAAAAATCATAAAATTTATCAAAACTAAAATGAACTTACTCCTCTAGCTCTCCGACGCTCATCCTTATCTTGCGAAGATCGATCCCCTCGAAGCCAACCCATGGCACTACTTGCAACCTTCTTCATTTTGGATGTCATAATTCCCGATTATCTACACGTAAATTTAATTAGTGTAAGCCATATGCAAACCTAATGAAGATAAATGATTTCCGATTAACTAAATGTAAATTTAATTAGTGTAAGCTATATACAAACCTAATGAAGATAAATGATTTCCGATTAACTAAATGTAAATTTAATTAGTGTAAGCTATATACAAACCTAATGAAGATAATGCATAAAGAAGAAAATTACTCTCACCTTTTAAACCAAATGGAGATGCGAAAGTGCACAATGCACTTAAATCCAATGAAGAGCTCGAGGCTGCAAAATTTCAGAACCAAAGTTAGAATGAAGTGGGCAATGCTTTTGCTGTGTGGCGAAGTGCAGGTAGAAGACGTCGGATTTTATAGGCGAGGGCACTCAGATCTCCGTGAATCCCGGGTGGCGGCAGGAAATCTGGGATGCAGGCAACAACAGAGATTCCCTCGCGTGTTGCCTCCTCGTGACGGTGTTTTCAAATCGTCGTGGGATCCTTTCAATCAGCGCACTTGCTGTGCGCAGCTGCTGGCCCGTCAATCTGCGTGGGCTCCCGCAATCGGCGCACTCGCTGTGCGCAGATGCTGACTCCCGGTGCACTCGCTGTGCGCAGCTGCTGGCCCGGGTTTTTCATCAGAACTAAAGCGCGCTTTTGCAGTGCGCAATCGCACATGTCAAACCGTGCAAACGCCGATAATTTGACCGTGTAGTTAGCAAATCTGAAACGAAACCATGAAATGAGAAATTGGCAAAAATAGCATATGGTTTAGTTTTGCAAATTTTTTGGGTTACCAGGTGGACCGTGGATGGGTTCCAGGTGAAAAGAAAGGAAGAGAGAGAATGGAAAAGGGAAAAAAAGAGAATCGCTAGAAGAATCGCAATTTTGACTTGAGAGCATGCGATTCGGCGGAGCAGTCGGCGACGGCAGTGGCAGGTGACGGCAATTTCGGCAATTTTTCTTCTTCGGTGGAAGGTGGCGGCGGAGGAGGATGAGGAAGGGGAAGTAGAAGAGCCTCTTCTTGTACTCTCTTACTCTTCCTCCTGATTCTTCGCTGCCGTCAACTCCATGATTCTTGCTCTCTCAAAGACCACTATCTTGAAGTTTCCAAGATGACCCCTCCTCTTGTACTCTCTTACTCTTCCTCTTGTCTAGGGTTTTACCCAATTGAGAAATTAATTTAGGATTTTCAGTTCCTATTCCAGATTTCGACTCCTGCAGCTAACAATTAAGGAGTTGATTTGTTTTCCCCCCAGAAGGTGATAGATATATTTGGGGTTGAATTTACTTCATTGTGATATACTTGGGGTTGGATTTTCACTTAATTAAAAATTATTGACACTTAATGAATTCCACTATCTTTAGATGTCATGGCCTCTAAAGATTTGGTCTCTAGATGCCATGGCTTGTTGAAAAGAAACTGGAAAATCCAGTTTCGACATGTGTTCTGTGAAGCGAATTGTGTTGCGGAACACCTTACTAAAATAGCGTTTTCTTACAATATTGGTTTGACTGTATTGCTTGACCCGTCTAAGGGTATTTTACCTTTGTTGTATGATGATGTTAGGGGTCGAGCTATCCTCCGGATGCTGACTACTTAGCCATTTTTTAATATCAATAAAAGTGCGGCTAGATGCGCAGAGAGCACCGTCTCTCTTTTTGACCAAAAAAAAGTCCACTATCTTTAAATTTAGTTAATACTTATACTTAATATTTAGTTATGTCGGATTACATCCGGATGTTTTTCGAACATTTAACCGGTGTTGAATCTATATATATATTAAACAATACTCTATTCGTCGAAAAAAATACGTTGTTTTAAAAAGAGAATCTTATTAAGAAAATGGTAAATTATAGGAAATCACCCGTTAAATATTAATTTTTTCACTTAACCACTCACGAAATTGAAAATTACACAAACCCACCCATTAAAGATTATACAAGTTACCCAAAGCAAAAGAATCTATCAAAAACTTCTATAAAATGACTAAATTACCCCAACTTTCTAACCAAAATTGCTTTTCCATTGACACTTAAACATGTTATAATCAAGTAGATCTACTTAAAACTCGAAAAAAACTCTGGCTCGAGTCCGTTCATTTTCTAAACAAACCAAGCTTGAACAAAATAAAAAGCTCGTTTAAAAATTAGGCTCGGCTCGACTCGAGCTCGTTTAACAAACGAACCAAGCTTGAACATATCAAGCTCGGCTAATTCGGCTCATAACACTCCTAATCGTTGGTTGCTTAATTACTGAAAATTGAGGAAGTCGTAATCTTATTTGTGTGGTAAGGAATCAAATTTCCCAGCCAATTGCAAATTCGAGATGTTTAATGGCAACGAAAAGCAAATTTGATTAAAAAGTTGGGGTTATTTAGTCATTTTATAGAAGTTTTTGATAGATTCTTTTGCTTGGGTGTCAGGTATGTACATGATTCAGTCCAAACCGAAATTTTGGATTGAACCAACATAAATCGAACCGAATTTAACCGAACCGATGTTTTTTGGTTTGACTTTCGGTTCAAGAATTTCCAATTTTCGGTTTCTGTTCGGTTTGTATTAAATTGATTTTTTTAATTTTTTATATCAAAAGCTTATAATTTTATTAATTTATAAAACTTATAAATTTATAATCCATATAGAATTTATTGTTTTTTTTTAATGTTTTATCACATAAAAATATAAAATGATGTCTCCAGCCTTTGATAAAATTAGGTTTGTTCAAACAGTAGTTCATTTTCCATCATTTGGGCATCCAATTCCCCCAAATCAAGACGGCGAAACCCTAGGTGTCGTAGGCAACCTCGACCTGCGAGCCCCTGCAGTCCTGCTCGCCTGCCCTCCGGCAGTCCTTGCTCGCCTCCCCTCAAGTGAGTCAAATCTGTTATCGAACAACTTTGGATTTGAGGAGAGACCATCTTTCTTGAGCTTTATCCCATCTTCATATTCAGATTTGCTTATGCTCTTTTCCTTTCTCTTAGATCTAGTTTTTTTTTACGGGATTTGGGGAGACACCATCTTTCTTGAGCTTTGGACTTGGGCAGTACGCCCTTGCTTTTGCTCTTTTGGATTTGCTCACCTCCCCTCCAGTGAGTTCATTCTGTTGTGAGATCTCTGTGTTTTCTACTTTTCTTGCGAGAATCTTTGGTTTTACAGATGAGCGGCTTCAAGAAGTGGGCGAGTTGGGGCTGATTTTGGGTTCTCTTTTTGGGGCGGCAGTAGGGGATTAAGGTTTGTTCTTTTTTCTCTCTCCTCTCTTTCTGATTTTGCTATAAGATCATTTTAATTGAATGAGGGATTTTTTATGCAACTATGATTTCGGTTCAATTAGGCTAAAACCGAATCGAACACAAACCAAACAGGCAAATAACCGAACCGAATCTAATACTTTCGGTTCGGCTTTCGGTTTGAAATTTTGAGATTTTTTATTTCGGTTCGGTTCGGTTTTGGGCTGATGCACAACCCACTAACTTGTAAACAAATGGTCTTGAATAGGTGTGGTTTTTTTTTAAAAAAAAATTAATTTAGTGGGTGGTTAAATAAAAAAGTCAATATTTAACGTGTGTTTTTATAATTTTAGATATTTTGATATCCACTTTCCAAAATTGTTCTAATGATTATTAGAAAAATGGTAGTTGTAGTTTTTGAGAAAGTGAAAAAGTATCAAATTAGGGATATAAGTTTTTTTTGTTTGATTTATTAAAAAAATAAGGGCCTTTATTGAAATAACCATAAAAATGGCCTAAATTAGAGGAGTATCCATATATTTGAAAATTTTGCAAAACTATCCATCGTCCGCGTTCGTTCACAGTTCTCCCATCCCCTTCCTCCGTCGTCGTTCCTCGTTCGTTCGTCCGTCGTCATTCCTCGTTCCCCTGTCCTTCTCTAGTGCATTTCGAAGCCGGAATACATCAGATCAACACTACTTCTCGCATACTAAAGGTATGAAATCGCACAATATCCTACTAAACTATGCAAATATAATCGAATTAAGTCTTTTGAAATAAAGATCTTTCACCAGCAATTGATAAACATAAACAATATAAAACTGTTTAATGATTACATGTTCTTACTGATTGTAGAAATTTAACGATATCGAGTTGAAATAATCGTTCGAACCAAATTTGTGCCGAAAGCATAAATTTTGATTGAAATTCATCCAGTTTGAAATATTTGATATTAATGTGACAGAAAAACAGTAGCAGTAATTTTCGAAAACAGTAAAAAACATTCGAAAACCTGGTTCTGCTGACATATAATCTGATATATCAATTTGTGCCGAAGGCACAAATTTAGATTGAAGTTGATGAACTTCCTGCTCTATGAATAGTTATGCTACTACCGTGTAAAACTTATGCAAAAATCTGGTGCTCTTGACAAGTAATAGTTTAAGTCAATCTAAGGTATTGATTGAATTGATTCTAATGTAAAATGCAGTTAGATGTTGTGTAAATATCTTGTAATGTTACACTGCTGACATTTTATGTAATGAAGTAAAATTTGTGCCAAAGGCACAAATTCAGATTGAAATTTATGAAGTTACTACTCTTTTGTATTGAAATCAAAAATAAATTAGTAGTGATTATTCTAAAAGAAAGAAGAGTTGTGCTACTACTAATTAATACTTATGCAAAAATCTGGTGCCGTTGACAAGTAATAGTTGAGCTCAATCTAAGGTGTTGGTTGAATTGATTCTAATGTAAAATGCAGTTAGATGTTGTGTAAATAGTTTGTAATGATTATGCACACCCAAGATGTCATTTTGATTTCAGAATGAACTGAATTATTGTAAAAATCTGTTACAGTGTTGACATCTTATGTAATGAAGTAAAATTTGTCGCAAAGGCACAAATTCAGATTGAAATTTATGAAGTTATTACTCTTTTGTATTGAAACTAAAAAGAAATTAGTAGTGATTATTCTAAAAGAAAGAATAGTTGTGCAACTACTAATTAATACTTATGCAAAAATCTGGTGTTGTTGACAAGTAATAGTTAAGCTCAATCTAAGTTGTTGGTTGAATTGATTCTAATGTAAAATGCAGTTAGATGTTGTGTAAATAGTTTGTAATGATTATGCACACCCAAACTGTCATTTTGATTTCAGAATGAACTGAATTATTGTAAAAATTTGTTACACTACTGACATTTTATGTAATGAAGTAAAATTTGTGACAAAGGCACAAATTCATATTGAAATTTATGAAGTTACTACTCTTTTGTATTGAAATTAAAAATAAATTAGTAGTGATAATTCTAAAAGAAAGAAGAGTTGTGCTACTACTAATTAATACTTATGCAAAAATCTGGTGCTGTTGACAAGTAATAGTTGAGCTCAATCTAAGGTGTTAGTTGAATTGATTCTAATGTAAAATGCAGTTAGATGTTGTGTAAATAGTTTGTAATGATTATGCACACTCAAACTGTGATTTTGATATAGAATGAACTGAATTATTGTAAAAATCTGTTACACTGCTGGCATTTTATGTAATGAAGTAAAATTTGTGACAAAGGCACAAATTCAGATTGAAATTTATGAAGTTACTGCTCTTTTGTATTGAAATTAAAAATAAATTAGTAGTGATTATTCTAAAAGAAAGAATAGTTGTGCTACTACTAATTAATACTTATGCAAAAATCTGGTGCTGTTAACAAGTAATAGTTGAGCTCAATCTAAGGTGTTGGTTCAATGGATTCTAATGTAAAATGCATTGAGATGTTGTTAAAAAAGCTT